>JAKCPI010000872.1:0-683536 GCA_023213315.1 Euborellia annulipes
ATTTTTACCGGTCAAACAATCAGTTGCCACGAGGTGACATGAGGTTTTTTTTTTTTAAACATCACACTTTTCCCATTCACACTCACACTCACACTCACACAGTATTTTCGCAACCTCAGCTATTTAAGACTTTAGACTATAACCGTTGTAATTACTATAAATATTGTGGGGTCAGGCATTTCTATTTAAGCCTTCTGGTATCCAAATGGCTTAAATAATCATCGGACTGCCTGGGTCCGAACCCACTAACCGAAACATTGCACACGCACCATCAAAACTAATAACTAGGGCCCGGATTTATAGGCACTCAAAATCTCTAAAATAGGCAGGCAACTAAGCACTAAAAATTATTAAAATAGGCACTTAAAAGGCATTTATCGTAAAAATAGGAACTTAAAAAGGCACTTAAAAGGCAGAAATTAAGAAATAATATAAAAAATTTTAAAAATTGATGTCTTATTTTTGGTAATCTGGTGTGACTGGTCGCACAGCACACAATTTTTTCTTAATTTCGGTAATTTAAAGGCATAAAATTCAAAATATAAATAGAAATCAAATTTTTAAGTACTATTTTTTTTAAATTTTACATTAAAAATAAATTTTTTTTCGAATCTCGGGGGGGTAATTAATCCCTTTATCCCCCCCCCCCCCTGAAATATTTTCTTGATAATCCAAAAAATTTTAAATTTAGGCTATGTATAGCTCGTAAAAAATTGAAATTGACTATTTGAACTTAAAATAGGCACTAAAAAAGGCATTTATAGATGAAATAGGCACTAAAACCCAAAATCGGTCAGCTAGGCATAATAGGCACTAACAAATGCCTCTTATTTTATTCAGAATTTCATGAAACGTATACATATCATATTGGCCTAAATTTTAAGCCATAAATTAAAAAAAGGCAAATAGGGCGAAATCCGAGCCCTACTAATAACAAGTTAAAACGTGGTAACTACAATTTCACCGAGCAGTCGAGACTGGAATGGTCGGTGAAAAATCGGTGAGTGTGCAAGCGGGTATTTAGTCACGTACGCCACTAATTCCCGGCACTGCCGGCGATACAGTGGCAGTGGCCGGCTGCTGACCAGTATTTTGCCGGCGACGATCACCGGTCGGCGTGTGTGCAACGTCCCATTCCCACATGTGGTTCACTATTGAAATTTGGACGACCGGCATAAAATCGGCCGTCCAAAATCGGTGTGTGTGCAACCAGCCTTACTCTTTAATTTTTTTTAATTTAAAAAGATTGCCCCCTCTGCTCCCCTCCTGCCAAAGGGGAGGGGGGCAATGCACCCCTTGCCCTCTCCCCCCAGTTCCGGCGCCTATGGGTATTTGGGTAGCGCTAATTCCAAAACTGTCATCAGTATTGCCCTACCACGTCTAGTTTCAGAGCTATAGGGAAACATTAAATTTTCGGCTCTTATTTTGAATTGGACTTGAATACTTTTAAGGCGTTATCTCTTAAAAATATGCAGATATATAAATTACAAATAAATATAAAGTTGATGTCCAATAGGTGATTTAGTGGTGCTATTTTAGAAAAATCGAATTTTTTCATTTTTTTAATTTGGACAATTTTTTTCCATTCCTGAATTGCAAAAAAACATATTTTTAACATATTCTATAGTTCGTTAACTTTCCGAAAATCATTCTTTTTTGCAAATCTGTTTATAATAATATTTATTTATTTATAGCCTTTTATTGGTTCGCTAGTAGTTTTTTTACATAGCAATTTTACATTGATTTTTTTTTTTTTTTTTAATAATATACATATGAATAAATTAAAAATAAAAAGTTTTCTTAAAGTGGAACTAGGCCCCTACGGGCATAGGCCTCTCCCAGTTGTCTCCAGACTCTTCTTCTCTTGGCGATTCTGGTCCATTCTATTCCTGCAGTCTTCACAATGTCGTCGGTCCATCTCGTCCGCTGTCTCCCCCTTTTTCTCTTCTTGTCGAGTGGGCACCATTCCGTAATTGTCCTCGTCCATCTGTCCTCTTCTGTTCTGGCTATATGTCCTGCCCACCTCCATTTCATACTTTTAATATTCAGGTTGATATTGGCCATTCGCGTTTTCCTATACATATCACAAATTCTGGCCCGATCTCTTCTTCTTACCCCTAAGATGCTTCTCACTAGGGATCTTTGGGTAGTTTCTAATCTTTTTTTCATTTTCTCTGTCAGCGACCAAGTTTGTGCTCCGTATGTGAGTGTTGGCAATACGCATTTTTTTAGGACACTTATTTTTGAGTTTAGCTTTATCTCTTTGTTCTTTAGTATGGACTTCATTGACTAGTATTTCTTCCAGCACAAGCCAATTCTGCGACTTAGTTCTTGTCCCGATCTCTCTTGGAAGCCTATGGACTGCCCAAGATAAATTGTTTCTTCTTTACATGGGATTGGGGGTTCATTTTGAGCAAATTTAATATTTATCTGTTCACCATTTGTTACAATTACAGATTTTTGACAGTTTATTTTTAGACCAACCTTTAGACTCTCTTCGTTTAGTTGTTTTAGCATTGTTGTAATTTCCTCTTTGGATGTTCCAATCAGAACAATATCGTCCGCAAATCGCAAATTATTTAAAAATTTTCCATTTATTTTTAATCCCACTCGTTCCCAATTGAGGTGCTTAAAAATTTCTTCTAATACACAATTGAAAAGAATAGGCGGAGAGCGGATCCCCTTGCCTTACTCCTCTTTTTAATAGGGAAGAAAGGTCCCGGCTCTTCCAAAACGATTCTGGCTTGGCAATCATTATATATATTTTTAATAATTGCGATATAGTTAATGTCTATGCCTTGTGAGAATAATAATAACGAAATTATAAACAAAATAGTTAAATATATCTAAATAGTTAAAAGTTTATTCCTATGATGTCTATTTTCAGAGAGAGAGCAAAGCGCCTAAAAGCTAGGCAGCCAGTGTTTTTTTCATCATATACTTTGATAATTGTTTTTTTGTTTGTTTATAATTTCCTTTAATAGATTTTGAATGATTTTTAGAAAGCTAAAGAATTAAAAAATATCGGAAAAAGATGTTTATTTTTTTTTTTTTTTTGAATTCAGGGATGAAAAAAAAATTGTATTAGAGGTGTCCAAAGTTAAAAAAAAAATGAGGGGTGAAAATGAACAAAAATCGGCCAAAAAGTACAAGTACTTTTTTAGTTTTTTCGATTTTCTCAAAATTGTCTCTAACGATTTTGATTAAAAATTAGGTGTTGGCTGTGTCTTCTACACAGCCGGTGGCTTTTTAACGTGACAACGTCTTTTGCTTGTCTTCAAAAAATCTTTTCTTTCTCTTACCTATATTGAAATATAAAGAGAGAAAGTATTGTTTTTTTTTTTTACTAGTACTTTGTTCCCATTAATAAACATGTTCAAACATTTTCAGTGAAACAATATATGACAGGTGTGGCCAAACTTTTATCCATTAAGGGCGACATATGCTTAAAAATGAGGTTTTTCGAGAAAAAAACTAATTTTGGAGTTAATTACTCGGGATTTTTTTATTTATTCTATTAGAGGTTTCCTTTCTGCACCAAATGACATCTCATTTAGTCTGATCTGATTAGCCGTTCGGAATCTACAGGGGTTTAAAATTTCAAATTAGAATTTACCGCAGCGCGATAAAATAAATGGTGAAATATTTAGCTGAAAACTCATTCTTTCTAACCGTTTATTCCCCATAATTATACCTTTTAAGACAGGAGTTATTCAAGCCGATAAACTTTTTCGTGCATGCCTTCCCTAACCTGCCACTATAGACACATGATTTGTAAGACGTTGTCACGTCAAAATTCACAAATCAACTATTTTTTAGATGCCCTTTTAAGTATATCAGTAAAATTTGTGGTGAAAATTGTTTGAAGTACACTTTACTGATGTAGTAGTTCAGATTTTCCAAATTCATTTTCCGGCTCTTCCTTCCATAGAGACAATGTTAAATCCCTATAGGGATTTGTATGTTAATTTGGATTCAAAAGGGGGTCCCCTTTGGAACTTGGATTTTTTTTCAATTCTTACAAAATTTTGTATTTATTTTGGATTCCCAATTGTGTATAAAATATCCAAATATGAGATTAAAATTTTGAAAATAAAATAAATATCAATCTGATTTGTTTATTCTTTTTTCCACAGACAAAGGCCATTTGGGTTGAGTCAAGGGATTATGGGAAATGTTTTTGCAAGGACAAAGAGGAAAATTAAAATGGAATTATTTTTTTTTTATAAAAACTTTATTAAATAGAAAGAATTCATTTTCTAAAATTTCCTCATCACACTGGATGACGTAAAACTTAAGAAAATATCAATTTTAGTCAAATTTTCTTAGTGTTTCTTAAGGCCACCATTGGCGACGCAGTTCTCAACATCTTGGACGATAACGTCGAGGTCGGCTTCAAGTTTCTGTACTTGTGGTCCGACGCAATTTTCCAATTTGGCCTCAGCAGCGACAAGATCGTTGACAAGAGTGGTGAGTTTGTCAATTTCGGTTTTGACCTTTGGTGCCTCCTCAATGCCCAAAGCGACTAAACATTCAACTTCACCAAGTCCTCCGATGGCTTTGCAGTCTTGGATTTTCTTTTCAACTTCATCGATGAGAGCTTCAAGTTCGGGCAAGAGAGTTTTCACTTCGCCGATGATCTAGTAAATAAAAAAAAAACAAAAAAATGAAATCGAGTGTCGCCGTCGTCGATGCAAGTGTTCCAGGATATATACCTTGAGGGCGTCGGGGAGTTCACCAACAACGCAAGCTTTGATTCCATTTTCGGCGTCAGTTTTGAGTTTCTCAATGTCTGGGACGGCGGCTTCGCCACATGGGCCGGCCAACGACACGACATCCTCAACTCGTTTAACGGCGGCGTCAATTAATTGCTGTGCTTGTGCAAGAATTTTGGCTCCATTTTCAGCAACTTGGCTGGCAAGATTATTGACTAAATCCTTCGGCTTCTTTTAAGAAGGGCTTTAAGTTCGTCGAGGACATCGGTAATCAAATCGGCTGGTTTCACGCTACCTTGCTTGGGGGCGGAATAAGCCTAAAATTAAAATAAAAAATTAATCAATCGAGCAAAATTTGGAAAAGTCTTTTATGGAGAAAAACAATATCCAGTTTCTCAAATGCTAAAAAGGACAAACAGACATGTTTACACAATCTATACCCACCCCTCGGATGGGCCACTGAATATATTTCATTGGAAAAATCAAATTATCTCTTTAGCGAATTATTTGAATAAAAAGGAAATTAAAATTACATAAATTAAGATTGCGAGAAGTTAAAAAAAAATAAATTAAAAAGGATTGATATTAGTTTTTATTAAATAAGTACAAAAAAAAAAGAGGAAAATAACTTTTTATCGAGGGGGGAAAGGGAGTAATTACCCCCCCTCCCTCCGAGATTTGAGAAAAATATTTTTCTTAGAAATTAAATTTTATTTTTATTAATCTAAAACTAGCCGCGCCGCCCGCCAGCTGGCTTCGGCGCTTCCGCGGCGGACCCTCGCCTTTCTCAATAGAAAACTGCGTAGTGTCTAGAGGCGGGGGCTACGCCCCCTGGACCCCCAACAGCTGGCTCGGGCCGCCTGCGGCGGACCCTCGCCTTTTCTTAATTATGAAAAGAAAATTATTATTAATAATTGCGGAGTGTCCGTCTGTCTGTCCGTCTGTCTGTCCGTCTGTCTGTCTGTCTGTCTGTCTGTCCGTCTGTCACGCTCTGTTTGACCAACTTCCCGTTGGAATTTTGAAACGAAATTTTGCAGTTTTATAGAGGAGGTTATGGAGAGTTATGGAGATTAATAACTCAAAAAGTTATAGGAATTTTGGGACCCGAGTATTTTTCCGGGACTCTCTATAACGTCCTCTATAAGACTGCAAAATTTCGTTTCAAAATTCCAACGGGAAGTTGGTCAAACAGAGCGTGACAGACGGACAGACGGACAGACAGACGGACAGACAGACAGACAGACAGACAGACGGACACCCGTAATTATTATATATAGATTTTAAAAACTTAAAAAATTTCAATTGTATATATATTTTTACTTTCTCTTACAAATAAATTTTTTGAGTAGTGAGGAGATCAGGCCAGTCAAAAGAAAATAAAGAAAAATTATACTTCTCTTCTGCTTTATTTCATATACTTTTCGAGGTTTCGACCGATATTCAGGCCTTCATCAGGATATTGCCTCGAGCTTACATGGGTCTACAAACAGTACATGTCCTGATGAAGTCCGAAACGTCGACTAGTGTATGAAATAAAGCAGAAGAGAAATATAATTTTTCTTTATTTGCTTAGGTTCAACCATTGCTTCTGAAATAAATAAATTTTTGTCCTATGGACAGGATATGGTCCCTAGCAGAAGAGGCAAGCACTCTACCACTGTGCTATGGCCCAAGGGCAAAAATATTACCCCCCCCCCGAAAAACTCTTCTGGATTCGCCCTTGTACCCTGGTGAATTCGCCTGTGGTCTTTTAGCACGAGTCACGTGTCAGAGCGAGGAGGCGAACATTTATTCGCAACAATCGCTTTTCCATCAATTGTTAGTTGAAAGTAAAAATAATTTTTTGTTCTCTAACTAAACCGGAGGAAATAATTAAATCAGCAGTTGGAAAATTTAAATATAAAAAATTCCTTTTTTATTTGTTTTCCGAAATAAACTCCTTGAGTTGGTCTTAATTTATGAATTTTTATTCATTTTCCTCGATAACGATATAAAAAAATTTTTTTCTTAATTTTCATTTTTTTTCGGCTTCAGATGCAATTTACGATTTAATTTCTTTATATATCCCACCCATCCGAGTTTATTCCATGCTTGGCATTACTTTATCCCAACGATCTTGGTGGCGGTTGCTCTCTTCCGCCAGTGCCTCCCGGATAACAAAAATAATTTGATTTTTCGAATGAAATTTATGCTGTATTTGTCTCGAGGGTGGAGCCTTGAGCTTAGGCAACCCAAATGCTTGTCTTTTCCCTTGCTCCAATCTCGAGTACATTTGGCTTTAAATAAAAGCGTTGGGCAGTCAAAAAAAAAAAAAAAAAAAAAAAGAAAAAATACTCACTTGGGCCAGGCAAAGGGCCAAAAGAACACAAAGTAATTTCCCAGACATTGTTTAGGCGTTCACTTGATATCAAATGATAAAAATACTTGCGAATTCGTTGCTATTTATACTCGTTAGAGGTTTGGGCACTTGTGATTCGAGGAGATTATCATTGCTGATATCCATTAAGAGAGAGAGAGATGAAAAAAAAAACCTTTTTAATTTTAAATTATAACGCTTTAATTAATTCCTTATCTAAAAATATTTCTTTTTTTTTTTCCATTCGATTCGAATTCTAGAAAGTTCTTCTTAGGAAAGCATCTTTTTTCCCGACTCAGGAAAATTTTCAAAGAGGCGAACTAATTAATAATTTGAGTCGCTGCTGATATTTGAACCGAGGCTAAGGTCCTGTGTTTTCAGCTCCGTTAATCTAAAAAAAAAAATTAAAATTTTAATAATCAAATAAACTAAGAACTAAATTTTGAAATTATAAAAAAAAAAAAATTTTCTCACTTTTTTATTATATTCATGAAGGTTTGTTTTCAGAATTTCAGTCTTCAGGAGCCCCCCCCTCCCCGATCCCCTCCAAACTAAAGACATGGGATGATATATGTACCCTGTTATGCAATGGTGTGTCAAAGGCCAACAAATTCAAAATTGAGTTAAGCACGGAATATTGTTTCAAATGCTTTAATTAATAGTATTTTTTATGAAATATGTCCTAAAAAAATTTATATTTAATGTAAAAGCATAAAATTATTTTTACAATATTTCAATGCAGGATTCTACATTTTGCAAAAATGATTTATGTACCTAACACGTTGTTTTTTATGACGTTAACAAGCAATAAAAACTTATTTAACCTATATTATATATTGTTTACCTTAAATAAACCAAAAACTCCTTTTTTTTTTTGAAAAATGAGAAAATTTTCTCCTGAATTCGTCAAAATTTAATTTTTTGATATTCCTGATAATGAAGATGAGGATGAGTGCGATTTCGATATTAAGTCAATGTCATTATTATAACTTTGATTAACTGTTGCCATGTTCACTTCCATTCAGGAATTAATTGATGAGGAAATTTTGTTATTACTTTGTATTTAATTTTAAAACATTAATACTATTTAAAATTTATTAATGTAATTTTGATAAAAAGTTTCTAAGCTATTAGTATTAAATATAACAATAAAAGAACTTTTATAATATCTTCGTTTTAATTTTTGAATTATAACCTAAAATTATTTTATTTATTATCAATAGACTTTGAAGCATTTTTACAAATATCCAATATAGGACTTGGAGAATTTTGCAAAAATAATTTTTTATATTTTATTGTTTTTCTCTAAATTAGTCATATTTTTAGAGATAATTTATGAATATCTGCCATAATTACAGTATTTACTTGCACAATTGACAAAAAAAAAAAAATGATATATAATCTAATCAAAACAATTTAAATCAGAAAAACTTTAATGTTGATTTTCTCAAAACTCGATGTTTGGTCTTTGACACACCATTGCATAACAGGGTCCATATATAAATTTAATATTCATGTTTTTCATCCCGAAATTGAAAAAAAAAAAATTAATCGGTGAATTTTGGAATCCTACTACATATTCCGTGACAAAAGAAAATATAAGTACATATTTTAAAAAATTGTTATAAAAATTTTGCCCTAGAGAGTGTCCAGACCCAAGGAAAAAATGAAATATATAAATTATTATTCCAAATCTACTTTTTTTTTTGTTTTAAGTTCTTCCCCGGCATCTGAGGCCATTTAGACCCTATATATTTCAATTGATTGGTGTCTAATTCATTTGAAATAAATTTCTCGACTGGGACTTGACCTTTGGCCCCAGAACCCAATATTCTCTCTACCTATGACTAGAGACACGAAAAAAGTACGATACTTTTGTTTCGATACTAGTACTTTTTTTTACTCGATACTATTTTTTCGATACTTTACTCATATAAGTACTTGATTGCCGGTATCGAATGAAAAGTACTCATTCAAATTTAAATGTTTTTTTAAAGTCTTTTCGGCATCTTAGGCCATATAGACGTTACACAAATATTTTAATTACAATTCTGCTAAGAATATCGCATGTTCTTTTATTTTTGAGTATCGAGAGTTCTTTCCTTTCTGAATTATTTAATTTAATCCCCATTTTTTGATGTTTCAGTTGAAATTCATTCAAATGATTGTGAAAATGACGTCAAATTCACGCTAAAAGGGAATCGCCTCCTTTTAATGGCAATTTCAAGAAAAGCAATAAAACGGGCATTTAAAAGCAATAAAATCTCTTTCAGAGAAATTTACATAAACATTATGTTTTGATATTTTAACTGGAATCGATCTTCTTGAAATTTAAGATTTTTTCACAATAAATTAAATTGATTTCAAGTGAAATATCAAAGAATGTGGGTTAATGGGAATTACTCAAAAACGAAAAAACTCTCGATACTCAAATTTGATACATAAGACAAGTACCTATGTCGCAAGTATTTCAAGAATTTGTAATCACATCGGCCAAAGAGTACTAGTACTTTACTAAAGTATTTTTTCAGATTTTTTTTTCAATATCTCAAAATTTGTTCTAAGGTTTTTGATTAAAATTCAAAAAAAAATTTTAGATACTCTTTAAAAAGTAGCCTATAGCAATAAAACTTTACGTGAAAAAGTTTAAGTGCACTTTACCTGCGATTCAACCCAGGAGGGGGAAGGGGGTTGATCTTTCAAGAAGCCGAGGCGCTCATTACTCTGAGGAAGGGGGCAGACTAAGGCCCGGCGCACATTGAACGCAGCCGAGGCGCAGCCGAGGCAGAGCATAGGCAGAGGTCTTTTTGTAATACACGCGTTTCAATAGGGCAGCGCACATTGGACAGAGGGCAGGCGTAGCATAGGAATAACTCTGCAGAGCCTCTGTCTGGTTGTGGTAGCAACACAGTTTCCTACGTCCTCTGTCGCCTCTGCGAGCTTTTTAACTTTAACTTTTATTTATTTTTATTTGATTTATTAGCTTTTTATAGGTTAATAGTATGGAACAACTAATCCAATTAGTCCAAGATCATCCCGTGTTGTACGATACAACCCACCCGGATTACATGCAGACAAAATTGAAGGATGATCTGATGATCTCAAGGTGGGATCCGATTGCTTCAGAGCTAAATTTTACGAATGGTGACAAAAACAAATAAAATAAAATTGAATCCTTCTCTGATTGGCCTCCTCAACATAAAATATGCTAATAATATATGATAATATATATATATAATAATTATGCTAATAATTTAAATTTAACACGAAAATTAAATATTTTGTGATTGAATTTCATTTTAATATGTTTAATTCTCAAATGCAATGATTGAATTTCAATATATTAAAATGATTATTTTTTTTTCTTGAAATAAAATACAATTTTAAAACTAAATTCATAAATATTTAAGATTTTTTCCTCCATTTCAAATGACATGTTTGCAACAGAGGCAACGCAGTACTGCGTTCAATGTGCGGTGACCTGACAGAGGCCTATTCCTCTGCTGCGCCTCCACTCTACCTCGGCTGCGCCTCGGCTGCGTTCAATGTGCGCCGGGCCTAATCTTCCGGTGTGCCCCTTTGACGTTAGGGAGCCTAAGATGACGAAAAGACTTAAAAAAAAAAAAAGAAAAAATACTCATACTAAAAAAATACTCTATACTTACTGGTATCGATGCTTTTTTTCGAGACCACATCCCTACGTATGAGCCACAAGTTCTCAAATCCACTTGTTCAATAAACAAAATGAAGAATCCAACTGGCTTAGCGAATTGTCAATGGAAAGATTACCTTGATGATCAATTATAAGAAAACTAAATAATTTAATTTTTAAATTAAATCTCATAAAATCAAAGCAATAAACCAATTAGGTAATTAAAATTTAAATTAAGATTAAATTAAATGCTTAATTAAATCTCGATATTTTCTATCAAGTTGGAAATCTTGAAGCACAATTTTTTACGAATAAATTCTGAACCACTGAACGGATTGTCATGCAATTTGCTCCAGGCCTAAAGGCAAACGTCTTAATATTATGGCTGAGTTTCAAAAGATTTGGTTCTGAGGAAGCTGAGAAAACTGTGGTTGACGATAATATAATTTACCGTTCCTTGCGGGCCTATTAAAGTTTTAATACCTTCCTTTTCCCACTTAGGATTACAAGTTTGGGAAGTCTCATTCTAATCCCATGAATAGTTCCAGAGATACAAACCAAAAAAGCTTGGTATACACACATATAAATGGACCCTGTTACGCAATTGTGTTCCAAGCGCCAGGTACCAAGATTTGAGAAAATTAACATTAAAGTTTTTCTGATTTAACTGTATTGTAACTTATTGATTAGATTATATATAATTTTTTTTTGTCAATTGTGCAAGAAAATACTGTAATTATGGCAGATATTCATAAATTATTTCTAAAAAATACGACTAATTTAGAGAATAAACAATAAAATATAAAAAAATATTGCAAAATTCTATAAGTCCAATTATATTTGTAAAAATGCTTCAAAGTCCCTTGACACATGATTGCAAATTAATCTATGCACTATTTATAATAATAAAATAATTTTAGATTTATAATTCAAAATTGCCCACGGGGCTTTGAGTAGTTGGTAGCGTGCCTACCTTCTATACCGAACGTCGCGGGTTCGGACCCCAGGCAGTCCGATTATTTTATTTAAGACATTTGGATACCAAACCCAGTCTTTTTTGACAACTTAGGCCATATAAGACTTTAAACGATACTAGTATTTATAATAATATATTTATTTGGGGTCCAGGCATTCTTATTTAAGCCATTTGCTATCCAAATGGCTTAAATAAAATCATCGGAGAGCCTTGGTATACAAGGTAGGCGCGCTACCAACTACGCCAAGCCCGGGAGCATTTATTTTGTTGTCTTTTCGAAATCGCACTGATCCTCATCTTCATTATCAGGAATAATATCAAATTAAGTACTACGAAACAAAGTGTTAGGCACATAAATCATTTTTGCAAAATGAAAATTCTCGATTGAAATATTGTAAAAATAATTTTAAATTTTTTTTTATGAGATATTTCATAAAAAAAATACTATTAATTATAGCATTTGAAACAATATTCCGTGCTTAACTCAATTTTTAATTTTTTTTTGGCGCTTGACACACTAATGCGTAACATATATTTTGCATTTCTGGGGTCCTTATGACCTGAAACGTAAAGATATATAAAAACAATCATAATACTTACTTCCCTCTTATATTACATACATTTATGATAATATATTTGCGGAAAAGTAAAAAGAATCCGGTCAAAATAGAAATGAATTCGAGAAAATGTTAATAATTTCATTTTTTTCCTTATTAAAATTTTGTGATAAATAAATGAAAATAATCCGACCTTTTTTTTCGTTGAAAAAAAAAATTGTTAAGATGATATCTTTTGCTAAAAATATTCACGTTGATATTTTTTTTTTTCTCTCCTTGTTAACCTTTAAACCGTCAGAGATCAATTCAAATTAGCTATCAGGTGTGCAATGATTAAAATCATTTAATCTTATCATCAATCGAATTGATTCATCGACTGTCATCAGACCAATTTTCGACCTTTAATAGTACAAATCAAAATCCATCAATAATATTTTTATTTATTTTACAATTTATTTTAAAAGAGAGCTTCCGGTGTCTGTCTGTAACTTTTTTTTTTTTTTTAATGAAGTGAAACTACTGATTTTTTTTTGTGGTCTTTTGCAATCTCGAATCAAAGATTAACTCCGATTATTTTGACCTTCAAATGAACCTTGAGCAGCGGCGAAACTAGCCGGGGGGAGGGGGGCGAAGCTCAACTGGGGCGCCGTTTTTAGTTCGAGCTTTTTTTTTTTTGTAATTTTTCTCCGAATTTGTGATATAAAATGAATTTATTATGCAATTTCAAAAAAAAGCCGGGAAAGCGATTGACTTGAATATTATACGTTTTTTAGAGAGGTAGGCATAGGCGCCGGAACTGGGGGAGGGGCAAGGGTACATTGCATCCTCTCAGAGGCGTATATAGAGGGGGAGGGCCGAGGGGGCCTGGGCCCCCCAAAATTTCCTAAATGCATATACATATATAGGAATATAGAGCGAATAATGGGTTTCAGTCCCCCCTCCCCCCGAAATGTTTGCGCGGCCCCGTGGCAAAAAATTTTGGGTCCCTAAAAAAAGGGAAAATTTTTTTTCGGGCGGGAAAAATTTGGTTCCGCGAAAAAAAAAATTTTTTTGAGATCAGGCCCCCTCCCGAAAAAAAAATTTCTATATACGCCCCTGGCATCCTATATGAGGGGGCAGAGGGGGACAAAATGTCTTCTTTTATTTCATTTATTTTTAAAAATGATTCATTTTTACTTTTGAAAAATAAAATCTTTTAAATTAAAAAAATTAAAAGAAATTCATTTTTTTTTCCAAAATATTTTATATAGACCCTATTGTAATTTCTAATTTCTAAAAACATTTTATATTGAATTAAAAGAAGAAAATTAAAAATATTTATTTCCTTCAAATAGTATAAATATAGCCTAAAAAAATTTTGATAAAATCACTAGCAATTTTTTTAAAATTTTAATTTTATTAAAATTGTGATTTTATTTAAAATTTTTAAAGCTTTATAATAAATTTGTTTTTGTTTTATACTATTTGAACATATTAAATTATTTTAATTTTCTACAAAAATTTTTTGCCCCCCCCCCTGATTCAAATTTGTTCCGGCGCCCCTGGAGGTAGATTAATGTAAATACTTTTTGAGGGCAGCAGGATTTGGTATAACAATTTTATTTTTACTAACAAAAGTGTGAATTCCAAAGAATTTAAAAGTACTGTCCCCATAAAGAAATACAGGTGGTTTTGCTCTCTGGGCCTGTTTTTGAAAAAAAAAAAAATTAGATGTAAAATTTAGGCTATATCAGAGGCGTAACTACATCGCTTTGCGTGTGCAAGAACGTCGCCCCCCCCCTCGCAAAAAAAAAATTAAATTTAAATATATTTCATTATTTTAAAAAATATTTTACCAATACAGGTCCTGTCATTTTTTTGATGCCCCTTTTTTTTGATGGACCCTTCCCCCTTAGAGCGGTCGCTGACGGCACAGTCGCTATTATACTTTAAATCTATCACGTTGATTACACTGTTCTACAAAAAAGATAAAACTTATTTTTCCATTCACTTGCGATTCTTATGGAAACGTAGCTCCTAAATTCTAATCTGTAGTTAGATTTTTCTTTGTCAGGCATAGTTTTAGAGATATAAAGAAAAAATAAATTGTTAAATTTTGAATTTTAAAGATTTTTTTTTAAAGCGACGCCCCTTAAAAATATGCAGATAGTTAAAATGCATAGAAATATTCAATCAGGATAGGTGAAAAGGTGAAGAAAATCTGCAGCTAGTTTTATTTCATTATTTTATTCCCACCACGTTGACGTTTCGAGCCCGGTTGGGATCATCCTCAGTGGGTTTTATATAAGTGTATATTTGTAAATTTCAATCATATATTATATACAGAACTCAAAGATAAATAAATACAAATAAATTATAATAGTTATGGTCGTCGTCTCTCTTGACCATTTACTTTCAATTATATTGTAACGAGGCGGGCCCGGGCCTCATGGTTTTATACCGATTTGGAGAGAGTATTCCTTTTTGTTTTTTCGAGAAGTGTGAATAAGCTGACCACAGCGCAATTCAAGACAGGATGCCAGCGGATTTAAGCTGATTCAGCCCCAACGCGTTCTAAACAAGCCAGCTATAAACCTCGAAAAATAAAAAGGAATCCCTCGTGAGAGCGAATGAGACAGAAGAACAAAACTTCGGAGAAACATCGCCAGAGGGCAGATCTCTTCAGACCAAGTTTGAGATCAACGAAGGGGTGCAAAATGACACGAGGACAGTTTTTTGAATTGAGTTGGTCATTCTGGTCTGATGCGTTTTGTGAGACGGAGGTGAAACCTGAGGCCTGCGAGGGAGTGATTTCCGGGTGTGGCAGATTGGGCTGTCGGCGCCAGTGTTTTCCCTTTGGAAACTTGGACCTGGGGGTGAGGACGTCACCAACGGTTTTCGGCGGTCAGGTACTGTGAAAGTCATCGTGTGGTTCGTGTGTGTGTGTGTTCGAGTTGGTCAGGGGTAGGGAAGAGACCGGGGACTAACTAGCTTTAGGATTAATTTAAGAGAGAGAGACTCCCAAACATTGTATACTCGTTTTGTTTAATGGTGAATTCATTTTGTTCTTTTTGTTGGCTTGATATTAGATCCACTCAGAAATTATATAAAAAAAATTATATATAAAAAAAAATAGTAATAAAAAGAATTTAGAGAAAAACTATAACCCAAGGGCGGATCCAGAGGGTTTCTCGGGGGGGGGTAATCTGGTGTGACTCGTCGCACAGCACACTATTTTTTTTTAATTTCGGTAATTTAAAAGCGCATTCTGTACTTGTTTGCCAGAATATAAATACACATCAAATTTTTAAGTATTAATTTTAAAAATTTTACATTAAAAATAAATTTTTTTGCGAAAAAAAGGTATTTTTTCGAATCTCGGGGGGGTAATTACCCCCCTTTACCCCCCCTTGTGTCTGCCCTTGCTATAACCGATATATATGAATAAATATGTATTGGGGGTTAGGCATTTTTATTCAAGCCATTTGGTATCCAAAGCCATCGGACTTGCCTGGGTCCGAACCCGCGACTCCTGGTATACAAGGCCAGCACGCTAACCCCTACACCACGAACCGTGGGCCAAAATAATAATTTTTTTTTTTTATAAAAAACATTCTCACTTTTTCACAAACACACACCCATACACACACACATTCTTACAGTCTTTTCGGCAGCTTCGGCCATTTAAGACAGACGATAACCGTTATAGATAAATATATATTTCAGGCATATTTATTTAAGCCATTTGGTAGCCAAATGTCTTAAATAAAATCATCGAAAAAAATAATAAATTCTAAATATGGAATATTATTAAAACTTTCATATAAATGTGTGATTTTTAATAAAAAAATTCATAGACAGACATATTTACATAAACATAAGGGAAGAAGCAAATTCTCTGTCTCCTCGCTCTTTCTCTCTCTTTCCCCCTTCTTTAACACTGACTGAGTCATTTACACCCGGACAATAAACAATTTATTTATTATACAGTATTATATATATTTTTTTTTCTATTCTAAAGATATAAAATGATACATTCTATTAATTATTATTATTAATAATTTCATATGGTATATTTTAGTGAAATTTTGGATCTTAGATCCTTAGAAGAAAAAATCTATACCAGATTAGGAGTGACGTTTTGCTATTTTTACACCGAAATACTCTATATTTAAAAAATGACTTTGGACTATAAAATAAAAATATACTAAATGCTAAATGGCTTGAATAAAAATGCTTGGACCCGAATATATTAATATGTATTATCTATAACGGTTATAGTAAAATTCTTATATGGCCTGAGTTCAGTGGCGGCGCGTCCACTAGGCAAACTAGGCGGCCGCCTAGGGCGGCAACCTGGAGAGGGCGGCAAAAAGGGAAAAATAAAAAAAATTTTGGTTCCGCAAGAGGCACCCGAAAAAAATTTCGGTCCCGGGGGCGGCAAAAATTGAGCGTCTCTAAAAAAAAGGTAAATTATTTTCCCGGACGGGAAAAATTTTTGGTTGGGGAAAATGGGGAAAATTTTGGTTCCGCGAAAAAAAAAAATATCGCAGAAAAATTCTTGAGATCGGGGAAAATTTTAAGGAGGGGGCGGCAAATTAAATTTTTAAAGTTTTTTTTTGGGGGGGGGCGCAAAAAAAATATCTTGCCTAGGGCGGCAGAATAGCTTGCGCCGGCCCTGTCCCCACCCCATCGAACAAATTGGTTACCGTATCTAATTCTCCATTAAAATTAATTATATCAATAGTTAATAGATTTGATATCTGTAATTTTATTAAAAATTAAATACTATAGAATAATTATTTTTAGAAATTTTTTTGTGATTCCAATGATATATTGAACATATTTTTTATTTGTTCTAAATTTTGATATATATTTAAATGATACACAGTGGTTGAGTTAGTGGCTGTAGGTATTGCAATGTTGGGTAGCGAGGATGCAGCCAAAGAGGTTTTGGACCAAAGAAAACAACAATTCCAAGTGAGACGTTTCGGCGAAACTTTTATTTTGCCATCTTCAGTCCTTCAGGAATTTTTTCATGTGCATATTCATTATGCACATGTGTCATTTGGCCAAGTCGGTTTTTTAAAAAATTTCTACTATGAGGGCAATGGCTCAGTGAGTTTCGAAGTATTAAAATTTAATATATAAGATATAAAATGATACATTTTTTCCAATTTATGAAAAGTTTTTAATTCATTTAAATATAATGTTGGGTAGCGAGGATGCAGCCAAAGAGGTTTTGGACCAAAGAAAACAACAATTCCAAGTGAGACGTTTCGGCGAAACTTTTATTTTGCCATCTTCAGTCCTTCAGGAATTTTTTCATGTGCATATTCATTATGCACATGTGTCATTTGGCCAAGTCGGTTTTTTAAAAATTTCTACTATGAGGGCAATGGCTCAGTGAGTTTCGAAGTATTAAAATTTAATACTTCGAAACTCACTGAGCCATTGCCCTCATAGTAGAAATTTTTAAAAACCGACTGGCTAAATATTACATGTGCATAATGAATATGCACATGAAAAATTCCTGAAGAACTGAAGATGGCAAAATAAAAGTTTCGCCGAAATCCTCACTTAGAATTGTTGTTTTCTTTGGTCCAAAACCTCTTGCATCCTCACTACCCAACATTATATTTAAATGAATTAAAAACTTTTCATAAATTGGAAAAAATGTATCATTTTATATCTTTAGCTTAAAATAAAACAAAACAAAATATATAAACTGTATAATAAATAAATTGTTTATTGTCCAGGCGGCAATGACTCAGTGTTAAAGAAGGGGGAGAGAGAGATAGGATAGAGAGAGAGAGAAAGAGCGAGGAGAAAGAGAATTTGCTTTCTTCCCTTAAGCTTTAGTTTGTCTATTAATTTTTTTTTTATTAAAAATCAACACATTTATATAAAAGTTTTCATAATAGTCCATATTTATAATTTATTATTTTGGCCCATGGGTCGTGGTTAGGGGTTAGCGTGCTGGCCTTGTATACCAGGAGTCGCGGGTTCGGACCCAGGCAAGTCCGATGGCTTTGGATACCAAATGGCTTGAATAAAAATGCCTAACCCCCAATACATATTTATTCATATATATCGGTTATAGTTTGTCTTATATGGCCTCAGATACCGAAAAGACTTGTATGTATGTGTGTGTGAATGTGAGTGTGACTGTGAAAAAAGTGTGTTTAAAAAAAAAAATTTCTTATTTTGAAACGAGTTGGAATATACAGTATATTCACCTCAATCGATTATTTGGATACAATCAATGTTGAAAAAAACACCGATTATTTCTCTATAATCAGTTATGAAAAAATAATAGATTATTTCCGATTAATCGGTTCTCCGATTATTCCGATTATTTCCGATTAATCGGTTCTCCGATTATTCCGATTATTTTCGATTAATCGGTTCTCCGATTATTCCGATTATTTTCGATTAATCGGTTTCCCGATTATTCCGATTATTTCCGATTAATCGATTATTTTTTTTATAATAATCGATTATTTTTTAAGAAAATAATCGGTATAAAAACGATTAATCGATTATTTTTCCCAGCCCTAATCTTGACCAGACGCTTAATCAGTTAGAATTAGAAACCCTCGGTTTCAGTTCTCTAAGCTATGGGAAATTAATTAGATATTCACAATATCATCAAAATTTATTTCTCATGGGAAATTAAATCCGATATGTGCAAAGTCAACTCAGAATCGTTCTTCGCCCGCGCGATAGCAAAAAGGCCCAGAAAGCAAGCAAGGGACAATATACCTTCAGAATGCGTTCAAGTAACGTCTCTTTATTTTCATCATAATATACTTAATCCAATAGTGTAATAATTTTAATTCTTTTTATTTATCATTAATAAATTCACAAATTCATAATCAATGTCTTATAATTTTGGGAAAAGTATTACAATATACCTGTGTAGGTAAATCCCCTGGTGGCGGCAAACAACAGAAATCAACCTTAAAACCATCAGCATCCAACCCACAACAGGGCTATAAAGGCAAGTCGAAGTGCCCTTTAAATTTGTATCTCAAATAACATTTTGTCGAATTTTCGATAAGTTTTTTTTACTTTCTCGTTTAAGAATAAATTCATTAGAAATTTTCTTTAGAAAAATTATGATAAATAGGCCTAGTCCTATTTTTTTTAAATCTAATAAATAAAAAAAATTAAATTTCGAATCTGAAAAAATTATCAAATATTAAAAAAATAAAATAGGAAATAAAAATTAATATTTCTAAAAAAAAAATAAAAAAAAAGGTTTAACACGTTCACGCCCGCTTCTACCATTGTTGGTACATGATAGTTTGATCCTAAAGGCCAGCGTGTACCACCGGAGGTACATGAGTGATTTTCGTATCTGGTGACATGTACACTGAGCGCCACAATTAAGTCCCCACCTGATAGCTTTAGCCTTAAGTATGTGGTTTAGTATAAGGTGTATAATGAAATAATTTTAATGCTCGAAATGGTAAAACGTAAAATCTGGAGAAATATACAAATTTTTGAGCCGGCGTGAACGTGTTAAATAACACTGTGTAACACGATTTTTGTTTCTGGCTTGTGAGTGCTATTTTCTAGTTGTTTATATCTAAAAAGTATAGAAGGTATGTATTAATCAAGCCAAACTTTGGTTTTGCGTCGAGGACAATGAGGTTTAAAAAAAAACACATAATTCAACTTTAAGATTAAATATTTTATTTTGAAGCTTCTTTAATCAAGAAATCTTGAAAGTTTCTTGTGATTAATTGATGAATGAAGTGAGAAAGAACAACTTATGAATAAAAATTAGAACATATTTGCATTCAGCTTATACTATAACCAACAGCTATATCAGAAATGCAGGGCCGGATCTAGGTGCATGTGCCCTGGGCGAGAGATATCAGTAAATAATCTGATTGGCTAGAGCAGGAACGAACTTAGCTCCATCGCTTCGGTATAATAAGAGAACAGCATTAGCTCCTATTTGCCCCCCTCCCCCCCCTCTGGGCTGAATAGAACAATGAATCCAAAAAAAAGGTGTCAGTTCGGTTACAGCAAGCAAAATGAACAATTCTATCTATAAACAAACTTTCCAACAAGGGCGGTCCCAGAAGGGGGGTCAAGGGGATCGTGACCCCCCCCCCCCAAAAAAAAATCTTTTCTTTTTTTTTTAACACACACTTTTTTCAATTCACACAATCTTTTCGGCAACTTAGGCCATTTAAGACTTAAACGATACTTATATTTGATTAATATATATATTAATATATATTTATTGGGGTCCAGGCCCATTTATTTATACTATAAAAAAAAAAAAAACAGTGACCCCCCCCTCCCAAAATGTAAGGCTAGGACCGCCCTTGCTTTCCAAATATTCAAATGGGGTCAGCTGGGTCTCATTAAAACCTGAGTTAACTAAAAATTATTATTTTTTTAAACAAACTTAATTAAATAAAGATTAATGATAAAATTGTAAAATTATTTCCATATTTGTAAAATCTCAAGAGGTAAAGAATAAAAAATATAAAATTATTAAGTTTTACTTCCGCGCGGAATAAAAATGTCACAAAGTATGTACATTGTCTAAAGTTTTAATAAATATAATTAGAAAAAACCTAAGTTACTGATTAAAAGTTTGAATATAATTTTTAAAACAAACAGAAAAGAAAATATTTATTATTATGAGTTCAAAAAACGAAGTTAACAAGCGAAGAAAATATCTTATCAGAAGATAAAGTATTTAATAATAATAATAAAAGAGTAAGTGATCTACTTTGACAGGGGAGGGTTTTGAAATTCATTAAATTTTGATTTTAAATAGCCCTAATGCAAAGTCAAAGGAAAGAGTCAAAGTGCGCAATGGTCACGGCTGCATCGCAATTGGGGTAAAATAATTTAATTAACTTACGACTCAATCTTTTGAAGCTGGAATACAAAATTAAGGCCCTCACTTCTTATTATATGTTAGATTTAATAAAAAAAAAAAAAACATTTTGAAAAAGAAAAAGAAGAATGCTTCTCTAGATTTAATTATTTAAAAAACAACAGTCATTTAATAATCCGCCACTATAATGGAGACAAATTTTATTTTTTTACTTTTATTAAAAAACAGATTAGAAAGTGTCTGAGATTCCTAGTTCCAAATTCTACCTCTTTGGCTCTAATATAATAATAATAGAGCAAATATATGTTGATACGAAAAGTTTGGGTGATAGAACAACATACAATTTTCCAATACCGAAGGTGTGTGCTGTGCCTTGGGCACACCAGGTTTCTCAAATTTTATAGATAGGCAAAGTCAGAAATTTATAATGCAGCGTGGAAGTTAAGAATTTCAATAATTATTCTATATTGTAGCAACTATTAAAGCAAGGTGAATTTTAATCAAATTTCCCAACAGTTTTTCTAGCATAAAATTTTTGATTCTTTTTTTACAATTCATTTTGTTGATTAACTAAAACCTGAAGATGATTTTCAAATGGGCTGAAACTGTGTGGCGCTTAGTCAATTATAACAAAAGAAAGTAAATTCTTTTATATTAAAACCCAAACATCACGAGGGGAAATTTAGTGCCTGTAAGACCAATTGTTCTATAAATTCTCTACCTTCCCCAGAGAAGTATGTTATTGCAAACTCTGGGGTACCCACCTGGTGTAGTACGTAGTACTCGTAGTACTTGAAAGACTGTCTTTCAATCTTGGCCAGTGCTGTCGTTTCAGGCCCATTTGCCACAAAATAAAAATACAGCCCATTCACCTACGGCAATTCTCATATACTTCTGAACCGAAATGCATCTATCTAAGCAACATTAACAGTATATCGTCCTGAAGATGGGATCGATGTGATTCCGAAACGTCGACGATAATTAAATAGAGTTTTTTTTAATCACTTGCTGGCTGCCTACATCTACCTAATCCTAAAATTAACTAGGTAGAGCCTTGTTTGAAAATGATGGAATTTTTCATTCAATGCTCAAATAGACTGTTCATTAGCTAGTCAATATATCGTTTAAGATAGCAAGTTTGCGAGATGTGTTTGAGCTTAAGATTGGGCAAAATTGCATCCCCTGGATAAGGGTAGTCCACCCGGCGCGAAAGCGTGGAGGTCGTGGTTCGACTCCAGGGGGTCCAATTTTAAGCACAAACATATCTCGCAAACTTGCTATCTTAAACGATATATTGACTGGCTAATGAACTGGCTATTTGAGCATTGTTTAAAAAAATTCCATCCTTTTCCAAACAAGGCTCTACCTAAATTATAATCCAATTAAGAAAATACGTACCAATTCATAAAATATTTCTAAATTATGTAGTAGGCTATACCAATTAATTTAAGTGCGAAAAATGGTGGTGCGTTCTAAATAGCTTCAGATGTTGAAAAAATAAAAAAAACCGGTTTTCAAAATTTTCCGTTTTTTTTTTCCCAAACCCTAGTTACGAATTGTCAACAAATTTTTTCATCACTATGGCCAAGAAAAAAATTATAAAGGATAATCAATCATATAAAAGATATCTCATTTGAAATACGTAGTTGCTTAAAATCAAACTTTTTATTAAAGCGAGGTGAGGCAGCAAACAATCAACGAACTTCTGAACCCTTTCCGACTATTACCATGCCTTAACCCACATCTACGACGGCTATTTCCTGTTTTGTTCCGGAATTGGACTTGTTTCATGACCGTTTCTTATTGCTACGTCAACTTACAGTTTTTGTTTGTCCACATGCTCTAGCTCATTGTGGCCACGACAATTTTCATTTAACGTAGGATAGTAGTAGCCATGGGCAAGCAAAAAAGACAAGAAAAACGACCAACTTAACGCAAATCCAAAAGACATGCTATCAAATCAAATTTATAAAAGGCAGGTTGGAGCTAGGATGTTGCCGCTGAGATGCCCCTTATTTAATTAAAATAATTCAGCACTCAAGAGTTTGTCTCAAGTTAAGGCGTCGGAAGCATCTGATAAGACACCCCCCCCCCCCCCACACACACAAACAAACAGCGAAAAAGATTCTTAAATTCCTTCATTTTTCTATCTCATTTTTTTTATTTCCTTTTATTTTTTTGAATTTTTGTTAAGTAAATAATTTCCGTGGGTTGGCTTATTGTCATATCTTGTTCATCATCCTGCCATTAAATTTAAACCAGCCTCCTGAGCTCTATGTCATTATTTAATTAAAATGTGATATCATGCTTGAATATTTCACATTCTCACAATGCACATCTAATTAATCTTGTATGTAATAAGAAAAGATGTATGAAAATACAAATTTTTATATAAACATTCTTTGATATCATTTGACAAGGCAAAATAAAACAAAAAATTCAAATTATAAACAATAAAAAATATTTTTAATAATCGAGTAATTATTGTAAATATAACGTGGCAGCTGATCATGGGAGTGACTAGGAGGGTCATCCCCATAAGACCCGTGGCCCCCCTCAGAAGGCTCCTCGCCCCAAGAAAAATTGAGACAATAAAGAGAGAATAATAGACAAAATAAAGAAAATGGACTAAGATGAAAAAAGAAACAGCGAAGTAAATGAGAAAAGATATTGTTTACATATCTATAATAATAAAGAAAGTAAAAGCGACCCTAACATACAAGGAATTTATTTTTAAATCATAAATTGAAATTTTATGAAATTCAAAAATAAACAAATATCAAAGCGAACGAAGTAAACAATGTCTTAAAAAACAAGAGTATGTGTTCGAATAAACAATTATATGTGAAGGACGATCTAAACTGAAAGAGACAGTAAATATTTTAAATAAATAATTGTGATGGAGTCATGAAAAAAACAAGACGAATGCAGCCAAATATTCCCGAGGAAGATGGCCTAGACCTCGGGCCGAAACGTCAGCCGTGAGGGCGTGATTTAAAATAAAAGAATATTTGGCTGAGGAGTTTTATTTTGGTCTATGTACATTCCGATGTTAAAACATCATCATCAGAACCCTATCACAAACTAACTGACAAATTCTGTTGTCGACAGTGCAGTCATCTACTTTAAGTATACCAGTAAACCTGTAGATCGACAACCAGTGGCATAACTAGATTTTTTTAGGCCCATAAGAAAGTTCTAACTACGGGGTCCCTACTAACATTTTTTTATTTCATATTTTATTAATATTTCTATAAAAAAATCTGGTGTGACCAGCACACAACTTTCTCTTACCCTTCGGTAAGAGAAAGTTGCGCACTGTGCTGGTCACACCAGATTTTTTGTGTCGAGATATATTTAGTTTCCGATAGCACCTTAGTTTCAAACTTGCATTTTAAATGTTGACTGCTTCAAATAAACTATGGTTATTTTTCAAAATTTTAATCTCATATTTGGACATTTTATACACAATATAGAATCGTAAATAAATACAAAATTTCATAAGAATTGGAAAAAAAATTTTAAATGCCTAAAAAGTTCTAAAGGGGACCCCTTTGAATCGAAATTAACATACAAATCCCTATAGGAAATTAACATTGTTTCTATGCGAAGATAAGGTGGAAAGGGAATTTAAAAAGAGTAGAGACAGACGATAATGTTTGCAAGTGAGAGAGAGACATATATGTTTTCTTTGAAACAATTAAAGACACAAATAAATTTTAAAAAAAATGGGAATTTAAATAATAATTGATTTTTAATCTAATAAAAAGAAAAAGATTTAAATTCCGTTACCATGGCAACCATTTCTATCTTTCCTATGAAGAACAAGAGTAAAGTGGTCTTCAGAAGATTTCAACGGCAAAATGAGAATATACATTTTAAAGAGCATCTAAAAATAATTGATTTTTGAATTTTAAAAAAAATCCTTGGAGGGAATTTTGAGAAAATCGAAAAAAACTGAAAAAGTACATCAGTAAAGTACTAGTACTTTTTGGCCGATTTTGTTCAAAAGCTTATTTTGAGATTCTTCAAAGGTACCTAAGTTAAATATAAAATTTCAATCCGGTAGCTCAATTCCTTCATGCTAAAAAATGGTTCCACACATACAGACACACAGACACACAGACACACACACACACACACACACACACAGACCAATTTGCGGGACCCACTTTTTTGGACTCAGGGGACCTCAAAACATGTATATCCATCAAAATCTCGACATCGAATTTTTGACATGATCGCAATATTTTCTCTCTATATATTTCATATATAGGAAGAGAAATAAAAAGCTAATTAAAGATATGATTTTTTATATGGATAACAAATAAATAAATTTTTAAAAGGGCCCCCTAAAGCAGGTGCCCTGAAAGCGTTGCTTCCCTGTAATTACGCCACTGTCGATATTTGTCAGTTAGTTTCTAATAAGATTCTGATAATGATGTTTTAACATCGAAATGTACATAAACCAAAGTAAAACTTCTTTTACTTTTTTTTTTAACTAAACCTAGTGTGTTTACTTTTAACTATTTTTATATTATTTTAATAGAGAAATTGATTTCAGACCAATATTTATATATTGTACGAGTGTAATAAAATCGTTTCGTACTGATTACTGGTGGCGATTGGTGCAAAACACGTGTGACATTTTCGAGCCGTTTTCCATTTGCGGAGTCTTTTGATTGAGTGGCGTCACGTCGAGGATATGGAGAGGGAAAAAGGCAGAAAGGGTGCCTCTATGGGTGGAAACAGGACGACGACTTTCCGATAGATTTGTTGGATTTGCAGCAAGGGTAACAACATCAACAACAAAAGACCATTTACCTTCAGGATAAACTAATTGGCATGCGATTCGTCAATGGTTCACGGGAAAATAAAATGCCGTCGGAAATCATTTACATATTATAATTATAAATTAAAAATAATACTAAAAAATTCATCATAGAAAAACTCTTAAAATTTTACTAAAAGTAATGAACTTAGAAGTGTAGGAAACATAGGGTGCAAAATGAAAATAATATCAATATAATGATAAATTTGTAACCAACGGTTATCCAAAACAACTTATTGCATACTGGTATGTTATAAATCAAGTAAATAAAGAAAATAGATATGTAAATAATAATAAAAATCTGGTGTAACTGGGAAAGTTGTGTACTGTTGTGTGCTTGCCACACCAGATTTTTTGTGTCAAGATTTATTTAGTTGCCCTTAGCACCTAAGTTCCAAACTTGACCACGCGATTCATAGATGGCGCTGAGCTACGAATGCTTCCACCTCAATAAAGTGTACTTCAAACAATTTTCACAAAACATTTCACTGATAGACGGTCTATACTTTTTAAAGAGCAACAAAAAAATAGTTCATTTATGAATTTTAATTAAATTCGTTAGAAGGAATTTTGAGAAAATAGAAAAAATAAAGGGTCGGACTAAGCCGAGCGCACAACTTTGCCCACCCATTATTCAAAGAAATAACGGAACGCGTTTGTTTATTTGTTTTGATTTTGCTCTGTTGCTTGCACAATTTTCGAATTTAAATGATTTTTTAAACAAATTTATGACAAATTAGCATACAAATAATATATATATATCATTTTACTCGGGAGAAAGTCTAGTTTCTGAATATATAAAAAAACTATAGGTTATGTAAGAAAAAAATATTGGCCCCCCCTCTAGAGCGTCCCCTAATGGTCCGATGTTTACCAAAAGCTTTTCAGTTCTTGACCTTTACATCTAGTTTATGTGTGCAAAATTTCAAAACAATTGAATGAATAGTTTTTGAGATTTCGTTGACGAAAAAAAATTACCAGAGACACACACACACACACAGACATCATTCCAAAAACTACTTAAATCGATTCAGGGGACCTCAAAACTCATTTTGGCCCGATTTTTTTACGATTACATTAACTTTACCCGACCAACCTATGGATGGTGGGCAAAGTTAAAAATCTGGTGTGACTGGTGCCACCTTAGTTTCAAACTTGCATTTTAAATGTTGACTGAATGAAATAAACTATGGTTATTTTCCAAAATTTTAATCTCATATTTGGACATTTTAAACACAATAGAGAATCCTAAATAAATACAAAATTTCATAAGAATTGGGAAAAAAATTTTTTAAATGCGTAAATAATTCCAAAGAGGACCCTCTTTTGAATCGAAATTAACATACAAATCACTATAGGAAATTAACATTGGCCAAATGCGAAGATAAGGTGGAAAGTGAATTTAAAACGAGTAAAGACAGACGATAAGGTTTGCAAGTGAGAGAGAGAGAGAGAGAGATATGTTTTCTAAGAAACAATTAAAGACAGAAATAAAAAAAAATAAAAGGGCATTTAAATAATAATTGATTACTTCTAATAAACAGAAAAAGATTTAAATTCTGTTCCCATTTCTCCTATCTTTCTTATGAAGAACAAGAGTAAAGTGGTCTTCAGAAGTTTTCAACGGCAGATATATGGAGAGTATACATTTTAAAGAGCATCTAAAAAATAGTTGATTTATGAATTTAAAAAAATATCCTTGGAGCGAATTTTGAGAAAATCGAAAAAAACTGAAAAAGTACATCAGTAAAGTACTAGTACTATTTTACCGATTTTGTTTAAAAGCTTATTTACACTAGTTCGGAAGGTGACTAATTTATATATAAAATTGCAACCTCCTAGCTCATTTCCTTCATGATCAAAAGTGTCCACACAACGACCACCCCCACACAGACCAATTTGCGGGACCCACTTTTTTGGACTCAGGGGACCTCAAAACATGTATATCCATCAAAATCTCGACATCGAATTTTTGACATGATCGCAATACTTTCTCTTTATATATATTTCATATATAGGGTAAGAGAAAGTAAAAGGAAATAAAATGCAAGTTAGAAACTAAGGTGCTATGGGAAACTAAATATATCTCTTTTTAAACCGAGAAAAAAATTAATTTTGGAGTTAATTACTCGGGATTTTTTTATTTAATCTATTAGAGGCTTTCTTTCTGCACCAAATGACATCTCATTTAGTCTGATCTGAGTAGCCGTTCGAAATCTACTTTCAAATTAGAATTTCCCGCTGCGCTGTAAAATGGAATGATAGGAAAAAAATAAATATTTAGCTGAAAAATCATTCTTTCTAACGGTATATTCATCATAATTATACCTCTTAAGACAGAGGAGATATTCAAGCCGCTAAACTTTTACGTGCGTGCCTCCCTAACAGGCCACTATAGACACATGATTTGTAAGACGTTGTCACGTCAAAAATATATGGAATAAATAAATAAGTAGTAAGATCAAACCCAAGTCAAGTATTTGATTATAGCTAAGTATTTAGAACTCATACCAGGAGAAAAATGGGCTACAAAACACGATGATCGATAATTCACTGTTAATATTTATTAGTGATCGTTTGATGTGTACTTAGCTCCTAGCGATTTGTGATTTTTTTTTTAATATCAATTTTAAAAAGAACCGCTAAAAATTTTTCATCACCAAAGTGGTTCGAGCTATTAAAAAGATTGGAAACCATTGGCGTAGAGTAAAGAAAATAAAGCGTCACTTGACATGATCGGTGCTCAGAAACAAATCCTGTCCAGTAGTAGTATCCACCCACACAAAAGAAAAATTCGATCCTTATGGAGTTGCAAGTGGCAAGGAAATAAATTGACTTAGAGAACGAGTGGGACAGCCAGGGCTTAAAGTACTAGACAACAGAGAGGCTTCAGCAAACTATCACCTTAATTCGCTCTTAAATCTCTCTTTTTTAATATATCAAATTTGAGCAATAAACAAAAGTTAACTGTAATTATTTGACCAATTAAAGGGTGGAATTTTGAATTAAAATTATAATAAAAAAAGTAAGATCAAACAGCGGAAAAAAAGTAAATTATTTCTTTCTTTAAAATTATTAGTTTAAAAAAAATTTGATGCAATAATCTTACATCACAAAACTTAACGAACTGTTAAACTAAATTTTTTTTACCAATAATAGAACCAAAGATGTAAAATTTATAATTAACCAAAAGAAAATAAAAATATTTACCATATCAAACTATTACTAGTAGGGTGGAGCGAAAAATCTTTTTCTCGAAATTCTCATAGCCTGAGTCACTAAATGGCGTCAACAGGCTAAAACTTAATTGACTTCAAATTTCAGCCCAAAATGTTGCCATTTTGAGCTTCCACAAATCCAGTGAATATTTATATTGCTTTTTTCTAACGTTTTTCAATGTTTTTTTATTTAAAAAAATATTAAATCGAATAATTAATTAATTAGTATGTAAATTAATATTAATTAATTACTTAATATCGTATTTTGTAGACGAGAAAAATTCAGGCTTGCAGTTTTATTCGTCGTCCCAGGGTGCAGGTGGGTTGTTGGTAAATTAAAACGATTACTCAATTTTAATTATTTTATTTTCTCTCCTTCCAGGTTAAGTGTATTGCAATTTTTTCACTTTCAAAATCGTCGAATTTCATTATCATGACCTACAAAAATCTATAATTCATATATATATATGATTATGAAGTTTTACTTTTGATAAAATTGTTCAGTTATTCGGAACACTAAATAAATATTAAGCATTTATTTTCAGAAAATTTATTAAGGCTGGCGACTGACATATATTAAAAAAAAAAAAAATATTGTAAATTGATTGAAATTATATTGATATTGTTTTTAATGTTATGATCACGTGTAAAAATATGTTTTATATTTCTTTTAGGCCTGATGATGGTCAGCAAGTTGACCGAAACTGAAACATATGTCAGTCGCCAGCCTTAATAAATTTTCTGAAAATAAATGCTTAATATTTATTTTGTATAGGAAAGAACTGGAGAATAAAAACCAGCAATTGATGGACCCTCTCACATCATCTTTAATTGGCAAATATTTCGACTGGCATTACGCCTAGTCATCATCAGTGCAAACAAATGCAGTGCAAACTTCGCTTGACCCCTGCTTCTCCGAGAAATTTTAAAATAATCCTCAACCATTGTTTGACACGGGCCCTCCACCAAATCATTTGTTTGCACTGATGATGACTAGGCGTAATGCCAGTCGAAATATTTGCCAATTAAAGATGATGTGAGAGGGTCCATCAATTGCTGGTTTTTATTCTCCAGTTCTTTCCTATACATCTTATCCAGCGAAAATCTTCCAATTGCAATTTATTTTGTGTTCCGAATAACTGAACAATTTTATCAAAAGTAAACCTTCATAATCATATATATATATATACACTTTGGCAGTTTCCGTCATAAAATCTATAATTCATGTTCAACAATGTCATATAACAATGATACTTCAAGTACATTGTACAATTATTAAGAGTCGCGGGAGCGACTCGTCGTCGAGCAAGTAAAAAGCAAAAGAAAGCAAAGAAACTCTTAATACTACCATTTAGTTATATTCCAATAGATTTTTTTCAAAAATTTAAGATTATTTTAGGGTATTTATAAATCATTTTGGTTTGTTTTTTTAGCTAGAGTAAATTATTTACTTTCTCTTACCCTATGTGAAATATAATTTGTATTAAATATTTAGTCATTGCTTGGGTCCCATGGGGGGGTTTGAACCCCCAAACCCCCCCCCCTGGCTACGCCTATGGCAGAGGCTCAAAGTTGAGATTTTGCCGATTTCGGAAGGTCAAAAGTTAGTCTCTTATTTTTCCTTTTTTTTTTTCATTCTTTTCTTCAATTTTCAAATTTTTAGACAAAGCTACAGGTTTCCCTGCTGGACCGATTTTGATGAAATTTAAATTACAAAAAGATACTATCGATATAAAATTTCATTTTTGAGTAAAAGTGACTTTTGAGAGGTATTCAAAATTTAAAATTTGTCCTATCTTTAACATGGCGAAAAGACAATTCTAACAATTTTGCTCTCTGATGACGTCATCTAGGAACATATCTATTAATATCATTTTGAATTAATACCAAACGATGTATTTATTTATATAATTAGATATTACTTCATGTACCCGAAAAAAGATATAAGGGTGTGCCGCCGGGAGTCGAACCACGGATCCACCGATTTGCGCTCAGTGTGCCCTTTCCACTAGACCACAGCACGGCATTCGGGTATATGAACTCAGTTGGAAAGCAAATTTAGCCATCGGGAGGATTGGACCCAGATTTGGTGCCACAAATTCCTCCTGGTCTAGTGGAAAGGACACCCTGAGCGCAAATCGGTGGATCCGTGGTTCAACTCCCGGCTGCACACCCTTATATCTTTTTTCGGGTACATGAAGTAATATCTAATTATATAAATCTCCGTTTCGCGGCTTACCTACGCGATGTATATAATATCTTAAATCTCTATATATATAAAGAGAGAACTGACTGATTGGCTGACTTACAATCATCGCACAGCCTAAACTGTAAGGCCTAGAAAGTTGAAATTTGGCATGTAGATTACATTTGGGCCCTAGGCGTCATTTAAGAAGCCATTTTTCAAAATTCCAATTTTAAGGGCCCCAAATGGTCATTTATGTGTGAAATTTTGACTTTTTTTATTAATTTCTAAATCAGACAAAACACAATCATCGCACAGCCTAAACTGTATGGCCTAGAAAGCTGTAATTTGGCATGTAGATTACATTTGGGCCCTTGGCGTCATTTAAGAAGCCATTTTTCGAAATTCCCATTTTAAGGGCCCCAAATGGTCATTTATGGGTAAAATTTTGACTTTACAATAATTTCTAAACCAAAAAAGATATCAATTTGGTTTCTTCGCTAAAACCTTCTTTAGATAAAAATCTAAATTGGGTGTTTCAGGGTTTTTTGAAATTCGGCCCCTAAGTACCCCAAATCGCCAATTTAGGGAAAAACAATATATTTAAGGGTAAAATTTTGATCTACATTAATTTCTAAACCAGAAGAGATATCGATTTGGTTTTTTCACTAAAACCTTCCTTAGATAAAAATCTAAATTCGTTGTTTCAGGGTTTTTTGAAATTCGGCCCCTAAGTACCCCAAATCGCCAATTTAGGGTAAAAATTTTGACTTTCAAATAATTACTCTTTTGAAAAACTTCACAACAACAAACACAAGTACTCATTTATGATGCAACATTTCCTCCAATAAACTATCAATGACCGCCAGTATAACATCGATATTTATAATAATTTTTATTTTGTTACTTTTACTTCATTCATTAGCACTAAAATTGAAAAAATAAAACTCGTCTTAACGATTTCATACATGCAATGGCAAAAAATCGAGCTGGCCAATCTGCAGACTACACCAGCAAAGTACTTGTACTCTTTGGTTGATTTTATTCAAAACCATCCTGCTGTTACGAGGGCATGTAATTCAAAAAATATATAAACATTTTTCTTGCAATGTTTTGTTAACAATCCAATTTTTGAACTTAGGTACAGTCATACTTAACCTGTCAAAATCTCGACCTCGAATTTTTGATGCGATCTCAATACTTTCTCTCTATTTTTTACAACGGAAAGTAACAAATTTAAAATATAATAAAATTTAATCAATGAATATTTTAAAATTACTAACCATTACATTCTTCTAACTTATTACCTTAAATTTTATACTTAGGCCAACTTTAAAATAAAATCTTCCCTAGTTTATTTTAAGATATATAACCCATGTGATTTGTTGCCCTCGGTTATAGCCGAAAATTTGAGTGGAATTTAATGTCAAAATGGTAGCACTTATTATTAAAGGTTAATAGGGAATAGCAAATGTGACCCTGTCATTTGTATTTGTTTCGAGCGCATGCGCTCTTTTCAATGTAGAATTAAAAAATAGATTTATGGCAAGACGCGAGGTAAAGTAATCTCTATTGTGGATAGGGCAAGTATTTTATTCGTTATGTACTTGAGAGAGCGGTGGGGTGGAGGGGATATTCCGTCTAAATTGAATTCGAAAGACCACCTGTTTGGATGAAAAATATACTCTTGGCACAATGAAAATGCGTTACCGCTTATGCATATACATAAATTTATTTTCAGATCCATCTGCGAAGGAATGAAAGAAGACTTTGGGAAATCTCATATCTTAGAATGTTTTGCATTAAATATAATGCTTCTATTTATATAATAACTCCCAAGTCATAGATGATGAATTGATATTATGATTAAATTTTACACTTTGAATGTTGCATTAGTTTAGATTGAGAAAAGGAGGCTGATAGCCAAGCGGCATCAAGATAAAACATTTGCGGATGATGGTGTATTGATTCAATGGTGGGATTATCATCAAACACAATTCTAAGAAGAGAATTCAAGTTAAGCTCCTTTAAAATGGGTAGAGTAAGTTGGGGCAAAGATCCGCAGTTTTTTTTTTTGACCTTCCTATGACAGATATAATAAAGACCGGAACATCCCCTGAAAGCCTGGTTACTTGACTATCTTACATAATTTTTTTGGTTTCCAATTCGGTAGCATAGTGTAGGAGAGGTATTTAAACAAAAGTTTCCATTTGCGGAACTTTGCCCCCCCCCCCCCGAGTGGGGTAAAGATCCACACTAGCGGGGAAAAAGTCCTTAGGTGCAAACGATTGCCTCTGCAGTGAACAACCGTCTCGAACAAGGGTATAAAAAAGTCTTAATAAGAAATAGGCCAGATTAGGTATAGGTATGTTTTATGTATTTATTTTTATTTATTAGAAATACACAATAGGCTAGTAACATTTAGTCTCAGTAAATTTCCATTTGCGGACCTTTGCCCTTTGGGGTAAAGATCAGCACCAGCCGGGCAATCTTCCGTAGGTGCAAACGATTGCCCCTGCAGTGAACAACCGACTCGACCCAGGGTATAAAAAAGACTTAATAAGAAAACATTAGGTATAGGTATGTTTTATGTATTTATTTTTATTTATTAGAAATACACAATAGGCCTAGAAACATTTAGTCTCAGTAAGATTGAAGTTCATGAACTGCATAAACATTTCGGGTCGTGCTCGTTTTCCTAGGTTCATTAATCCGAGAAACTACTAGGTAGGGGTATTAGAATCCCAGAAACTACTAGGTAGTGGTATTAGAAACTCGAATACCATTGGGTGACATTGGTTCCATTGGAGATATATTGGGACATTTGCCCCGTCGAAACCGCGGAGTTTTGCCCCATTTAACCTTGAAGTGTTACAAAAAATGTTTAAAGTTAACTTTAGACAAGAAAAAGGTTTTAAAAGATTTATTTAGGGGTAACAGATCAATCAAAGACATTAAGTAGTTAAAAAAGTGCATGCTGGTACATGTTGCAACCATGGGAATTTCCATAAATATAAGATGGAAGGTGACAAAAACATAACTTTGCTCATTGTTAACAATCGGCTTCAAATACGCTATTGAATTTCTAATCATCATCTGTTCTTGTTGTTACCAACCTAACAAAGTTGTTTAGAACAACGCCAAGTCTAGTAGTTGTTTAAAAATGAGGTTTCGGACTTTTGCCCCGGGCGGATCTTTGCCCCACCTTACTCTATATTATATTTAAAAAAAAAAAAAACAAGAAAAATCAAATTTAATTATTTCTATCGACATTTCGAACTCCCATGGGCAAAATTTATTACATGTACATTTGAGATATTGTATTGTATAACAGTAGAAAAATCATAAGCTGAACCAGCTTGAAGTGCGAATATAAAGATATAATTGCCTGGAAATATAACAACACACACATTTAACGTTCACGCATTATTTTCCGCAGCTAAAATTGAAAAAAATATTTTCATAGAGTAATTAGCAATGGCAAAATATGCTAAATTTAATGATAAAATGTTAACAATGTTTTCTCGAAAATAAAAAAAATTATTATACTGTTCTTCCAAACCCGTCAGATATTTCTTCGTATCCTATATCAATTATAATATAATTAATAAATAAAATTAACCAGAAGAAATTGTCAAAGGATTGAGCCTCTGGCTGAGCACGTAGATTTACAAAGAGATATAATGTGAATCGAGGCGGTATTCTTTTAAACCCAATAAGAACATTTTCGTGGCACCAATTCGAGTAAATTAGTTGAAAAAAAGGTGAGATTCAAGTTGAAGGGCTGTTTGCGTCCAAAACATGCACCCCCCCCCCTCACCATCACCCTTAAAACAGCTCTCAACTGAGAGGCCAACGCATTGCCAGAATCGATTTCAATTTTCTTTATATAATAAGCTTACATTGTCGGTTTCACTTTGCTTTCATAAGTCTCAAAGCATGTTTAAAAGTAAGTCGTTGTCTTGTGTTTTTTTAGAGTATGGATCAAATGGTAAATCAATAAATAAAACGTATTAAATGTCAGGTTGGGAAGTAATAAAGAAAAAGAATAAAGAAAAAAATTTAACCAATCCTGAAGAGCTTTTAAGATTTTTAGTGATCATTATAAAATGCGATGGGGGGGGGGATGGATTTGACTCTTGATCCCTGTACTTGTCCCAGGTATCATCAAGTGCAGTATAAACAAAAGAAAATAAAATACAATTAATTAATTTTAATAGAAGTTCGCTTGAAGTTCAACAAATAATAAATATAAATGCTTTTTCAAAAGGGGAAAGGATATGCTTTGAATTTGTGAAAAATAATATGAACAGCAGATTGTTGGTTAGCCCAGGAGCGTCTTTTATTTGAGTGAAAATTTGTTTCAATTAAAATTATCTTTTTTTGTTATGATTAGTTAAAAAAGTGAATATCTCATATTATGCAAGGAATTTGATTATCGCGAGTCAGAAACAATACATTGAAGAAAAGAGTTTCAAATAAAACTTATTGGTCTAGGCAGACAGCATAGAATAAAAAAATTTATTTAAATTTCGCCAATGTTTCGAGACCGCATCATTGCCATCCTCAGAATCTACGAACATCAAAAATTTATTTGGTTTTATACAAGCAAAATACAATTAATCTTTACGAGAATTTTTTTTTAAAGCAAAACAACACGATAAAATGTTAATATAGCTTAGATAGATACATAGCGGTTCATACAAATATATAGTAGAAATTTGCATATGCCAATTATAAAAAATTTATCTCAGGCACCCACTATAATTTCTCTTGTAGAAAGCATATGCAAATTTCTGCTATATTTTTGTATGTACTATACTGATATGTAGCCACCTAAGTCTTTTGTTTTGTTTTAAAAAAAATACTTCTAAAGATTAATTGAATTTTGCTTGAATAAAATCAAATAAATTTTCGATGACCGTAGGCCCTGAAGATTTTAATGGTGCGTTCCCGAAACGTGGACCAAATTTAAATAAAATCTTTTATTCTATGCTGGCAGCCTACACCTTCTTGCTCCTCTGAATTATCACTCAGCCATACAATTTCTTCGTTTCATAAAACTTATCGGTAGAATAAACCAAACTACTCTATTTTACTTTCTCTTACCTCTATATATATGTTAATATATAGAGAGAGAAAGTATTGTTTTAATTTAATTCCAAGGACCGTCGGCCAAAATAAATACTTTTGCGTATTATCCGATTATTTGTAGATATTTCGATCCCAGAGATATGGAATCATCCTCAGTACATACTCAACTACTAAATTGATTTTCCTTACTTCCATCTACAAACAATACTCATTTTTTAACTTGATCATTTCAGAACTTTTTCGTGCATGTTGCCTATTCGGCCTCGCTACCTGCATTGTGAGGCGTTGTCACGTCAAAAATTGACGTTACAGTATGAATAGGTCCATAATATTAAAATTGATATTTTCTCTTTCGTCTCTTTGTAATTTACAATATTTTAGACTGAATACACTTATTTAAAGAAAGCACACTATTTGAGAAAGAATGCATACGTTGGATTTAAGTAAACTTAAAAAAATTCCTCCACACCAATAGATATTTAACTTCTAATTGCTTTCAAATGATATTCTAATATTAATATTAAATAGTTCTATTAATTAATTATTCTGTGGTTATCAAATCTAACGTTTTTGTTGATGCATTTTCATTGTAAACTAAGTAGATTGAGTGAGTTAGTCAGAGCTTAACTAGTGCTTGTTGGGTGCTAACGAGAGAAGTTTTCATTCACTCCAGATTTCGACACCATTTTGCTGTGGCTTATGACTATCTTTACTTCTCAAATCTTTACTAGCCTGGCTAAGTAAAGAACTTGCACTTTATTATGTGCAGCCAATTATTGTAAAATCAAGGAACTTCTTTGTGTGGTCTTAAAGAGGAATATGTAAAGAATTCAATGGTATGAATATCTCAAAAATGACAAAATGGTGGCTTATTATTATTTTTTATAAATTTCTTTTTAGATGTAATATTTTGTTTATTTGATGCATATAAAATATTTCAAATGATAAGTTTTTTTTTCATTAGCTGGACGAAAATATAGGTTTCTATTAAAAGAAATTTCAAAACTTGGTCAAGGATAAAAAACATTAGAGTAGTAGAATTAGTTTTTATTTTAAACTTTTTTTGACTCTATAGGTAGTGTTTCTGAGATATAAAACTATTTCAAGCTAAAAAACACTCACCCACTATTTAAAAGTAGTAATTTAATTAGAAAGCCTATAGATTTGAATTTGTGTTTAGTAGACGGAGACACATTCCAGTAAATTTACATGCTATTTCTTATCTCTAGCTCCTTCACTTGGATATTTATTTTTAGCTGTTTATATTTCTAATTCCAACTTGCCCTCTTATCTTATATATATGCTAAGGAGGGTATCCTTGAGAGGCTATAAAATTTAAATAAATAACAGGTTAATTAATTAATTATTTTTTTTTTTTGAATTTGGAATTATTTTTTTGAATTTATATTAAAAAATAACTTCTGCTTTTATTATAATTTTATCAATAGTCAATTTAAATTATTAATCAATTTTTATTATTTCATTATAACACACAATATTAATAACAGAATTTGGTTTGTGAAAAAAAATCTCTTTTATTCCGGTAATTAACCCTAATTCGATAAAAACATTTAATATAGTACGTTTTAGGGAATAAAATGCTCTAATTTTAATTGTCTTTTTATTATTCGGAGAAGATAAGCAACGCGTATAAGATAACTGATATAAATTCTACGTGCTTTTGTTAACATTATTTTAAAACATTTTATTAAGGTCATATTTTCAAGAGAAAGAATTGCTGTCGCTTGGTCCTTAAAATGCTGAATAAACCAAAAAAAAAAAAAAGTTAAAAAGAAAAGGGCCCGGAGGAAAGTAAACTCAAAAAGGTTCATCATCATTCACACGCTCTCTTTCCCCTCCAACAAATTTTATAAATTTTAGTAACAGACACTCGAGTGGGTAAGCCAGGAAAGGGGGGGGGGAGAGAGATTAAGCTATATATCAAAATAATCCTCCTGAAATTTATCAGAGTGATTAATTAAGTCAGTTAACTCTAATAATATTAATTTATATAAACGGGTATGTAAATTTTTTCTCGTATTTCTTGTGTGTTATATATCTTTAAATCATCCTCAAACTGACGAATAAAAAAAAATAGGATGTCCTGAATTCTATGTTAATCCTGTTCCACTGGGATTTTGTTCTATTTACTTTATTCAATAGATTAAGTAAAGATAGAAAAATGGCAAATTCCGTCGATATTTCAATCAGAAAGGAAATGTATTTTTTTTTGTCACCAGAGAAGTTTAATAGTAAAAAGTAAAAAAAAAAAAAAAAAAAAAAAAAAAAAAAAAAAACTATGGAAAAATAAAAATAATGTTATATTTTTTTTAATCTAGAGACACAGTATGTAGGGAATGAGATATTTTATTCAAAAAGACTGGAATAGCCATCTTAAACAATTTGCGATTTAACCAATTAGATGTCTGCTGGGTCAATCTAGATGTTTGAAAAAAAAAGCAATATATATCATATCAAATAAACACTCAAGAGAAGTGAAACTTATAAGCAAAATGCACATTTACGACGCGTTGAGGTCACCTTTTACTTGTTCTTGGGCGGTGCCATTTTAGGAATTTTGCAAACAAGTCTTAACAACGGGTTTTATTTAACTTATATTGTTTCGATAATCTCAAAACAGATAGAAAAACAACGAATTCAAAGTATTTACAATCAGTGGTGGAGTCAAGGAGGGGAAGGGGGTGGTGGCGGGATTGTTGGCTTAGGACAGAGAGAGAGGCATTCAAGGAGGGCAAGCTAATGGTTTCGGAGCAATTAATTATTGGATATTTGGGTTGCCTACCTTCGAGTACCCAAATAATTTCACGTTTATCTTAATTTCAAACCAAAATAATACTTTTTTTTTATTTATTAAATGGCCTCGGCCTGACCACCATTGGCCAACTTGAAAATAATTCATATATGTATATCTTCAAACCACTTGGTTGTTTCTATAGAATATCAATAAAGATTAAAAACAAAAAATGTTAAAAGTTAGTATCATTTGTTGTTCCAAGGATAATCTTTATAAAATAGAACATGTATACGTTGAATGGGCTGTTTGATAAGAGATTTTCATATGGAATTATTTTCCCTAGGATATAAAAATATTATAATATAAAATGAATTATTCATCTTTATTTTAACAGGAAAAATCAAATAAAAAAAAGCTATAAAATTTTGCCCGGTGCCAAACGTTACTATCATAGCTATAAACCAAAAGCCTGCGGAACAATTATCAATAATAGTAATAATAATATAATAACAATAACAAGGGTTGCTGATAACTCTCTTTATCCGATAATTGTATCCGTGAATATAAATCATCGGCCTTGGAGAAAAATAATTATAATAATGATTTTGCCATACAATCAGTGAAGGAGTGGGGGGAGTTTATATACTGATATCGACGAGAGGATACATAATTTTAATTACCTGTTTTGTATATAGCTATATAGAGGATAAATTAACCCTCGTGGTCTAAAAATGGAATCACACCTCGATGGTTGCACCCACTTAATATGGTTTACTTCTTAATTACGATTTTTGGCGTTGTAAGGCAACTTACCAATAATAAGTGAACAGCTTAACTTCACCTTGGGGGCCATTTAGAGTATTACGTAAGCAAATTTGTGATTGCTTTTTCTCCCATCCCGCTTGTCAACAATAATAATCAAATACCTAACCCTCCCTTGTTTAAGTAAACCAAAATAATACTTTTTTACTTTTTTTTTATTTATTAAATGGCTTCGGCATGATCTCCATTGGCCAGTTCGAAAATAATTCTTATATGTATATAATTTCATATAACCTGTATCTCAGAATATTGTAATTTAGATCCGACATTTGTACTTGAAGATGTAAATAACACTTAAGCTGGCCAAATGGTGAGCCATTTAATAAAAAGAAAAAAAACTGATTAGCCCCTCCTCCTTGTCACCAAAAATAAGCAAATGTGATATCCCACTAGGGTTACTTAAAAGCCTGCCTCCCCCCTACCTTAAGAGGTAAAAGATTTAGTTTTGTTTTTTTGGGAATCAATTTATTAGATTTTTTATCATATATCTGCATATTAAATTTAATTTCGTTTGTCGTTTAAGTAAAAGTCTAAAAAAAATCGTCAGTTGATTATTTATGTTCGAATTACTTAAAACCTTCATATTAATAAAAAATGTGTCATACTAATATAACTTAATCTTACTTTCTTAATTTTTAACATACTTAATGAGTTAAGACATTTATCGATTTCGAAGCAAATCTTCTCTAAATTAGCCTTCTCTTCCCAATAATGAAAAATTACATTTGCGTCGGAAGTAATTTACAATATTGAAGCAGAAGACTTGAGAAATTCTTTATATATCATCCCTTTTCTTTCTCAAAATGTTAAAAAAAATGTTCTTTAGCTTTCAAATGAAATATAATATTGCTTTTTACAACAACGGCAATTTTTGGTAGAAATTTAATTATTTTCGTTATTTCGTTTGATGGTTGGTATAGAAAAAATTAATATTAATAGGGGCACTGGGTACAAAAATTTAGTATGACGATCTGCATATCACACGACTTCCTCTTATCTCTAAGCTAAAAATGTGTGCTGTGCTGTAACACCAAATTATTTACTTTTCAATAATAGATCTGAACCCAAAAGGTAAAATGTATAATCATAAGGTGACCCTTTCTAAATAGTTCAAGGGTACGAGAGAGTTTCAAACATTTTTGGGCGAATATCAAAATAAATATTTTAAAGAAAAAATAAAAAATAATTGATTCATGAATTGCAATCAAATCGTTGAAACAGCTTTTGAGAAAAAAAATAAAAATATCCTAAGGTTGATTTTATCCCAAATCTTCGTGTTGATGAATGCCACACTCGTGGTGAATCTTTTTTCTTTCATCTAGGTTAGGTTGAAGTGGCCGTTCCCAGAGAGGGAACGCACTTAGGCCAATTAGGTCCTTTGTGGCTATCCCCCTTTCCTACCCTAAGAGGAGACTTGGGCAGGATGTTTGAATTATTTGCGGCAAGCTGGATCCGAACCCGAGCCGTGTTGAGACTTTGGACTCAGTAATCATCAGTTTAGCCGGCTTAGCCATTGCCTTCTCTTTCTCTCATCTAAATAGATATAGGCCCTATCTAAATTTTTACTTTTTATAGACACTGGATCTCAAAATAGCCTTAGGAATATTAGTCGATCCTCTTTAGCTAAAACGTCTGATTCTGTATCAATAATTTCTTGAAGTCGAAAAACATTTTTCTAAACCAACATTTTAAGAAATAAAAATGAGACAGTTGAATTAAATGAGGTGTTTGTTCTGTAGTTCATTCGTCTACTCGAAATATTACTCCCCTCCTTTGTTAATTTACACTTGTAAATGGCACCTCTTAGGTGTCTGGATACTTAATTAGCGAAACGTTAGAAACGAAAACCTCAGAATACCATGATGACTTAGAAATCTAAGCTGTTGCCAGGGTGAGATTAAGCCAGAAGAGAGATTCGTAGGCGTAAGCTTTTATTGTTTCCAAAAACAAACAAAAGAACTGAATTAATTAAGTATTTTTTTTAACATCTTTGCTTCTTTATTTTTTTTCTTTTTAAACATAATTTGGACCCAAACATTTGCTTTTGTTTAAATAAATTCTTTCTCTATTTGCAAAATTATTTTTAATTATAAAATAACTTTGAAACCAAAAGAGATTGTGAAATTTTAGGTAGATTAATGTTTTGGAAAAATGATAATATTTGTAAACAACGAATTAATGATTAAGCTAATTGGAATTATTTTGAATAATTCCACTCAAAAATAATAAATAAATAATCATCTTGTTTTTGTTAGAGAGAAAATAAGTCTTTTTACTTTCTCGTACCCTATATATGAAATATATAGAGAGAGAAAGTATTGCGATCATGTCAAAAATTCGATGTCAAGATTTTGATGGATATACATGTTTTGAGGTCCCCTGAGTCCAAAAAAGTGGGTCCCGCAAATTGGTCTGTCTGTGTGTGTGTGTGTGTGTGTGTGTGTGGTGTGTGTGTGTGTGTGTGCCTGTGTGTCTGTGTGTTTGTAACGATTTTTAGCATGAAGGAATTGAGCTACCGGATTGAAATTTTATATTTAACTTAGGTACCTTTGAAGAATCTCGAAAATAAGCTTTTGAACAAAATCGGCCAAAAAGTACTAGTACTTTACTGATGTACTTTTTCAGTTTTTTTCGATTTTCTCAAAATTCCCTCCAAGGATTTTTTTTTAAATTCATAAATCAAATATTTTTTAGATGCTCTTTAAAATGTATATTCTCATTTTGCCGTTGAAATCTTCTGAAGACCACTTTACTTATGTTCTTCATAGGGAAGATAGAAATGGTTGCCATGGTAACCGAATTTAAATCTTTTTCTATTTATTAGATTAAAAAATCAATTATTATTTAAATTCCCATTTATTTTTATTTTATTTGTGTCTTTAATTGTTTCGGAGAAAACATATATCATATATCTCTCTCTCTCTCTCTCTCTCTCACTTGCAAACATTATCGTCTCTCTCTACTCTTTTTAAATTCCCTTTCCACCTTATCTTCTCATAGGAACAATGTTAATTTCCTATAGGGATTTGTATGTTAATTTCGATTCAAAAGGGGGTCCCCTGTGGAACTTTTTAGGCATTTAAAATTTTTTTTTCCAATTCTTATGAAATTTTGTATTTATTTACGAATCTCTATTGTGTATAAAATGTCCAAATATGAGATTAAAATTTTGAAAAATAACCTTAGTTTATTTCAAGCAGTCAACATTTAAAATGCAAGTTTGAAACTAAGGTGCTATGGGAAACTAAATATATCTCGACACAAAAAATCTGGTGTGACCAGCACGGTGCACAACTTTCTCTTACCGAAGAGTTAGAGAAAGTTGTGTGCTGTGCGCCAGTCACACCAGATTTTTTACTTTCTCGTTTTCGAAGTAATAGGGCCTATACTGGCCAATTTATTAGACACACTACAGCAATTTTATTTATTTATTTTTAAGATATACCAGGTATAGTTAAGTCGATATTTTGAGTACGGGCACACAAATATTCTAGTATTCTTTTTCTGAAAATATTTTGTTTTTTGAATATTTACAGGTTTTAAAAAATAATTAAATGTAGCATATTATATTACTCGAGTGTGGAAGTGGCTGTGATTAATATCTTAGAAGAATGGCAGGAGGTAGCAGCCAGGAAGGAGCGTCTCCAAAACAATGAAACGTCGCGAATATCTGGGAGTTTCATTGTTTTGGAGACGCTCCTTCCTGGCTGCTACCTCCTGCCATTCTTCTAAGATATAGTATATTATTTTATTTTGGAGTGAAAATTTACTTCAGCTAGTTGTATTTTTTTTTTTAGACGATTGTTCTCTAATTAATAATTCTTTTTGATAATAGTTTGAATTAAAGTATTAAATTACTTTAAAGTAATTAACAATAGCAATAATTAAAAAACAGGGTTAGGATACAGCAGAAGATAAATTGCATCCTCTCAACTTTTAAGACCAAAAATCGATTCCAGTTTGCTACTTTAATTGACTGAATAAAGCTTCTCAATTACAGGCAGATAGAACTCCTCACCCTTAGCCCTTCTAAAATCATTACCTTAACATTAACCCTTCATCCCATTGAGGAATATCGACCCTTTCAATAAGTAAATATCGAATTCGTTGGAACAAAAGATAGCTTAGGCACAACTTTATGGACAGCAAGGCGCTAGTCGTGTTTCGTGTAGCTACATAAAAGGAGGATTAGCCCCCTTCCACATCATCTTCCTCAATTTGGACCCTTGTTCGATAGCTTTCAAGTTATCCTGACCAATCGTCTGATATTAAATTAAAAATAAAACAATACTTTCTCTCTCTATATATTTCATATATAGGGTAAGAGAAAGTAAAAACTGAGCCGCTCTACTATTTTTACTACCAAAAGCTTTTCAGTTCCTGGCCTTTACTTCTAGTTTATGTATGCAAAATTTCAAAACAATTGAATAAATAGAATGCTGGCATTCGCAGGGAGACCAATCATCCAAGGTTCCGTAGACTCGTGCCGGCCGATTTGGCTGTGTGACTGGATGACTCTCGCGCCCCCCCCCCCCCATCCGCCTCTGATCTTGACCATCAGGCTGTGTGATGCTTTCCATGTCGATGGTCGATGTCTAGCGGTTGGTTGGCCTATTACTTCCACTATAATTTTAACACTTGTACATTATGAAGAGACATCAGACTATGGTAAGTACATTTTAATTTGAATAAATAAATAAATATTGTAAAATAGTTTTTGTTTTTTCGTTGATTAAAACAAATTGCACAAGGACAAACAGATATCATTCCAAAAACTACTTAAATGATTTCTAGGGACCTCAAAACGCATTTAGGCAGCTTTAGTTCAATTATTATTTTCTAACGATTATATTAATTTTACCTACCCAACCTTTGGATGGTGGGCAAAGCTAAATAATTAAAAGAAACAATTTTATAATTGGAAAAATAACTAAATTTGCCAAAAAATTCAACTAAATGAAATTAAAAAATGGTAGACTAAAGAAAATGAGCTTTCTTTACTTAGACATGGAGAGGGAATGATGGGGCCCTACTGGTCTAAAAGACAAAAATCTAAATATAACAATAGAAATGTTCTTTCCAGTTGGTTGAATTTGAGCATTGAATTGGTCTTCGGAACATCCATTTCAAAAAAAATTCCATTCCCCCTTAGAAAACTTTGTTTGATAAATTAAAAATATCATTTAATCACAACCGCTCAGGGTCGTAGCCAGTAGGAGTGTTATGGAGTTTAACCCTCCCCCCCCCCTCGGAAATCACCAAAAATTTTAAATAAAGAGAAATATTTAGAAAGAAACATGATGTTATTGTGCATTTTAAATACTCTTAAAAATTATTTAAAATATTTTTTTTTCTTTAAAATTTATTTATTTGAGTGGGGGAAGGGGAGAGAGAATTACCGGACCATCCCAACCCCCTCCACTCTCCCCCGAATAAGTTTTTCCAAACCACTGATTAAAACATTCTAGAAAATAAATTTAATTAATCGACTTCCAACAGGATGGATAAAAGATTTCAGTGGTAGCACCTAATTTATTTATTTATTTAATATTTCATAATAATAATTTTTTTTTTTCATTTTTATAATTACAATAAAATAATTAGCAATTTTCCAAATCCCCTGTGTTTCTGCAATGCGATGTCCATGCCTTCCGTTTCTGGACGTAGATGTAAATTATGTTGTATGCTGGGTATTTGAGATTGGAGTCGGGAGGAATAAAACCAGCGTTTGTAGAACACCTTTATAATTTTATTTTAAGCAGACGTTTCGGTAACTATAACGATGACATGAGGCCCAACAACACCCTAATGGGCCTATACAACATCAAGGATAGAACTCCCTATTTAAACCAAAAAATATCGTTTATGGTATAACATGCAAAGACTGCAATGGATGTTATGTGCGGCAAACGAAAAGAGAATTGAAAACAAGAGTCGAAGACAGGGCCGGACCTATGGGGGGGGGGGGGGGCAGTGGGTGCGTATGCCCCGGGCGGCAGATATCAGGGGGCGGCAATTAAAGAAATATTTACTAGAAAAAAAAGGGTAAAATGATATGATTTTTGAATAGAAAACTTTAGATAGATAGATAGATAGATTCTTTATTTATGCTCTGAGGCCACGGCCTCCTGGAGCATCTGAAAATAACATGTAGCCTATATAATAATTACAAGTCAACTAACAATAATACTTTCTCCATCTTCCTCCTCACCTCAGCTTCATCGCCGTCCGCAAATCACGCCCCTCTGCTCATTCAACAAACGATCGAAAAATTTGTGTTTAAAAGTGGCTAGAGTTCCTGATCGCCTTATCTCGTCCGGGATACCGTTCCACACCCTGACAGATTCGACAGCAAATGACCTCCCATAAGTGACGGTTCGATGCTTCGGCATCTGCAAATCCAGCGGACTCACCCTGAGAGCTTTAGAGATCTGCGAATTCTTGAATCTCAGGTCACCGAATAATTAAGAGGGCCTTTCATTCCTTAGGAGACCAGAAACTTTAAGGAGGGGTCGGCAAATTAAATCCCCCCCCCCTAAAGAAATCTCCTAGTTCCGGCCCTGCTCGAAGAACATAAAAGATCCGTCAAAAAAGGAATGGTAAACACCCCACTATTGCAACGCTCGACTAACACTTTACATGAATTCTACTTTGACAACTTGAAAATTCTTATAAGGGAAGTAAATAGGCGGAAGAGAGAGTTTTTGGAAAAGTGTTTTATATATCTAAATAAGGAAAGGGCCATTAACCATCAAATTGACACCAAAGGCCTAAACATGCACTATCTCTCATTCTTGGGATAACTGCGAGTAATTTACACACTCTGGCATGAAAAAAAGGAAGATATATAAAAAATAGAAAAAGTCTACTATATTTGTATTTTTATTTATAAAAATAACTATTTTATATAGCTATATAAAAATATTCATGTTAAAATATTTTATAAAAAAAATGCACCTTATTAATTTATTATTAAAAGATTTTCTCTTGTGAATGGGAAGGCATCTGCCTGGGCGAGGCCTAACTAATAAAATATTCTAATGAGAAACCAAAATTTAATGCATTACTTGCCGAGCGCTTCCTATACATTACAATATTATCATAAATGACAGGGACACCTTAAAAAAGTAAGTTTAAATATATAATTTTTCAATGCAAACTTGTTAAACTCTCATCATTATAAAAGATTTTAATTGTAGCTCTCATTGGCACTGAAAATGGCAACCGTTATGGTTACGTCTGCTTAAAATAAAAGTGTAAAGGTGTTCGACAAACGCTGACTTTACTCCTCCCGACACCAATAAATGTATCTTTTGTTCCACCTTCCAAATATATTCATATTTAATTAATAAAATTGATATTTACTGTTTTAAAGATTAAACTTAATTTATTCAAGAAGTTGAACTTTTAATTCCTTTTTTCTCATAAAGATTATGAAATGTAACTTCAAAGTAATATAAATAAAAAAAAAATGAAAAGAAAGAAAAAGAAAATAATAAAAGAAATAGAATGATATACGCATTGAACAAACTTCCTCCGAGTTAAGGATAAATTAACCTAGTTGCGTCTCACTCACTCTTGAAAATCTTACTTTCTTAGCAAATATTTATTACATTTTAATATATAAAGGTGCAAGTTTGTAATAAACGCCATTTTTGTTATAAAGGTAACAAGATTCCATCAACGAGTTTTTCAATGAACCCAAATTAGACATTTGTGGGAGATATACGCCCTCACCCCTCTGCTTACACGCCCACACATACATACTCCTGAGCAGTTAGGACATGGCCATGTTTTCTAAATAAAGCTCTTTAAAACATTTGAACATCTTTAAATTGATCTATCAGACATTTTAAAATTAAAATGATTAAATTAAAATAAAAAATCAAATTAAAAATAAAGTTTTTTTTGAGAATAAAAAATCATTTGAAGATAAATTATATTTACTATTTTAAATATTATTAATTAATGTTAATCACGAATTTCCATACGAATAAAATCACTGAATTAAATATTATAATTAGGGCTCGGATTTATAGGCACTAAAAATCTTTAAAATAGGCAGGCAACTAAGCACTAAAAATTATTAAAATAGGCACTTAAAAAGGCATTTATTGTAAAAATAGGCGCTTAAAAAGGCACTTAAAACGCATTATTTAAGAAATAATATAAAAAATTTAAAAAATTGATGTCTTATTTTTGGAAACAAAGATAAAACAATTACCTCCTTTGCACAAAGATGGCTGAATGAGGGCGGAGGGGGTGAAGCCCAACTGGGGCGCCGTTTTTCGTTCGACCTTTTTTTTTTTTTTTTTTTTTAGTATTCTAACTCGTTTGATTTTTTTTTTTTTGTAATTTTTCTCCGGATTTGTGATATAAAATGAATTTATTGTGAAATTTCAAAAAAAAAAAAAAGCCGAAATTGGCTTAAAATAGCCTATTTTTAGTTAAAATACTTAAAATAGGCACTAAAAAAGGCATTTATAGATGAAATAGGCACTAAAACCCAGAATCGGCCAAAATAGGCATTATAGGCACTAAAACCCAGAATCGGCCAAAATAGGCATTATAGGCACTAACAAGGGCCTCTTATTTTATTCAGAATTTCATGAAACGTATACATATCATATTGGCCTAAATTTTAAGCCATAAATTAAAAAAAGGCAAATAGGGCGAAATCCGAGCCCTAATTATAATAAAGTATGAAACAAGAATTTGTTAACAAAGTAAATGATTGTTTTTTTATTCGCCATAAGCGAACCTTGTGGCTAGTTTTTTTATAACAAAGGTTGTACCATTTTTTGTTATCTTCAAAGTATAAAACTCCATATAATCTAAAGAATTCACCGTTGGCACTAGTTTAAACATTTTTTTTTTAATTTAAATAATTTACTAATAACCAAAAGTAAACACTAGGTTTAGTTTAAAAAAGGAGTTTTATTTGGTTTATGTACATTGTTTGTAATAAGACAAAAAAATGGAAAATATTTTAAATTGTTGAATACTTGACAAATAAAACACATCTCGGAATGGTTGCCAGGATGAAAAATCTGGTGTGACTGGAGCACAGCACACAACTTTTTCTTACCCTTGGGTAAGAGAAAGTTGTGCACCTTGCTGGTCACACCAGTTTTTTGTGTCGAGATATATTTAGTTTCCCATAACACTTAGTTAAGTTGACCACTTTCATTTCATGAGTAAAAAAAAGTAAAAAAGTCAATTGATTCAAAATTTCCATAGGCTCCCAGGTAGAAATTTATCTTAGTCGGACAAGTTATTGTATTAATAGGCCTATTATATGTTTTATGAATACATTTTAATACCATAGACTTGCCCGGTAAGTAGGCAAAAAAGTTAGAAAAGTGACTCAAATGTAGGCCTACTAGTTATTTATTTTTTTTTTTTTTTTAAAAACATTCACACTTTTTTTCTCATTCACACTCACGTTCACACAGTCTTTTCGGCAACTGAGGCCATTTAAGACTTTTTACGATAATCAGTATGTTTAATATATCAATTGGGGGGTCCAGGCATTTTTATTTAAGTCATTTGGTATCCAAATGCCTTAAATAAATTTATCGGACTGCCTGGGGTCCGAACCCGAGACGTTCGGTATCGAAGGTAGGCACGCTACCAACTACTCCAAGCCCCTTGGGCTATATTTAATTTTTATTATTTTTTTTTTTTTGATTCTTGTATCGGTGAATTAAGGTTAGTTGATCCTCTGCAATGGAAATTGGAAAAAAATTGTTAATTTGCGCGCCCAACGCTTTTAGTTTTAGTGACCTATATTCATTTTTAATATAATTTTAAAGAACTTATACAAAATTATTTTTCTCTTTTTAGTACAAGCATAAAAGCGTTGTTTTTAAATTTTATCTTTTTATTTTTTTATTTAACTCTTTTTAGTTTTTGTAATAAAATATTAATACCTATAATATGAGTTATAAACATATAAAAGATACATATACACGATACAATAAGTCAATTTGTAATTTAAAAGAAGAGAAATTTTTGATTATAAATTGCACCCCTGGTTTTTTATCGGCCGCCATTTTGAAATTAATTGACATACAAAGATGAGACATCAAATATTGCATTGTCACGGGAGTTACATAGGTGTAAAAATTTCAAAGCTCTAGATTAAGTAGAAGTGGTCGTAATTTCGATCGCTAACTTTGTTGGACCAAACAATGGAAATGTGATTAGCAGGCCGCCATTTTTAATTTTTTTAATTTTTAATTATTCTGAAGAGCTCATTTTGTAGTGTAAAGTCTATTTAACACCACTGCCAATGCTCAAAACTCTAACTTAATTATAAATAGGAGAAATTTTAATTATAAAGTTTTACCCCCACTTTTTTTGATCGGCCGCCATTTGGAAATTAATTGACATAAAAAGATGAGACATATCAAATATTGCATTGTCACGGACTTACACAGGTGTATAAAATTTCAAAGCTCTAGATTAACTAGAGCTGGTCGTAATTTCGATTTGCATATTTATCGGAAAAACAGGAAAGCAAGTTAATAAAAGCGTTGTAATAATAATTATAATAATAATAAATAAAAGATTTAAATTCTGTTACCATGGCAACTATTTCTCCTATCTTTCCTATGAAGAACAAGAATAAAGTGGTGTTCAGAAGATTTCAACGACAAAATGAGAATATACATTTTAAAGAGCATCTAAAAAATAGTTGATGAATGAGTTAAAAAAAAACATCGGGCTAAAGCTATCAGGTGGGGACTTAATTGTGGAGCTCACTGTACATCAGTAAAGTACTAGTACTTTTTGGCCGATTTTGTTTAAAAGCTTATTTACACGAGTTCGGGAGGTGAATAACTCATATATAAAATTTCAACCTAGTAGCTCATTTTCCTTCATGGTTAAAAAAGTCCACACACACACACAGAGACCAATTTGCGGGACCCACTTTTTTGGACTCACGGGACCTCAAAACATGTATATCCATCTGAACATCGAATTTTTGACTTGATTGCAATACTTTCTCTCTATATATATATGGGTAAGATAAAGTAAAAAATTTAAAAAAATTTGTTTATCGAATACAAATATTCGATCTTCAAGGCGAAAAAAAATTGTGAAAAAGATTACTAAGCTTATACAATAAAATAATCATTAATGACACAGGCTTTTATTTTTTCCCAATAAAAATTAAAATTATTAAATTTTAAATATGTTATTTTTTAAATATTTTATAAATTCCATTTTCATAGTGATCTGGATTGTTGAATTTTGCATATTTTATTTTGACTTAATATCAAAAATAGGATTTAATAGAACGATATGCTGATTGTATTGTGAGGGAGGGGTATACATTCCCAGAAATCATCAATTAGCTTGAGCTTATAGACGCAATCGAATCATTCTACCAAAATGAATTTATTACAGAGAGGGAGCGGGAAATGCGAACACAAATATGGCCAAACGTTATTAACTATTATTTGCATAGAGAAAAAAAAATCACCTCACCAAAATTGACGACATGTATTAACAATGGCATTATTTATAACAAGCTTATTTACATAAAAACAAAATAATAATAATAATAATTATTATTATTATTATTATTATTATTATCAACAAGAGCTTAGCTTTTTATTAATTGAAATATGAAGTAGAACAAAATGGAACTTGTCCATAATATTATGAATACTATATTAATAAATTTCGTTAAAAGCATCGGGGCAATCGCAATCAGGATGGCATGACCGATAATTCATTTACCAGCCTATACCAGGTACAGTACATATATACATAGGCCTAGTAATATACTTATATATATATAATCCCTTTACACAAACTCGGAATATATCTATCGCTTAACTTTTTTTTATTTTGTTACGATAAATGACTAGAAACGAAGGTTTTTTTAATTGTTATCTCAAATGAATTACTGCTCTAATATGGATCAAAAAAAAGCAAAGAAAATTATCGTTTTTACTTAAATGGCACATTTTTTTTTTAAATATTTGGCTGCATGAAATTTAAAGAATTATTATTATATTATTACTAGCCGCGGCGCCCGCCTTCGGCGGGCTTCGCGTCTAGCCAGGGGGGCTTCGCCCCCCTGGACCCCTACCAGCTGGCTTGGGCTCGCCTGCGGCGGACCCTCGCCTTTATTAATTATGAGAAACTGGCTGGCGTCTAGACAGGGGGGCTACGCCTCCTGGACCCCCGCCAGCTGGCTCTGGCCCGCCTGCGGCGGACCCTCGCCTTTTCTTAATTATGAAAAGAAAATTATTATTACTACGTATTCCAATCCAGTGCCTCTTTGAGGATTTGTTTACTTCCATAGAATACACAACTGCAAAGAATACTTAAATATTTCTCTATACATTTCGTATGGGAGAAATCGTGACTTTAGGAATTAATAACTCAAAGTTAAAGGAATTTCGAGACCCGAGTATTTTACCGGAACTCTCCATAACGTCATTTATAAGACTGCAAAATTTCGTTTCAAAATTCCAACGGGAAGTTGGTCAAAAAAAAGCAAAGAAAATTATCGTTTTTACTTAAATGGCACATTTTTTTTAAATATTTGGCTGCATGAAATTTAAAGAATTATTATTATATTATTACTAGCCGTATTACAGAGCGTGACAGACGGGCAGACGGACAGACGGACGCTTCGCAATATTATAACACAACTTAATATAAATATATTTCTCTTACCTTTGGTAATTAAAAGTTATGTTATGTGCTTGTCACACCAGATTTTCAGTGTCCACTATTATTTCTATCTTTCCTATAAAGGAGAGGAGTAAAGTGTGCTCGAAACAATTTTGAGGGGCAAAATGAGAACGTAGATTTTAATGAATTTTAATATAAATCGTTAGGATAAATTTTGTTAAAATCGAAAAAAACTGATAAAGTACATCACTAATGTTCTATTAGTAGTCTACTCTTTGACTTTATTTCAGAGCTAATTTTCGCTCCTCAGGAGGGTGCATAAGCTTATTGTAATTTAAATATAAAGTTACAACCTCGTGGCTCTTTTTTCATATTTTATTTTAAACAGACACACAGATCATTTTGCGAGATCAACTTTTTTGTACTCAGGGGACCTCTAAATGTGTATTTCCATCAAAATGTTGATATCGAATTTTTGACCTGAATGCAATACTTTCTCTCTATATATTAACATGTACAGTGAGGGACAATATTAAGTCCCACCCATGCGTTTTCTACTTGTGATTATTTCATTGTTTTTATAAAAGAAATTGAAAATCTTTATTGGAAATTTTCTAGGTGTGAACCATGAGAGTTTCCATTAAAAAAAATACATTTTTTTAAAAATAATGAAATAATCACAAGTAGAAAACGCATGGGTGGGACTTAATATTGACCCTCACTCTACAGTATCTAAAGATAAAACAAAGTACAAAATTATTTTTTTTATAAATTTCATCAATACTCGCGAAGGATAATCTCCTTTTTTTTATAAAAAAATATAGGTTTCGTAAATATAAGTTTTTCAATTTTCTACCAAATAAGAATTTGAAACCATCTTAAATCGTTTAGTTAAATACTCTACATTTTTGTTTAACACCCGCAACGACGAAATAGTCTATATATTCTATGTAGGTATATTGAAATCTAGGAATATCTTATAACAAATAAATGGACATTTCCCAAAAAATGAATAATGTATTGGTATAAAATATTCAGGGAATGAAATTTCAAGTAGTATATTTTTCTTTTTTATTATAATAATATTATATTCATTTAAATAATTTAATTATGTATAAATAAACCCTTTATTATCTTATTGAATATAAAGACGAAAAAAATCTATTTGTTTCTTTTCTACTTAGATAAATGTTTAGAGAATTTAGCAAGGCCAAGAGAATAAAAAACTTTGTGCTCAATTAGCTTGTTTATTGTCGGGTAAGAATTAATTTAAATAAATAGCGATAGTTTACTTGACATATTGATAAATAATCTTGAAGGATGTAGAGCTATCAAAAGAAACAAAAAAAAAGTAAAAAAAAAAAGAAGGACAATAATGCACGGAAACTGAAACAAGTTGTAAAGATAATCATCCGGATGTTTCTATAGAAGTTTCCCTAAAATGGAGGCCGAAGACAAAGCCCTAAACATGATCACGTCTTGTACGAAATGGCTGATTCTTCTCCGCAAGATAATTTGGAATCGTCCCCCCTACCATCTATAGTTATTTCACCTAAAAGCGTGACCATATCAACCGAACAAATAAAAAACAGAAAAAAGGGGTGGAAATAAACTCAAAAGAGGACCGGAAAAAGAGTTACCTCGACGCTTTTCTTTCACAAGACAATCAACAATTTATCAAAGATAGATTCTAAATTGGGATAAAAAATTTTTTTAAACACATTATTGTTCTTTCTTACCTATGTATATATGTAATATATATATAGAGAGAGAAAGTATTGGTTATGTCAAAAATTCGATGTCGAGATTTTGATGGATCTTCACGTTTTGAGGTCCCCTGAATAAAAAGTGGTTTCGCGACATGGTCTGTCTGTGGGTGGGTGGGTGGGTGGGTGTGTGTTCAATTTTAAGCATGAAGGAATTGAGCTACGAGGTTGAAATTTTATATTTAAGTTAAACACCACCCGGGACCGGAAAAATAAGCTTTTAATCAAAATCGGCCAAAGAGTACTAGTACTTTACTGATGTACTTTTTCAGTTTTTTCGATTTTCTCAAAATTTGCTCCAACGATTTTTTTTAAATTCAAAAATCAATTATTTTTTAGATGCTCTTTCAAATGTATATTCTCATTTTGCGATTGAAATCTTCTGAAGACCACTTTCTCTTGTATTTCATAGGGAAGGATAGGAGAAATGGTTGCCATGGTAACAAAATATAAATATTTTCCCATACTTATAAATTTTACATCTGAATTCCAATGTTCCGTACTGTCGGGAACTAAATATATGTCGACACAAAAATCTGGTGTGACAAGCACAGAACACAACTTTCGATTACCGAAGGTAAGAGAAAGTTGTGTGCGTGGCCAGTCACACCAGATTGTTTTTGGATTACATTTTCTGATGCAGGAGAGAGTATATATGCTTTTGTATGAAATTAGTACTCTAATAGCGACCGTGAGGGTGCTAATTGACTTATATTTCCCTAAAATATCATTATTTATTTTAAATTTTTTGAATTCGACAATAGGTAAGAGAGCAGGCAGCCGGCGGATACAGGGGGGTAAAGGGGGTATTTACCCCCTCCCCTGAGATTTAAAAAATGCTTTTTTTGGAAAAAAATTTATTTTGAATGTAAAATTCTAAAAATAAATACTTAAAAATTTGATTTGTTTTTATATTCTGGCAAACAAATACAGAATGCGCCTTTAAATTACCGAAATTAAGAAAATATTGTGTGCTGTGCGACCAGTCACACCAGATTACCCCCCCCCCCCCGAGAAATACCTCTGGATCCGCTCTTGCGCCATCCTCAGTCCATTTTCGAGAGGTGCACTCAATGCCAATGCATTGAGCCAAATGTAGAGTTGTCAATTTTGGTTCGGACAGGGTCTCTAACAATGACAATGAAATGTTTTTGGCTCTCCTGAAAAATAAACAAAAATGGAGTTAGGCACTTTACTAATTAGAAAGTCGATATACTTGATATAGGTACAATAATTTTTAATTTGGATTGTTTAGTTGTTAAATCACTTCTTGGTATATGACAAGAGTGACTAAATAATTATTAGGTGTTATATAAATATTTTGAAACATATAACTGAATGTATTGTCAGTAGCGTATCCAGGTGGGGGCGAAGGGGGCTCTCGCCCCCCCCGCCCCAGGCGCATCAAGCCTTTGGCGCCCCTCGATCCCGACATAGGCGCCCTAGCGCATCCGGCTAAGCTCAAACGAAAAACGTCGCCCCCCCCCCCCCCCGCCCTCAAAGGCTAGTTACGCCGCTGTATATTATTTAATTTTAATTCACAAAATATTTCAACGAGAGCCTTCGGACGAAAGTTTAATTTTGAATTAAGTTAGATAAAATCGAGTTTGATGATTATTTAGGTTATCCGATTAATCTGCATTACTATAAAACCTTTTTAAGATTAATTTTATATTAGAATGGAGAAAATATTAAATGCAATGTAACAAAACAATAAAAAAAATAAAATTAAAAAATGATAACATTTCTAATTAAAGAAAAAATCAATATAAAATTATAACATGCAGTAACATGATTTTCTGCTTTTGTGTTTTTGTATTTATATTCATGTTGTTGGTTTGGTCGTATTGGCGGGAAGCCCCTTAATAAAAAGATATCTAAAAAAAAAAAGATAATCGTAAGAAGAAAAGAAAAAGCGACTATAGCCGAGACGTGGATCAAACTTTTCACTCCTCTAGTGTCTTGGGACTCTTAAATATCTAAAAAAAAAACGGAAATGCCTTACCTTAAGGAAGGTTCATAGCATCCAAATGTATACAACCGAAAGACACATAAATGAAAACAAACATAAACTAGCAATTTAATAAGGTTTATCTAAAAAGATGACTTTATATTACTCTTGTAATATTATCTTTTATATATATATATATATATATATATATATTTTTTTTTATTTAACTTATGAATGATAAATTAATAGACCTAATACTCCTTATAAGAGAGATTCTCAAAAGGTGAATCACGACGGTGTCAGTATTTATTGCTTAGAACGTTTATTCAGATATGCTATTTAAACTACCTAAGGGGTCATTCGAAGTCAGTTCAACCAGACCATTTCACCCAAAATCTCAAATTTTCATGAAACTTGGTATGTTTGTTCTATATATAGAGATAAGTAACAGCACCAAATTTCGAATTTTTTTAAACATGGTTTTGCGATTAACCCGTTATTTCAAAAAGGGAATGAGATATTAAAAAAAAATTTTTTCTAAATTATCTACATGAAATGATGTTTAATTTAATAAAATGAAAATTCTGTATATTTTGTTCATTCTATTTCTTAAGTTCATTGCAAATTTTTTTATATATTTTTATATATTGTTTTCAAAAAATGTGGGGTTCTCTCAATTCCAATAAATGGTACAGCTTTTAAAAGAAAGGTATAAACTATGTTTACAAAATCGAAATTGAACTGAAGGTGCTAAATACGTATCTGTGAGGTTTCACTAAGTTATAAATGAAAGAAATATTTGAATTTATAACTCGATATATTTCTGGCTATTAGCCGATCTTCAGGATTTTTTATATATTAAATGCTTTTATTTAACTTACTCTTTCAAGGTCACCAACTTTATGGCTTTGTTAAGGACACTTCCCGATGAGCTAGAGGTGTGAAATTTGATATTTAAGAGTCATTTTTGATGACGCAAATTGTGAGTTTGGTTTTACCAAAATGGACCAAACTAATGTGGTACTTTATTTGAAACCCTTCGCGAATTAATGTAATTTCAAAAGACTTCCCGATGGGCTAGAGGTGTGAAATGTAATACTTAAAAGTCATTTTTGATGAGGCCACTATATGGTGGTTTTGATCAAAATAGACCAAACTAATGTGGTACTTTATTTGAAGCCTCACGCAAATAAGGCCCTATTAACTATAGTTTTGAATTTTGATATTTACGAGTCATTTTTTTATGATAATGAATAATTTTTCAATTGAACCAAATCAATACAGGCCAAACTAATGTGGTACTTTATCATATTGATGATTTTTGATAAAACTAAAAGACTAAAAAGCTTAAAATAAAAATAAAATAAAAAAAAAGATTTTTAAAAAATGCTTTTATTTAAATTGAACTAAAAAGAGAGAAATAAGAAAGAAATAATTTAATTGTTCTTGTTAAAATTTTTTAATATTTATGACTTAAAATAAAAGCGTGGGGCGCGAGACTCGGAATCACTTCGAAGCGCCCCACGCTTTTCTTTTTAAGTCATAAATATTAAAAAATTTTAACAAGAACAATTAAATTATTTCTTTCTTATTTCTCTCTTTTTAGTTTAATTTAAATAAAAGCATTTTTTTAAAAATCTTTTTTTTATTTTATTTTTATTCAAACTAGACTTTCTCCCGATTAAAATGATATATAATATTTGTGTCCTTATTTGTTATAAATTACCACAGACACACACAGACATCAATCCAAAAACTACTTAAATGGATTATGGGACCTCAAAACGTATTTTGGCAGCTTCAGTTAAATTTAAATTTTGCAAATATAGTGTATACCTTTTTTTTTAAAAAGCTGTAGCCATTCATTGGAATTGAGAGATCCTCACATCTCTTGAAAGCAATATACAAAAAACTTGCAATGGACTTAAGAAATACTGGTAGAATGAACAAAATACACAGAATTTTTATTTTACTATATTAACGCTCATTTCATGTAGATATTTTAGATCAAAATTGGTGGTCAAATAAATAAATGAGAAATTATTTTCTCTTCCATGTCAGATTTTGTTTGGCATTATCCAAGCAGCTAAAGGTGGAAAACATCCAAACTTTAAAGTGCCATAACTCGAAAACTAAGTGGGATAAAAAATCGAAATTTGGTGCTGTTACTTATCTCTAGATATAGAACAAACATACCTAGTTTCATAAAAATCTGAGATTTTGGGTGAAAAAATTATTTTTTTTTTTTTGGTTGATTTGACGTGGAATGACCCTAAGGTTAAGAAATTGTAAATTTACTATTCTTTAGTTCTTCAACAAAGAACATAAGATATCAAGTATTTTTATTAAAATTTTTTTTGCTACTAAGTTGGTTTTTTTCATTATGAGTCAAGTTATTTAAAATAAGGTCTCTCTGACTGTGACCGTAAAAGTTCAAAATTTTACGAACTGTTCAATTTATCAGAAGAATCCAAGCGATCTATGGTAAGGTAGGCAACCTAAATGGCCAATTATTGTATTTTTCGATTAAGAGAAAGTAGTAGTACGAAATGGTGTTAAGACTTCTACTTGTGATTATTTCATTGATAAAAAAAAAAATATTATATATTTTTTAATGAAAACTTTCAGGGTTCAATCCTAGAAAATTTCCAATAAAGATTTTCATTTCCTTTTATAAAAACAATGAAATAATCACAAGTAGAAAAAGCATGGGTGGGACTTAATATTGTCCCTCACTGTACATTCATCACAGGGACAGCAAGTCAGCACTAGCGCTTTATATATAGTAATGATAATTATGATGATAGGTATTTATGATCAGTAAGGAAGCTTTACTAACTGTGGAGCATTGAAAAGGAGAATCCATTACTGAATTGATCAACTGGGTTGCCTAACTTCTAACAAACAAACGGGAGTTATTATTTATTATTTTTTCATACAATTTTTTCCCCATCAGTCCCCCTCCAATTATTTTTCACTACTAAAAATTATGTTTAACCTTTTTTATCAAAACCAAATGACTCCTTAACTTCTCTTCTCTTTGTTTCCCACCCCTGAAAGATTTTATCGATTAATTAAAAAAAAAACTTTGCACACTAATCTCAATAAAAAAGTAAATAAACAAAATATACATTTGTTTATCTTTTGGGAGATATTTTGGACCTGGAGTTCTGACAGCCCCCATCCTGATCTTCAAATTTAGTTTTGATTTTTAAGTTAAAATACTTTCTTTCTCTATATATACTTCATATATAGGGTACGAAAAAGTAAAAAATAAAACCTCTCAAATAATTTTTGCTAAAATTGAAATAATTTTTTTTTTAATGTTATTTCGTTTTTCTGTATTATTTTATTTTATTTTTTTTCTTCGTGACGGATTATCAGTGACATAAAAAAGTAGGGTTAGTTGACGGATTTACCGGGATGTTGTTGAGCAGGAAGCTGATGCTGGCTGGCGGCTTGGACGGAGGCGAAGTACAGTTGGCGTTGAGATACTCCCCCGGTGAGTACCGATCTCGATCCGTCACGATCACCGGCGGACTCTCCGGTAAAGCTGCACACAATAACTGGCATTAGCTCATTCTATTATCAGGCAGACTGTCATCGTGAATCCTCCAGGTCGTTCTGTCTTTTTGTTTTTTTTTTTCCTTTATTGGATTTCGGCTGCAAAGGAAACAGCAAAGCCTTCCCCGGGGAACGATCCCAGTCCTGCAACTGATAGCTCTGCACCGTTCAATTCACTTGGCCTTGCCTTCCATCACCTGTCAATTTCCGCACAATCATCATTTATCAAAAGGTTTTTAATATTCTGTCTCCCTGCGGCCTCTGAGCCGTTATTTCTCCTATTAAGTTCAATTCACAATGGATCTTTTTTTTATAAAACTTAAAAAATTTTAAGTTGCCAAATAAAAATAAAGAACTCGTAACTTGCAATGAATCCTAATCATCTTTTAAATACATAACTCTCTCAACAGGTGGGCGACAACAATAAGAGAAAAGGCAGTACATATTTAGGTATTAAACGTTATTGACAGCTCTTTATATTTCTTATTTAATTTCTTCTAAATATTGAAGGGATTTTATATACTTAGAACCGGTTTCTTCTCTCATGGCTCAGAAGCAAATTTAGCTAAGAGTCAATTAACAACGGAGTAGTAAACAAGAAGTAGCCTAACCTTTGATTTTTTCAGGACCAAGAAAATTGCAACTTATAAGGGCCTTAACATTAAAAAATAAAAAAAAACTTGTAAACTAATTAATTAGCTATTAAAAATTTTGTTCCGATAAAAATAAATGGTGTAAGAAAACAAAATTGCAAAAAATGACATTTGTGGTATAATGAAAAATTAGTAACTTTATAAAATCTTTGTGGGCACAGATTATTACCGGTATACTGTATATGAATTTGTGTTTATAGTAGGCCTAATATACCAGGTGAATATACTGGTAAATAAAAAAAACTATGAAACTTGTATTTTTAATTGCATGTCTTTGCACACTTAAGAACAACGTACTTGAAGAACAACAAAAACATTTTTTACAGCTATTTCTGGGTATTTGGGTAGCACTGAAAAAAATGTTATCGATTTTGCCCCATCAGCTCTAGTTTTAGAGATATAGTAAGAAAATTAAATTTTAATATAAAACGTACTCTAAAGCGGTTCTTATTTTTAATTTTCTAGATTTTTTTAAGGCGTTACCCCTTAAAATTACGCAGAAATTTGAAATATATAGAAATATAAAGTTCCGCTTGATCAGAGGTGATTTAATGATGCAAAACACGACTAAAAGTTTAAAAAATCGATTATTCAGTTTTTTCTTAACTTTGGACACCCCTAATACAATTTTTACCATCCCTGAATAAAAAAACATATAACAGGGTACTTACGATATTCTATAGCTCTTTATCTTTCAAAAATTCATTCATTCGTAAAAATATGTTACCTATTAACGAAATAATTAACAAAATAGTTATGTCTGTTAAAAAAAATCATTTCATTACTCTCAGAGAAGTGATCGAAGACACGAGTGAGGTGGTAGAGGAATTTCATGTCGTCTCTTCAGCCGCCTGTTTCCTTAATTTTAGTTTTAACTTTGCTGAAGGCTCCTTTCTATTTATTATACATAATTGCTAATCAAATCCTGTACAAAGAAGTAGTGGACGTTTGGTGATTTAGTCAACCCATGGTGCTCATCGCCCATGATAACACGTATAAAGAGATCCAGCACATGGAGCTGGCAACTAATAAACTTGGGTTTGGGGTACCTTTCTCTTCGAACATTTGCTGCAGCCGATCTTTTATTTAGAATAATAAAAAAATACTAAAATTTGCTTTTATAAATAGAATTTATATAATTTATCATTAAATCTTTATTAGAAAAATAAAATATATATAACTATGATTTTGGCTTACCCCTTCCCAGAGAGTCCCTTACCCCCCCCCCCCCTCCCCCGGGATTTTCTAGAGGGTTCTGAAGGTTATAATTGACACCAAATTAAGCAAATTAAGCTAATTAAAACTCAACTAGCCGCTTTGTACACCTCCCTTATATACCGGCTTATACAAGACTGCCACCAGTCAGTCTAAAATTTCAAAGTGGTTTGTGCGTGACCTTTTTTTTTTATTTTAATGGAATAAACGTCATTTTAGACATGAATAGGCAAAAGTTCATTGAGTCGTGATACTGGAAATCTTTTAAAAATAAAAAAGTCGAAAAGTCATACCCCTAATGTATATGCATCAAAATCTCGACATCGAATTTTTGACATAATCGCATTACTTTCTCTTTATATATATTTCATATATAGGGTAAGAGAAAGTAAAAGGAAATAAAATGCAAGTTAGAAACTAAGGTGCTATGGGAAACTAAATATATCTCTAACAAGACATGTGAGTGTTTTTTATTGATGAGGCCAAACATCCCATGGCCCCTGGGAATCGAACCCAGGATCTCCGCCTTTCCGGGGCATAACTTGCGCGACTAACTGCATATAAAGGGAAGTGAGTTTTATTGGTGCAGGTCGAGGGTCCGGTGGCCTGGTGCAATGGATAGCACGCCTATGCCCCGGAAAGGCGGAGATCCTGGGTTCGATTTCCAGGGGCCATGGGATGTTTGGCCTCATCAATAAAAAACACTCACAGTCTTGTTAAATAAATCTATGACTCAGTTAAAGTCCGAATCGAGGTATTTTGAATACTATTATCTTATTCAAATAATAGATCTCGAAAAATATTTAGCTAAATATATCTCGACACAAAAATAAGTGACTAACTTTTGATCTTCCAAAATTGGCAAAATCTCAACTTTGAGTCCCCATCCTTTTTAGGACATAAATTTTTTTACTTTGAATTTGGTCTCAAAATAATCCTTATTTATTCTAGTTTAATATAAAAAATTTGCCTCCGATATCTTAAAAATTCTTTGAGATATGCGCCCAGAAAGAGAACAGTTTCTCAAAAAAACTTTTCCTAATTTAATAAAATTTTGTATGCAACACTAAATCACAAATAATAATAATATTTAGGCCAATAATAATAATAATAATAATAATAAATAAAAAGTGTGATAGAAATATTTCTTCAAAGAACTTTGATATTCTCGTCTATGAGTATGTAAAACAGCTTAACATATTAAAACTAAATTTTATATATAATTATAAATATTTATTCAAGGTTTCAAGGTAACAAGAAACTTTTGAAAACAATTAATCGAGCGATTAATTTAAAGTTTAAGCAAGAAAATCAAATATATCCTCATATATCCGTAAAATTTTTAATATACTCGTATATAAAAATATTTATTCCCTTGGTTTTTAACATTTTTTTTTATTTATGTTTAATCTTTTTTCTGTTTAATTGAAATCACTAATATAAACGAGTGTTTATTTATAATAAAATATTTTCAACAGTAAATACCAACGAAACAAAAACAATAACCATTGAAAATGAAGTGTTATTTTAAGGTAACATTTATATTTTGAAAATAAATAAAAAAATTAAAATAATCCATTAATATAAGCTGAGTAGAAAGCTTAGCCTCTAAATCGAGAGAATTAATCTTCTTAAAACAATTTCTAAATTTCATTTTTATTTAGTATATACTTATTAAACAATTCTTATAAATTTTCTTTCGATGGGTAAATTGATAACTTTTTTCTAATTAGCCTATGAAACGAGCCAGTGGCGTATATAAGGGGGGCACAAGGGTCCCCCCCGAAATTTCCCAGGCACATATACATATACCAGGGGCGGCAAAAATTTTGTGTCTCTAAAAAAAAAGGTAAAATGATTTTCACTCACGTCAAAAATTCTTTAGCAGGATGGAAAACTTTGGTTTCTCAAAAAAATTCGCAAATTTTTGAGTTCAGGCCCCCCCTGCAAAAAAAAATTCTATATACGTTCCTTAAACGAGCAATAAGTTAGTAAACTTGCACTCAAGTATTATTTTATAAATAAATTGGTTTCAATTTTATTACCTAAGGACGAAACTTCGGTATAATAAATGTGTTTCAAAATAACAAAGAGAGCTCCAAGTATGGCCGAGATAAAAATCTCAAAATTCGGATGTAACAGCTGAATATCGTCAATCACAGTTGCCCGCTGGGTAATTATTAATTAAAATCAAATTATATTTTACTTATTTATTATGTTTTAAAAGGTTGAACAAGAAGTATACGTTTTTTAATTTACATTCTTCATTAGTTCTATGATTCTCGTACATGTTTTGAGGTCCCCTGAGTAGGGTTGGTCGAATCGATTTCGATTTTAATCGATTCAGTGTTTTAAAAAAATCGAAAAAATCGATTTTTGACGGCCGATTTTCGATTTTCGATTTTCCAAGAAAGTGATTTTAGCGACATGATCTGTCCGTCTGTGTTCAATTTTAAGCTTGAAGGATTTGAGCTATGGGGTTGGAATTTAAGTTAGACACCCCCCTGGAGCGAGAAAATAAGCGGTTAATTAAAATTGGCCAAAAAATACTAGTACTTTACTGAGGTAGTTTTTCAGTTTTTTTGATTTTCTTAAAAATATCCTCAACGATTTTGATTAAAATTCAAAAATCAATTATTTTTTAGAAGCTCTTTAAAATGTATATTCTCATTTTGAAGTACACTTTACTCTTGTATTTCATAGGAAAGATAGGAGAATTTGTTGCAATGGTAACAAAATATAAATATTTCCCCATGATTATAAATTTTAATCTTGAATTCAGCCCTCGGGGCTTGGTGTAGTGATACCAAATGGCTTAAATAAGAATGCCTGGACCCCTAATATGTGTGTATTATCAATAACGGATATCGTATATCGTAAAAGTCTTAAATGGCCTAAGTTGCCGAGAAGACTGAGTGAATGAGAAAAAAAGGGTGTTTTAGAAAAAAAAATATTGAATTCAATTGTACCTTAAGCTTACTGTCGGAACCTAAATATATGTCCACACAAAAATCTGGTGTGACAAGCACAGAACACAACTTTCGCTTATTGAAGATAAGAGAAAGTTGTGCTCTGCGACGAGTCCCACCAGATTTTTTGAGAAATATAGAAGCTGATGTTTAGTCCTCTTGGTTTGTTAAAATTTACGTTATAATGTTAAAACTTAAGTTATAAACACTAAATATGTTATACCATATACAATGTGTTGGTTTTTAAAGAAGTTATAAAGACTGAATAAATTGATTTGGGCATCAGTAATGCAACGTTCTATTTTTCTTGCTCCACAAACCGCTTGGAAATCGTAAGCAGAACCTTAAAATCAACTTATGGGCATAGTGAAAGATTTTTTGTAAAAAAATCGAAAATCGATTAAAATCGATTTTTTTAAGGCAAAAATCGATTTTTATAAAAATCGATTATTTGGTTTCGATTTTAAAAATCGAAAATCGAAAATCGATTCAGCCTTCGAATCTACCAACCCTACCCCTGAGTCAAAAAAGTGGGTTTCGCAAATTGGGCTGTGTGTGTGTGTGTATGTATGTGTGTGGACACTTGTGACCATGAAGGAAATGAGCTAGGAGGTTGAAATTTTATATTTAAGTTAGGCACCTTCCGAACTCGTGTAAATAAGCTTTTAAACAAAATCGGCCAAAAGTACCAGTACTTTACTGATGAACATTTACAGTTTTTTTTTTCAATTTTTTTAAAATTCGCTCCAAGGATTTTTTTTTAATTCATAAATCAATTATTTGCAACTGAGCGCAAATCGGTGGATCCGTGGTTGGACTCCCGGCGGCACACTCTTATATCTTTTTTCGGCTACATGAAGTAATATCTAATTATATATTTTTTAGATGTACTTTAAAAAGTATATCAGTGAAATTTTTCGTTGAAATTGTTTGAAGTACACTTTACTGATGTACTTTTACAGTTTATTGCGATTTTCTCAAAATTTGCTTCAACGATTTTGTTTAAAATTCTTAAATGAACTAATTTTGAGATGCTCTTTAAAAAGTATATCAGTGAAATTTTTCGTGGAAAGTGTTTGAAGGACACCTTACTGATGTGGAAGCATTCGTAGCTCAGCGACATCTATGAATCATCGCGTGGTCAAGTTTGGGACTAAAGTGCTAAGAGCAACTAAATATATCTCGACACAAAATATCTGATGTGATCAGCAAGGTGCACAACTTTCTCTTACCGAAGGGTAAGAGAAAGTTGTGCGCTGTGCAGTTACACCAGATTTTTTTATTTTTCCAAATGAGTTTTATTCCTAATATTTCGAAGGCACAAAGGCTCTTCTCCTTCAGAGGAAACTGAAACAATTATTTCCTCTGAAGAAGATACCCATCAAAATCTTGGCATCGAATTTTTGACATGATCGCAATACTTTCTCTCTCTATAAATACCTTCGAAATATTAGAATGAAATATTAGGAATTAATTTTGAAAAATAAAAAACTTTGTTTTTTACTTTCTCTTACCCTATATATGAAATATACGTATATATAGAGAGAAAGTATTGCAATCATGTCAAAAATTCGATGTCGAGATTTTGATGCATTTACATGTTTTGAGGTCCCCTGAGTCCAAAAATGCGAGTTCTGCAAATTGGTCTGTGTGTGTGTGTAACGATTTTTAGCATGAAGGAATTGAGCTACCGGATTGAAATTTTATTTTTAACTTAGGTACCCTCCCAGACACTCAAAATAAGCTTTTGAACAAAATCGGCCAAAAAGTTCTAGTACTTTACTGAAGTACTTTTTCAGTTTTTTCGATTTTCTCAAAATTCGCTCCAAGGATTTTTTTATAAATTCATAAATCAACTATTTTTTAGATGCTCTTTAAAATGTAAATTCTCATTTTGCCGTTGAAATCTTCTGAAGACCACTTTACTCTTGTTCTTCATAGGAAAGATAGGAGAAATGGTTGCCATGGTAACCGAATTTAAATCTTTTTCTTTTTATTAGATTAAAAATCAATTATTATTTAAATTCCCATTTATTTTTATTTTATTACTGTCTTTAATTGTTTCGGAGAAAACATCTCTCTCTCTCTCTCACTTTCAAACATTATCGTCTCTCTCTTTCTACCGTTTTAAATTCCCTTTCCACCTCTTCCATCCATAGGAACAATGTTAATTTCCTATTTGGATTTGTATGTTAATTTCGATTCAAAAGGGGGGTCCCCTTTGGAACTTTTTACGCATTTAAAATTTTTTTTTCCAATTCTTATGAAATTTTGTATTTATTTACGATTCTTCTATATTGTGTATAAAATTAGGAACCGACCGAATATTCGGTTTCGGTTACGGTTTCGGCCAGTTTCGGCCAAAAATCATGGTTTCGGCCAAAAAGTAGCCGAAACTTTCGGCCGGCCGAAACTTGAGTCTTAAAAAAAAAAGGTCAAATGATTTGCACTCGAAGGAAAAAAATTTTTTGTCTCCCTAAAAAAAAGGTAAATGATTTTCACGGAGGGGAAAAAAATTTCAAAAAAAAAATAAATTTTTTTATAGGAAATACAAGTTTCGGTTTCGGTTACGGTTTCGGCCGAAACTAAGATTGAGGCCGAATATTCGGTTTTGGTTTCGGTTTCGGCTGAAAATCTTGTTTCGGTCGGACCCTATATAAAATGCCCAAATATGAGATTAAAATTTTGAAAAATAACCATAGTTTATTTCAAGCAGAGTTTTGGTTCTATAATTCTCTCGGCATCACTCATTGATTCAAGTAAAAGACAATCTGCCTAATTCATAAAACTTAAACAATTTTTAAGACGATTTAAAAAGCATTTTAGCAAAATCTTGATTCATAAACGTATTTTAAGCCTAAAACCTAGTTTAAATTCCTATTTTAACTAAAATGCCGATACCCCTTGTTTAAGCTCACTAATTAACATTTCAAGTTTAACCTAACCTCAAAATCTTCGATAACTTGTCGCATTTCTCTCTATAAATTTTTTTTTAAGATCTTAAAATGTGTTACTATTATTAGTTACATTTGAGTTTCAATATTTGATAGAAATTCAAACATATTTAATTGAATGATTGATATTTGATATTTAAACATATTTAATTTTTATCAAAACAAACTTAAGTAATCAAACAACAAATATATTTTTATTTAGCTTATTTTTATTGAGCTCCAAATGGCTTTTAATTGATTTAAATTGCTTTCAGTTCGTTTGGAGAATGCATTGAAACTGAAATAAAAAGGGGTGTGCTTATTAGCATGTAATCCAAATGGGGAATTCAATGCTTTATTGAAAAAGTAATATTTTGAAAAAACTAACCTCTGGCATATTTCTTTTCATTTTGTCTGTTTTTCTTTATTCGAATTCAAATTTATTTTTACTTTTTTACAAGTAATTGCTGAAATAATTTTTTTTTTCTTAAAATAAACCAAAACCAGTGGCTATGCCAAAAATATTTATTTTTTTTTCCTGAGTCACATTTTGGCTCCTTTTTCTTATTTTTCATAATATTAAATTTTTGTTATTTTTCCATATTTATTTACGGTAATTCGCAATAAAGTTGATTTGTCCAATTATTTGTATTAATTCTATAAGGATCTTATTAAAATCGATAATAACAAATTAGTTTGACATATAAATATACAGTAGAACCTCGATAAGTTAAACCTCGCTAAGTTCAAAACCTCCGTAACATAAAAATTTTTTCAATTCCCTTCCCTTGACAGCGTAAAACCTCTATTACTTAAAGAACAAAACCTCTGTAACTTAAACAAATATTTTGAGCCTAGCCCTCGATAACTTAAAATAATATTTTGGTGACCTCTATAACTTAAAGTATTTCTTTACATATCATCGAAAAAATAGTTGATGCAGAAAATCAAAATTACTTGAAGCAGAAAAAAATTACTGATTTTTTTGTAAATAAATAAATTTATTAATTTAATTTATATTTAACTAAACTATTCTAAATAAACAAATAGATCAAACGAAATTCCTTTTTCATTCACGTGTCCAAAGTCAATTAAACCTCGGTACGTTAAAAATTATATTCAATAACCTCTCTAACTTCAACTCTCGATAAGTAAAAAACTCGATAACTCAAATTTCTAACCGTTTCCCTTGAACTTTAATTTATCGAGGTTCTACTGTATTTCTTAATGTCCGCCAGATGTCAACTTGATGCAACGAATTTTGCAAAATGGCGCAGGTTTCGCCATGTTGCTAAACTTTATTTGCTTAAATTTGATGTTAGTTAATCTACAGTTTAAATGTGTTTATGAATAGAAAGTTTACCAAAATACATATTATCGTTTAACAGTTGATTAGTTAAAAGGCTTTTCAAAAGCTCTTTTATGAATTAGGCGGAATGTGTTTTGCTTATTTAAAAAATGCATTAATTAAACTTTTGTTTAAAAAAAGAATTAAATGAAAAAGAAATTTTTGATAATATGATGTGTAAGGAGCAAGGCAGTGAAAATACTTTTTACTTTCTATTATCTATATATGTAATACATAGTGAGAAAGTATAGCGATCATATTAAAAATCCGTCGAGATTTTGATCGAAATACATGTTTTAAGGTCCCATGAGTCCAAAAAATTGGGTCCCGCAAATTGAACTCTGTGTCTGTCTGTCTATGTGTGGCGATTTTCAAATAAATATTTAATCATCATTGGATGTATTTTCAAGTTTCCCATTTTTTAACATTTCTTTTTAATAAGTTATCTGAACTAACCTATTTCACAGATAGATTAATAATTTATGGTGTGTTCACATAAAGGGCGGACGATTCCAAAAACGATATATTTTTGTCTCGCTATGTCATCTATATGTGTTAGACTGCGAACAAATATAATTACAAATAAATAGGGATATTGCGAAAAGACTATCTCCGATCTATATTATAATTCTAGGTTTACAAATTATGTGATATATGATTTTCATATTGAAATAGAAGATTAAAGAGAAGTATAAAGTAGATTAAGAGAGGTGGAAGACTTGCATGAAAAAGATTGGTATCCTTAGCTCGGGTAACTCGTAGTCATCATCCATGCTCTAAACCCTGAGTATATTTAGGCATATAATGGCTTTATTAATTCAAATTTTAAAATAATAATAAAAAAACATGTTTTAGAGAATGTAATTGAATATACGTATGTTCGTAACGAGTTATATGTATATACATTTTTTTAATGTTTTCAATAAAATATTTTTAATTTTGTGGATATGTTAATTTGAAATATCCTCACAAAAAGCGATTAAAGTTATACAAAGCATTTATTACGAATACTAATACTGTATTCAAATCTGAATGCATTCTGGTTTAAAAAATATATACTAATAATAAATATATAATATAATCCTATATTTGTTAAATTTAAATAAAAAAAGATTGGCGGGGAAGGGTGAGGAAATTATATTAAAAAAATAATATAAATAAAGAAAATTTTTTTTACTTTCTCGTCAATATATTATATACAAGCATCAATTTAAATTACAACGCTTTTATTAACTTTCTTTCCAGTTTTTTCGGACAAATCTGCCAATCAAAATTACGACCACTTCTAGTTAATCATGAGCTATGAAATAAATATTTCTCATTTGGAGGGAAAGTGGTGTAGGTTTTCCTTGAAACATATTTATAAGTAAAATTATTTAGTATATGTGAGGTTTCACTAGGTTATAAATGAAAGAAATATTGAATTTCTAACTCGATATATTTCGGGCTATTAACCCATCTCCAGGAGTACACGTGACTGAGTGTATAAAAGAGAATAGATGCTACCAGGCAGGCTTAGATAAGAGTGGGTGGAAGAGTTGGGGGGATTTGTGAATGTTTGCTTGAGACTAGGGTTGCCTTTGGAGGGGGTTGCCTCTTCTAGGAAGGACTTTAATTTGCTGGTTCAAATGTCTTTGACTGGCTTACACAATGGTATTCACTTTAACTCATGACATAAAAAACATTTTTTTAAACGATAAAGAAAATCAATACATTCAAAATAAAAAATTAAAATAAGACAAAAATTTTACCAATATAAAATTCAATTGTACCTTAATAACACTAGAACTGACATGATAATAAATACTTTAAATTAATTTAATTTAACAGTATAAAAGGAAAGGAGAAACGAGAAACAAAAAGATTACAGCTTAATAGTAATGACGGATTAATCAAATGAAAGAAAACAATATACCATTTACCGTTTAGCAAAATAACAATAAAACTAACAGGAAAAATCAGATTTTTTAACAGTATGCAATAAATATATGGAGATATTAAATAAACTGAACTTATTTACAGGTGTTGGAATAATAAATCTATAATAGTTGATCTTCTGATCTCCTTGTTCGTTTTATTGTTATTTCGCTAAGCGGTAATTGGTATATTGTTTTTTGCTTTTTTTCATTTGATTAATCTGTCATTACCATTAAGCTGTAATCATTTTGTTTCTCCTTTCCTTTTATACTGTTAAATTAAATTAAATTAAAGTATTTATTATCATGTCAGTTCTAGTGTTATTAAGGTACAATTGAATTTTATCTTAGTTAAAATTTTTCTCTTATTTTAATTTTTTAATTTGAACGTATTGATTTTCTTTATCGTTTAAAAAAATGTTTTTTAAATAATGAGTTAAAGTGAATACCATTGTGTAAGCCAGTCAAAGACATTTGAACCAGCAAATTAAAGTCCTTCCTAGAAGAGGCAACCCCCTCCAAAGGCAACCCTAGTCTCAAGCAAACATTCACAAATCCCCCCAACTCTTCCACCCACTCTTATCTAAGCCTGCCTGGTAGCATCTATTCTCTTTTATACACTCAGTCACGTGTACTCCTGGAGATGGGTTAATAGCCCGAAATATATCGAGTTAGAAATTCAATATTTCTTTCATTTATAACCTAGTGAAACCTCACATATACTAAATAATTTTACTAATATTTCTCATATTTGTAATTAATTTAGAAATTTGACCATTGGCAGAGGAGTAAAAGAGACTTTATACTACAAAATGTGCTATTCAAAATAATTAAAAATTTAGTAAACTCAAAATGGCTGCCTGCTAATTACTGCTGTTACTTTTCCATTGTTTGTTCCGACAAATCTGCCAATCAAAATTACGACCACTTCTAGTTAATATAGAGCTCACACCAGATTTTTTGTGTCGAGATATATTTAGTTTCCCATAGTACCTTAGTTTCAAACATGCATTTTGAATGTTGAATGCTTGAAATAAACTATGGTTATTTTTCAAAATTTTAATCTCATATTTGGACATTTTATATACAATAGAATATCCTAAATAAATACAAAATTTAATAAGAATTGGAAAAAAAACTTTTAAATGCGTAAAAAGTTCCAAATGGGACTCCCTTTTGAATCGAAATTATCAGCAATTCCCCATAGGAATTTAATATTGGCTCTATGGAACGAAGAGCCGGTAAGTGAATTTAAAACGATAGAAAGAGAGAGACGATAATGAGTGCAAGAGAGAGAGATTGGAACTTGTCTCTCCATGTAGACAAGTGAGTGACGTCATCCATTTTTCTATGAAACAATTAAAGACAGAAATAAAATAAAGGGTCGGACTAAGCCGAGCGCACAACTTTGCCTACCCATTATTCAAAGAAATAACGGAACGCGTTTATTTGTTTTTCGAATTTAAATGATTTTTTAACAAATTTATGACAAATTAGGATACAAATATTATATATCATTTTACTCGAGAGAAAGTCTAGTTTTTGAATATATAAAAAAAATTATAGGTTATGTAAGAAAAAAATATTGGCCCCTCTAGAGCGCCGCCTAATGGTCCGATGTTTAGCCTACCAAAAGCTTTTCAGTTCTTGGCCTCTACCCCTAGTTTATGGGTGCAAAATTTCAAAACAATTGGATGAATAGTTTTTGAGCTTTCGTTGACGAAAAAAATTACCACAGACATACACACAGACACACATACAGACATCATTCCAAAAACTATTTAAATGGATTCAGGGGACCTCAAAACGCATTTTGGCAGCTTCAGAAAAATTTCGATTTTCTTACGATTACATTAACTTTACCTGCCCAACCTATGGATGGTGGGCAAAGTTAATAAAAATAAAAATAAAAGGGCATCTAAATAATAAATATTTATATGAATTTTAATTTAATAAAAAGAAAAAGATTTAAATTCTGTTACCATGGCAACCATTTCTCCTATCTTTCCTATGAAGAACAAAAGTAAAGTGGTCTTCAGAAGATTTCAACTGCATATATATGGAGAAAATACATTTTAAAGAGCATCTAAAAAATAGTTGATATATGAATTAAAAAAAAAAATCCTTGGAGCGAATTTTGAGAAAATCGAAAAAAACTGAAAAAGTACATCAGTAAAGTATTAGTATTTTGTTTAAAAGCTTATTTACACTAGTTCGGAAGGTGCCTTAAATGTAATATTTCCACCTCCTAGCTCATTTTCTTCATAGTCAAAAATGTCCATACACACACACAGACCAATTTGCGGGACCCACTTTTTTGGACTCAGGGGACCTCAAAACATGTATATCCATCAAAATCTCGACATCGAATTTTTGACATAATCGCAATACTTTCTCTTTATATATATTTCATATATAGGGTAGGAGAAAGTAAAATTAATCTAACCGGTTTATTTGAGTCACTTTTCTAACTGTTTGGCCTAACTAACCGCCTGTATTCATAAGACATATAATAGGCCTATTAATACAATTAAAATTGCAAATTCCGGGCACAACGCTTTTAGTTTTAGTAACAAATATTTATTTTTAATATGATTTTAAAGAACATACAAAATTATTTTTCTCTTTTTAGTACATTTATAAAAGCCTTGCTTTTAAAATTTTTTTTAATATTATTTTTTACATTTTTACTTTATTTTCCCTCTATAGAGTAAGGTGGGCAGTTTTTGTTTGGGATTTTTTTTGACCTTCTTATGAAAGATACAATAAAGATCGGAATATCCCCTGACCTGAAAGCCTGGTTACTTGAATATCTTACACAATTTTTTTGGTTTCCAAATCAGTAGCATAAGAGTAGGAGAGGTATCTAAACAAAAATTTCCATTTGCGGACCTTTGCCCTTTGAGGTAAAGATCAGCACCAGCCGGGCAATCTTCCGTAGGTGCAAACGATTGCCCCTGCAGTGAACAACCGACTCGACCCAGGGTATAAAAAAGACTTAATAAGAAAACATTAGGTATAGGTATGTTTTATGTATTTATTTTTATTTATTAGAAATACACATTAGGCCTAGAAACATTTAGTCTCAGTAAGATTGAAGTTCATGAACTGCATAAACATTTCGGGTCGTGCTCGTTTTCCTAGGTTCATTAATCCGAGAAACTACTAGGTAGGGGTATTAGAATCCCAGAAACTACTAGGTAGTGGTAATAGAAACTCGAATACCATTGGGTGACATTAGTTCCATTGGAGATATATTGGGACATTTGCCCCGTCGAGACCGCGGATTTTTGCCCCATTTAACATTGAAGTGTTACAAAAAATGTTTAAAGTTAACTTTAGACAAGAAAAAGGTTTTAAAAGATTTATTTAGGGGTAACAGCTTGCAATCAAAGACATTAAGTAGTTAAAAAAGTGCATGCTGGTACATGTTGCAACCATGATAATTTCCATAAATATTAGATGGAAGGTGACAAAAACATAATTTTCCTCATTGCTAACAATCGGCTTCACACACGTTATTGAATTTCGAATCATCATCTGTTCTTGTTGTTACCAACCTAACAAAGTTGTTTAGAACAACGCCAAGTCTAGTGGTTGTTTAAAAACGAGGTTTCGGACTTTTGCCCCGCGCGGATCTTTGCCCCACCTTACTCTATGAAATATATAGAAAGAGAAATTATTGCGATCAAGTCAAAAATTCTATGTCGAGATTTAACCACAGAAGAGATGTGGGTGCTCCAGGAGAGATCAGATGTAATTGTCACTCCCAGAACAGAAAACGAATCTTTGAACTCGATACTATTATTGCTGTAAATAAGGGGAGGGCAAATCCTATTTTTTTGTCTAGAAATTAGACATTGGGTTTTATGGGAACTGAATTTTACTTGATTGTGGTTCCCCATTCTTCCAAGAGATCCAGATCATCATTAATCGACGGTCTAAAATCGGTGGTCCTAAATATAGGAGTTGAAAGGCAGCAGGCAACGGTAAAAATCGACAAATTATTAACATGAACCATCTCTCACCTTCCACCCGACCAAATCTTTAGAAATTCATTCATAATAATTAAGAACTAACCCCAAAATAGTTTTAAAAAAAGGGAACGATGTAACAAAACTTTCCCGTTGTTCTTAATCAGGGCTAATGATATAGACGTACAATATCACTTAGGTGCTTTAAGACTAATAGCATTAAAATAAGGTGTGACAAAAAATAGCGGAAAATTTTTTCAACTTCGTTGACTAATTTTTTCCCCTTTTAAAGAAATAATGATCAGAGTAGTTAAGTTAGACGTAGTTAAATAAAACTATGCAAACACGCATCAATTAATTTAGAGTAACTCAATAATGTTCTTTTAATTTTGTTGTCTTTTTGAGTAGTCGCTGCTGGCTGGTCTTAACTTTCTTTTGAATGCCATTTTCTAATTTAATCTGGAAATTCGTGAAAAAGAAAGGCCTCCTGGGAATGTTTAAAATAGGAATTTTTATTTGCATCCGCACTCGTTTATTTACATCAAGTCCCCATGTTTGGATTTCTTGTTTATTTATATTTATCATACTAACATGATATTTGAATACAACCGTTTAGGGTGAATATTAAAGGATATATTTGAATAGTCATCTACTTTATTTTTATTTCATTTATTTTTGTTTTTGAAATCTATTATTTTTGAACTTCGCACTTTTTTTGTTTTGTTAGATATTGATAATAATTTAAGGAAAACCAGGGGTGGGAGGGTGAACTCGTCAGGTCATGTGCACACAAATCTAATAAATACGAATTTTTATTTTCTTCCGACATATTTCAAGTAACCGATAATTTATGTATCAATAGTTTTAAAAAATAAAAACATTTTTTTATATTCTCATTGATTAGGGGTCGGCAATAGAATGGCAGAAGGGGACGATTCCCCTGGGTGACAAAATACTAAATATACCTAAATTAAAAGCAAAGGAAATATTTATCGATCTTCCTTTTGTTTTTGGTTATGAGTTAAATGCAGAAATGTTTAAAGCCCGTTGTTTCGTTTCACCCCACGATCAATGATTGCACTGAATTTTATAATATCATCTCACTCATTAAACGGAATAGCTCTTTTAGAGAATGCCTTTTCGGAGACCTTACTAGGCAACATTTTGTGGTTGAAGTACGCAAATTAAATTGCAATTAATTTAAAAGGTATACACACTTCCGTAATGGCTAATGGTTTTTCGCTAGTAGGGAAAAATATTAAATAATTTCCAACGATCTTTGTTCGTTACTACCCTATATTTCACCTTTATGTTCGGCGGTGTGTGTGTGTGTGTGTTTGTTACAATTTCCTTTTAACAACACTTGTAGAGTAAAATATAAATTCTATTTTGTATTTTACACTGAATATGACTATGTAAACGGCATTTTGTTATTCAACTATAAATGTTCAAAATAATCAATGGCTTATTTTACTTTCATACCAGACCAAAAGTATTATTATTTACTGTACATTATTATACAGTCTATAAAATTACTTTTTTTAAATGAGATTCCTAAAAATAGGCTATAGTTCATTCATATGTTTATTATTTCCATTTAATAAATTAAAATCGTGCCTGTTCTAGCCAATCAGAAAGCATTTTTTGAGCTGTCGTGTCTGTCATTATACTATTATGTAAAATAATTTATTTTACTCTCTTTTACCCTATACATGAAATATATATAGAGAGAAAGTGTTGGGATCATGTCAAAAATTCGATGTCGAGATTTTGATCGATATACATGTTTTGAGGTCCCCTGAGTCCAAAAAAGTGGATCCCGCAAATTGGTCTGTGTGTGTATGTGTGTGTGGAGATTTTTGACCATAAAGGATTGAAATTTTATATTTAAGTTAGGTACCTTCCCGGACACTTCAAATATCTTTGCGGGTAAAAGCCATTGTAAGAAAATACACTTTTGTAAAACCAGCAGAATTCAGAAAGGTTAATAATTTCTATGTCTGCCTCAAATAAGTTTCTTCTGCAGTGATTGATCTTATACTTAATTATACTTTTTATAGATTCCAGGCTCAAAAGATCGTAGGTAACTATGCCATTTGCTTGGAGAAGACGATTAACCTGTACAACCCAATTATATCTTGGGCTGGGGCACGTCTGGGCTAAATCATATAGTCGTCTAAAGCACTGTTTAGAGTATCTCGAGTCATCCATTTGTAGTATTTTAACCATCCATCTCATCGTTGCTTTTAACACTTTCAGTTGGAGCTTTACAACCCCTGACTCCAGTCTAACCACTGCGTCGGGAGTTGTTCGCGGAAGTCCAAGTAAACGCTTGAAGAAATTGACTTGCGATTGTTCTATAATATTCAGGTATTTAAGACTCCGCAAGGGAGCCCCGTATAGCAGGACGTTAGTTACCATGGATTCGAACAGTTTGAGTCGAGAGGCCCATGAGTTACACTTTGTTCCAGATAAAATGCTCAAAACTGACCGGCGGATTTGGTTCTAGCATATCTCGCCGCCTGGACGAACAATCCCGAACTTGCGAAGGGGATGCCGAGGTATTCGTAACCCCCGACACGACGATTCTATCGCTATTCAAGATGAAGTGATTAGGTTAGTTTTAGATAGTTTTTTTTTTCTAAGTCCGAGATAAAAAGGGAGAAGATAATTGGGCTGAGTAGCTCGCCCTGGAGTACTCCTCGGGTCACACTCGTCGAGTCGGAGACCCGATGGTCGCTCTTGACTTGTACTATGGCATTATTGTATAGGTTCTTGATTAAGCGTATGAACTTAGAGCTTATACCGATATCAAAAAGCTTCCTCCACAATTTGTTGTGGTTCAGAAAATCAAAAGCCTTACGAAAATCGACAAAGGCAGCATAAACTCGTCTTTTAGCCTGTCTCAGATGGATCTGGATAAGGGAGTTAAGCACAAACTTTATTGAGGCAGCCCCTCCCCTTTCGAAAGCTCGATTGCGCCTCTTTCAACACATCAGTCAGTTCCACCCAAACTTTAAGTCTTGATAGCATTGTTTGAGTGAATAATTTGGTTATTGAATTTATTAAGGCTATCGGTCTGTAATTGTTAGGGTCGGATCCTGTACCCTTTTTATGAATCATGACCAGATGGAGTCGAACCCAGAGCGTTGGGCATCTCTGCTGACATATTGTCCTGTTGAACATTGTTTCCAGATACAGTAGCCAGTTCGCCGGGAGGTGCTTGTAAAATTCATTAGCTATCAAATCGGGTCCCGCCGATTTATTCTATTTGCTAGATAAGATTGATTGCTCTATTTCTACTTGTGTGATGGGGCAGTCCAAAATGGGATCCCCCGCATCAAAAAACAGCGTGTCGTCCCGGTTAGTTATACAAAATTAATTACAAATATATCCCATAACTTTGCTCGCAAGCTGATTGGAGGATCTGCATTCACCCACCCTCCACCCCTGTCATAGTATCGAAAAAATGAAAATAATTATAACAAACTATATAATATACAAATCAAGTAATTACTCAGAATCAGTGGCGTAACTACATTGATTGGCAACCCCTCCCCCCGCAGGTACAAGAAAGGCCCCCTCCGCCCAAAAAAATATTTGTCAATATAGAAATTTCAAAAATATAAAATCTATATAATCTATATATATATCTATATATAATAGCGTCTGTTAAACTTGTGTCTATCAGGTAGATTAGTGTTCAACAGGGAATATTTTATTATTTGAGCTATTTTTGAGTATATGAGAGCTTATTCCAAAAATGCCATCAGTTTTGCTCGATCGAGAATCCTTTTAGAGATATAGAGAAAAATAAATAAATTTTAATAGAAAATTTGCTCTAAACCCAGATAGCACAGTACATCTTATGTACGTACATAAGACCAATTGTGCGTCTCATGTACGTACATAAGACGTACTGTCTGGGAAGCGGCTAGATTTTTTTAAGGCGACAGACCTAGGTACTCGAAAAAAGTATCGATACTTTTGATCCGACACTAGTACTTTTTTTACTCGATACTTTTTTTTCCATATTTTACTCATATGAGTACTTGATTGTCCGTATCGAATGAAAAGTAATCATTCAAAAATATATTTTTTTTTTAAAAATCTTTTCGGCATCTTAGGCCTTATAGACTTTAAACGTTACACAAATATTTTAATTACAATTCTGCAAAGAATATTGCAAGTTCATTTAGGCTATATTTTTTTTTTGATCTAGAAAAATCTGGTGTGACAGGTGGCACTGCGCACAACTTTCTCTTACCTTCGGCAATTAAAAGTTGTGTACTCTGCTTGTCACACGAGATTTTTTGTGTCAATATATACTTAGTTTCAGGCAATATATTAGAAATCAAGATATAAGCTTTAAATACATAATAGATTACATTTTGTTACTATGGCTTCTACTTTTCCTATGAAGTACAAAAGTAAAGTGTGCTTTAAACAATTTTGTCTCCAAAATAAGAATATACATTTTTAAAGAGCATCTAAAATATAATTGATTTTTAAACAAAATTCTTCAAGTCAATTGGGATAAAAATAAATTGAGTTATTTATTTAATACACATTTTTTGATATTTCAGTTGAAATTCATTCATATGATTGTGAAAATGACGTCAAATTCAAGCTAAAGGGAATCGCCTCCTTTTAATGGCGATTTCAAGAAAAGCAATAAAACAGCCATTTAAAAGCAATAAAATCTCTTTCAGAGAAATTTACATAAACATTATGTTTTGATATTTTAACTGGAATCGATCTTCTTGAAATTTAATATTTTTTCACAATAAAATAAATTAATTTCAAGTGAAATACCAAAAAATGTGAGTTAATGGGAATTACTCAAAAACGAAAAAACTCTCGATACTCAAATTTTATACTTAAGTCAAGTACCTATGTCGCAAGTATTTCAAGAAATTTCAATCACATCAGCCAAAGGGTACTAGTACTTTACTGATGTATTTTTTCAGTTTTTTTTCGATTTCTCAAAATTCGCTCTAAAGATTTTGATTAAAATTCAAAAATCAATTATTTTTTAGATACTCTTTAAAATCTTTATATCAATAAAACTTTAGATGAAAATATTTTAAGTGAACTTTATGCTGCAATTGAACCCAGGAAGAGGGGGGAGTTAATCCTCCAGGAAGCTCTGGCGATCATTACTCTGAGGAAGGGGGCATATATCGCACTGATCTTCCGGTGTACCCTTTGATCGAAGTTAGAGGCATAAGATGACGAAAAGACTTAAAAAAAGAAAGAAAAAATACTCATACTTAAAAAAATATTCGATACTTTCCTATTGATACGATACTAAGTACAAGTATCGATACTTTATTTTCGATACCACATCCTTAGTCACACTTTCAAAATATACGAATAGTTAAAATATTCTACCAAAATTTTCAAGTTTCAATACAATCAGAGCTGAGGTTGAATAAGTGGTGGAAAACAAGACTAAAAGTTTAGAAAAATCGAATTTTTCAGTTTTTTCAACTGTGGCACCCCTAAAAAAATGTTACGATTCCTGAATGCAAAAATCACGTATTTACGATATTCTGAAGTTATTTTATGTGTTTTAACTATCTGCATATTGTTAAGGGGTGACGTCTTAAAAAATCTATAAAATTCAAAATTAGAGCCACTTTAAAGCAAATTTTCCATTAAAATTTATTTTTCTCTATATCTTTAAAACACTGCCTTTCTATATTTATGCTCCCGGGTTGCAAGGCCCTGAGGCCAACCGCGCCCTCTCCCTCCCCAATTATTGTGCCCCTTTAGCTCTCGTTATTGGGCTCAAAATCCAAAAATTTTAAATTTACATGCTGGTATATTTTCATTGTTTTAACAAATAGTTAACAAATAAATTGTTTTTATTCAAATCTTATTGATTCATTAAATAACACATCTCTGTTTATAGCCAAAATACTGACCCCAAATTTGAGCGCCCCTGGACCAATTCCAACGCTCTCCCCCTCCTAGTCCAGGCGCTGTTGCCATAACAAAAGAAAAATATTTCATATTTTTTTTAGATTTTCTTTGTAGTCAATTTACTTTTTGCCTTCACTACAATCATTATTATGAATAATACACTTTTTTTGTAAAAATTTGAACGCTGCTAGAGCCCTTTTCTTTAATGCGCCCGGGGCTGACGCCCCCTCGGCCCCCCCTTGCTGCGGCACTGTTTCTCCTATTCAACAATTTCATCGTCCAGCCCAAAGATTTAAAAAATTTTTTTCCAATTCTTATGAAATTTTCTATTTATTTAGAAATAGAGATATAGAGTGTATCAAATCTCCAAATATGAGATTAAGATTTTAAAAAATAACCATAGTTTATTTCAAGCAGTCAACATTTAAAATACACAGAACCTATGGAAATTTTGAATCAATTGACTTTTTTTTAACTAAAGTGCTATGGGAAACTAAATATATCTCGACACAAAAAATCTGGTGTGACTGGCGCACTTCTCTTACCCTTTGGTAAGAGAAAGTTGTGCACCGTGCTGTTCACATCAGATTTTTTATTTTCTAATTTAATTAATCTAGAAAATCCAAAAAAAAAAAAAAAAAAAAAAAAATCTGCCGTGTAAGTTAACTAAATTGTTATTCTTCACATGTTTAATAAATAAAGAACTATCAAATATTAGTAACAATAGTCTCGGAAAAAGCTGGAAAGTTGTAATAAAGTATAAAATAAAAGAGAACAGCAGCTGATTTAAGATGATGATCTTCGGCTGGAGCTGCGACCTCTTCTGCCGGACGTGCCGGATTGATAAAAAAAAAAGATATATAAAAGGATGACGACGACAAAATGAAAACACACACTTCCAATAAAAGTGAAAACGACTGAAAGCTTAGTGAATATTATTAATGAAAAATTTAAAAAATATAGTACTTTCCAATTGATATTAAATCCTTAATATATAAATTTTTTAAACAATAGTTTTTTATGATTCTCACTCTCACCTTTAGACTTCAAACAACTTACTAATGTCTTTAAAATAGGCCTAATTTTTAATTGAATTTATTAGCAATATTAGATAGTACACCAATATATTGGTGTATATTTTGCCTCTTGTGTCAGGGGTTTGCAGTCCTTCCCAAAAATTTATCAATATGTGAATTGAAATAAATAAGGATGGGGTCTGTGTCTAAATGGCCTTTGATGCCTAAAAAGAACTTGAACTGGTCGCACTGCACAAGTCTTTCTCTTACCTTCTGGCAATTCAGAGTTGCGTTCTGTGCTCGTCATACCAGATTTTTTACAAAGGGTATATTTAATTCCCGGTAATACATTAGAATTAATGATGTAAAATTTATAAACATAGAAAAGTATTTTTATATTTTGTTATCATAGCAACTATTTCTCCTGTCTTTCCTATGAAATATAAGAGTAAAGTGTGCTTCAAACAATTATGGTATCGCCCCCCTTTTCATTTTCATTGTATGGCTAATTATAATTTATATTAAAGTGTAAATAATAAAGCCATTTTTAATATATTAAACAATTTTATTACAGTATATAAAAACAACCAAAGCAGTCAGGGGCGTATTTAGAGGGGGGGGGGCCGAGGGGGCCCGGGCCCCTCCCCCCCCGAAATTTCCCAAACACATATACATATATAGGGATATACAGACATCAGCGCAACAAATTTTTCCGCAGGATGGACAAATATGGTTCCGCAATAGAAAAAATGTTCCACAAAAAATTTCGTGTGAAAAAAAGTAGTTTCTTAAAAAAAAATTTTCCTCAGAAAAATTTTTGAGTTCGGGGCCCCTCCCCCCCCCCCGAAAAAAATTTCTATATACGCCCCTGAAAGCAGTTTATTCGCGCTAGGATTTAAATAAATGTTCATGCGCTCACCCGCCCGAGGGCAGCACAGCTTAAGAAAAAAAAAGGAAGAGGAGACGCCAGTAAAAAAGGGTTCGACGCCATTACACTCTACTCTACTCACGTGCATAGTCACCTCACTCGGTCCGCTTGCCCAAGTTGCCATTACCGAAATATATAACAAATTTACTTTACTTACCTCTTATTTCTCGAACTATCATCAAATTATCATCTTTGTATATAAATTTACAAATACAAATTGCCGTTATCCCCTTTACTTTTATTTACCGGCCACGCCCCAAGAAGAAGTGCTTTGTGTTCATATTATTATATCTTTATTTTGTGCGATTTGTATATAATTTTTGTGTTATAAATAAAATCGGTGACCACCGAAAGTGGATTAAAGTTCCTTTTCGCGAACTCAGAATTCCTTTGTCGGGCGAAAAATAACTGCCAATACAGTTCGCTTCCTTCACTTTACAACGTCCAGACACAGTTTTATCCCTTCACTATTAGCTCTAGTATCAATTTATGCATTTTACAGAAATATACCTGTTGTACAGTGAGAGGCAATATTAAGTCCCACCCTGAGGCCTACCTGACTTTAGAGCCCTGCGTCTAGGCAACCATTTACGGAGGTCTGTCTATTGTGTTGCCTTAAAATGGACATTCCCCCTGCAATTCTATAAACTCTATATTTTAATTTAGAAAGCAGTGAATTGATCTGATTTTAAAAATGTGGCATATAAAAACGTGAAAAATAACATAAAATATTTCACATAGCAGCAGTTTGCATCAATATTTAAAATTAAATATCTAGCTACGAACTTGTTTCTTTAATCTTAACTTTTCTATTATTAATATGTATTTATAGGATCGAAACTTAGCTTGTTTTTAATAAAAATCTTTGACCTGATAAAGTTTGATTTCTTTTTTTCTATTTTTGGTAAATAATTTCATCTTTGAAATAACATAACAATTTTATTTTTTAGTTTAGTAATTTAATTTAGCCTATTTAAATTTGAAATGTCTGCGAAAGACACAACTCTTTTTTGGATTAATATAATTATTTTAATTTTATTTATATTATATGTATTTATTTTATTTTGAACCCAAGGAAGGTCCCTTGCCCTGCTTGCCCTTTACTTTTGTGTCTTAAATAACAAAAGAGGTAAAATGCATTTAATGATTTTTTTAAAACTTTTTATAAAAAATTAATAGTTTTTGATTAATTTTAAGATTTTATCCTTATTAATTGGAAAAAGTCATCTGATTTTAATCTTCGAATCAGATTTCTAAGTGAATTTTTAATAAAATTTCCTTCCATATAAATCCATTTTGTCTATGTAGAAAGGTTTTTCTTTTCCCATATCTCTTGAAAATACACTGTTGCCATATTTCTCCATAGTTGCCAAGTTTCTTCTCAATTTCAATTCAAGTATCATTTGAATTGGCTACCAATCATTCGAAATAAATAGGAAAGGGGTCTAAATGACCTTAGATGCCGAAAAAGGCCTTAAATAAATTAAAAAAAAAAAGAAAAAAAGAGATTTTTATTATCAATAGATGATTTTCTCGTATCAAAATAAAATTCTTCTTCTTCTTCTCAGTCATTAATGTCAGCCTTGACACGTTGTGGTTACTCTGAAGAGTAACTTTCATGGGAATGATACTGAGGTGGGTTCCCGTTTCCTTCCTCAGGAGGAGGCATCTCAAATAGAGTTGGATAATTTATTGCCATGAGGTGGATTTGAACTCGAGTTGAATTCAACTCAGGATTATAAGCTTAACTGCTTTATCCCCTCGGCTAATCGCCTCCTCCAAAATAAAATAAATACATGTAAATAAAAAAAAATCATTGTGTGGTTTTATGAAACCACGATGCAAGTGAAACTTTTTTCGGATCGTAGTATTATATATAGATTGAAGATTTGAATCATTTTAAATTATTTTAAAAATTATTGTAATATATTTTATCAATTTAAAGATTGATTATTAAATCTCACAATTATTTTTTATAATTCGTAATATATATTTTAATTTCAAATTTCTTATTTTTGTCGTCACTTATTGTGACGTCATGACTTGTAGCGTCACAGCTCTTGACGTCACGGCTTGTAACGCGACATGCTGATAGAAGAGCCAAAAAATTTGAGAGGATAAAATAAAAGTTTCACTTTAAAATTAAAATAATTATATTAATCCAAAAAAGATTTGTGTCTTTCGAAGTTTCAATCAAGATTCATAAATAAATTATTTTTTAGATGCTCTTTAAAATGTATATTCTCATTTTGTCATTGAAATCTTCTGAAGACCACTTTACTCTTGTATTTCATAGGAAAGATAGGAGAAATGGTTGCCATGGTAACAAAATATAAATATTTTCCCATACTTATAAATTTTACATTTTGAAAATTGAATGAACCATACTGTCGGAAACTAAATACATGTCGAAACAAAAAATCTGGTGTGGCAAGCACTGTTCACAACTTTCGATTACCGAAGGTCACACCAGATTTTTACTTTTTTCTTACACTATATATGAAATATAGAGAGAGACAGTATTGCGATTATGTCAAAAATTCGATGTCAAGATTTTGGTGGATATATTAATACATGTTTTTAGGTCCCCTGAGTCCAAAAAAGTGGGTCCCGCAAATTGGTCTGAGTGTGTGTGTGTGGACATTTTTGACATGAAGCAAATGAGCTAGGACCAAAAAGTACTAGTACTTTACTGATGTACTTTTTCAGTTGTTTTCAATTTTCTCAAAATTCGCTCCAAGGATGTTTTTAAAAATTCATAAATCAACTATTGTTTAAATGCTCTTTAAAATGTCTGCTGTGCGCCAGCCACACCAGATTTTTAACATTTCGTTTTAAATTCTTACAGCCTAAGAAGATATTCAGGATAAGAGACAAACGATTTATAGGCTTAATATAACAAAGATATTTTTATGAAAGTCAATTATTTTCTTTTCTTCTGAGCTTGGATGAATATTTAGATAAAAAAGAAATTTAATGAAAATTTGCCTTTGAGAGTGCCCGGGCCCCTCGGGGCTCAGGTATATCCGGCAATTTAAAAAGTACTAATACTTTTTGGACGATTTTATTTAAACGCTTATTTTCACTCCTCAGGAGGCTGCCTAACTTAAATATAAAATATCTGCCTCCTATCTCTTTTCGTTTATCAGGTATTTTGTTCCCCGACACACATACAGACAGACTATTTGAGGAACCCACTTTTTTGAACTCATTTCAAAAGATATATTATTTCAAGATTGAGTTACAGGAGGGCCTGATCTATGGGGGGGGGAGGGAAGGGTGATTGGGGGCATTTGTTGGGGTGTCCAAATTTGGGGAAGGCATTTTGGCTTAAGTACCCTAGATTTGTGTTATATAGTGAATGAATAAAATGTATTTTTTATATAGATAGCTTCAAGTTTTTGAATGTAAAAGAAATTTTATTAAAAAAAAGAGTGAAAAAATTTAAAAAATCCATCATTTTTAAAAGCCTAATATTTCAAAAGATTTTAATAATTATAAATAAATAAACAGATAATATTTTTATTTAATAATATTTGATATTCAAGTTTGGTCTAGTGGACTTTCTAATTAAAGTTCTTTTTGAAGTACACGACTCCAAAGAACTAAAGACAAAATCTAATTTCTTAAATCTAATGGGAAATGTTTTCAAGAATGTAGGACAGACAGAAGGACACTTGGGATCGGAAGAAAAAAAACCTTCCGAAAATTTATTTTAATTAATAGAAGAAAATATAAAATAAAACCAGAGATAAGTTTTATTTATTTATTTAAAAAAAAATGAATTTTTTATAATTCCATACAATGAATAATCAATATAATCTTACTTTTCTTAAACGACTAAACTATTAATACATTGAATATAAATTGTTTTATCTGCCGACTAGTTCTATTCTTTACTGCTCTATTTCATTGATTTTCAAGCTTTTTCTTCTTTATTTGTTTTCTTCTTTTTCCAATTGGGGAATCCCATGAATTGATCTGACGTGAGTTGTTTTTTATTAAGTGACAAATAAAACATCTTGCCAATTTTTATCTACTCAATCCGAAATTAATTCTTGCTATTTTTTATTTCTTTTTCATCCAGCAAAAAATAAATAAAATCGTTTAAATACAATATTAACTCAAGTGTGACGAAATCTTTTTAATTTTCTATTTATCATTGGGGAGAAGGTGAAATATTATAATTATACTGTATACTATTTTAAATAAAAATATTACTATCACCGATAGTAATATTTTTATTCAAAATTAGCATAGAATTCCAAAAATTTAAAATTTAAATAAAAGTTTAAATGCGATCATAGTTTATTTGAATCAGTCATTATTTAAAACGTAGGAGTGGGTAGAAATTGCTGTGATTTTGGCAATAAATAAAAAACAATTTGGTGAGTTTTATTTTCCGTATATTTCGGATGCATTAACAGCGATCCCTCATCAGCGGCTGAAAATTATAAACAATATGAGTTGAAAAGACACAATGTACAATAATATTAAAAATTTTCTCAAAACACTATTTTATAAAATCATAATCTTACCCAACTCACACTATGAAACCACATAAGGTGTTAACAAATTGTTTTATTGGAGCGATTCGTTGATTTATTGAGCACATACTTGGAAAGTGATTCATTCTCTAATGAAAGATTTTATTCTCTCTAATTACAATTAATATGTTAATATTTTAATTTTATAAAAGTGATTAAACTCAGACAGGTCATTTGCATAGGGTCAAATAAAATACTTGGCCGTAAATAAAGAAAAAGGAAAAAATTCAATATTAAAATTTAAAAGGAAGAAATAGGGAATTCTTATAGATAATCTCAAATCTTTATTAAAACGTTTTAAATCCGGCCAAGTATTTTATTTGACCCTATGCAAATGACCTGTCTGAGTTTAATCACTTTTATAAAATTAAAATATTAACATATTAATTGTAATTAGAGAGAATAAAATCTTTCATTAGAGAATGAATCACTTTCCAAGTATGTGCTCAATAAATCAACGAATCGCTCCGATAAAACAATTTGTTAACACCTTATGTGGTTTCATAGTGTGAGTTGGGTAAGATTATGATTTTATAAAATAGTGTTTTGAGAAAATTTTTAATATTATTGTACATTGTGTCTTTTCAACTCATATTGTTTATAATTTTCAGCCGCTGATGAGGGATCGCTGTTAATGCATCCGAAATATACGGAAAATAAAACTCACCAAATTGTTTTTTATTTATTGCCAAAATCACAGCAATTTCTACCCACTCCTACGATTGTTCATTTGGCACACCACAACTTTAATTATTATTTAAAACATTGTTAAGGAATATGTTTCAAATTTTTTACTCTTCATTGAATATACACGAAAAAAATTTCACTTTTTCAAACAATAACATTATACAGTATAAAAATTTTATTAAAATAGATCTTAGGATCGATAGAACATTCTGTAGTATTGGTCTGGAATATCATTTTTTAATTATTTACACCCTGGAGAAGCCTCATTTTAAATTTTATTATTATTATTTTTATACATTATAGGGCGCTACGACGTCATCGGTCATTTCCCGCTTTATTCCAAACCTCCTTTACAATAATTTTTTTACAGTCAATCATTAAAAAATATATATATTTACGCCTTGGCCATAAGTATGAAGCACCATGGGCGTCCGCCGGGGGGGGCAACCAGGCATTTGCCCCCCCCTGGAAAATTAAAATGATACAAAAAAATGTATAAAACAAAAAAAAAATACAAAAAAAACCTTTCATAGTATACATTCACCTTGCCGCGGTGAGAAAGCTTTAAATACTAAGAGATGTATAACATTATTAATAACAAAATACGTTTTTTTTAACTTATCTGGAAGTGACTTGCCCCCCCTGCAAAAAATCTTGCGGACGCCCTTGTGAAGCACCCCTATAAAGTGTGCATATCATATTTATTTTTTAAAATAAGCCAAAGTTAATTTTATAAATGCATTTACGCAGCAGCCTTTTCGGAGTAATATGAAATTTCAATTAGTGCTTGAACAGTAAGAAGAGGACAAGGGGAAGCAGTCTTGAAAGGGTAGAAGGCCAGAAAGAAGATCTGACTCTCAGTAGCCAACAAGAAAAATTAGGGGAAAAAAAAGTTAATTTAAAATAACTGTTTTTTTCTAAGACATTGCATAGAGATGAAAAGTAACCATTTTTTGTTTAAATGAATGTAATATCTTACTTCAAAGTTGAATTCGTTGGACCAGACAACACGGGACAGCCTTCTTCCGTGAAATGTTTATTTTGATAGACGTTTTTTCTTCTTGGCTCTCAGGAGCCAGGGATTCTTTCTGGCCTTCTACCCTTTCAAGACTGCTTCCCCTTGTCCTCTTCTTACTGTTCAAGCACTAATTGAAATTTCATTTTACTCCGAAAAGGCTGCTGCGAGCTCAGAAGATGTTTTTTCCGATTTTTTAGCGAGTCTCTCACAACGTATTCTATCTTGGAGTTTGGTGGTGACACGCTTTCGACCCCTATCTTAATTTATTTTTATGAAAACAATTCTCTGAAAATCGTTTAAGTGCAGATTGTACTGCATTTCGTGAATATCCCACTATTTTGACAATTTCTACTTGGGACTTGCCTTGTTCGTGAATCACTTGTATTTTTACACTTTTTTTGGAAATATTTTTGGCTTTTTCAAACAAAAGGATTTTTTTTTAAACAAATAAGTCAATCCCACACCTTTTTTTAAACTCTTACCTATGTATCAAGGCGTTTAATCTATTTAGAGAAATTGACAAAATAACGTTAATTTTATATTTTACACACCTATTGTATTTCGTCTTTTAAAATAAGATAATCACGAGTTAAATAAACATTTTATTAAATTAATTTAACATTTATAAAATAAACTTTGGCTTATTTTAAAAAATAAATATGATATGTTTATATAATTAGATATTATATTATATATATTCATGTACCCGAAAAAAGATGTAAGGGGGTGCCGCCGGGAGTCGAACCACGGATCCACCGATTTGCGCTCAGTGTGCCTTTACACCCCCTTACATCTTTTTTCGGGTACATGAAGTAATATCTAATTATATAAATTTCCGTTTCGCGGCTTATCTACGCGATATATATAATATCTTAAATATTATATATAATTTCTTAATTATAAATATGATATGCACACTTTATAGGGGTGCTTCATACTTATGGCCAAGGCTACAGGGTTGGTATAATAGAAAATTCTAATATCCTTTAAGAATTTAAAAAGATCTTCATAATTATCATTTTCGTCAAACAAAATATCCTAAAGACTTCTTCCTGAGATGTCCGCGGACAATTTTTTATTTAATTTATTTTTAGTTTGGAGGGAAAGTGGTGTAGGTTTTCCGTGAAACATATTTATAAGTAAAAATTATTTTGAATTTTTACAAATTTTGCTGGTCCGCGAGCCAAAAAAGGTTGAGAAATACTGATCTAGATGTTAAGGAAGGACATTGTGATTAAGTGAGGGTACTGACAGAAGAGACAGCAGAAGGATCTATTTATGTCTGTTTAAACGGTCAGAGGCATAAATCATGAAGCTGCCAAAAGCAAAAGAATAATTTTGTGTTCAGAATTTGAAGAAATTTGATTATAATTAATTCCCCAAAAGATTTGAGAGTTTCAAATTATTACTATGTTACTCTCCGTTTCAAATAAAAAAGTTTCCCTAAATGATCGATGACCGGAAACACTTCTTTCAACTGAATTTTGGAGTTTATGCTTTCACAGTTGTTATCATTAGTAAAAGAATTTGATTTTCGATTTAACTGTGGTTTATTTGTAAATTTTATTTTTTTATATCTTTCTACTTGATAATCAATATCTCTAGAACCTCTTGACCGAATGAGCTGAATTTTTGCAATGAATTTGATAATGTAAAATTTTACTTTGGAAAAAAATCAACTCACTAGGTCATATCATTCTAGAGATATAAATTATTTAGTAGCGTTTCAGGAGATATGTTTATAGACACCTTTTCTTTATTTAGTCTAATAAGCCATTAAATTATCTCCGCATTTTACAGAAACATCTTGTATATTAGATATACTGCTTAAAAAATCTTAAACTAATTGTGAAATCAAAAAATGTGTCCAATAAATCAAGAACTGAAGAAGACTCCACTGAGCGTCTTCTGATGTTAAAGTGAGCGGAGCACAGTTCTACTTTCAAAATTTAATATTTAATTAAAAAAACACGAACGGCTCCTTTAAAATTATCCCAATTTTAAAAATAAAAAAATCATTTAAATCCATTTGTTTTAATAAAAAATTTACTATTTCAAATGAAGCTGCCAACTCAAAGAAGTTCTCTGTTCCTGTTCGAGATTCTTTTGTCCAAGATAAAATATATTGCACAAAAGGTTAAAGTTCTTAGCATGTTAGTGGCGACTTAATGATATTTCAAATACCCATCAACCACGACGATCTTTCTCTCTTGTTCACCTGATTTTTTTCTCTAATGGTTTGAAGGCGTTTCTTATAAGAATAAGATCAAGTAAATATGATTTCGGAACCAATGAGTGAAAGATTGAATTTTTTTTTATTATAAAAATTATGTTCCGTGACAAGAAAATCTTAAATCATTTACTTGTGATTGTTGAAAAAAAAAATCGTTTTATGGTATCTGGTTTCTTACTTGTTACCATGGCATTAAATTCAATAGATGAAATAGTGTTCGATAAATTTTCCTTTTTAATTTTCAATTTAAACACTATCTAAAATCTCTAATTGTTAGAATTATAATAAATTTGCTTTAGATTGTTCGCACCGAATTTTTAAATAAATGGCTCAAACTCTAAATCAATAAAGTTTTAAAATAATCAGAAATATTCAGTAGCATTAAATTTCTTAAGCATGGTACAGTAGCAAGTTCAATTCCCGCTCCCCTTAAAGCGATACGAAACGCTGCATCTCCTCCCTCCCCACCGGTTAACGAACACTTGAGAGAATAGCTAGCAAATTTAGATATTCTTGCCCAATGACGCCACCCGGCAACAAGAAAAAAGACGGCTGACAATGCGACTGGACCTGAACGATTTACTTTCGCGAATGTGAATTTCACTTCCCAAGTATCTGATATAGGGGAGACCGGGGCAGGTTGGCCCAAGGGGCAGCTCGGCCCAGTCGCGATATTTCGCAGAATAATTGGACGATTGTGTTACGGATCAGAATGAAGGTTAATAGCACTGCCACCCTACTTCTGCCAAGACAACTATAGCGAACGGAGTAAATTCGCATGAGCTAGGATCATTTATTCGCTTTTTGCACCTTGGAGTAAATTTTTATTAGTTGAATAAAATTGTTTTATCTACTTTTTGGTTACTTTGAGGATAACGAGTGAGCACTATGTTTAAAGGTTAGAGTATAAGGATTATTTCTCCATGGCATATTAATTGAAAGACATAAACGGGATTTGTGCGGGATAAAAATTGTTTCAAATATGAGGACGGGGCAGGTTGGCCCAAAAATGACGGGGCAGGTTGGCCCACTCGATTTTTTGCCATTGTATGTATGAAATCGTTAAACCCTGTTTTATCTTTTCAATTCTAGTGGCAATGAATGATGTAAAATAAAAATTATTATAAATATCGATGTTATACTGACCGTGTGTGTATTTTGAATCCAATACGTTCTCTCTCTATATATTATATATATTATATATAATAATAGGTAAGTGAAAGTTAAAAAAAAAGGTAAAATGATATGAATTTTGTATAAAAAATTTTATTCGGGGGGGGGGCAGTTCTATGTTGTGACTTAATATTTATATGGGGGTTTCTTTGTATGTGACTAACTGTCACATTGGGGGAGGGGGGAGTAGAAGATCGCCAAAAAAGGCGTTACGTAATATGTGGCCGACTCCTATCAGATAAATGAATATGTTCTTATTGTTTTCTAAAACGACGCTCTAGATCTTTGAATATGTGTGGTTCGGGAAGATATGATGTGTTTTCACTTAAGAGATTTTTCAAAAGAGCACAAATTGAGCGTTGGGAGAGAAAAGTTGGGACCCTTGTTGGGATACTCTTTTTGCCAACATCCCAAACCCAAGGAAGGTGTCTGCAGTGATCTTCACAGCATTCTAACTCTCATCTCCAACCTCTGGACCACCGTTATAACAATGATTCGTAAATACAAAAGAAAAACTGAAAAAGGAAAAGTTTTTGAAGTCACGATATACTTTTTTTTGATTTAGTACTCACTTATTATATATATTTTCTTTTCTTTTACTAAAATGTCATAACAATTAGGGTATATATATATTTTAATTAAGTATCAAAGAATTAATTATTCTCCCAAACCATTTATTTGTTAGAATTTTTTATAAATTGAGAATCTAAAAAGCGACAAACGAAAATTAAATAAATAAAATAAAAACCTACACCACTTTCCCTCCAAATTAAAAATAAAAGCAGGTGAAATATATTATTTCAAATCTTATCTTTTTAAAATTTTCCATTTCAAAAAAAGTAAAAACATTTAAATTTTTTCATTAAAAGAGAAATTTATTTATTTCCCCCGTTTTTGAAAATTACAATAGAATTGAGTGGTATTTAATTAATTTATTAGATTGTGGATATATATTTCTATCTCAAGCAAAAACATTGAAGATGCAAAAAGGGGCGCCTCGCATTATTTTTGCCCAGCGTCGAGGTGAAATCAAAAAAATGCGCCTCGCTTTTCTGATCTATATAAAAGCGAGGAAATATTTTCACTTGAATAAAACCCCTACAGAATTTTGTTTCATATATCCTCGCTTTTATATAACTCAAAAAAGCGAGGCAAATTTTTTTGATTACACCTCGACTCTGGGCAAAAATAATGCGAGGCGCCCCTTTTTGCATCTCCGATGTTTTTGGCTGAGATTTCACTTCTTTTTGTGAAATATTACATTTAAATATTATTTTTTTATAGTTCATTTTAATTTGTTAAATGATTTTATTAATATTTGATATGCCTGTACCACATGTATAATATAAATTTTTGTTTTCATTTTTAGATTTAAAAAATGTAGAATTTCCTATTGAAATTTCATTTGAATTTGCTTGATTGAAAAAAATTCAATTTTCAAATTAGTGATAAAAAGAATTACTCGTATAATTTATATTAAGAAAAATTTTAATGAATTTAATTCATTTAAAAAAAAAAATTGCATCGAAAAATTGAATTCTAATGTATTGGCGGAAATTAGCAGTATGTCGACGCGAAAAAATCTGGTGTGACTTGTCTCGCACCAGGTTTTTTTACTGATAAATTTATATTATTTATGAATCATTAAAATATAATCATTTTCATGAAGAACAACTCTCTCTAATCAAAATATTTTTTCCATCCTTAATTACAGTAGATCATTAATTTAAAAATCAAAAATTAGGTAAAAAATTTTATTGTTTGTAGATGGCTGTAAGGATGATCAATTTTATCATAAGGACATCGGCCAAAAATAAATACTTTTGCGTATTATCCGTTTATTTGTAAATATTTGGATTCCAGTGTAAATATTTACAAATAAAGTGATAATACGCAAAGTATTTATTTTGGCCGATGTCCTTATAATGAAATTTAAAAATTTTATTGTAGAAAAAATATTATAATATTAAATGATAATCGGGCTAATAATTTAAATAATAATTTATGTAATCATGTAATCAATGATTTGTTTTATCAAACTAATAATTGACGGCGAATTATCTCCTAATGATATCAGATAACACTGCGGCAAAATGAAACTTTTTTCCGGCCCCGAGATAATTCTTTCAGATTCTTAAGTAAAATGATCTCCTGAATCCAAATAAGACCTCCGTTTTCCCCCACCACTTACCGTTTTCGGGGGGGGGGGGGCTTCTTATTTCCACCGCTTTTCGTTAATTAACAGTTATAGGGCCATGAATCAAATTTGGAGGGATGAAAAGCAATATTTTAGCATTAATATTTCTTCAGAAGGTCTCGAGAAGTGAAAAGTTAAAAAACTTTAACATTTGGTTCCAAGGGGGAGGTGTGGGGGAGGATTTTGTCGCTTAAAATGCAAAAAAATCATTAAAAATGATTGATTTTTTCCCAATTTTTCCCACTGATTTTCTACTCTTTTTCTCTCTACAGACCCCCTCACCCTTCCTTAAACATCCCTTAACTAAAAAAAAAATATATAGGATAAAGGCGGTGGGGTGTGAGCAATTCCGAAGCCCTTACAAGAAGATGGAAGATTCACAGCCCCTCGCTGCACAGTTGGTCAAATTGGCAAATATGCGGCTAACTTTCATTTTTTTGGGGTGATCTTTACAAATTTAAAGTTAAATATACGGATTCTTCTATGTGCTTCAATACGGTATATAAAATAAATCCCGATTAATATACTCTAGAATCAATTTTTTTTTTCGTAAAATCTCATTTTTTAAGCAAGAACTTATCGAAAAATTGCCATAGGTGAATATAATTAAAAAAAAAAAAATGACTTTTACTAAAAACACAAAAGTAAAATTAGTATTAATTCAATATTATATATTGTCTAAATTATAAATTAATTATTGGGAACAAAGTGAAATAAAATTGTTCGAAATCAGGAAACAGACGTCACGTTAAAAGATCAGCGGCTGTGTAGAATTGGTACTTTATTATACAATTACAACATAATACTAATATGTTGATTCACAAAAGAAAAATTTAATTGATACGTGATATTTGAATGGAAATTGATGGCGGCCAAGGGGGGGGGGGGTTGAATGAATGTGTGGGATATCAATATATTCATACGATGCTCAATCAAAATCCAAGAGGCATTATAATTTTTCCAATTGATAGCAAAAGCGTAAAATCAAAATTCAATTCCTTGTATTTAATTTTAAAAAAAGACAAAAATAAAAAAGTTGTAAGTTATATTGCTCTCATGAGACAATAAATTTCATAATACAAGGCCGATGTTCTCATCGAGGGCCATCATATAGAGATTTATATTTTCATATATGTTCATAAAACTCACTCACCTGTGAATTATCGTATTTTGAATAAAACAATAAAAAATAAAGGGTCGGACTAAGCCGAGCGCACAACTTTGCCCACCCATTATTCAAATAAATAAAATTCTGCATATTTTTAAGAGATGACGCGGTAAATAAATCTTGAAAATTCAAAATTAGAGCCACTTTAGAGCAAATTTTCTATTAAAATTTATTTTTCACTATATCTCTAAAACTATGTCTGATGGGGCAAAACTGATGACATTTTTTGAATCAGTGCTTGCTACCCGTATACGCAAGAATAGCTCATAATTAGGGCTCGGATTTATAGGCACTAAAAATCTTTAAAATAGGCAGGCAACTAAGCACTAAAAATTATTAAAATGGGCACTTAAAAAGGCATTATTTAAGAAATAATACAAACAAATTTAAAAAATTGATGTCTTATTTTTGGAAATAAAGATAAAACATTTACTTCTTCTGCACACATTTACCTCTTCTACACACGTTGGCTGAATATGATTTTGCCATCCGTTGTAAAATTAGATTCACCTTTTATCCACAGCCGAAATAAGGCTTCTTTGGTTGATTTTGGTTTCTGCATTGCTTTGACTTACTGGTTCCAATGAGAATAGTTTAGGGGAACTCCCCGAAATAGGCTTTAATTTGTTCATCGAGCCGTTAGGTGGCGACGAGGCGACCCTGCTGCAACCTAGCGTTTTTTTTTAAATTATTAAAAAATATTAATATTTCGAGATAATCATTTATCTAGCCGCTAGGGGGCGGTCGTATTTAGGCTATGTATAGATCGTAAAAAATTGAAATTGGCTATTTGAACATAAAATAGGCACTAAAAAAGGCATTTATAGATGAAATAGGCACCAAAACCCAGAATAGGCCAAAATAGGCATTATAGGCACTAACAAATGCCTCTTATTTTATTCAGAATTTCATGAAACGTATGCATATCAACCATATTGGCCTAAATTTTAAGCCATAAATTAAAAAAAGGCAAATAGGGCGAAATCCGAGCCCTACTTTTTATTTCTGAATAATAAGTATTAGTAAAGACTATATATTAGCTATACTTGGAATCCAATCGCTTATATCTTTATATATATAATTCTTCTGTACGTGTGTATGTGACTGAACTCCTCCTAAACGACTGAACCAATTATGATGAAATTTTCTGTGTATGTTTGTGAGAGTCCCGGACAGGTTTCGTTTCACAAATAACAATAAGTTAATGAGTAATTAACCGTTAAAATAAGAAAAAAATAAAAATTAGGAGAAATAGTTGCCATGGTAATAAAATATAAATATTTACCCATGTTTAAAATTTTTTTTATTTATTTACATTTTGAATTCTAAAATATCGGCGTAAATTTTTTTTTTTTATCTGTGTACCGGGAGAGTCCCTGAAAGGATATGATTCACAAAAAATCTTAAGTTCATGAATAATTAACCTTTAAAATAATCTCTATATATAAAAATGAAAAGGGAAAATGTATGTACCGGTATGTATATAAGTAGGCGAGCAAGGGGGTCCAGGGGGCGCAGCCCCTGCTAGACGGAAAGCCCCGCCTTCGGCGGGGCTTTCCGTCTAGTTGTAATATAAATTAGTAATATTCGATTAAATGATCTTCAAACCCCCCAATACACCCTCCTGTCGTGTCCCATGCCAGAAATTATGAGTCTTAATGACAAATATAATCGTATGGAGGAAGGCCGTCTAATTCACAGGTAATTTGGGGCCGAATTAAGTCTATTTTCTTCACCTTACCTTAATGACAAATATTGTTTTTTACTATTTTTATTTTCTGAGTATTATATTCTTTAATTATACTTGAATACAGTTGGAATCTTTATAAAATACAATCATATGTTTTAAATAACAATTTAATTTAAAAAACAGTAGTCGAAAGTTGTCCTCAATTTTTTTGAACAGTCCCTTGTTACAATTTGAAAATATACTGACATCACACTATCCATCGGAGCGGTCGTTAGATCGTGAAATGTAACGCAATTCAGTGTGAAGTTCGTTCCCTATTCAGGGTTATGCGGGCTGCCGCACTGTTACCCCTGCGTTTGTCAGTGAACTCGTGTCTCTTCGGATAGTTTTAACAGTCCCCCGACAGGCTTTATCTTAATTGTTTGAAATGTTAAAATTTTAATGTTTTTTTTTTTTTAATAATTACTTATCTAGTATGTTATCACGTCTGCCTTATCAATTTAAATAGATTTACAAGTGTTTTATGCTATGTAGCTATATATGTAAAAAAAAACAGTCCTTTGGGCAAACTCCCTTGTCAATTCAAGGGGTCTTTACTAATACTTATTATTCAGTAATGGGGCTGTTTCTAACCTGCCATATATCTTAGCATTCTTTATTATATTTCAAATTTCATAAAATAAAAATATTTATTTAAAGTAAACAAATCTTCAAGCAGCCACTGAACCATAAGTCACAAAATACAAGGATTTTGCGAAGGCTTTTAGCAGATTCACATTTCATTTTTTAATGCCTTTCATTGTACGTAATTGTTTTTATAATATTTAACAAAAATATGCTTGGGACAAAAATGTCGAAAAATTTTCCAATTAGTAGAGAAACGCCCAAATATAGATAGCTTAAAGGCGGCCATACACGGCAGGTCCAAAATCCAAATTGGCCCGGCACCGATCCAAAACTCGCCGTGTATGGGGAAACGGAGTTGGCTCGGCGACCGTTAGTTGGCTCTGTTGAATTTCCATCCGAGCCAAAATCCACAGATCCAAGTCCACGAGCCTTGGATTTGTCCTCGCCGTATATGGTAGTTCTCCGAGCCAAGCCAAAACTTGTGCAGCGTTGCCAGATTCATATTTATTTTTTTTAGATCCTTTTGATATTTTTTTTTAATTTTCTGAAGAGATTTTAATTAGGATAATTATTTAAATATTTTTTAAATCATTTTTTTTTAATAAAATTTTGAAAAAGTACTAAAAGTAAGATAATTATGAGTGACATGTCATTTGTTGAGGGAAGTTCAAATGATCATTCATCCCGCATTTTTCGGGGCAATTTTGCATTTTGATTCAATGACCCACAAAATGTCCTACATTTAATTTGTAACCGTTTCTTCACTTGTGTCTAAGATTTAAATAAAAATTTTCAATTTTTAAAAATTATTTAAATTATTTATGATATGAAAGGACATTATATTGGGATATTTTTATGCAATTTTTCATTTTGTTGTATTAAACGAAATTCTATTTCAAAAAAGGCACAGATGTAACGAGCTACAAAAGGTTGTTTTTCCTTCTATAAAGGATTTAAATAAACATTTTTTATTTATTATTTATATGGTGACATATTTTCTGATATTTTTAAACAATTTTTTTGTCTTATTAAACAAAATCATTTAATAAATTCTATTTGTTTTTTCTTGTTGTATCTTCCTTATAAAAAATATATATATTTTTTTGGTTTTTTTATTTTGTTGTATTAGGCACCGATTTGACAATTTACTAAGAGACTAACCTTTATTTACTCTTAAATGTCAAATTTCAAACGGGCCTGCTTGGCTCGGCCGTGTATGACCCCCTATTTTGGATCGGTCGAAAAATGGACTCGCAAAAATTGGCTCGGTCTAAATGGACCTGCCGTGTATGGCCGCCTTAAAAACATCTGCAAATTTTTTTGTTTAATTAATTTTCTATTATATAATGGAATTTACAATATAAAAAAATCCAATTGAAAAATAATAATTATGTCTATAATTTTCGATAAACTTTCAATTTTATTTTATTTTAAAATATCGTTTTAGATCAAAGGATGAAATATATTCATTATTTATTGAAATTAAAACGAGTCTAAAATTATTAATAGTAGACGAAAATTATTTCACATATTAAATTGAGCTCACTTTATACTAGTAATAAATATTCTGCAAACGTAATGTTTTTTTTTTTTTTTGAAAGGATCTCTTTAGGAAGGCTTCAAGTTGGAAAATTTTAAGTAAACACAACAAACGATTGCGTATAACAAAAATTAGCATAATTTTGAGTAACAAATAAATTACTCATATTTATATTTTAATAGCTCCGCCTTCAAAAATATTATCCTATAATTTTATATGGTTTATTATTTTGTGGTTATTTTAATTCCTAAATCTAAACAATGGCCATCACGGTTTTAGAATTTATATTTAAATATCAGAGAACATTACATTTGTTAATTTAAAATGTTTTTTGACAAGTATTGATTGAAAAGCACGAACAAACATTATTGAATTTAATCCAAAGGAGTATTTGAATTTAATAATATTCATAAAAAAGATTAATTTAAAAAAATAAAATATTAATATAAAAAATAATAACAACCTTCGGCAAGAAATATTTTGATAATAAATTGATAGTATGTAAATGGTAAAGGTATCTAAGTAAAAAAAAATACAATAAAAAATCTGGTGTGACTGGTCGCACAGCACATGCATTTCTCTTACCCTTCGCCAAGAAAAAGAAGTGTGTACTGTGTTTGTAGCACCAGAATTTTTGTGTGGACATATATTTAGTTTCCACCGATATATTAGAATTCAAGATATAAAATTTATAAACATGGAAAAATATTTATATTAGCTGTTTTTCGTTCGAGCTTTTTTTACTTTTTTTTAGTAGTAATCTCATTCGATCTTTTTTTTTTCTTTTTTTTTTGTAATATTTCTCCGGATTTGTGTTATAAAATGAATTTATTATGAAATTTCAAAAAAAAAAAAAAAAAAAAGATTTTGGGAAATAGAGCCAGAGATTTAGGTAATAAGCCGGATGCGTGAGGGGCCTCAAAGCCTTGATGCGCCTGGGGCGAGCGCCCCCTTCGCCCCCACCTGGATACGCTACTGCATGGCAACCATTTCTCTTATCTTTCCTATGAAGTAAAAGAGTAAAGTGGTCTTCGAAGATTTCAATAGCAAAATTAGAATATACATTTTAGCGTGTTGCAAAAACCACTTTTTCGGACAAAGGGGACCTCACAGAGTGTATATTCATCAAAATCTCAACATTTGAATATATATATATATATATATATATATATATATATATATATGTAGAAATTCACAAAGCGACATGCTATTTAAAAAATTTTATTTTGACAACTTGGAACTATAAGTGAATGTCAAATGGCTTTCAAAGAGAGGAGTTGATATGCCATCCATTATATTGCATTGTTTAACATAATATTATTTTTCAATAATTTAATGAAACAATATTTAACTTTGAAAATATAATGTACGGCAAATTTGGCATTTAATATGGAAAATTAATTATATGTTTGTTGAAAAATAAAAATGTTTAAAATTACTTATGTAATGACATGGGGAAACAAGTTCGCTCTCGGTATTTCTCTATACGGATTAAAATTAATGAAAATTTGTGATATAACCGTATATCTACCATCTGTCTACTAGGTCATTTAGGAAGTTCCTACTCTGAAACATATATTGGCATTACTAGAAGTAATCTTTGTTGTGAACGCCCGTCCTTCATTTGAACGCACCATAAAGAAAATAATATTTAATCATCTATTTGTTGAATGGGTTAGTTAAGATAGTTGATAGAGGATACATTCCTGTTTTGTTTGATTAAAAAAATAGAAAAATCTTCGCAGTGAGAGAATCTGTTAGGCATATGCGCCGGAACTGGGGGGGGGGGCAAGGGTACATTACCCACCCCCCTGGCATCCTATAGAAGGGGGCAGGGGGGGGCAAAATTTCTTCTTTTATTTAATTTATTTTTAAAAATATACATTTTTACTTTTGAAAAATAAAATCTTTTAAATTAAAAAAAATTAAAAGAGTAAGAAATTCATTTTTTTCCAAAATATTTTATATAGACCCTATTGTATTTCTAATTTCTAAAAACATTTTATATTGAATTAAATCTGGTGGGACAGTCACACAAGATTTTTAAAAATATTTTATTTTGGAAATTTTCGGATTTTCGGCGAGTTTGTTTTCGGCGAGATTTTAATTTCGGCGAGTTATACCGCCCCCATAATAATTTTGTATATTTTACATATAATATTATATGGTTTTCGAATGGGGGGGGGGCGCTAAAAAGGTATTGTGCCCCGGGCGCAAGTTAAGCTCACTAGCCCACTGCTTCCTTCGACATATTTCAATGTATATAAGTATGTCATTAATACAAATTGTTACGTTGTAAAATTAAAATGTATTGTATTATTACAATGAAAATATTTTACAACCATTCCATTCTCAATCACCTCCTATTCAATTATAGCATTCTTCCAGGCTATTGGAGATTTGGACAAAAGGTGGGCTTTAATCCCTTTTTACTTTCTTATACATGTTAATATAGAGAGAGAAAGTATTGGATTCATGTCAAAAATTTGATGTCGAGATTTTGATGGATATATAGGTTTTGCGGTCTCCTAAATCCAAAAAATGGTTTTCGAGACATGGTCTGTCTCTCTTTCTGTGTGTGTTCAATTTAAAGCATGACGGAATTGAGTTAGGAGGTTGAAATTTTAAATTTTAGTCCACCCAGGGCTTGAAAATAAGCTTTTGATCAAAATCGGTCAAAAAGTACTAGTACTTTTTTAGTTTTTAACTCTTTAAATTGGAGAATATAGATTTTAAAGTGCATCTAAAAAATAGTTGATTTGTGACTTTTAAACAAAATAGTTTGAGCGAATTTTGAGAAAATCGAAAAAAACTGAAAAAGTACATCAGTAAAGTACTAGTGCTTTTTGGCAGATTTTGTTTAATAGCACACACACACACACACATCAAGACAGAGAGAGAGAGAGAGAGAGAGAGAGAGAGAGAGAGAGAGAGAGAGAGACCAATGTGCGGGACCCACTTTTTTGGACTCAGGGGACCTCAAAACATGTATATCCATCAAATTATTGACATCGAAATTTTGACATGATCGCAACACTTTCTCTCTCTATATATTTCATAAATAGGATAAGAGAAACTGAAAACGTTTGGTTCCCACTAAAAAATAAATAAAAAACTGTTGATTAGGCTATATTGTCAAATTCAACCCCCATCAATTAATGAACGTGCAATATTTAGTACAAAATGTAAAAGATTAATTCCATTGTCATATGAAGATGTTGACGGAGAGCTTACTAATGCACTTCCTATAATTGATAAGTAATTCAATTAAGCCGCTATTAGCGCTAGAAAGTCTTCTGTTCAACTGCGTTAGCTGCTTAATGGAGGTTGCGGAATCGTTATTGCATTATATCTATGTTTCTATATAATAAAACAATTTTTTCATCAAAATTATAGTCAGATTTTTGATAGAATGAAAATCCTAAATTGATTAAAACTTGAGTGTAAATTTTAAAAGTATTTTTGGATAACCTGTAGTTAGCTATCTACGAGTTGGTCTCAGGGTTTGGAAGCAACAATTGAGTCGTAGTTTATAAAGTTTTTTTTTTACCTTAGCAATTTGTCTTCTCTTTCTCATTTCTCTGGCTGGTTCCTTTAAATTATCAATTCACTTTTACTTTTTTAATTCTGTTTCACTGACTCATCGTTTCTCTTCCCTACTCTCTTTATTCCCTTATTTAAGATTTTATATACTGCATTTACTATGTACTGGCATTAATTATTGCATCACCCTGAAAATTGCTTTATATAGCAATGCTATCATTCAAAAGAACGAAATAAAACTGAATTACAAAAGAAAATCAGCGTTCAAACAATAAATAAAAAAAGGTCTGAGAGACTAATTAAACTAAGGGTTATTAAAACAATATAAAATTTTATATTAAAATTAGAAGAGAATTGATATTTGATAAGTTGTTAAAGAAGGTGAAGATAAACGAGTATTTGTAGAATATATCATATATAGCGTAGACCAGGATGTATCTGGGATGTAATCCAAGAAGGCCAAAATAAAGTACAAAAAGATATTCTGAAGCGTTCATTTTAACAGCTATTTACCATTTTTTACTAAATAATTTATAATTAAAATAATTAAATGTGAGATTATTGTATTGATAGAAAATTTCCTTCCCCCCCCTATATATATATATTGGTAGCTAAATCCAATTGAAATAAATTTTTGTCACACGAGACGGGATGCGAACCTTTGACCTTTGTCAGAAAAGTGATTCCAAAAAAGTGAGAAAACCACACATAACGTACAAAAAAAAACAATACGCGTCCTTCTTGCCAAAGTTTCGACGTAATTCATGACATTTACACACAATAAACATTGCATTGTACAAATGTAGAGTTACGTAACGATAAAATATAGAGATTTATTTACCAGAAGAAATATTGCTTCGACTGGCCCAAACACACTTTATGACAATTCAACAATAACTGACGCTAAATTATTTGAATTATGCTCAACGCCGCGCCGTTAGCTTGCTTCTAACTTCAGACTGTACTACGCCTGTTATTCACGGCCATTGTTATCCTTTGGCAGTTTTTATGATAAATTTTTATCTGTTAATTTCAGCAGAATAGAGGATGTTATTTTTAGGTCACAATATTTAAGAGATTCGAACTGGATTCGAACCCTAGCCATGTTGAGAGTTCGGACTCCGTAATCCTCAGCTTAGCCGGCTTAGCCATTGCCTCCTCAATATATAGAGTAAGGTGGGGCAAAAGTCCGCAGTTTTTCTTTGGGAATTTTTTTTGACCTTCCTATGAAAGATACAATAAAAATAGGACAATCCCCTGAAAGCCTGGTTAATTGGCTATCTTACATAATTTTTTTGGTTTCCAATTCGGTAGCATAAGAGTAGGAGAGGTATTTAAACAAAAATTTTCATTTGCGGACTTTTGCCCCACCGAGGGGGTAAAAGTCCGCACTAGCGGGGCAAAAGTCCTTAGGTGCAAACAATTGTCCCTGCAGCGAACAAACTCTCGAACCAGGGTATAAAAAAGACTTAATAAGAAATACATTAGGTATAGGTATGTTTTATGTATTCATTTTATTTATTAGAAATACACAATAGGCCTTATAACAATTAGTCCCCAGTAAGATTGAAGTTCATAATCTGCATAAACATTTCGGGTCGTGGTCGTTTCCCTAGGCTCATTAATCCGAGAAACTACTAGGTAGGGGTATTAGAAACCCAGAAAATACTAGGTAGGGGTATTAAAAACTCGAATACCATTGGGTGACATTTGTTCCATTGGAGATCCATTGGGCCTTTTGCCCCGTCGAGGCCGCGGACTTTTGCCCCATTTAGCTATTTTCATCGAAGTGATATAAAAAATTTTTATTGTTAACTGTAGAGAAGAAAAAGGTTTAAAAATATTTATTTAGGGATATCAGCTTGCAATCAAAGACATTAGATAGTTAGAAAAGTGCATGCTGGTACATGTTGCAACCATGAGAATTTCCATAAATATTAGATGGAAGGTGACAAAAACATAAATTTGCTCATTGTTAACAATCGGCTTCAAACACGTTATTGAATTTCGAATCATCATCTGTTCTTGTTGTTACCAACCTAACAAAGTTGTTTAGAACAACGCCAAGTCTAGCGGGGATTTTAAAATGAGGATTCGGACTTTTGCCCCGCGCGGACTTTTGCCCCACCTTACTCTATATATATAAGCTTTTATATATAGCCCTAAATAGGTAAGAGAAAGTAAAAAATAAAAAAATATTAAATGTGATTCTCCCTTAACGGTGATAAATCAAATTAAATTTTTTTTATAAATTAAGTTCTAAATTTTGACTCAATCAATTAAACTATTCCAGTGATGAAATATCATTTAATCAACACTCTGGATACAGATTTAAATGATTGCAATACTTTCTCTCTTTGTAATACATATATAGGTACGAGAAAGTAAAAATTCTTTGAACTTTATGAGCCCCAAAATAATTATAATTATATAAATAGACTATAAGAAAAATAAACAATACTTTCTCTCTATATATTTAATATATATGGCAAGAGAAAGTAAAAATAAGAGATCTGTCTGACAGAAGCTGAAGTAGAACTATTAATTTTTTTTCATAAGGCTAAAATATTAAATATAAACTTAGAATACAATTTGTAAAATTATTTAAACTAAAATGGAACTAAATTCATATTTTATTGAATGAGTTTAAATTTTGCATATATTTTATTAATCAATTGAAAAGATAAATATAAAATTGAAACTAATCGTTTAACTCTGACCCAAGATAATTGACTTAAATAATTTGGTTGTAACTCGGAGACAAAAGAGGAAGAGTGTCTTTGAACCCTGACACTTAGGACAATTGAATTGTAAACGAGATCAGGGGTAGACCTCTCATAATAAAATCAACCAATAATACTGATACCTTGTTAAATATCGCCCTTGGATGAAAGTAAAATCTAGTATAATAATAATAATCTTATTTTGAAATCAATTATTGAATGAAGCATCGGGTAATGACGGTGTTTTCTATCTAAAAAAATATCTATTCAAAAAAAAAAAATCAGAGCAGAATGGCATCAGAAGACGAAGGCTCTTTTTCTAATTAAAAAAAAAAAAAAAAAAAAAAAAAATATATATATATATATATATATATATATATATATATATAGGCCCTATATATATTAGGGTGGGTCAATTTTTTTTGCGTCAAAGGCGCATCCCGATTCTTGTTCTATGGGTCATCCCAAGAACTTTGCCAAAGAAACCATAGGTCAAAAATGCACACGCACATACATGATGATGTTGAATTAACTAGCGACGCAATGCACTTGTACAAAATGGCACTTGCAATATCTTCTGGTGAGATTTCGTCGGATTTGTCCATCATTAAACCAGGGCCAATTACACATTCTCGCTGGCTCACCAAGGCTAGTAGATTATTACGGTTGTATGTGACAAATAATAAGCCATCTAAAAATTTAAAAATTCTGGCAAATTATATAATGAAAGTGTATACGCCAATGTACTTCAATATTAAATATTACAACTCTGTCGTGAACGATAGTGTATTATTTTATAAATTTATACGTTGGACTCAATATTTGGATTCGAATTTAAGAGAAATTGTAAATACTGTTGTTAAAGAAAACGCTTATTACGCTCACTCAGAAAACATTTTATTGGCAATGTTATGCGACGATGAAAAGAAAATACGCGACCTAGCTTTAAAAATTTTACACTACCGTAACCATGTGGAAGATCCGATGCAACTGAGAGTTTATAAAAAACCTATGATAAATTTCAATTGCACGCATTATACGAATATGGTTGACATAAATGATAACTCAATCATATTCGAACCATTTACTCTAAGCATTCCTTATGAATATCTAGAACAATATCCCAATACACTACCGTACACGACAGAGTTGTAATATTTAATATTGAAGTACATTGGCGTATCCACTTTCATTATATAGTTTGCCAGAATTTTTAAATTTTTAGATGGCTTATTAGTTGTCACATACAACCGTAATAATCTATTAGCCTTGGTGTGCCAGCGAGAATGTGCAATTGGCCCTGGTTTAATGATGGACAAATCCGACGAAACCTCACCAGAAGATATTGCAAGTGCCATTTTGTACAAGTACATTGCGTCGGTAGTTAATTCAACATCATCATGTATGTGCGTGTGTATGTGTTCAACCAATAAACAAACAAATAAAGCACAACATACACTTTTGGCTAAAGCAAATACAATTTTTTTTTGCCTAAATTCTTGAATATTTTGTAAAAATACCTATTTTGAAAAATCTGGGGACTCGAAATGCATTTTTGACCTATGGTTTCTTTGGCAAAGTTTCTTGGAATGACCCATAGAACACGAATCGCGATGTGCCTTTCCACATTTTTTCGGTCCCCTACAATTTGACTCACCCTAATATATATATATATATATATATATTTATTTATATATTTAGATTTAATGTTGCTTTATGGTCAAGTAGCTATGCATTGCACAAAAAGAGCAATTTTTTGATATTTTTTTTTTGCCTAAAAAATTAGGTTTTTCGAGAAAAAAAAATTGATTTTTGAATTCTATTAGAGTTTTCTTTCTGCATAAACTGACATCACATTTAGTCTGATCTGATTAGCGGTTCGGAATCTACAGGGGCTTAAACAGAAAGTCAATTAGAATTTACCGTAGCGCAGTAAAATAGAATGATAAGAAAAAACCAATATTTTCTCTTTCGATATATATTTCTTATAAAGGGTAAGAGAAATTAAAAAATAAATGGTGAAACCTTTAGCTGAAAAATCATTTTTTCTAACCGTATATTCATCATAATTATACCTCTTAAGACAGAGGAGTTATTCAAGCCGCTAAACTTTTTCGTGCATGCCTCCCTAACCTATACACACTAATGCCGGGTTGCAAGAACGTATTTAACGGTTCGTTAAACGCTTTTGTTGGTTTAAACCTTCCACTAAATAATTTTGGGTTGCAAGAACGTATTTAAAGATGATTGGTTCGTAAAAGCTCTATATAAACAAAAGGTTGAAATTCGGAGCTTTAAACTATAAAGTATCCACTAACCTGATTAGTTTCATTGAAATAAATAAGAATTTGGTGACTATATTATCACGCGAGAGAGGTAAGATAGAAATACATTAATTTAATTGAGTTTTCTTTAGTTTCTGAAACGTATTAAGCGATATTATTAATTATTATAGATATTCATTCGATGAAGAGAAAAAGTGAGGTTATAGTATATTCCCAGTTTCTTTATAATTTAATATCTGACAGCCAGATCTACCAACGTATTTATTATTTTTATTTTACGATATTTAAATATTTAAACATTTTTTGTTTTGTAACCTAATATTAACAATTAAAATTTAAAGAATATTAATATAATTACTATTTTTATTTCTTTTATAATTTTGGTACTATTATAAATTATACAATTTGACAATGCGCCCTTGCGGTCAACTTGGCCAACTACATAGAGAGCTGTCATTTTCGGGGGCCCAATTGTTTTGCATCTATCTATATATCTTAACAGTAGGGAATAGTTAACGGTTCCTTTAAAGTTGCTTTAGCAACAGCCTATAATTTTAAAGCCCAAAGCGATGTTTACTAACAGACTTTTAAATGTTTACAGAACTGTTTTCTTGCAACCCGGCATAAGGGTATGACTTTTTGACAACCTTCGTATCCCTCTATCATAACTTGATGAACTTTTACTAAAGATTAAATAAAATCTTACTTTCAAGGTGATTTGATAAAAAATTGTCACACACAAAATGATTTGAAAAATTTATATATAAAATTTTTTGCCAATTTTTTGAAGTCACTCTAAATAGATACAAAATTGAACACAAGCTTATATAGGGTCATTAAAGACCCAAGGAATTCAAAAATTGTAGATAATGTCATTGGTGGGGATGAATCTCAGTGGGGGGTTGTCCTTGTTGAGGGAGGAATCTTAGTAGACATCTTCCATATCTTTGATTGCACCGCATGCTCACAACATTGGTTATTTCGGGCAATGTTGATTGGGAATTCATCTATTTTCCAGTGGGTTTTCAAGCGATTGGGCCCTGCTGATTCAAAGCTGCAGATAGCTCATCAAAATCTTCAACGCGAAACCATTGGCTGCTGAATTAATGATCAGCCCATTAGTAAGAAATGAATGGATAAATTTTGCGCATTCTTTTACGGATTTCAGGCATTAGAATAAACGCAAGGAGGGCTAGAAAGGCACGAGAGGTCCAACGTGCATTGCTGATATTTGGAATTTGTTGAAACTTCACGAATGGGATTTCATTACTCTCAGCGAAGTGATGGAAGACACGAGTGAGGTGGTATGGTAAACAAACTTCATGTCGTCTCTTCAGTCGCCTGTTTCTTTAATTTTAGTTTTAATGTTGCTGAAGGCTCCTTTTAATTTATTATAATGTGTGTATTACACATCACATATGTGACATGTCATTTTGTCACGCCAAAAAACATCGTCGTGTATTCAACACACTAGAGAAGTGAAACATCTTCACACTCACTAAAGGAAATTAGATTATTTGAGTCTAGTCACATTTTTCTTGTTCCCGGGTGACTTCATTGTGCAAGAAAATTTAAATTTTGCTGCCCCACACTGGATTAACCGAAGTGGGAAGAAATGCAGAGTTTCGTAACGCCTTGAGGGGAGGAAATCGAACTTTCTTACTTGATAAAATTCATAAACTATATAGAAATAATAATTCAATGTTTCCATTGTTTTTTTTTTTTTTTTATTTTTTTTTTTTTTTTTTATTTAATTTCACCAAGTGAAAATATATATTTTTTCAACCTTGCAAAATTTGGAAATCCTAAAATTTATTCTTGTTTGACGAAAGCATTATTTTTATTTTATATTCAAAGTTTTATATGCAAAATGACATCAATTTGCACATTCAAACCCCCCCCCCCCTCACTTCAACTCATATATTTTGAAAAGCTTATCTGATTTAGCTAAATTTATTTTATGACTTTTTATAAAGGGTATTCCAAAAGTGAACTAAGGTATTTATTATTATTTAAATTTACTGTTTGTTTCGCGGTTACGTAAAGAATATTAGGATGGGACCAACTTCCCAGGAGAAATCGGATGCAAAACTTTTTCAATTCTATTTAATAAACTAATATCGATTAGAGATGAGTTTTTTAGCTAATAAATATTTATTAATTATATGATTAAAAAAAAATTGTATTATTTTTTTTATAATAAAACATCCCTTTTTTACTTTCTCGTACCCTATATATGAAATATATAGGAGAGAAAGCATTGCGATCATGTCAAAAATTCGATGTCGAGATTTTGATGGATATACATGTTTTGAGGTCCCCTGAGTCCAAAAAAGTGGATCCCGCAAATTGGTCTGTGTGTGTGTGTGTGTCTGTGTGTGTGTGTGTGTGGACAGATTTTTAGCATGAAGGAATTGAGCTACCGGATTGAAATTTTATATTTAACTTAGGTACCTTTGAAGAATCTCAAAATAAGCTTTTGAACAAAATCGGCCAAAAAGTACTAGTACTTTACTGATGTACTTTTTCAGTTTTTTTCGATTTTCTCAAAATTCCCTCCAAGGATTTTTTTTTTTAAATTCATAAATCAACGATTTTTTAGATTCTCTTTAAAATGTATATTCTCATTTTGCCGTTGAAATCTTCTGAAGACCACTTTACTCTTGTGCTTCATAGGAAAGATAGAAATGGTTGCCATGGTAACGGAATTTAAATCTTTTACTTTTTATTAGATTAAAAATCAATTATTATTTAAATTCCCATTTTTTTTATTTTATTTCACTCTTTGATTGTTTCGGAGAAAACATATCTCACTCTCTCTCTCTCTCTCTCTCTCTCACTTGCAAACATTATCGTTTGTCTCTCCGCCTTCTCTCATAGGCCTAATGTTAATTTCCTATAGGGATTTGTATGTTAATTTCGATTCAAAAGGGGGTCGATCCCCTTTGGAACTTTTTAGGCATTTAAAATTTTTTTTTCCAATTCTTATGAAATTTTGTATTTATTTACGATTCTATATTGTGTATAAAATGTCCAAATATGAGATTAAAATTTTGAAAAATAACCATAGTTTATTTCAAGCAGTCAACATTTAAAATGCAAGTTTGAAACTAAGGTGCTATGGGAAACTAAATATATCTCGACACAAAAAATCTGGTGCACAACTTTCTCTTACCGAAGAGTTAGAGAAAGTTGTGTGCTGTGCGCCATCACACCAGATTTTTTATTTTTATTTTCACTGTAGTAGGCCTATATACAGTAAATGTTTTTTATCATTTGCTCGTTTATTGCTTCTCCTTCCCTTCGCTAAAATATAATAGATGCGAAGCATTTTCGTGAAATTGTCTTACACCGATATAAATAACTGACGTCAAAGAATTATTTATCTCCAATGGCGAAATGTAAACAGAAACTTTATGACACGGGGTGATAATATGCGCATATGAGCGTCATTTATTTTCACATATGATTATGAATTCGATATGAGAATAAGTGGCTTTGACGCGATAACAATGAACTCTAGAAAGGGCAACAATTATTAAACAATGAGTTTTTATTCGGAGATTTTATCTCTATTCTAATTAAAAGCTATAAAATTTATCAAAACTGAATGATACCAATTTCAAACACGACGATATTTTATCAGAAATATTAGCCAATTTGTATTTTTATTCGAATCTTTTAATCAATATCAATTTTTTTTTTACTTTCTCGTACCCTATATATGAAATATATAGAGAGAGAAAGTATTGCGATCATGTCAAAAATCGATGTCGAGATTTTGATAAATATACATGTTTTGAGGTCCCCTGAGTCCAAAAAAGTGGGTCCCAGAAATTGGTCTGTAAGTGTGTGGGTGTGTGGACATTTATAACCATTAAGGAAATGAGCTTCGATGTTGAAATTTTATATTTAAGTTAGGCACTCCCCGAAATCGTGTAAATAAGCTTTTAAACAAAATCGGCCAAAAAGTAGTAGTACTTTACTGATGTACATTTTTAGTTTTTTTTTTTCGATTTTCTCAAAATTCGCTCCAACGATTTTTTTAAATTCATAAATCAACTATTTTTTAGACGCTCTTTAAAATGTATATTCTCATTTTGCTGTTGAAATTTTCTGAAGACCACTTTACTCTTGTTATTTATAGGAGAGATGGGAGAAATGGTTGCCATGGTAAGAGAATTTAAATCTTTTTCTTTTTAGATTAAAATTCATATAAATCAATTATTATTTAGATGCTCTTTTAAAAAGTACAACAGTAATATTTTGGCATTTGCCCAATCCTGGAAGAATTTAATAGCACCGTCATGATAAATAACACTGTGCTACAAAATGAAACTTTTTTCCGGACCCGAGAAAATTCCTTCAGATTCTTAAGTAAAATGACCTCCTGAATCCAAATACCTTCGTTTTCCCCCACCACGTACCGTTTTCGGGGGGGAGCCCCCTACTTATTTCCACCCCTTTTCGCTAATTATAGGACCACGAAAAAAATTTTGAGGGATGAAAAGGAATATTTTAACCTTAACATTTCTTCAGAAGATCTAGAGAAGTGAAAAGTTAAAAAACATTTGGAATCAAGGAAGGGATGTGGGGGAGGATGTTGTCCATTAAAATGCAAAAAAATCATTAAAAATGATCAATTTTTTCTGATTTTTTTACAATTTTTTCACTGATTTTCTACATATTCCAGCTGACAGACCCACCACAGCCTTCCTTAAACATCTCTCAACTAAAAAAAAATATATAGGACAAAGCGGGTGGGGTGTGAGCGATTCCAAAGCCCTTTTAAGATAATGGAAGATTCACAGCTCAGTTGATCAAATTGGCACATATGCGGCTTTTATTTTTTTGGGCTGATCTTTACAAATTTAAACTTAAATATACGGATTCTTCTATGTCCTTCAATATTTCCATATTTTATCTAAAGGGGTAGAAATTATTTCTTGTCAATAATTGAAAAAAAAATTTTCTTGCAAAGGCTTCGGAATCGCTCACACCCCACCCGCTTTATCCTATATATTTTTTTTTTTAGTTGAGGGATGTTTAAGAAAGGGTGAGGTGGGTCTGTCAGCTGGAATATGTAGAAAATCAGTGAAAAAATTGGGAAAAATCAGAAAAAATCGATCATTTTTAATGTTTTTTTTGCATCCCCCCTTGGATTCAAATGTTAATGTTTTTTAACTTTTCACTTCTCTAGACCTTCTGAAGAAATGTTAAGGCTAAAATATTCCTTTTCATCCCTCCAAATTTTTTTCGTGGTCCTATAATTAACGAAAAGGGGTGGAAATAAATAGGGGGCTACCCCCCGAAAACGGTACGTGGTGAAGGAAAACAAAGGTCATATTTGGATTCAGGAGGTCATTTTACTTAAGAACCTGAAGGAATTTTCTCGGGGCTTTTTTTCTTGTAACACAGTGTAATCAATGAAACGAAACATTTCTTTTTACAATTATTGCATAACAATCATTTTTTTAAAAAATTGGAAAAAAATTAAAAAAAAAAATGATTGTTAAGCAATAATTGTAAAAAGAAATGTTTCGTTTCATTGATAATAGCTCCGAGGATGGCTTTGACCAAAGCCGAAACGTCAGCTGTTAAAATATATTTTTAAAGAAAAAATTCTGGCTGCATTTTTCTTTCTATATCAGTAAAGTAATAGTACATTTTGGGTGATTTTTTTTCAAAAGCATCGTGTCACTTGTCAGGGTGACAGCTTTTAAATATAAAATTTCAACCTCCTAGCTCTTTTGGTTCTAGAGGTATTTTGTTCATCAAAACACACAAAGACATTTTGCTGGACCAACTTTTTTGGACTTTTTGGACTTTTTAGGGACCAAAACATGAATTTCTATCAAAATCTCGACATCAAATTTTTGACATGAATCCAATAATTTCTGTATATATTCATTAACATATTATCTCTATATATATTAACATACATATTATATATATATATATATATATATATATATATATATAAGAGAAGGTAAGAATTTAATCAGAAGTATTTTCTTAGCCATTATAACTAGATCGTATAATAGATAGGATATCTAGGGTTTTTTCTGGAGATGTCTGCGGGCATGGACTGCCTGCTTTAAACCAAGTTGGGCTAAAATCAAACAAACCTAACCTTTAGTATTTAAAACATTATGTGAAAGTAATTTAATAAAATACTCGAACTAATAGTGAATAATTTATTTCGGTTAAAATCGGTTAAGTACTTTTTGAGTTTATGTAGAGTCACAATTTTATTGTAAAAAGTCTGGTGTGACTGAACGCTCAGCATTCAACTTTCTTTTGCTGTTCATGTACTGTGGTCTACTGTGATACCAGATTTTTTGTGTCTATATATACACTGTATTTAGTTACCGATAAATCATCAGAACTCACGAGAACAAAGGAAAATATTTATAAACTTAAAAACGATGTTACACCTATTTATCTATAGGTCTATATATAAAAATGAAATGGGATAAACGTATATATATATGAATGTATGTATATGTTCTATAGAAATCCTCAGTTTTCACTGAATCTATTTGAAATTAAACAAAATTCCAAGACACTATCTAAGTGCACGTTTTCCCGAACGTCGGGGAAACGTGCGCATCGAGTGGGGTATTTGTGAGCATGCTAGAAGAATTGATACGCAGTAATACCTGGAGAGGAAAATAAACAATACAAAGTTTGTTCCAAAGATTATATTGATAAGGCACATATTAGATTAGGTTAAACATAAGTTTTATTCAAATTTTACAAAATTTAACATAGTTCAGGACTATTGGTTTTCAAATCAAATGCAAAGTTTTCTTTTATGTTAGGGATCTACAGATTTAACAAGTTAGATAGGTCCTTCACTGCACATATAAAATATAAAATCTTTAGCAAAATCATTTGCGATGCAAGCTGCATGGTACCATCTTCCGCACAATGTACACCTGTACCACAGTTCACTGTCTTTACCATGACCTTTCATTTTTTCGAAACAATAGAAAATGGACTTACACCACTTTCAAAATAAACCGTCCATATATTATATGCTTTATCTACTTTCATGTATTAGAATGTAATCACTTCTGATGATGACAAGGAATTGTCGAAATACGTATCAAGTGTCAATTTTTTAATTAATAAAACCTTTGAAACAAATAACCTAGTGTTTAATTTGTATATTTAATTTTAATTTACAAAATGTTTCAACGAGAACCAACGGTCGAAAGTTTAAATATTACAGTAGGCAGAAGTTTAAAAAAATTCACTACTAGAATATAAGTAAATCTTTTGATATTAACAAACAGATCCTCCTTTATTTCTCCTCTGGTCAGTTTTTAATACTTAAAACAAATGGATATTAAGGCACCCAAGAAAATCTTTAGCGCAAATGAGTTTTTTTTAAAGATACGTCATGCATGATATTAAATAAAAAAATAATGATTGATGGCAGGAAGGGGATCTATTTTCGGGGATACCTTTCCGATGGAGGATTTGATGTCTTCTTGAAGCAGTTTCCAATATTAGTTAAATCACAACCTTTTCAAAGATATTGAGCCTTAATCGAAAACAAAAGTCAAATTGTATATATATAATCAAAACAAACAATAGTTAATCCCTAAATGGATTCCTCTTTGTTTACCAGATTTTTTTATTTTTTTTATTTTTATTAAAGAGATACGATCGTATCCAATATATAAATTTATCACTCGAGTGATAAATTTATATATTGGATTTTCCCTTGAATTGATGGAATTGGTATAGATAATACTTCTTAATTTTTAACTAAAATATAAAATTTCTAAAATACTTGGTCAAAATGAGTTAATACAGTTCTGACGGAACTAAATTTTTTTAAAATAAATCCAGTCTATATTGGTGATTACTTTTGAGGTTGGTCTTTGTGTCTGGAAGTATTTCTAAGGCGAAGTAAAAAAAAAAAGAAATAATTTTGGCTGCAAATGTCTTGCAATTTTTATTGGTGATTACATTAAATTTAAATATGATCAATTATTTAAAAAACGCTTTAGTCGTTTATTTTGCCTGGGCTTAAAAACTAAATCTCTGGGGCTCAATATACGATTATATTTACAAAATAGGAGAAAAATTATTTTTTAATTTGATTAATGGAAATTGGCATCCGGGCTGAAAACAAATTATTAGCCGACATTATTGACGCTCTCTCAATTCAGGGCTAAATATTCAAGTTTCCAAACATAATTTATTCAAATTACATATATTTAAACGTTTTATTTGATTAATTAAAATAAATTGTAGTAGAGTTGCAGTTAATCAAAGCGTTTTCGACAAAACGATTAACTAGCCTATCAGGAGAATTAATATTCATTTAAATGAGAAAGCGAAACAAAATATAAATTAATTCACGGGACTTATTTGAAGAGATTTTTTTGAGCTACCTGTTTTAGCACCCTAAAAAATTAAAGTTAATATTAAAAATATAGTAATAATTATTAAATAAAGGAACGAAGAAAAAGTGGATTTAAAAAAGATTAAATCTTAATAAAGGAGAAAGTAATGTAGTGTAGCTGTCACACCAGAATTTTTATGATGATAGTTTATATTTTTTACTTTCACTTATATATTTAATAAATAATTATACTATTAGTAAATATTAGTAAATATCCCATAGAAAATATTATGATCTCTTCAAAAATTAGATATCTTGATTTTATTGGAAATGCAAGTTCCCCATGGGCCATTCAAGTATTACGAAAGCAAATTTTTTACTCCTCTTGTCATCGATATTAAGCAAACATTAACCCCATCCCCTTGCATACGTTAACATTTTATTTTTGCTCGACCTTTTTTTTTAGAGAAAACAGCCTTTTTTCTTTTAAAAATGTTTCCGAAACCAATTCTCCCTTCCCTGTGTCGGCAAAAATAAGCAAATGTAATACTCCTCTAAAATGCTTACGTAATTTTAGAATGTTTTCCTCCCCTTAGAGCCACAAAACGATTTGTCTTTTGTAGTTAGGTATCCCCTGGCTAGAAAGATGAATTTGGGATCATCCCCAACCGGTAGCCTACTAACATTACTGTTATATTTTATTAATCTTTTCTCAAAATCCACTCGATCACAGCGATTTTGATTAAAATGCATAAATCAATCATTTTTTTAGATTAAATTAAAATTTTTAAAATGTATATTCTTTTCAAAAATTTTTGAAGCACGCTTTACTCTTGTATTCCATAAAAGAGATAAATGATTGCCATGGTAATAAGATATAAATATTTACCTCTTGGGCTATACTGTATTACTAATATACGCGGACAGAAACAATCTAGTGGGACTGAACATTGCACAACTTTCGATTTAGTTAAGAGTAAGTTGTGTGATCAGTCGCATCAAATTTTTACTTTTTTTCTTTCTCATAATACTTATCATGTCAAAATAAAAAAAATCGCTAGTAAATGGCTACAACCTTTAAGCCACTTAAAGATGTCTAAAAAAATATTGTTTAAGTGGCTTAAAGGGGGTAGAAATTTACTAGCGATTTTTTTTATTTTGACATGAGAAAGAAAAAAAAATTTGATGCGACTGATCACACAACTTACTCTTAACTAAAAATTGATAAACTATGAAGGTTATTTGACAATTCAACTTTTAAACTACAACTGAATTTGTTCAAAAGTTTAAATTCATGTCTAACTAACTTAAATATAAAATTTCAGCCTCTCAATTCCTTCATGCTTTAAATTGAACACAGACAGTCCATTTTGCGGGAACCACTTTTTGGGCACAGGGGAACTGCAACAAAAAAATTGGTTATGGATTAATTCAATTTAAAAAAAATTGCAATCGTATCGAAAGATACCTTAAAATACCAAATTGATTTGAAATAGAAATTTAGATGCCATTCCCCCTTTATAATTTTCTGATTTTTAAATTTTCTTGGCAGCTCCAAACGGAATCAATAAATCACATTTGCTATTAGTGAATGGCGTAAATGCTCATTATTGAAAAGTAAAGGCGAATAAATAAATTGCTATTTACGATTTTTGCCTTATTTAGTTTATCATTCCTCGTTTGTTGATTTAACATTCTAGAATGGAATTTAACATCATGGTCTGAGTATATATGAAGGCAACTTATGCAGGAATATATACGAAATGCCCTCCACCCTCCAATCCAAGCCCTCTGTTAAGTCAGAATAATAATAAATTAATGACTAAACTAGCTGTGTACTAAAAGGCCACGAACTTTCACCCTCCATTACGATGTCTCACAAACATTTAAATGGAAATATTGTGGGAATAGGGTAAGTTTGCCATTTATGATCTCGTGCTAAATTAGTATTTATCAAATAAAGATGCAAAGGAAATACACAATAACCACAGTGATTAATTTTATATAATTAAGAGATACATAATTTTACATGGTTCGAGATTTAAGTGGATTAACGAACGATATTATAAATATAATAGACGCCTTGTATATTTTAAATTTACTGTAGCTTCCATTTTAGACAAAAAAAATAAAAATTGTTAATTTTAAACTGGTAACCGTTGGTTCTAGTTGAAACATTATGCTTTAATAGGAGAATTAAATTTAAGAACACAAGGTTTTTTGTTTCAATGATATATTAATTTAATATTAACACTTTATGCGCATTTCGACACCATATGTGTCATCTTCAGAAGTGAATTACACACTGAACATAGATAATATAGATGGGAAAGCCTGTCAAACACGTCACAACTGCAACAACAGACGCCAGTTAGCGCTAGAGGCGCAATTTGTCGTGATTCGTGAATTGGTTCCGCCCTTCACCTCTTCCCTCTTTTGCCCCCCCTCCCACCTGTTTATGTAAAACTATCAATTTTTTTCTGAAAATATAAAAACATCTTGAGTAAAGTCGTATTTATATAGATCTTTAAGGTATTTAAACAATAAGACAAAGTTATTATGGTTAAAGAGTTGAGATTTTTATTTTTGCTTCAACTAAATACACAAGGTTTTTTTCGCAATCTTATGTCATATAGATACAGTAGCGTAAACAGGTGGGGGCGAAGGGGGGCGCCCCAGGCGCATCAAGCCTTTGGCGCCCCTCGATACCGATACAGGCGCCCTAGGGCATCTAAGATATAGCCCAAGAATGGTGATTTTATCATATTATTCCCATATATTGTCCAAAAAGTTGATAGTTTTCTTTTAAATTAAATTACAACTTGAGAAACAGCGCCCTAGTTGACCTTCGCTCCCTCCGCCCTCAAAGGCTAGTTACGCCGCTGCATAGATATTAAAACATATTGTACATAAAAAATATTATATATTATTATGATAGAAATTATCCACACATTATTTCCAGTATTTGGTATCCAAATAAATTAACAAGTTAAAAAAAATTAATAATTTAGCTAGGGTCTTTAAATGAATACTAGAATATATTACTTATAGTCAGGGGCGCCGGAACGAATTTGATTCAGGGGGGGGCAAAAAAATTTTTTTTAGAAAATTAAAATAATTTAATATGTTCAAATAGTATAAAACAAAAACAAATCTAGTATAAAACTTTAAAATCTTTTTAAATAAAATCACAATTTTAATAAAATTAAAATTTTAAAAAATTTGGTAGTGATTTTTCAAAAATTTTTGGAAAAAATTTGGAAAAAAATGAATTTCTTACTCTTTTAATTTAGAAGATTTTATTTTTCAAAAGTAAAAATATATCATTTTTAATAATAAATGAAATAAAAGAAGAAATTTTGCCCCCCCTCTGCCCCCCCTGTAGGATGCCAGGGGGGGCAATGTACCCTTGCCCCCCCCAGTTCCGGCGCCTATGCTTATAGTACACATTTTCCACCGCAAATCAACCACAACTTGAGCTCGGGAAACGATGCAATCTTTCTTCTTTCCTTTCCAAATTTCTTGCACACATAAGATTTATACACCATTTTGATGATAATAATAACATTAATATGTAATTAATAGACACGTGTTATGATGCTTTGCAACGCTTTTCAAGTAGAAGTAGTAAGGGTATGCTGGTGGCCCACAGATCAAACACCATGTGACATGTGGACTGCCGGTAGTCTGTTGAATGCCGATTTGAGTATAGTGGGCGGAGCTACCGAATCTGAAACTGCGACCCTAGCGCCTATTACCTCTGGCGCGTGCAACTTTTCATATGTCAAATCCTGTGAGTTACAAACCCATGATACTGAATGGACTAGAATCGCATTACTTTTCAACTGGGGTAGTCAGAGTGGCTTGAAGGGTAGGGGTAGGAAAAAGAGAAGGGAACCTCTCTAGGAAAATCGTGCTCGGTGATGAAACAAAATCCACAGAAAACACTTAGAAACCTCTATTCAAAAATGTCAAACAAAGGTGTTTGATGTAAAAACAATTGCTCATTCATCAGATTTTGACCTTTTTTGACTGCTTTGTGGATTTCCAATGTTTCCAAACTTCCAATTGGAAATCCACGTTAGAAGTTAATGCCATCACCTCTAAATTACAAAACCTCTCAAGCCCTACTGGCCACGTTCCCACATTACCAGAAGCTTCCATGATTTCACCTGTTCCTCTATATATTACATGTATATATATATATGTAGGTAAGAGAAAGTAAAAAGCAACGTTTCAGTTAGAATTGCAACTTCCTCAGGATTGATGATGCTACGAGAAAATATCACAGACAATATAACTTATTAGAAAAATTATTATTTAAATGAGCAAACAAATAAAATAGATATTTAATGAGACTCGTAATTTATCTCTTGAACTAAAATTTTTAAGGATGGTATGTATTTGAAATTAAACTTTATTCCAAAAAATAAACGACGACTCTAATTAAACAATATGCTTCATCTCACAACTATATTTATGGTATATTATTTGTTTATTTTTTATTTTTATATTCATTATCATTAATATTATCTCGGATACTTCAACTGTGATTTTCTACTGATATAAGAGATAAGGAGTTGGCAGCCAAAGATTGATCCTTGTACGTTGCAGAGTTTCGTTTAATGAACCTCTGGCTGGTAACTCTTTATCGCCAATAGGATACAACCACTAAAAATATAACAAAATCTAATTTTTGAAACAGTAGTTTTTTATTTAGGCCTACTTGTACATACTTTCTAAACAATAAAGATAAATAACATATTTTAATGAGCCAAAAACAAAAAAAATAGAAATTAAACATTTTTATTTAGCAACGTCAAAAATAAATAAATACAATTACTAGCAACTGTATGTACTTTTATATTACGTTGAAATAGACATTAAAATCACCTTTGCAAAAATTTTAGACACCTGTTTTTTAGATAAATGGGCCCTACGGAGCGAGTAAATAATTTCGTTTCATTTTTGAAGGGTCTTAAAAATTTTTAATTTTTATATCTGGATTATCTTCTATAGCTCTTATAGAGTGTCCATTAAAGAATTAAGAATTAGCAAATTTTTAAATTAAATACCTCAAAGAGAATGAGACAAAAGGTATGATTATTTTGCATTTATGCTGAAGTTTCGAAATTAGTTACAAGTATTATCAAAAATGGCAGAAGAGTGCTCTGAAGCATTTTGGACATTTGAAACATGAAAGCAGATAAGCGTAACAAAGGGAGTCGATGGAGTCATGTATTCCATGAAACAACGTGTTCTAGAACTCGATTGCAACTGTGCAACCTGTTGCAACAATTGCAACTAATTTCGAAACTTTTCGAGATTTAATTTTGAAATCAGTGAATTCTTTGGCGGACCGAGATTTGATAATCAATTTAATAATGAATTTTCTCTGAAATAATAAATATTATCAATACTTTTCTTTTAGTAAGAACAAAAATTTGTTTTATTTCAATAAATAAATAGTTCTAAAGAAAAAGTTCATTTTTTGTTTACTTTCGAATCAAAAAGAACACAAATGAAATATCAAACCCTTTCTTTGCTTCCTTTTTCCCAGGATGAGAAAAAAAATATTTTAAAAGTTTTGTAGTCCATTTAAAAGTTTTGTAGTCCAAATGTCATCTTTCGAAAAGAGATATCAAGAACAATAGAAAATGAAACAAGAGCGCGGTCTTAAAATTTGGCAACATCGCCTACAATCACTTCTCTCTTTGTTACAAAATTATACAAGTTTTAATTTAATAAATAAATAACAGACTATTTAACTAATTAAATAGCTTATTTTAAAAGGTTTGTATTATCTTAATTAAGCGAGATTCAAAAAGCTCTTCTCGCTGTTTCCGTTGACCGAAATTAGATATAAGTATTTTTATAAGTCAGAAAGTTTTAACTCCCTCTACTTGACGCTTTTTAATTCGCTTTAATTTTCTAATTATTAAGCCTACCAAAAAACAAACAAGAAATAGCAAAGTTCCTATGCATTATCTATCCATTTTTATTTAAATTCAATCTAATGACAATTTAACAATTAATTGCATCATTACGCGAATATGTTAAATCATTCACAAGTTTGAATATGCAGGCCTATTGTATACGGGATATAGCCTACTTGAAAAATCACTGTCTTTATTATTATAAATAGGTTATTTAGTAGCATTTTCAAAAATAAATAAAACAGTGAGAAAAATTAGGTCTTTTACTAGCAGAAAAATAATGTTTTCTAAAAATGGAAAACCCAAAATGAAATAGTTACGTAAGCAATTTGGGGAGTTAAGGATTTGTTTATTATTGTTGAAAAGAAGAAGGGGGAAGTACTGTGCACTTGGTCCGACTCAAGTGAACTAAGCCGGAGCAAGTGCACAGTGCTTGATAACGGCTGCAGATTAAGCAGTTGAAACGTTGTACAGTATTTATATACTTTAAATAAATATTTAATACAAAAATGTGGTCTATAATTAAAAATTCTCCTAATATTAAAAATAAGGAAGTTGCCAGATTCAGACCAGTGTGGCAACGTCGCATCAGATAGCTCTCTTTTTTCGCTGTCAGTTACATTCTTTTTCCATTTTACGACATTTTTTCTCTCAAATCGTCCATTGTTTTTTAACTGATTTGCATTAATCATTGTAATTTATTAAATAAAATCTATTATGACTTTCGGGGTACTATCCGAACAACCTCAACATTCATTCCATTTTTGTTTTAAGTTTCGATTAATATAAATATTGATAATAATTGAGATCTCTTTTTTTAAAGATTTAAATACGAGAAAAATTAAAAAAATTAATTAATAGTTTAGATCATATGTAATAAAAATAATAGATAAATTGTTATTAATATGAATGAAGGTAATTCATTATCAAGTTCAATAGTTTTAGGATTAAAGTCATTTAACTAATTAAATGTGAATCACTAAAAAAATTTCTTTTTAAATGTTTGCAAACTAATTACGCTTTATAATTCTAATTAATAGACTCACTTCCCCTAAAAGGTTTAAAGAGGGCGGAGCCGCCATATTGCAAGCACTAAATAAAAATCATCTCAAGGCCATAGAGGGCATAATATTTAAAAATCCCTATTTACAGTCTATTTCTTTTATCAGACATTCTATTCTTGGAGTTAGAAAAATTTATAGATTATACTAAAAGTATAAATAAATTTTATCTATTTAATTGACTTGAAAAAAATAATTAATTTTTTTGGATTAAAATGCTTGTTCCCATATGGGCAGAACTAACGCCATCTCTTACGGTCTAGAGTAACTAGCTTCTCCATCGGCTATTAACGGTTTTTCGAGACTACCCGAGTCGAAATCGAACGCCTGGTTTGAACCTTTTAGTCCTGAATTCCCTTGTTATTTGATGGGATGTTATTTATTTACAATTTTGTGAAAGCCTACTGATTCTACCAGGAGAATTAGAAGATTCAAACCAGTACTTGAACGCCTGGTTTGAACCTATTAGTCCTCAATTCCTTTGTTATTTGATAGGAATAAAATTTGGTTAAAGCCTACTAAACCTACCAGGAGAATTAGAAGGTTCAAACCAGTATTTGAGTCAAAATTGAAAGCCTGGCTTGAGCCTACTGAACCTGCCAGGAGAATTAGAAGGCTCAAACCAGTACTTGAACGCCTGGCTTGAACCTTGCAGTCTTCAATTGAGGACTAAAAGGTTCAAGCCAGGCGTTCGATTTTGACTCGGGAAGTACTGGTTTGAATCTTCTAATCCTCTCGGGTAAAAATTAAAAACAGTGCGATCTCAGCGCCAAAGCTTTAATAGATGACCACCTTTCATTTTCTTTCATTCCTTGGATATTTGGATTTATTATCGATAAAAAAGAAGTAAGTTTTAAGTTTTATTTTCATTTTTTTCATTAATTTTCTTTATTATTAATAATTATTTTTATTTATTTAAGGGTCAACGTTATAAAAACAAGCCAAAACAAAATGATAAGGTTAGCTGTTATTTTTATTTTATTTATATATATGTTATCTTATATTCTATTTAACTTTTTCAATTATATTCATTATAAATTTTAGTTGTAAAAACACATTGGCCTGAAGAAGCCAATTTTAATATTAATAAATGAATACAAGGAACATTGGCCATTCATGTCATTTTGAAAGGTAAGAAGACAAAATAAAAAAGATTATAAATTTATAAAATTAATTTATATATTTTTCACATTTCCAGAGAACTAAAAGAAGTTCTTACTGAAAAGAAAAATATAATATTTTTCCACATGTGATAGCTGATGGTATAGGCCTACATATACAGTCAAGATAAAAATTAATGTGATTTATTTTAGAGATGGAAACTTATTTTTACATCCATATTTTCTTTAAAACAATTTCAGTAATGAATCTCCAGAAATATTGAAATCGACACGAAGAGCAATTGGAATTTTTAAAATTTTTTAAATATATGTTATCTTATTCTCAAATTAAAGAAAATTGATATTTAAACAAAAAATATTTTATTTAAAGATTAATTTGATTTTCCTTTTATTTAAGAATTTAATTGTAGCGAAATGAAGAGCAAAACGTGAAGATCCATCAAAATCTCGACATCGAATTTTTGACATGAATCCAATACTTTCTCTCTATATATATTAACATATATAGATGTAAGAGAAAGTAAAAAATTTCGAATGTGGAGTGCCAAGTTGTATAAATTAGCAAAGAGGTATGCTTGTTTTTTGGCATTGAGAAAAATAACTTTTAGAGTGTTTTCTTCAAATATTTCGATGGCATTTAATAGTTCTTCACCAGCGGTGAAGTGCTATTAAATGTCTTCGAAATATTTGAAGAAAACACTCTAAAAGTTATTTTTCTCAATGCCAAAAAACAAGCATACCTCTTTGCTAATCTAACAAAATTATCAGAACTTTTTTGTCACTCTGTATATATGTATATAAACAAATTTTAAATGAGAATTTATTGGCCTAAACTAGGATTCCAGCATTCAATGCTGCTGGTCGTAATAGTAGATCTGGTAGACTTAAACTAGTATTTCGAATACCTGGTCTGAGTCTAAACATGTCAAAAAGGGACATAAGTAGACTTGTTAGAACCAAACCAGACTATCAAATTTCCATAGAAACCATGCTTTCAAATCCTAGTTTGATTCTGTTAAGTCTACTTAGACAACAATTAGATTCTGAGGTTTTGTAGACTCAAACCAGGCGTTCGATTTCGACTCGGGTATCCCCTTAAAAACTCCTCAGTCTCCTCAACGCCAATGCAAAATTATTACGACTCTACTATTCACTAAGCTTCGTTTTTCGTCATTTTCTTCTACGGTCTTTTTACTCAAAACGACAATAACTTGTAGTGGAACCGCACTTTTCCGATTACTCTAAACAAGCTTTTTTGAGGAACAACGAGGAGTTTTTGCAAATTTTTCTGAGGATTAAAACAGTTACTAAACTAAAGGAGTTATTTTTCTACCTGGGAAGGCTATCATTTTTTTATTTTTTTTATTTCTCAACAGAAATTAACTTCAATTACAGAGACACGGAGGAGTCATTGGCAATGTTTGAAAATTTTCACTGCAAGTGAGACTTGAACCCGAGTTGTATAGCAACTCTAGATTCGTAATCCGCAGCTTATCCGATTAGCCACGAGCCTCCTCAAATAAATATATACAAACATATATACATTATATACAGAAGAGAGTGATAGATTTCTAAATTTAAAAAAACCTTTCTAATTTATTAATTAAAAAATATATAAATTGATTAAATATACTATTGTAATATTAAATGAACAAAGTGGGAGAGAGAAAGGAGGGTACAAAACTAATAAAATAAAAAACAAAGAATTGGAAAAATGGAGAGTTCGATGAGACGATTTGGACAGCATTTTAAAGTGCCAGACGGAGGGGGATTGAGGAAGAGCAGGGAGAGCAAAAGAATCATCTATCATAAAAGTGTTTTTTTCTCGTGTTAAATAATTCAACCCCTCTTCATTTTTACCCCGATTCTCCTCCTCTTTCCACAAACCTTCTAACTTTAATTAAACTATTGATATTAATTTTATAAAGCAAAATTTTCTTTAAATAAATAAAAATCTTGTGTGACTTGTCGCACAGCACACAACTTTCTCTTAACTTCGGTAATCGAAAGTTGTGTTCTGTGCTTGTCTCACCAGTTTTTTTAGTGTCGAGATATATTTAGTTTCCATCGATATATTAGAATTAAAGATTGAAGAGATCAAGTGGCTGTTATATTTGACAATAAGAGGATAAAGGAGCAAGCAACCAGGTAGTTAGTCTCCACGAAATGAAACTCTCTATTGAGGAAACAGTTTCGGTTTTAATGATATATAACACACTCTCGATAAATGGACTGATGATGGTTATATATCATTAAAACCGAAACTGTTTCCTCAATAGAGAGTTTCATTTTGTGAAGACTAACTACCCAGCTGCTTGCTCCTTTATCCTCTTATTAGAATTAAAGATATAAAATTTATAAACAGAGAAAACTATCTATAATTTTGTTACTATTGCAACCAATAATCCCATCTTTCCTATGAAGTAGTACATGAGAAAAGTGTGCTTCAGACAATTTTGAGATCCAAATGAGAATATACATTTGAAAGAGCATCTAAAAAATAATTGATTTTTGAATTTTAATCAAAATCGTTTGAGCGAATTTTGAGAAAATCGAAAAAAAAAAACTAAAAAAGTATATCAGTAAAGTACTAGTACTCTTTGGCCGATTTTGTTTACAAGCTTATTTTCTCACTCCAGAGCGATGTCAAACTTATAAAATTTCAACCTCGTAACTCAATTCCTTCATGCTTTAAATTGAATACAGAGAGACACACAGACCATGTCGCGAAACTTTTTTGGATTCAGGGGACCTCAAAACGTGTATATCCATCAAAATCTCGACATCGAATTTTTGACATGAATCCAATACTTTCTCTCTCTATATTAACATATATAGAGGTGAGAGAAAGTAAAAATATAAAAATATATTAATAATATATAAGCAATTTTTTAATAAAACTTTGGTTTCTGAGAGGGCCGGGCCCATTTGGGCTCAGGTAAAATCAGAAAAGAATTGGGTTAAAAAAAAACATTTAATGAAAATTTGTGTTTGAGATGAAGGCTTGGGCCCCTCGGGGCTGAGGTATATCAGGTATATAAAAAATATTTTTGTGAATGGGGGGGGGGGGGGCGGTATTTGAAAGTGAGTTGGGGCCCACCCCCTGAAAAAATTTCTATATACGCCCCTGTAATAAATAATGAAACAGAGAAGAGGGTTTATCAAATTTGGTAAAATTAAATAAAGCAATTAATTACTGTTTTAATTTAACATTTTAAAAGGAGCAAGAAAAATTTGAAAATTGTCCCCCTAGATTTTATTCATGGAACAGCACCGTCATTGTATTCAACTAGTATTTCACATTCGAACTTATTATTTTAATAAAAATTACAGGAAAATTACGATACCAATAATGAATACTTTTTTGCAAAGAGGTGGAGAGGAAAAAAAACGGGTGTTCGGGGGGCTGTTTTGGAAGGCATTTTAAGTGCCAGGAGCGGGGATGAGAAAGAAACGAAAGAGAGAGGGGGTGAAAGAGAGAGAGAGAGTGGGCTATATAGAAAATAGAGAGGGAGAAAGGGTAAAAGGAGCAAGCACAAGGGCTAAGGGCCCGGAGCCGGCTATTGCCTATTAGACTTGCAGCAGCAGCGCGACATCTCGGCGTCAGACGCCACATCGATCCATTTTCGGGGGCGGGGGCAGGGGAAGGACCCAAATACTTGATGCTCTTCTCGCACACACAGAAGTAGGAAGGATGTGAAGAGACCCTCCAACCCTTAGACCCTCATCGCCCTTTCATTACTCGCCATCGGCTCTCCTCTCTCTCTCTCTCTCTCTCTCTCTCTCTCACGCCCATTAATGCGACCAGTCTCTAATTAGTTATCTCATTCTAGTTATTTTATCAAAAACATAAACAAACCTTTTTTTCCATATTAGGCCCTCCCACATTTATGTTATATATTTATTTTCATATCTATTTGCGTGTGTTTAAATACATTCTAGGAGAAATTTATTTATTTATTTAGATACATAGGGCTTATAGCTGGTAGTTCAATCAGAATAAGTAAACAGGAGAAGAAAAATCAACAGCTAGTTGTATTTCATTATTTTATTCGCATCATCTTCGTAAATTGATGTTTCGATCCTGGATCGAAACATCAACGTGATAGGAATAAATAAATGAAATACAACTAGCTGTTGATTTTTTTTCTCCTGTTTACTTATTCTGATTACTTATCCTTTATTTATTTGGTCGTCATGAATAAATTGGCTTTGTAAAATAATTATATTATATAATACCTATGGCTTGACTATTCGCCGCCGATTAGATTAATCAGCCATTTACACTTAATTTGTATAATTTTTTGGTCCCATCTTTGGTTTTGTTCCAATTTTTCCATCTCTCGAAATTTAATTGAAATGCAAAGTTTTATTTTTTAATGTCTTTAAGCAAGTATTTTTAATTTGATTTTTAAAATTTTCACTGGTATAGCAAAAAAATTAGACATTTTCGAGAATGGAATCCTTATACTTGCCGTGGTTTATGTACGTGGATATCGTAAAATGTTAGAAATCCTATGTAAAAAGTTTTCATTGTTATTAATAAAAAAAATAAGGCAAATATGGAAAAGTTTCTACTTTAAGCTAAAGTTAAAATCCGAGATTCTGGGTTCGTTACCTGAGATACTTTCATACCTAAGAAAAAACATTGCGCGAATTATTCAGGCTTGACTCTGAGCTTGTACATTAGGGATATTACTTTTCGACATTTTTTTTTCAGATTTTCTCTATCTCCCCTCAATGAACTTTTGCCTATTAATGATTAAAATGAAGTTTATTCCATGAAACTATTAAAAAAGGTCACGCACAAACCACTTTAAAATTTTAGGTTGACTAGTCGCAGTCTTGTATAAGCTGGTATATAAAAGAGGTATTCAAAGAGGGTAGATGAGTTTTAATTAGCTTAATTTGCTTAATTTGGTGTCAATTATAACCTTCAGAACGCTCTAGAAAATCCCGGAGGGAGGGGAGTAAGGTGCCCTCTGGGAAGGGGTAAGCCAAAAACATAATTATATATTTTATTTTTCTAATAAAGATTTAATGATAAATTATATAAATTCTATTTAAAAAAAGCAAATTTTAGTATTTTTTTTATGATTCTAAATAAAAGACAGTTTGATCGGCTGCAGCAAATGTTCGAAGAGAAAGGTACCCCAAAACCCAAGATTAGTACTTGCCAGCTCCATGTGCTGTATCGCCTTCTAGGTGTTGACATGGGCGATGAACTCTATGGGTTGACTAAATCACCAAACTTCCACTAATTCTTTGTGCAGGATTTGATTAGCAATTATAATAAATAGAAAGTCAAACGTTAAAACTAAAATTAAGGAAACAAATGGCTGAAGAGACGACATGAAGTTTCTCTACCATCTCACTGGTGTCTACCGTCAGTCACTTCGCTGAGAGGAATGAAATCCCCTTCGTCAAGTTTCAACGTATCCCAAGCATCAGCAATCCACGCTGGACCTCTCGTGCCATCCTAGCCCTTCTTGAGTTTATTCTGATGCCTGAAACCCGTAACAGGTCGAGTAAAATTTGTCCATTCATTTCTTACTAAATCAGCAACCAATTCTTTCGAGTTGAAGATTTTGATGAACTATCTGCAGCTCTGAATCAGCAGGACTCAATTGCTTGAAAACCCACTGGAAAATAGATGAATTTCCAATCAACATTGCCCGAAGCAACGAATGTTGTGAGCCTGCGATCAATTATGGAAGAATGTTAAGGCTCCTGCCTCAACAAGCACAACTCTCACTGAGATTCATCCTCACCAATGACATTATCAAGAATATTTGACTTCCTTGTGTCTTTAATGACCCTATAATGTGGGCCTTAAGCTGGTGTCCAATTTTGTATCTATTTAGAGTGACTTCCAAAAATTGGCAAAAAATTTTATATATAAAATTTTCAAATCATTTTGTGCGTGACGTTTTTTTATCAAATCACTTTGAAAGTAAGATTTTATTTAATTTTTAGTAAAAGTTCATCAAGTTATGATACAGGGATTGATTGATTGATTAGTTGTTCTGGGGCTTCTCTTTGCACTGCGACCTTCTAGATCAGATCTATTGTGCTCCCCCGTTCTAGGAATGGTTCGAATTCGGGTGATGTTTTACCCCTGAATTCCTATGTCCATCCCTCAGGCCCTAAGTGCCTGGAATTGGAGGGGATGTGTACTCCCTTTTGCTCCAGCAGAGACGTTCGACTTTGGTTGAATTTTTTCGGCAAGTTGGGTTCGAACTCGAGTATGATACAGGGATACGAAGGTTGTCAAAAAGTCATACCATATTGTTCATATCTGACATGTGAGATAAAAGTCGATTATATTTTCTGTTTAAAAATAATTCAAAGTTATAATTTATTTTAACACCTTATTAATTTATTGTGAATGCTCGCTAAAGTTTATCTTTAGAAAGAAAAATGAAAAAATTTGCCATTAACCCTTACGCCAAGGGTAATTAGTCCTAATTTGAAACTCTCTTAATAAAAAAATGAGTGTTTTATGCAATGGCCTCCATTTAAATTTTTTATCATTTTTTTTTTTTTTTTTTTTTTTTTTTGTAATCGGGGTTAAATTAGCCATAGAACTTTTAGCTTTTTATTACGAACGGGATAAGAGTTTGAAATATTAATACGAAATCATCACCAGAGAATTGATTCAAAATAATAAATACAACTTTTTATTGCAGAGAAATTTAATAAACTCTTTCTTGTTGTATTATGAAATAAATTTGAAATAAATTTGGAATTGGGATAAATTAATAAGAAAAGATATTCAAATTTTAATTTAAAATATATTTTTATTTCTCTTACCCTATATATGAAATATATAGAGAGAGAAAGTATTGCGATCATGTCAAAAATTCGATATCAAGATTTTGATGAATATACATGTTTTGAGGTCCCCTGAGTCTAAAAAAGTGGGTCCCGCAAATTGGTCTGTGTGTGTGTATGTGTGGACAGATTTTTAGCATGAAGGAATTGAGCTACCAGATTGAAATTTTATATTTAACTTAGGTACCTTCCCAGAATCTCAAAATAAGCTTTTGAACAAAATCGGCCAAAAAGTACTAGTACTTTACTGATGTACTTTTTCAGTTTTTTTCGATTTTCTCAAAATTCCCTACAAGGATTTTTTTTTTAAATTCATAAATCAACTATTTTTTAGATGCTCTTTAAAATGTATATTCTCATTTTGCCGTTGAAATCTTCTGAAGACCACTTTACTCTTGTACTCCATAGGAAAGATAGAAATGGTTGCCATGGTAACGGAATTTAAATCTTTTTCTTTTTATTAGATTAAAAATCAATTATTATTTAAATTCCCATTTATTTTTATTTTATTTGCTGTCTTTACTTGTTTCCGAGAAAACATATCTCTCTCTCTCTCTCTCTCTCTCTCACTTACAAACATTATCGTCTGTCTCTTTCTACTCTTTTTAAATTCCCTTTCCACCTTATCTTCGCATTTGGCCAATGTTAATTTCCTATAGGGATTTGTATGTTAATTTCGATTCAAAAGGGGGCCCCTTTGGAACTTTTTACGCATTTAAAATTTTTTTTTCGAATTCTTATGAAATTTTGTATTTATTTACGATTCTATATTGTGTATAAAATGTCCAAATATGAGATTAAAATTTTCAAAAATAACCATACTTTATTTCAAGGAGTCAACATTTAAAATGCAAGTTTGAAACTAAGGTGCTATGGAAAACTAAATATATCTCGACACAAAAAATCTGGTGTGACCAGCACGGTGCACAACTTTCTCTTACCGAAGGGTAAGAGATAGTTGTGTGCTGTGCGCCAGTCACACCAGATTTTTCATGTTCAATTGAGTGGGGTTGATATTTTATTGCAGTGTCCTCAAAGTCAAAGGGAGAAATTATGATCGAATTGCCATTTGATAAAAAATATTAATTATAGCTTACTATTCTGCAATAAAAAAATTATTTTCAAAATTATTATATAAAATAATAATTTTCTTTTAATCTCTCATTGGAAAAAAAAATTCATTTGAATATCTGTATCGGTATTTTTTATATAGGCCCTACATCATTTATTCTTTGATCTTTTCAAAGAAAATTTTACTTGCATAATTGTTTGAGAATTAGCGAAATAGTTTATGATATTTAGTTTTATTCAATAATAAAAATTAAATTAAAACTTTTTTATATTCGAAATTTGAATTAATTCCAGGTCAACAGATTTGATATTATACGTAAAACTATTTAAGCTCTGAGATCGAGTGTCCAATTGTGATTTCAAAATAAATTATCTATCTAGCATAGATATAGAGGAATCCTAGAAGGTGAAAAATAATTAGAACGCGAAAAAGAAAAAATATTAAAAAAAAATAACCAAGAAATTAAAAACTGAGCAAGACGAACTGAAAAATTAACTAATTTCTAAACTTATTTATTTTATGTCTATCTGGACAACATAATTTAAAAAATATGGTGTGACTGGTCGCACACCACACAGCTTTCTCTTACCTTCGTTAATCGATTTCAATGGCAAAATTGTCATTTGAGAATATACATTTTAAAGGGATCTAAAAAATAATTAATTTTTGAATTTTAATCAAAATCGTTGGAGCAAATTTTGGGAAAATCAAAAAAAAAAAAAAAAAAAAAACTGAAAAAGTGCATCAGTAAAGTACTAGTACTTTTTGGCCCATTTCGTTCAAAAGCTTCGTGTCACTAACGTGTGGCTATCTTAAATATAAAATGTCAACCTTTTAGCTCTTTTCGTTCTTGAGATATTTTGTTCACGGACACACAGACACACACACACACACACAGAGGCAGACAGACAGACAGACCATGTAGCGAAATCCACATTTTTGGGTTCAAAACGTGTATATCCATCAAAATCTCGAGTCTATGAAATTGTCACCCATTTTGAGTGAATATTTTGTCTTGCAAGGAATTTTTAAAATATAAATAAAATCGATATTTACTTTAAATTGTCAATTTTATTTTTTTATATTTTCACCAAAAATTGATAAAAGCAATCGATATATAATTATATTTGTACAATGCAAAATATTTATTCCAAATACCGACGAAATTGATTAAATACTTTAGTCGGAATTTAATTGAGATCAAATATACAAATCGGACAGATAAACTGACTAATATATTTTTTCAACTTCGAACTAAATGTTCTCTATCGAACTAAAATTGAATCGAATTCACAAGTAGAGGTATTAGAAAATTAAAAAATCTGGTGTGACGTCCACAGCACACAACTTTCTCTTACCTTCGTTAAACAAAAGTTGTGTTCTGTGCTTGTCACACCAGATTTTTTGTGTCGACATATATTTAGTTCCCGATAGTACGGTATATTTGAATTTAGACGTATTATTATATATTTTGTTATCATAGCAACCATTTCTCCTATCTTTCCTATGAAATACAAGAGTAAAGTGGTCTTCAGTAGATTTCAATGGCAAAATGAGAATACACATTTTAAAGAGCATATAAAATATAATTGATTTTTGAATTTTAATCAAAATCATTGGAGCGAATTTTGAGGAAATCGAAAAAAACTGTAAAACTACATCAGTAAAGTACTAGTACTTTTTGGCCGATTTTGTTCAAAAGCTTATTTTGAGCGTGTGGGAAGGTACCTAAGTTAAATATAAAATTTCAATCCGGTAGCTCAATTCCTTCATGCTAAAAATCTGTCCACACATACAGACACACACACACACACACGCACACACATACCAATTTGCGGGACCCACTTTTTTGGACTCAGGGGACCTCAAAATATGTATATCCATCAAAATCTCGACATCGAATTTTTGACATGATCGCAATACTTTCTCTCTCTATATATTTCATATATAGGGTACGAGAAAGTAAAAAAGTAAAATACAAGTTTCGGTTTCGGTTACGGTTTTGGCCGAAACTAAGGTTGAGGCCGAATATTCGGTTTCGATTTCGGCTGAAAATCTTGTTTCGGTCGGACCCTAGTATATAAGCTATGGATATCAAAACATTGATAAAATGAGCTTCAACTGAACTGACCTGAGTCCACAACTCAACTGGCTAAGACATCTTAGACCAAATTGCATCTAGGCCTATATAAAAAATCTGGTGTGACTGGCGCACAGACACAACTTTCTCTTACCCTTCGGTAAGAGAAAGTTGCGCACTGTGCTGGTCACACCAGATTTTTTTGTGTCGAGATATATTTAGTTTCCGATAGCACCTTAGTTTCAAACTTGCATTTTAAATGTTGACTGCTTCAAATAAACTATGGTTATTTTTCAAAATTTTAATCTCATATTTGGACATTTTATACACAATATAGAATCGTAAATAAATACAAAATTTCATAAGAATTGGAAAAAAAAATTTTAAATGCGTAAAAAGTTCCAAAGGGGACCCCTTTTGAATCGAAATTAACATACAAATCCCTATAGGAAATTAACATTGTTTCTATGCGAAGATAAGGTGGAAAGGGAATTTAAAAAGAGTAGAGAGAGACGATAATGTTTGCAAGTGGGAGAGATATATATATATGTTTTCTTTGAAACAATTAAAACAGAAATAAAAAAAAAAATAAATGGGAATTTAAATAATAATTGATTTTTAATCTAATAAAAAGAAAAAGATTTAAATTCCGTTACCATGGCAACCATTTCTCCTATCTTTCCTATGAAGAACAAGAGTAAAGTGGTCTTCAGAAGATTTCAATGGCAAAATGAGAATATACATTTTAAAGAGCATCTAAAATATAATTGATTTTTGAATTTTAATCAAAATCCTTGGAGGGAATTTTGAGGAAATCGAAAAAAACTGAAAAAGTACATCAGTAAAGTACTAGTACTTTTTGGCCGATTTTGTTCAAAAGCTTATTTTGAGCGTGTGGGAAGGTACCTAAGTTAAATATAAAATTTCAATCCGGTAGCTCAATTCCTTCATGCTAAAAATCTGTCCACACATACAGACACACACACACACACACCACATACACACACACAGACCAATTTGCGGGACCCACTTTTTTGGACTCAGGGGACCTCAAAATATGTATATCCATCAAAATCTCGACATCGAATTTTTGACATGATCGCAATACTTTCTCTCTCTATATATTTCATATATAGGGTAAGAGAAAGTAAAAAGTAAAATACAAGTTTCGGTTTCGGTTACGGTTTGGCCGAAACTAAGGTTGAGGCCGAATATTCGGTTTCGATTTCGGCTGAAAATCTTGTTCGGTCGGACCATATATAAGCTATGGATATCAAAACATTGATAAAATGAGCTTCAACTGAACTGACCTGAGTCCACAACTCAACTGGCTAAGACATCTTAGACCAAATTGCATCTAGGCCTATATAAAAATAAATAAATAAAAATTTACGTCTGGATTATATTTTATCAATACCTAAGTTTCCGCATCTTATTTTTCTTTTGAAAAAATTGCTACTAAAAAGAAAAAACGAATTTTTATCGTATACATACATATCTTGTAAAATAAAAAATCTGGTGTGGCTGACTGAGCATCACACAACTCTCTTTTACCTGCGGAAAGAGAAAGTTGTGTAATGTGCTGTCGCACCAGATTTTTTGTCTTTATTAGTTATCGATACTATATTAAAATTCATAAGGTAAAATTTATAATCAGGAAACTTGCAACTCTTTTTTCTAGCTTTCCTATGAAAAAAGAGTGAAGTGTGCTTCAAAAGTGAAATATGAAAATTTATATTTTAAAGAACATCTAAAAAGTAAATGATCAAAATCGTTAGAGAAAATCGAAAAAAAAAAACTCAAATAAATACATCTTTAAACTTCTAATAATCTTTGGTCGATTTTATTCAAAAGTTTCATATTGCGTCAGAGGGGTAGGCAAAATTTTAAACTTGTATCCCATTTCTTTCTTGAGTTAATTTGTTTCGGACACGTTTTGATTTTAAAAGTGAATTTTTTTCAAAATATTTACATCGAATTTGTGAGGCGATTGCAATACTTTCTCTATAAAAGATCTGAACTCAAATCGCATAGAATAATTGACGTAAAATTCCATGGAGGGTAAAAAAATTTAAAGGCCAAAATTAAGGACTAAAGGAATAATTTGTTTATATAAATAGAACGAAGAGATTTGTTATGATAAAGGAAGTAAATTTATTAGCAATTACAATAAAAGCATTCTTCATGAAATAATTTATTTGTTAAATCTCGAGCACCTATCTATTTTCATCAAAGGTAATATGGGTGTGTGTAGAGAGTGAGAGAGAACATAATCCACATAGTTTATAATTTATAAGGAGTGTCGCTTTGTGAGTTGATGCATAAGCTCGATGACCTCTGGCCTCCATTTATGTGTAAGCCCGGTTGATGATTAATTTCATGACATATGGGCCCTTAAGACCCTTCGAGCCAATCTGATCCATTCGTCCAACTTGTTTTTGATAACAGCATTCTGGCTGACAAACTTATCAATATCATACGATAGAGAGAGAAAGAGGATAGGGAGGGGGGGGGGGTAAATGATAAAGTATCATCTTAATAGAAAACCAGATGAGATAATAGATAATTTAACCGCAAGGAAAAAATATAGAGATATGTTCATAACAATGTAAATTAATGCTTTTGTTATTAATAACTGTCGCTAGGCGAAAAAAATATGAATTTTCTTCTTCTCATAAACTTTGGTGGTTTAATTTTAATAGACCAGGATATGAGCTAAAATTAATATACAAGTATATGAATAAGTTCGCTTTAAAAAAATATGAATTTTCCTTCTTTTTCACATACTTTCGTAGTTTAATTTTAATATACCCAGGATATGAAATAAAATTAATATAAAATTTTATGAACAAATTACCAACATTTAAATTTATCTTTTTCTTTGTGGCCCCAAATTTTGAAATCGTTAAAAGACGGCGACAAGTTGAGAATCACTGGTCTAAACGTTCTCAAATAACTCGACTACCTCAAGGAATTTTTATTAATATTTTAAGGAAACTTGAAATTATTCTTTTAAAATTCATTTCCAAAATCTATATTGATTAAATTCTGGTTTGAAATTCGCGCCTAAACTATTTAAATATTTATGAAGTCATACTAATTAAATAATTTTTATAAAAGTAATTCAACTAAATAGCTATAGAAATTAAAATTAAAATTAACAATTTCACCAAAATAATTAATTTTAAAATATACAAGAAATTGGTTAGGTTGGCACCAGGTTGGCACCAAATTCTGTTTTTGAAGTAGCTGATTTAACGCATAGATAATTGAACGTGTATTATTATTTAAAATGAAATATAAATATTTAATCAATATATTGAAATAGGAACATTTTACTAACAAAATCGTAAGTATTGAATTTGAATTTTTTCATTGAAATTTTTTTTTCTCAATTTCAAATCAATTATTGTTTGTCATTTTTCAGGTGAGGTTAGTCTCCAACCAGGGAATAAACTCCAATCATACTGCAAATGAAATGTAACTCTTTATTACTTCTCAAAGAAGATGAAAATCGAATATTTTTTGTATTAAATAATTAAAATGATTTGTATTTGTGTTAAATTTACTTGGAAATGTATAAAAATTTATTTTTTGATACAAATTTATTAATTTAATACTTTAATTTGTTTTATTATTTAGTAAAATTGTATATTTTAATATAATATAATTTTTTTTTAATAAATAAAAAATAAAATAAATAAAAAAAACTATTATTTCACCTAGACCACTCACTTTCCCTCAAAACTCGTGACTTTAATTTTTGTTTATTAAAGCTTTTGTGGTTTGAAATATTATTATTAGGAGAATTTTAATTATAGACCACATATTTGTATTAAATATTTATTAAAAATATATATATATTTGTACAGTATTTATAAATTTTTAATAAATATTTAATACAAATATGTGGTCTATAATTAAAAGTTCTCCTACTTTCATTTTTCACAAAAAAGTATATTATTTCTCATAAACCCGTAATTTAAATTTCATATACCAAAAATGAATTTATTCATATACCCGTAATTTAAATTTCATATACCAAAAATGAATTTATTCACATACCCGAAAATGAATTTTTTCATATACCCGAATATGAAAAATTTCATATCTGGGTTTGTGAAAATTCATTTTTGGTATATGACCTTCTCATATACCCAAAATGAATATTCATAAACAGTTTGTGTAACAGACTTCCTATACATGTGTATGAATCTGGCTGAAAATTTTTAACAGTGCAGGCAGGCTCTTTATATATATATATATATATATATATATATATATATATATATACTGGAGTATAATCAGAGCTGTTGCAAGTACTTTTCAAAAGTACTTAAGTATTAAATAACCAGTACATGGCATTTTTTTTTACTTCCAGTACCCAGTAATGGCCTCACCGAGTCTCACTTCAAGTAAACTACTTCATTTTATCTAGTACCGGATAAACTCTTTTGGCAATAAACTACTCAAATTTATACATCACGCCAATTTAATTAATCTCTTCTGTCGTGGCCCCATTCCCGCGATGCGGGGTCGGCGGACCTCATTTTTTCCTTCCAACCCTATCATGAGTTTTTGCGACTGGAATAAATAGAACAGGCAGGCCCGTCGCACGGTCTGACGCAGTTCGTGGTCGCCATCCACGTACCCACAAGACGTGGGCCCCTGAGCAAGTCAATTTAATTAATCTATTAATATTAAAGTATAATACAGTAATTTAGGATTTTTAACTCCTAAATTAACGAAAAAAAAAGTTATCTATTAATAAATTAAAATTTAATCAAAAAGTGGTAAAAAATGAATTATAATATTAACTAAAGCTTAATTTAACGACCGATTAAACTAAATATTTTTTTAAATTTTCTAAAATTGGATGGACTTCAATTGAATTAAAAAGCGAACCCTATCCACGAGAAGCTAATGTATCCTCTCTGAGCATAGGTTCACGGGCACTAACTTTATTAAATATTATTTTAAAAAAAATATTTCTAGAATCTCATATCTTTCTTTATACTTGTAAAAGAAAAAGAGGTCCATTTTTTTCGTCCAGTGAGTGTACTTGTGTTTTTTCTTTGCTCACGTTTTTGTTCATAATTTCGTTAATAATTAACAGAATTTTACGAATAAATGATTTTTATAAAACCAAAGAACCATAGAATATCATAAATATGTTTTTTGCATTCATTTTGGATAACTAAAATTGTATTAGAGGTGACCAAAGCAAAAAAATCTTGAAAATTTCGATTTTTCTAAACTTTAAGCCGTTTGTGGCACGTCTAAATGACCTCCGATTGGGCTGAAACTTATAATTTATATGTATTATAATACCTGTGTATTTTTACGGGGTGCCGCGTTAAAAATAATTTGAACATTCTAAATAAAAGCCGTTGTAGAGCATACTTCTATTAAAATCTATTTTTCTCTATATCTCTAAAATTGTCACTGATAGGGCAAAAGTGAAATGATATTTGAATTCAGCATGAAAAGTACTTCTAGAATTTCATATCTTTATTCTTGTGAAAGAAAAAAAGTTAATTTTTGTCGACTAGTGTATCCAAAAGAGAAAAATGAGATATATAAAAATACATCAAATAAAGTCAATATAATTCAACAAGTATTTTTTTATTTATCCCTTCTATAAAAAAAAAAAAAAAAAAAAAAAAAATTAAATAGAGCCTCCAGAAAGCACCAATCTTCAGTTAAGCTAATAAACTTCATATTATTAAATACTGTATTTATTCCTTAATAAGTAATATTTATTAATAATATAACTCTGACAATTCCCAAAATCTATAGTGTGGTTTCCTGAAATGATACATATGTATTCTTAGTTAGAATTAACCGACATTAGGCATTATCACTTAATCTCATAAGAGCGAAATGGGATTAATTAGCGAATATGTTCAAATGTCAACAATCTAATGAGAATCATCTTCACTGACTAGAAGACTTTGAGATATCAGCTGACTTGACTTTTTATAATATTGCAATAAATTAAATTAAAAAATGATGTTTGGAGAAAAGATTAGTAGCGTTATTTAAAATTTTTTTTTTTTTGGGGGGGGCAAATTTTTTTCTTAAAATTTACTTACAAATTGGTATCTCAAATATCAAATTTGGCCAAAAGATATTTAATTTAATTAATTTTTTACAGTTTATATACCCGTAGATATATTTTGAAATATTTTATTTATGAATAATATAAAATTTTTAAAAAATTAGAGCCCTTGAGGGGGGGGCGCAAATGCCTCCCCTCCTGGAATAGATGATGTTTCTGATAAATTTTTTTAAATGAGAGAGTAAATATTTCTATAAATTTAGACATATAGGTTCTCGGATACTTTTACCCAGTGAATTCAACCTCAAAATAGAGATCTCATGATTATAATAAAGTAACCCAGCTGGGCCCGAGGCGGACTTCGTTGGCTACGCTGGTCCTTGTAGTGATATGGCCCCCAACAAAATAATCCCGGGCTCCAACAATTGACTTATGAGACGAAATGATTCCCTCTTTGCTTACTACGTCTATGATTGCTATCAAAGTTTATAGAGATTCATTGCAAAGTAAAAACATTTTGTTTTCCATATACATTTTAATATATAACAACATGCTTTTAAGCCCTTTCCACTTCTCTACCAAACTCAGATATTTCAAATATTTAATATTTTTATTTGTATATAGATATGAAAAAATAATTCGATTTAGAGATAAACAATTTTTCAAAATAAACTTTGGAGAAAATATTCCATTTAGATATATATATATTCAGTTTGTATGTCTAAGAAGAACTGAAGAAAAAAAAGATTAAGTGTTTGCAATAATATCTAAAACTACATTTTAGTTTTTTAATTTTATACATCTGAACAATCTTATAAACAATACAAAGAATGAATAAAAGTTGCCAGAAATAATAAATAAATAAAAAAAGGTATAGAAATTAAAAGTAGGCAGGCAGTAGTGATAAAATTATTTTAATTTCCTGATCGACTTTTCGGTCGCAGCCTTCTTCAAGACCTTAAATTGTTACTGGGTGTGTTGTTTGCTCTCGTTTTGAAGAGCTGAATCATGCTAATCGATGTGTAATATATTAGACAATTTTTACTCCCTAATGAGTACAAACCAGGGCTGAAGTGTGGGCAGAAAAATATGCAAACATCGACATCGAGAAAATTAAGGAGGGTTAAATTATAATGTGTTGGTCCATGAATTAATTATTAAAAACATACAACCAAGTATTTATTAATTTAAATAAGCTAAAAAGGCACCACGGATCGGTCGATTATCCCTACTACTGGATCAGAGTACCGCATTCGCTCATTTATATTTGGTAGTCGACTGAAATTTAGCGATCTATCAAATTTAAATGAGCGAATGCGGTACTCTGATCCAGTAGTAGGGCAGGTTGAGTACTAATCGACAGATCCGTGGTGCGATTCCCGGTGGTACCTGGCTTATCTAGGGAATTTGGCTGGGGGGGGGGCATGGGAACAGCCATCCTCCGGAGAGCTTGCATGGCCCCATATTGACTCAATTTTCTTGGGGTGGGAAGCCTTCTGGGGGGAGGGGGGGCACGAGCCTTCTGAGGACGCCCCCCCCCCCCCCGGGACCCCCTAGTTACGCGCCCATATCCCCATCCTGTCTCTTTGTGCAATAATCATTCTAGTCATCCTTATTTATTTCAAATTAAGTTATTTATTTGATTTTTGAATTTTTTTTTTTTTTTATTATTTTTATTTGTTTTTTGAAAGTTAATATGGTATTCAATCCGGCCTGCACTTTATAAAAGGGGAGGGAAAAAATATTATTTTTAACCTCTTATGTGTAAGATACTCAATGACATCATGCCCCTTTGTATTATGAGGAACGCGCAAATATGATGACCAGGCAGCAGCCTTGCATCAACTCCGATGGTGACTCAGCAAATCTGCACGTAGATGAATTTAGCTATATATTCCAAAATATACTAACCTTTTTACTTGTCTAACAACTGAAGGAGGCAGTGCTAAGAATTTTTTTAACACCTTTGTAAGTAGAGCGCTATTTATAACGTCTTTCTGTCTATTGAGTGTGATTGATGTGAATTAAAAAAAGTTTATCCCATAGGCTTACTCTATCAGGACTGAAGGAGAAGGGAAGGGGGGGTAGATAGTATCATTATTTTTTTGTAAATCATTTAAATACAATTTAAAAAAATAAAAACAGTCAAACTTAATTTCAAAATATTTACATCTAGTTAGCATGACAACTTTTCTTTTCCTTCCTATGCAATTCTAAAGTTTTTTCTAACTAGATTTTTTTCTTCTTTCCTTAACAAAAAAAAAAAAAAAAAAAAAAAAGTTGAAATGATCCCGTGAGTAGAATTGAAGGGATCACCCCCAAATAGCTCCAATGTCTATACAGTATTAAACAAAAAGAAAAAAAAAAACTTTCCATCATGGCGTGAGATTTTTTTTTTAAATTTCCGAAAAAAAATGTTCAATTTTTTTTATATGCAATTGCAAACAAAAATAAAGTTTGTCAAATAAGGATCAAAGTTAGCCTTTAATAAAAGACTTTACATTTAAAGCAATGTATTTATAAGTCAATGGCCGCCAATCTTTTCAATGTGATGAGCTAGTTTTATAATTTTGGAATAGCATTGGGGCTTGGTGAAGGGGTTAGCGTGCTGGCCTTGTATACCAAGGTTCGCGAGTTCGGATCCCTGCAGTCCAATGATATTATTTAAGTCATTTGAATACCAAATGGCTTAAATAATAATGCCTGGACCCCAAATACATATTATCAAATAACGGTTATCATCAAAAGTGTTAAATAGGCTGAGTTGCCGAAAAGACTGTGTGAATGTGTGTGTGAGTGTAAATGTGAATGAGAAAAAAGTGTGAATGTTTAAAAAAAAAAATTTGGAATAAACAGTGAGTAAAAATTTCCTTTTGATTTTAATAATAAAATGATGAGTTAAAAGAATTAGAAGGGGATTTCTTCAGAATAATGTTAATTCGTGCCATGGATGAAAAGCCGGCCCTAAGGTGGTATAAAACCTATTTAAGAACACAAATGGACTCAATGGACTTGCTTGACACCCCTGTCATAGGTATAGAGCAGTGGTTCCCAACCTTTTTTGATGTGCGGCCCACTTTTTCCGTAATTTTTTGAAGTGCGGCCCACTTTTTCCGTAAAAAAAACGCTGAGGCCCAGTGTATATATATATAATTTTATATAAATATATATAATTTTTATCTTTTCTTAGACGTCCGCGGCCCAGTTCCAATCAGCTCACGGCCCACAACTAGGGCTGGACGGTAATGGATTTTCATTACCGACCTCGATAATGAAAAAAAAAACCGGTTTTTCTCGAAAGTCGGTAAAAATTTTTTACCGCCCGCGGAACCAAAGTTTGCCGCCGGGGAACATTTTTGCGGAACCAAAATTTTTCCCAGGCCGAAAAAATATTTTACCTTTTTTTTAGAGAGCCAATTTTTTGCCGAAACATCTTTTTTTTTTAGAGACTCCGGTTTGTTGCCGAAACATTTTTTTTCTCCAGCGGAACCAAAATTTTTTCCCGTCCGGAAAAATATTTTACCTTTTTTTTAGAGAGCCAATTTTTTGCCGAAACATTTTTTTCCCTCGTGGAACCAAAATTTTTCCCGGCCGGAAAAATATTTTACCTTTTTTTTAGAGAGCCAATTTTTTGCCGCCGCGGAACCACAATTTGGTTTGCCGCCGCGGAACATTTTTTTTCTCGCCGAACCAAAATTTTTTACCGCCCGAAAAAATAGGTTTTTACCGACTTTCGAAAAAAAAACCGGTTTTTATCGAATTAGAGTTTCGTTACCGCGTTTTCGGTAAAAAATTTTTACCGGTTTTTACCGGTAAACCGGTTTACCGTCCAGCCCTACCCACAACTGGGCCGCGGCCCACGGGTTGGGAACCGCTGGTATAGAGTATTAGAACTAATACTACGCACGCCTCTCCCCCAGACTATTATAAACCATGTACGGTAAGTATATACCATGTTGTGTATTTTTTGGCAAATATATTTTAAAATGAAATTGTAACAAAATCTTAGTTCTCTTTTTTCTTAATTATTAAACAAATATTTTCCCTAGTACGTTCGTTGTTCGTCCTTTGACTAGCATCACATCCGAAAGAGTGAGATCGAAAGTAAACCTCTCTCTCTCTCTCTCTTTCAAACAAAAGTCCTTTTCATATTAGACATAGAAAAAAATTGTAATCTATTTCGTTTCGACCCCAATTATTTAAGCTTCATTTCCATTATAATTAGGACAGATAATTTAATTCTGGCAAGTCCACTTGAAATTTGAAGACTGAAAGGTTTTACACTTAATGTCACCACAATATGATTCGAGATAATGTCATTCGCACAAGAACTGCGAATTCCAGCAACTTATCATATGAAAAGTTGAGTAGAAGTAGGACCGCCCTAAAAAGAAGTCAGCATCGATTAATTAAGCTAATCTCAAAATTAACGAAATCTTTACACCAGAGGATGAGTCAAATTCTCATTAAGGGCCAAATCGGAAGGCCCTTTAATAGGAAACCCAATCCCCGCTATTCTTCTTTGAAAAATATCATCATGCAAATCGCCTAATCCTAATTCCAACGTAATTCTATTTTTTAAACTAAGGGTGAGAAAAGAGGGCATTTATTTTAATGTTTTTCTTTTTTTCTGAACAGTTGCTATAAATTAATTTTATTTATTTTGGCCGCATTATAAATTTTAATGGTTTAATAAAATTTTGACTTGAAATCATATAGATTAAGGGATCCTATTTCTCGCAGAGTTAAGTAATAATTACTCAGATTTGTGTTTGTAAATAATGATCCGGTGGCGCCAAATGGTGCGTGAAACAAAAAATTGCTGGAAAATTTTTATTTTTACCAAAGTATTATAATTGATTTATGGAAAATATATTATTAAGGTTGTTTGGACATTAAAGCACTTTATTAGATTAAAAGCTAATTTTTTTATGTTATTAATCACTATGTATAAAATAAAATTTTGAAGCAGATGTCATATCTGCTTCAAAATTTTATACACGCAGGGTTATCGTGTAATTAATTTAAAAAAAAATTGAAATTTAACAAGTAGTCTAAGCGGAATGTCGACTAAAAGCACACATATCGAATTATTTAGTCACTCCTGCAATAGATACAAAAACAAAAAACTTACATTTTGCCAATTCACTTCTGAGGAATTCGTTAAACTAAAATCAAAAGTTTCTGCTGAGGGCTTTTAAAGATATTTTAACATGAAAGTCAAAAAATTCCCGAAAATGACAGTCAGTCATTTAAAAAAAATAAGTAAGTCACGTGACTCAAACCAGTCGGGCAACGTCACATAAAATAAATCGCCCCTTAACCCCCCCCCCCCCCCTTGAACTATTTTCTTGATAATTCAAAATATTTTAAATTTAGGCTATGTATAGCTCGTGAAAAATTGAAATTGGCTATTGAACTTGAAATAGGCACTAAAAAAGGCATTTATAGATGAAATAGGCACCAAAACCCAGAATCGGCCAAAATAGGCATTATAGGCACTAACAAATGCCTCTTGTTTAATTCAGAATTTCATGAAACGTATACATATCATATTGGCCTAAATTTTAAGCTATAAACTAATCTCAACTACATTTTTTGTCTCAAATTTAAAGCCTAGCTTGAGCCTATGACTTTATTTATTTTACTTTATTTATTTATTAATTTGCGAGTACATTTTACATATAATATTATATGGTTTTCGAATGTGGGGGGGGGGGGCGCTAAAAAGTTATTATGCCCCGGGCGCGAGTTAAGCTAGCTACTCAATTTTCTGAATATATTATCAGTATCAGCAGGTTTTGGTCAGGCGGCTTCAAATAATTAATATAAAACAAACTTGTCATTAGAAATTTTTGAAAAAATTAATAAAATTTAATAATGACCTGTTGCATGAGTGGATACAAAATTTAACAATGCATTGGGCAATTCATTACCAAATGTAGAATACCAAAGAGAAGAGTTTTATTAGAAGTAAGCTATAATAAATGTGCAAAAACCTTATAATTAATATTGAGCCAGCTATCCTTTTCGAAGTCAGGTCCACATTGAGAATTCAAGGTGCTATCATTACCCTAAGAATAAATACCCCCTTTTTTAACAACATTACCTTATTATATACGATCTCTTAATTTTTTTCTTATGAAGACGGCCGGGGTAGTTTATGGTTGTCCCACCAGTTTTTTTTTTTTTTTTTTTTTTTTTTTAATTAAAGTATAAAACTAAAGCAATTTGCATGAAAATTTAAACAAAAAATTGTGATTTTTTACTTTTTTATTATGTTATGATAAAAAGTCAACTTTTCTTTTGAACAATAATTATTTTTGTCTTATATTTTTATTGAATTAAAAAGTTAATAAATGGCCAAAAGCAATTCTCGACTCCCCCTCTTTCTCCGTACTACCAACTCATCCCTTTATTTACAAAATAATATCTGAATAAAAATGACACTTAATTTGTCAGTAAGCGGTTTTGAAATTAAGTAATACAAAGTAAAAAGGGAGTCCATTGAAAAAGAGGTTCAGGTGAACACAAGAGGCTTTAATTATTCAAACGCAATCTTTAAACATGCAAGTTTCATCACCCTTAAATTGTGATAAGGAGTGACGGGTTTTTGTTAAATAATTAACGCTTTCGTTTAAAAATGCAAAAGGATCCGGGTTCCGTTTAGGGTTTTGATTCGTTTTCTTTCTTTTTTTTAATACGTCATTTTCGGATCACTCCTCTTTGACATTCTCTAAGGGACAAGGGCCCCTTGTGCTCATTTCGACATTTATCGGACTCTCTGCCCACCTCCCTTATTCCTACTCCTGATCCCCTTTAACCCTTCCTCCTTCCCTATTCCCTGATCCATACTCCTCTCTCTCTCGTAACCCGAAGCCGGAAATTTGCGACCAACTGGCCAACTGGACTGAATCAAAGCGAAATATTTATTCGAAAATTTATTGCACTCACACCCTCTGGCACTATGCAAACTTATTAAAGGATAAACGTACTGATTGAAATTGTAGTAGCCCCAGAATTTATTAAATAAAAATCTGGTGTGACTGGCGCACAACACACAAATTTCTTTTACCCTTCGGTAAGTTGTGCACCGTGCTTGTCATTGTATTGAGATATATTTATTGTAGTTTCCCATAGCACCTTAGTTCCAAACGACCACTTGAGATTCATAAGTACAAAAGTCAATTGATTCAAAATTTCCATAGGCTCTGTGTATTTTGAATGTTGACTGCTAGAAATAAACTATGGTTATTTTTCAAAGTTTTAATCTCATATTTGGATATTTTATACACAATAGGCCCGGGAGCCGTGGCTCAGTGAGAAGACATTAGCTTTTCGCACCGGAGTCCCGGGTTCGCTTCCCGTCCCAAGCGAGAAAAATTTATTTCATTTGATTTGACTACAAGACATTTGAAATAAATAGGGATGGGGTTTTAAATCGGGGGTTCCCCCCTGGGGGGCCCCCCCCCCCGGGGGGGTGGTTTTGGTTTGGGGGGGGATAAAAAGGGGGGGGGGGGTTGGGGGGGGTTTGGTATTCAAAGGAAGAAAAATTTTTTATTTATTAAAAATTAAAAAAATAAAAATCAAAAAAAAAATCTTTTTTTTATTGTCAGGTTAGGAGAAGAAAAGAAAAAAATATTATCATAAAAAAAAACAATTCCAACTACAAAAGTAACTCTCCTTATCTCTAAACTTCAATTTTAAATAAAAAAATTCATTTTTTTTTTTTTTTTTCTCCCCCGGCGGTCTGGCTCTTCTAAAAATAATTTTTTTTTTTTTTTTTCTCCTATAAAGAAAAAAAAATATGTTTGTTTTTTTTTTTAAAAAATTTTCCTTTCTCCTTCCCCTCTTTCTTATCTCCTCTCTTCTTTTTAATATATAAATTTTTTTTTTTTTTTTTTTGTAAAATTTTTAAAAAATTTTTATAAAATTTTTTTTTAAATAATTTTTAAAAATTTTTAAAACTTTTAAAAATTTGTTAAAAAATTTTTAAAAAAAGAGGGGGAGACAACAATATATATTAAAAAATATTATTTTTTTTTTGGTGTGTGTGTTGGTGGGGGGGTTGGGGGCCCGGGCCCCCGGTTTTTTATATATTAAAAAATTATTAAGGGGGGTCTAAATGGCCTTAGATGCCGAAAAAGACCTTAAAAAAAATACACAATAGAGAATCCTAAATAAATAATTTCAAAGAAGACCCCTTTTGAATCAAAATTAACATACTAATCCCCATAGGGATTGGCTCTATGGAAGGAAGAGCCGGAAAATGAATTTGAAATATCTGAAATACATCAGTACTTCAAACAATTTTCACAAAAAATATCACTGATATACTTTTTAAAGAACATCTAAAAAATAGTTGATAAATATGAAATTTAATTTAAAAAATCTGGTGTGACTGGCGCACAGCACACAACTTTCTCTTACCTTCGGTAATCGAAAGTTGTGTTCTGTGCTTGTCACACCAGATTTTTTGTGTCGACATATATTTAGTTCCCGACAGTACGGTACATTCGATTTTCAAGATGTAAAATTTATAAGTATGGGAAAATATTTATATTTTGTTACCATGGCAACCATTTCTCCTATCTTCTCTATGAAATACAAGAGTAAAGTGGTCTTCAGAAGATTTCAATTGCAAAATGAGAATATACATTTTAAAGAGCATCTAAAAAATAATTGATTTTTGAATTTAAAAAAAAATCGTTGGAGCAAATTTTGAGAAAATCGAAAAAAACTGAAAAAGTACATCAGTAAAGTACTAGTACTCTTTGGCCGATTTTGATTAAAAGCTTATTTTTCCGGTCCCGGGGGGTGTTTAACTTAAATATAAAATTTAAACCTCGTAGCTCAATTCCTTCATGCTTAAAATTGAACACACACACACACACCCACACACCCACACACCCACCCACACACACCACAGACAGACCATGTCGCGAAAACCACTTTTTTGGATTCAGGGGACCTCAAAACGTGAAGATCCATCAAAATCTCGACATCGAATTTTTGACATGAATCCAATACTTTCTCTCTATATATATATTACATATATACATAGGTAAGAGAAAGTAAAAAAGATTTATATTCTGTTATCATGATAACCTCCTATCTTCCCTATGAAATACAAGAGTAAAGTGTACTCCAAAAGATTTCAAGTGCAAAATATACAATTTAAAGAGCATGTTAAAAAATAATTGATTGTTGAATTTTAAACAAAATCGTTGGACTTTTTGGCCGATTTTGTTTAAAAGCTTATTTTCATCCCTTGGGGGGGCTTAACTCAAAAATAAAATTTTAAAGAGACAAACCAATTTGCCGGGCCCACTTTTTTGGACTCAGGAAACTTTAAAACGTGAATATTAGGGTGATGCTTAAAAATAAAGTTTAAAATATTTTATGGTTCACCCTCTCATTTTAATTCCCCACATGTTAAATGCTCTATTATAGAAAAAAATTTGGCTGTATTTAAAGCGAATTTAGGGGTCGCTACGAGCATTTAATATTTATAATAATGCCAATATTACAGCATAATAACCCAGTATAATTTTTTTTTCTGATAATTAATTTTTTTTTATCAAAATCGTTTAAGTAGACTATAATTAAAAAATATTTAGAAAATAAAAACTTTTCCTAATTTTAATTACTGAGAATGAGTGATCACATATGAGATCACTGGGATATTCTGTAGAGAAAAATAAGAGAGATGTGCCTAAATGATGTGACGCATATCCTAAACTTTAAAAGCTAGAAAGCTCTAATTCGGCATGTAGATAACGTTTCTTGCGTAGAAGTGGCTTAAGAAGCGATTTTTCAAAATTTCCAAGTTAAGGTGTCCAAAACTTTTGGTGTAAAATTTTGATTTTACTATTTCTTAAATAACTTTTAATCAAAATGTGATTTCAATTTGATTTCTTCTATAAAAAATTAAATAGATATCTCAAAACGATTTTCGTGGTTTTTCGAAATTCGGTCCCTAAGGGCCCAAAATTGCTATTTTGAGGAAAAGTACATTTTTCAATTTCTATTTAATAATTTTTAAATAAGATTATAAAACTGCTTTTTGGCCTAAAACCTTGCTTAGATGAATAACTAGAAGTTGGAAGGATGTTCATGCTTCCAGCCATTAAATATTATTATAACTAGAAGTGGTTTGAATTGTTTTAAAAAGACTGTATCACAGTATTAAAAGATCATAGTAATTGAAGTTCATCTGGAAGCCAGAAGAGCCGGGTTTGAATCAAGAGGCTGATGAATTTATTTAAATCATTTGGATACCAGATGGTAAAAATAAATACGCCTGGACCCCCCTAATCAGGGCCGCAGACAGACTTGACGGGCCCCGGGGCTACCTACCCTCAGAGTGCCGGGGGCCCCGGGGATATAGCCTCCCCTGCTCCTTCACCCCTCTGTCTGCGGCCCTGCCCCTATTTTATCGTATTTGAAATTATAACTGTAATATTATGTCTACGGTAAGAAGGAACATTTCCAAGAAGAATGCAGCCAATATTACTATAGTAAATATGGACCCTGTTACGCATTAGTGTGTCAAGCGCCAGCTACCGAGATTTGAGAAAATTAACATTAAAGTTTTTTGTTTACATTGGATTACCGGTATATATAATTTTTCTTGTCAATTGTGCAAGTAAAATTAAATATAAATTTTTTTAGGACATATTTCATAAAAAATATTATTAATTATAGCATTTGATACAATATTCCGTGCTTAACTCAATTTTTAATTTTTTGGCGCTTGACACACTAAAGCATAACAGGGTCCATATATAAAATAAAGGCGTTAATTGAAAGCAACTTATTAAAAAAGTACTTGATAAAATTCTTTGAACCGGTTCACGAAACTTCCAGCTTAGTATTATATGAGTTTTTAATTACCTTTTCTCTGATTTTTTCGTGACGGTTTTACCCTCGGGTGTTAAATCGTCAAAAAAAAAGAAAGAAAGTGTTGTTAAATTATTTAAAAAATCTTAAAGAAAAAGAATGGAATCGAATACAATGAGGTATTATTTTATTTAAGAAATCAAAGTTTCAAGTTCTTACAAGGAGCTGAGAGAGTTTCCAACTTTGCCTTGAATAAATGCTGCCAGTATTTAAGTATTTTATACGATTCTTTTTTTTTTATATATATATAATAATATTTCTGAGACAGAAGATAATTTAGTTTTAATAACAAAAAAAAAAAAAAAAAAAAAATTAAACGTTGTTATAATTAATATCTAATCTACATACAATATTTTTATTTAGAATTTAATTAAAATCTTTGCTTATAATTAAGATATTCTTTGACCTGAGTACAAAAGGATATTTTCGAAACGAAATACAAAAATATATACTGTACAGCAAAATAATCCACCGGATATCGTGACGAACGAGGAGCGACAAAAAAACACAACCAGTTATAAAGAGAGAGAGAGAAACACCAAAAGAGAGAGAGAGAGAGAGAGAGAGAGAGAGCCCACTGTTTGAAAGAAAATTGAGAATTGAAATTTTTTTTTTCAACTCACACTTTTTTCTCATTCACATTTACACTCACACACACATTCACACAGTCTTTTCGGCAACTCAGGCTATTTAACACTTTTGATGATAACCGTTATTTGATTATACGTATTTGGGGTCCAGGCATTATTATTTAAGCCATTTGGTATTCAAATGACTTAAATAAAATCATTGGACTGCAAGGATCCGAACTCGCGACCCTTGGTATACAAGGCCAGCACGCTAACTCCGACACCAAGCCCGAGGGGCTACTTCAAAAGATGAAATTTAGAAATGTGTCTCGGGTTTCATTCAAAAACATTTTTTTATTTTATATTTAAAAAAACTCTGATGTGACTGTCGCACAACACATAACTTTCTCTTCCCTTTGGTAATTGAAAGTTGTCTTGCAATGATAAGTCTCATATGTATAGAAGAGTATATGTATAAAAAAGTTTTAATTTTATTTTATTAATAATATAAAAATATTTTAGAATTCTAAAATATTTTTAAAATAAAAAATAATCTTTTTTAATGCAACTGAAGGGGCCAAGCTACTTTTAACGCAACTCATCTGACCGCTGTGCATTTTGGCTGCCTAAGCTCAAGGCATCGAGATGAGGCACTTTTGGCGCTCACTGTAGGCCTACCAGGTCGTGTATATAGGTCTATACAGTATTTCTTTTGTATTTAGGCCTATATATAAAAAAAAGTCACATAAGGGAATTAAGAAAAAATAAAATACAGTATTTTAAGATTATATAAAAAGATTCTTAAAAAATAAAATGTTTATTTTCGGACCTTTTAGTATTTTAATTTTTAATGAGTAAGAAAAATTCAAAAAAATATTTTAATAAATTAATATGAGTGGAATTAAAAATAAATAAAATAAATAAGAGAGAGAAAAAGAGGCAGCCCTCTGAGGGGGCCCTTTGCGCTCCAACCTTAAAATTCTAATAAAAAATTTTCATGGTTAAAATTTAAATTAAAAAACAATCATTTTCTTGAAATATTTTTCCTGAAGGGGCACGGGCCCTTTGAGCTCAAATCTTCAAATTTAAATTAAAAAAAAAAAATCATTTTCTTAAAATTTTTTTCCTGAGGGGCCCGGGCCCTTTCTTAAAATTTCAATAAAAAAAATCATTTTTTGGAAATTTTTCCTGAGGGGGCCTTGACCCTTTAAGCTCATAGTAAGTTTGATAAATAAATGAAAGGTGACTTAATAAAGTTTTTTTACCACTAGTACACCTCAATATGCGATCCATTTGTAGCCCGGCAGATATCCAAGAGGTATTCAATCTCCTTTCAGCTATTAGTTAACAAATCAGGTGTGACCGATGCTACTGCCGCTAAGATTCCCCGACGAATATGGTCAATGTCTCGTATCTTCTCTGCATACATAGAGTTCTTGACAAAACCACACAGGAAAAAATCCAATGGGCGCTCAGCTTTAGATGCCCGTTTCCCAGCAAGATGGATGGGTAAAGGTAGCCCAATCGCATGGCCTCCAAGAAGCCCAGACATAGCACCATTGGATTTTTTCCTGTGGGGTTATGTCAAGAACTCTGTGTATGCAGAGAAGATAATGACATTGAACATTTTCGTCAGAGAATCTTAACGGCAGTAGCATAGGTCACTCCTGATTTGTTAACTAATACCTGGAGCGAGATTGAATACCGCTTGGATATCTGCCAGGCTACAAATGGATCGCATATTGAGGTGTACTAGTGGTAAAAAAAACTTTATTAAGTCACCTTTCATTTAATGTATTAGTCACTGGAATATGTATATTTTACATTAAATAACAGTTTCTTAAAACTAGCGAGTTCTTTTTCGGACACCCTGTATTGTAAGCTATTTATAACTTTTTCTCTTTCAAAAATTGTCAAAAACTGTGTAATAAATCGTTAGCATGAAGACCACAATAGCCTTTTACATACTAAAAAAACTTTAAGGGTGGATGAGGGGAAGGGGGGCCCGTATTATTATGTAGCCTCGGGGTCCGTCAAATCTATCTGCAGCCTTGGCTACGCTCTCTATGAGATTATTAAAAATGAAATATTGCTATTTTAGTAAGAGTCTACTGTGACGTTGACAAAATATTTTAATTATGGTATTTATTAGAATGCATTTAAAATAAGCAATAGGCTTAATGCGTCAGAGTCAAGAATAAAATACATAAGAATATTTTAGTAAACCAGTGCTTTAAAAAAAAATTACTATTACAGTATCAGTACGGCAGTGGCCCTTAGAGGGTGGCAATCGCCTCGAGCCTGGCGCAACAACCCGAGTTGATACACTTTTAAAAACTTTGGTTAATTCGTTAGATGGTTCGTTAGGTGGTCAAACTTAGCAAATTTCTTTTCCAGGGAGTGTCTGTGCCACTTCCAATACATAAGTAAAAAGTAAAAATAATATAAAAAAAATTAAAAACAACGCTTTTATAAATGTACTAAAAAGGGATGAATAATTTTGTATAAGTTCTTTAAAATTATATGAAAAATGAATATATGTTTTTAAAACTAAAAGCGTTGGGCGCGGAATTTGCAAAATTTAATTGTATTAATAGGTTTTATGAATATATTTTTATTCCTTAGACTTGGCGGGTAGTTAGGCCTAACAGTTAGAAAAATGACTCAAATGTACAGTACCAGTTTGATTAATTTTTTTAAGTGTTTTTTTTTTTTTTTTTTTTTTTGTAATCTTGTATCGATATGAATTAAGGTTAGTGAACCCTCTGCAATGGAAATTGCAAGATATTGTAAATTTGCGCGCCCAACGCTTTTAGTTTTATATTTTTCATATAATTTTAAAGAACTTTTACAAAATTATTTATCCCTTTTTAGTACATTTATAAAAGCGTTATTTTTAATTTTTTTTTATATTATTTTATTTATCTCTTTTTAGTTTTTGTAATAATATGTTAATACATAAGAGTAATATATAAATAAGATACATGTATAGGATAGAATAAGTCAATTTGTATTTTAAAAGAAGATAAATTTTGATTATAAATTTCACCCCCTCTATTTTTTTTTTTTTTAATTATTTTGAATAGCACATTCTTTAGTGTAAAGGCTATTTAACATCTCAGCCAATACTCAAAACTCTAAATTAATTATAAATAGGAAAGATTTTGATTATAAAACTTTTCCACCCACTCTTTTTTGATCAATCGCGATTAGCATGCCGCCATTTTGAATTTAATTAATTTTTAATTATTTTGAATAGCACATTTTGTAGTCTAACGGCTATTTAACACCACTGCCAATGCTCAAAACTCTAAATTAATTATAAATAGGAGAAATTTTGTTATAAAATTTTACCTCCTCTTTTTTTGATCAGCCGCCATTTTGAAATTAATTGACATACAAAGATGAGACACATCAAATATTGCATTGTCACGAGAGTTACCTATGTGTTGTAGAGGTAGAGGTGGTCGTAATTTCGATTTTCAAATTTGTGGGAAAAAACAGGAAAGCGTTGTAAAAAAGTCAATTGATTCAAAATTTCCATAGGCTATGTGTTATTTAAATGACTGCTTGAAATAAATTATGGCTATTTTTCAATTTAATTTCAATTTCAATTTAATCTCATTTTTTGATATTTTATACACAATAGAGAATTCTAAATAAATACAAAATTTCATAATAATTGGAACTCCTTTTGAATCGAAATTAACATGAAAATTCCCATAGGGATTTAACATTGGCTCTAGGGAAGGAAGAGCCGGAAAATGAATTTGAAAAATCTGAAATATATCAGGAAGGTGTACTAACATTTTTCACTAAAAATTATTTTAATGATTTTAAAGGGCATATAAAACTTAGATGATTTAAGAATTTGAATAAAAATCATTTAAGTCAATTTTGAGAAAATAGAAAAAAACTGAAAAAGTACATCAGTAAAGTAGGCCTACTAGTACTTTTTGGCCGATTTTGTTTAAAAGCTTTGCCAGGCATTTATTCCGGACCATTTTTCTTTGTCAATAATTAACATTTGTAACCCAACTACTTTCTGTAAAAAAAAAAAATGATTTTTAAATAAGATTCATTAATTCGTTGAATGTCAATAAATAAAGCAACATGTTTCTTTGAATAAATTGATGGAATTCAAAAACACACATAAATATATTTGTGAAATATTGGGTAAAATATTTAAAATGTCAAGCAAGTAAATATCAAATGTAAAGAGAGAGAGGAAAGAAATCAAGCATTCAATGAATAAAAAGAAAAAATCTACAAGTGTAGCCAATATTTTATATGTTTAAATGTTAAACAGGTGTTCTTTACTTTTATTTTGCTCTCTCTCTTTCGTACCGAAGCAAAAAGAATGAGTTTTCAACGGATCTTCACATTTTGAGGTCTTCTAAACACGGATTTTCGGTTTGACGTTTGATCTTTGTATGATATAAAAAAAATGAAATACAAGATATTACAGACAGATAAAGAGAGAGACGAGAAAAATATCTTTTTAAAGCGAACTCTTTTTCTTACTTTTCTACAACACTGCTATCAAAAGTAAGGAAAAATATAACCATTTCTACTACGTATAGTCTAGTATCTTGTTATAAAACTAATTCAAATAATTGATTGGAGGGTTAGTGAAGTGAGAAGAAGTATTAAGTAAGAAAGCACATCATAACAGGGTGTCTGGCTGATTAAAGAGTCGTGTTTTGCTCTTCAAAAAAAATGGAAAACATTAAAAATTCGTGCAGTGATTGAATATTTATTTAAAAATGAATTAAAACTGCTTCAACCAAGATTAAATTTTAAAAATTATAAAGGACTCTAACCGCCGTTTAATTATTTTTTAAATAAATATTAAATTACTGCACGATTTTTCAAAGATTCCCATTAAATTACTTAACAAGAAAAAATCCCTTAGAAGAGCAAGTCCTCAGTGGGTAATTTAAAAAAACAAACTCACAATACAAAGCAACAAATATTAATAATAATTTAAAAAAATGTATGATTATTAACGAATAAATAAAACAATTAAAAAAAAAACCAACAGTCAAAAATTGAACGTAACGTAACGTGGGCCAGAAATAAACGTCGCATTAACCATTCCAACATTCGCCTTAAACTATTATTGAAAAAGTAAATATCTGGCCAAAATCCTAACAAGTCTCATATGACCACTTATCTCAAAGTTCGAGAATTAAATAAATTTTTCACTTTAGGACTTGACAAAATTTATAATATATGGGTATTTAATCATCACAGATAGATATAATCTTAAGTAATGGCAGACTTCCACAAATCAATTCCAAAATCTTGTATTACAAACCTATGCCTTCAAGAATCTTGTCCTATGAATTTTCTTCCTATGATCAAAAAATAGCTGATATGAACTATTCATTTATTGTGTTCAAATGAAGGACGGACGTTTCGAACGATACATTTTTGTTTCTAGCATGTGTCAGGCTATGAACCTTTTGAATGCTTTCTAGATTACTAGGTAACTAGAAGCTTATATCTCGTACAAAAATAATATTTTTATTTATTGCCTCATATTAGATAATTATTTTATTTGCTATATTAAAATAATTTGGTTTTCAGTGGCATTTAATGAACAATTAAAATGAGCCAAAAGCTCCTTAACTTGTTCCCCCCTCAAGTTGGAACAACTTGTCGGACTCCAGACGCTCGTTAGCCGCACATCATAACAGTGCTGCAACACCGATTTGACCAGAGGACCAAAGTTTTTAGTAGAACCTTAAAAACATCTAAAGACATTTTATTTATTTACTTTTAAAGAGGAGTCAATAAGTGTTAGAAGCTCGCTTAAATATCGAGAAAAAAGTTTTTTTCTTAAGGAAATAGAAATTATAAACGTAATTACAGAAACGTACATAAATTAAATGATATTTACCGAGATATAATATCTTAAACATAAATTTGATATGCAAATGCAGTGGAATATTCTCCCGTCCGGTATTTCTGATTGTGCTCGATGATTTAAAGCCGAATCAGCCGGAATTTGTTCAAATGCATTAACGATCAAAAGACGGAGGGAAAGTTTACATCAAAAAAGAAGAGGAATTAAATCTGGACTTACGGACTTGAGCGGAATCCAAACCATGTTATTCATTCAGTTTAGTTTGAAAAAGAAGAAGAAGAAATAATAAAAAAAAATCAAGAATTTAGACGTAAAAAGAAACTGTTGCTGAGGATATTTGTATTTTGATGATGGATACAATGAAAATCATTGAATTATTTATGATGTCATCAATGTTATTAACGACATAGGGCACATGGCCTTTCCAGAAATAATAGTTACTATTAAAGTGGATGTTCGGAAATAATAAATTTATTTTTTATTAAAAAATTATCCAATCAGAGACTTAGTAAAAATGATTAGAATCAAATAAAAATTAGAAAATCACTTTAATATAATATTTATAATTATAGCATTGAGGTAAATAAATTGTTTAAAAAATTAAAATTAAATTTACAAATAAATATATAGTCTACATAAATAAATATAAATAAAGAAGAATTTCGAAATTCCCTCTACAAGACCTCATATTTTCAAATATATAATAATATAAAATAAAGTGGATGTTGAATTCAAATAATAAGAGGCAAAAAGGAGCGGGCAGCCAGGAAGTTAGTCTCCACGACATGAAACTCTCTGTTTAAGAAACAGTTTCGGTTTTAATGAAATATAACCATCATCAGTCCATTTATCGAGAGTGTAAGCACAACAAATAACAAAGCATTGAATCATATTGCCGAGTTGCCAGTTGGTGTGTACGTATTATAGGTACAGTGAGCGCCACAATTAAGTCCCCACCTGATAGCTTTAGCCTTAAGTATTTGGTATAGTATATAGTGTATAATGAAATAATTTTAATGACCGAAAAGGCAAAACGTAAAATTTTATTTTACCTTTTCAAATTTAAAATTATTTCACCATTTACCATATACTATTCCATATACTTAAGGCTCTAGCTATCAGGTGGGGACTTAATTGTTGCGCTCACTGTACATAAATTATTTGTATAAAATACACAGCAATGCAATAGGCTTAAATCAGCTTATACGAAGCGCCAAGTTTGAGAAATAAAATTGTTTTTATTAATCAAAATTGTTTAGAGAGTTAATACTCTCGATAAATGGTTATATTTCATTAAAACCGAAACTGTTTCCTAAACAGAGATTAATTTGTTTAATCCCGCACTGACAATTGGAATACCGTTTACTGGCAACCGTTTGCTCTAGTTGAAAGATGATTTAATTATGTAAATTAAAAATAAAAATACTATGTAATATATAATATATATATTATTTATTGATAATAATTTCGACTTTTGGTGTATCATCTTCAAAAGTGATACAAATACTAAGGATCACACTCCAAGTGTTGAAATACGTGTTATGTCAATAAATAAAGCGCGGAAACACATCATCGTGTGTTTATATATTATCTAATTTTTAAAAATAACAGAATATTCCATTCTCTAATTAACAACAATAAATGTATTACAATAGGTTAATAAAAAAAACTTGATAAAAAATCAATTGAGTTGTATAATTAAAAATTATCGAGGCTGTATTTAAAGAAAACCAAAGAGGACGACAAATTTTTTCAAAAAAATATCTGCTTCGGTAAAATACATGCTAATTGATATAAAAAAGTTGAAAAAAAAAAAAAAAATTTAAATGATGGAGAAATAACTGAAGATTTGTTGCTTTGAAAAGTCAATTTATAACACATCAAAGCCTATAAAAAATGATTCAAAGCTTTTATATATAAATAAAACGGTTGGTAAACAGACACAATATTACAATTTCGTATTTAGCTATAGCGCATTTTCTAGATTTTGAAATCAGCAAACTCCGAATTAGAATAGAAAATTAAAAAAAAAAAGTAAAAGTGGGAGAAAGCAACGCTCTGTTTTTTTTTTCGACTAGTAAAATAATTTGCACAAAAATATGCTACAAAAATATTGCCTTTTAAAAAGATGAATTCAAAAGAGAATATAATAATAACCAATCTGCAAAGCCCGCCTTGGGCGAGCAATTGCTTCAAATTTATTCTTGCTCTCCTTCGCCTTCAGGGAGTAAATGCAAAATTTTAAAGTTTTAAATTTCCCTTGGAAATGAATGGCCAACGCTTTATTTCTAATAATAATAATGATATTAATTCTTTGATCAAAAACAATATGAATATGAATATATTATTATTTTGAAAGTATAATTTTGATACCATATTAATAAAAACGTAAAATAATTTTGTATTGTAAATGAATTTTAGAAAAAAAATAAAAATTTGAAAATATTCAGAAGAAAAAACAATTTTTAGGAATCCATGCTGCTGGTGGTTATCCACTGTAATACTGATGTTTTCTCTTATTATATTACAATACAAATATGAAATATCTCTTTACAGAATCTTTTTATGAAAATATAATTTTAAAAAAATTTTAATTATCTACTTTTTAATTTCGTTGATCATTTTATAATTATTACTATTTAACGATTCGATTATTCAACTAATTGTTTTTTAGCCCGAATCAAACCACCAAGAAAAATCTGGTGTGCTGGCGCACAGCACACAACTTTCTCTTACCTTCGGTAATCGAAAGTTAGAATATACATTTGAAAAAGCATCAAAAAAATAATTGATTTCTGAATTTTAATCAAAATCGTTAGAGCGAATTTTGAGAAAATCGAAAAAAAAAAACTGAAAAGGTACATCAGTAAAGTACTAGTACTCTTTGGCCAATTTGTTTAAAAGCTTATTGTTCCGGTCCCAGAGGATGTTTAACTTAAATATAACATTTCAGCCTCATAGCTAAAATAAAATTTCGAAGCAGATTTGCCGAACAGTTGTCACGACTAAATTATAATAAGGAATTTTGGCATTCAAATTTTTCATTTTATTAAAAAAAAAATTTAGATTCTATTATGACTTACTGGTTACTATCCGAACAACCTTAAGATTGGGCAAAATTTAAAAAGTTAATATTTAATAATAAAATTATATTAACATAATATATATACAAAATAAAAGTTTATTTTTAAAACTAAAAATAACGACTAAAGCTCTTTAGGAATGGAGAGTCAGGCAGAATTCTAGCCTATGCGTGCTTTTGATGGGCACAGATAACTGTTAGTTTGATAAACCTAATTACTCAACGATTTTATTTTCTGTCTGCCTGGACATCTTGATCGGGTCTGTTCATATAATTTTCATTAAGTGAACATTTTTTCATTTGCATTTATTTATTAAAACTTACATCTTACTTTTTGTCACTTTTAGTGAAATTAGTGAACAAGTAGGCCTAGTTCTTAATTGAAAATAAAAAAAGGAAAAAATTCATAAAATACCGTATACCCCTGAGCATCGCTATTGACCACAACCTGAAGTTTGTTTTGTCTTTCTCCATGGGCGTAACTAGGGGGGTGCGGGGGGCCTGGCCCTCCCAGAAGGCTCGTGCCCCCCCCCCCCCCAGAAAGTTCCTTGCCCCGAGAAAAATTGAGAAAATATGGGGCTTTCCAGGCCCACCGGAGCATAACTGGTTCCATGGCCCCCCAGCCAAATTCTCTAGTTACGCTCATGGCCTTCTCAGAATTCAGCTGTTGGGCCATCAGAAATCATTATCAAGGATCAAATTATCAAAGGTAGGTTGGAGAAAATTGGCATAGCGATTGCCTCAGTGGATCTATACAAAAAGATCATTGAGCCTGCTGGCTGCCTGTCGCCTCAAACGACAGGGACTTTGTCCCAGACAGAACATCTTAGTGATTATCAAACATGGTTATTGAGGTAAAAATATGTTCTAGCGACGTCGATAGCCGCCCTTCTCTTGTTTCCGAGTGACGTCATTGAGCAAGAAAATCCAAATTTAATAGGTTCTTCTTTATTAGCTTAAGTGGAGTGAAGCTTTCCGTTACCGAAGTTTCACTTATACTAGTGAGTAAAAATATTCTGCTAAATTATTTATATTTAATTAACTATTGATTAATTTTACGTTCTCTTACCCTACATTTTTAATATTTATTGAAACCTTAAAAACTTTTTTTCTCTTTTCTTCAATTTGTGGTGTAACAAAAAAAGCTCGAATTTTAAACGAGACGCTTACGGTCGTAGGAGGATAATTATATTACTACAGTATTTGAGTCATGGAAAATTCTAACTTTTGATGCCACTGCCCTTTGCAAATTTGCATTTGAAAATTTACACATCTAAATTTCATTACTGAAGTGAAAGTGCTTCTCTCAACAAGACTGAGATGGACAAATTAAGTACCCCACCATGAAAAATAATCGGAACTCGCCCTGTATATATAAAATTTCAGAACTGTAAGAGTTTAAAATTTTCCAAAGAGAAAAAGAAAGCAAAATAAATAAATAGTTTTAATAAAATTGGCCTCAATTAGAAAAGATGGCTCAAATTATAATTTATTTAATTGTAAAATTTCAATATCAACTTAATATATATATTCCGGTATTATATATATAAGCTTATATAAATTTAATTTTCAAAGCAAAAGAGAAAGTAGTTTATTCGCCAGAGAAGCCAATTGAGAGTGAATTTAGAAATGAAAAAAAAAATTCTCAAGACATTCATTTGCTGAGTTCTAAATAATTGAGACGATTTAGATGAAAATCGCAATGGGGCACAGGATATTTTTTACATGCTCAATATGCCCACTGATAAATTTTAACTTAATGGCAATTGGGTATAATTAAATACAATTTATATTATTGTAATCAATTTCGTAATGACCATTCAAATTTTCATAATTCATGGCAAATACGTTATAAATAAAATTTATTAAATAAATGGGCAGAGATCTCGTCGCCAGTGTCCAGTTATGATTTATATTTATAAAAACTAAATCAATATTTCATCAGAGAAAATTGAATTTTTTGTTATTATTTTAATATAAAGAGATTGACATGTTTACCAAGTATTTTGCATTCACCTTTTGAGACAATTCAAAAATAGTGAATTTCCAAAAAATTACATCTCTCTTTTTTAGGAACAAAAAGGTATTTTTTGAAGTGAAACTTTTTAAGATACTGTAGAGAGTTCGATCTCCTCCCATCAGGGAGAGGCAGAGTCGCTCTCTTGCTCAGAAACCCAACAAATTTGGATCTTCTTTCTCCTCAACAAATCTTGCCGATTTTGCGTCCCACTTTTTCTATTTTTCTTTTGCTCATATTTTTTGCATGGTAATAAATATCTTTAAACTATGTTACCATATTTAAATAACACAGTTACATGAAAACTACTATTCTTCATGTACTGTATGTATTGAGTGATTAGGAAATGGACAAACCAAAACAAAAGAGGAAAATAATAAAATTATCTTTAAAATAGATCAGAACAAATAAGATAAATGATCTAAAGTGGTTCGACTATTATTGCCAAGAGAGGTTGCTACTGCTCTAACAAATCAGAAAGCTTGTTTTTGACTATAATAGTCTATTTTGTCAGTTATTTTTTAAAAGGATTTATTTATTTAATTAATATTTGATAAATAATAAATCTAAATTAAAAAAATAATTATTAAAATATTTGTATTATTTATTAAAAAAAAAATCTATATTAACAAAATTTCTAATGAATCTAGTTCATTTAAAAATGTACAGTGAAACATTCATCAACATCTGAGGTACAAATTAGGGGTCATTCCTATATGCACTTAAAAATGGTCTTGATGATTATTTGAATTAATTGGAGTATTATTTGTAAATAAATTAATCGTGCCAATCTCGGAAATTACTACAAATATTTTCTCTTTTAATTTGGCTTGAGATTCGATTTCACCGGCTCCTATGGTTTTAAAACTTTCTCCCTTCGTTTAAATGTTATTTTAAGAAAGGTTAAATTGTTTAAGAATGGAATGGAATCGACTTTTTTTTTACTTGGCCTCATGAACTTGAGCCCACTTAGGTACACTTTCCGCTTTCTCCTGATTTTGTCGCAACAGGAAATTGATCTAAACCTAGCTAGGTTGAATCAATGTTTATCGAATCGAAGATATCAGTGCCGAGTTGTGAAATCCCACGGGACCTTCTCTCTCTCGGCCCTTTAGGTACTAAGATTAAGGAATTCATTCCAGGGTCTGGTGTGAAGTTTGAGGAGCAAATCCAATTACTTGGCGCCCAGCAAAGTCTTGGAAAACACCAACCAAGTAGTCGGTTTGCGATTTTTCGCAGCCTTCAATTAAAAAAACACCTCAAATCCAATTCATTATTTTCACGAGTCAAAGGGATAAATTTTTTATTTTAAATGTATTTTTAAGGAATTTGGTGAAATTGTTAGAATGGGTGAATTCAAGTTCAGGTCAATCGAAACATGTAAATAAAAACATTTTTTCTTATTTTAATATATCCAAATTCATAGTTGCAATAAGAATCATAAAATTATAATTATTAATTAATTATTTTGAAAACATATTCAAAAGAGAAAAGAAGTATCATGAAAATATGACTAACCACTTACTATTTGAAATTTGTTTTCAGCAAAATTCAATAATTGCGCCTGCTTAAGAGAAAGCAACCAAAGATGATTTTCTGTAAAGCCGGTTGCCTAATTTTATTTTATTTAACATACCGGTACTTGTGAGTAGGAGATGATTTTTTGTTGGTGGGCCAAGCGCAACATCTATATTTATTATATATAATTCGCTAATGTCCGTCTGTCTGTCTGTCAGGCTCTATTTAGGCAACTTCCCGTTGGAATTTTGAAATGAAATTTTATATGGATAAAGTTGACCTTCTCGGGATTACAGAAAAAATATTTTCATCCCAAAATTCCTATAACTTTGTGAGTTATTAATTCTTAAATTTACGATTTCTCCCATAGGAAATGTATACAGAAAATTTTTTATGTATTCATTTCATTTGTGTATTCCATGAATGTAAACAAATCCTCAAGCAGGCACTGAATTGAAATGGAATAATAATAATTTTCTTTTCATAATTAAGAAGAAAAGGCGAGGGTCCGCAGCAGGCTTCCAACAATTGAAAATGCCACGAAAATCATTTACCAGGAGCATCCCAGGACCCGACGGCGGAGCACCAGTTCAAATAAATGATCAGGAAAGAATAAAGATTTTTAGCTTGACTCAACAAATTCAATTTGAAATAGACATATTAATAACCAACAAAATCACCAACAATATACATTCAGCTCAAGTAAACAACAAACATTGACAACACCTACAACCAATACAATTAGCAAATCAATTTTACCATCAACCAGGAAAAATTGATTTTCTAGGAAGTGAAGTCTTGCCAGGAATAATTCTGTTAGGGGGAAGAATTGAAAGCATCAATGGCTCCCCTACTGGCATGGAAACCAACCTTGGCTGGATCATGACTGGCAAAACAACATCAAAAAAGATAGATCGACAACAAAGCTGATCGAAAGAGATCCAACTCAAAATTCATACAAGAGTATCGCGAATTGGATCACATGGAACTCATTTCACAAAACCAACATCAAGACATACCACATTCCTACAACGCACATCATGCCGTAATCAAAGAAGACAGCTCTACAACAAAGATTGGAGTCGTTTTGATCCATCATCGAAATAATTTCAACAAAACATTGTTGACTTATTGAGAAGAGGAGGGTTTCCCCTGCGCAAGTGGAGCTCAAACAATCCCCACTTGCTTGAAACTTCCCGAACCATCAGGTTAACTGATCTCCTATTCTTGCACACAAGTGCCAAGACCCTGGGAATCATTTGCCACCCTCAGCAAGCCACAATTTCACTTCCACTTCCCAATCCTTCAATATCATTTCTGCACCAAGCGCTCCACATATGTAAATCCCCCAGGCAATGGTGTCCCGCTTTACCAATGTTAAAATTTGGTCACCTTATTAAAAAAGTACTTTTCTAATACAATAGTGATTATTCCAAAGAATTATTTTCGGAAAACTGTGGAAGTAAAGAAATATATTTTTAAAAAATACTGATTAATTTTTTTATTTTATTTTTCTCCTAGTATATTAAAGAGGTATAAACAAACAAAAAATTAAAAATTAAATTTCCTAAATCATGACTTTTATATAGGCCTACTAAAAATTGTTCAATTTTGATGAGAATTAAAAAAATATTTTCCCGTGTGTTAATAAAGGTAGACTCTTTTGATTTAAGTCAACTAATATTGTAACATTAAAACTCGTAAAATTACGTTAAAAAGAAAAAGAGAGAGTTGAGTTTTCTTTTTACAACTCGATCCATTTTCTTTTTTCACTCAACTTTTAATGAGTGTTATATGTAAAAGCAAATAAAAAAAAAAAGAATATCGTCTACATTGAAACAGAGGATAAGAGTTTTCTCCTGGATATATAATTTGGAACTTAATTAACTTAAAGGTTGAAGAATTGCTTTTGGCCAATTTAAATATACAATTCATATCTTCTATTTGAAATGTTTTTATAAAAAGTGTTAGTGAGTTTTGACAAATATTGTGATAAATGATTCAGCAACATCCATTTATATAAATATATTTATGACATTGAGGAATTGTTTAATAAATTCTACTAACTAAGCACATTAAAAATCAAATTCATTAGTGGATAAATGTATTTATGTACTGAATTGTTAAATTATTTATGGCTTTTTTTAGTAAGATACACCAAATTTGATATTAATTAATTAGAATATTAAATATTGTGGATAAGATATTAATAATGTAATTAGGGGCGGAAATTGTTGCATGGGTGACGATAATGCAACTGGGTAAATAAAAAAATATTCTAGCTGCTGACTGTTGCAGTGGCGTCATTTGGGGGGGCTGAGGGGGGGCATTTGCCTCCCCCAAGGGCTCTGATTTTTATAAAATTTTATATTATTCTAAATAAAATACTGCAAAATACATCAACGAGTATACAAACTGTACAAAATTAAACAATTAATTAAATTAAATATCTTTTGTACAAATTTGTGTACCCTTTTGTAAGTAAATTTTAAGAAAAAAAAATGTTTGCCCCCTCCCCCAAGAAAAAGTTGAAATGACGCCACTGGACTGTTGTTATATGAATCTGAAGAAGGGACAATAAGTTGTCAAAACTTCAATGGCAAAAATTTATTCGATTTTCAAATTTAAAACATAGTCTTTAATAAAGGATATTACAGGATGTCACGGCTCCTACCTATTAATTAAGAAATTAAAATAAATTTTTTGTTTAATTAACTGATAAAATAGTCTAATGCCAGATTTGACAGTCCAAAACAAGCTTTTTTCATCCTATAAAAAATTCTTCAATTTTGCAAAACTTAGAGTACAAATAGGCGTACCCCCCTTATCGTTGTTCATTTTAGCTAAGTGCACTTGCAACTGATCTAAATTATGCATATTTGCATGTTCACTTGTGTATAGATGAACTAAAATTATATTTGCCCCAAATCTGAAGTCATAAATTCGTAGATCGTTTAAAGTTTAAAATTTTAAATATTTAATTATCTCTTTCAGAAAACTTATAATTAACTCTATTAAAAGACAAACTATTCTTTACGATAATTTTGTAATTTTTTTTATAAATCTAATGTTAATTACTAATTTTTTTTTTAATTTGATATTAGGGTCTATATTGAAAATTAGTTAAAATTAAGAAATTAATTTGCTTTAAATTATGAAATATAATTATTCATTTTCATTTAAAGGCAGCCATATTTAATGACTAGACATTAATTTCATCAAGATAAAGTGTTTCTTAAGAAATAAGCCATCTCATCCTGGAAATGGTGGCTTCCCTAGGGAATAATTAGCCAAATAATATAACTAATTACCTTTTAATATTTTATTTTTGCAAATTTTAAAACTATTTTTTACTCAAGTTTTATAATTATTAAGAATTAAGTTCTTAAATAAATGAAATGGGAAATTTGAAAGAGATTCTTATTTTATTATTTTTTTAAATAAATACATTAATTAATTTTTTTGAATTCTCAGTTTAGGAGTCAAAAATTTAGTTAGCGATTTGTATAATTAATTGTATTCAAATTTTTTTTTTCGATTTGGATCCCCTTATTAATTTATTTATACAAAGGAAAATGAGCTGCATCATTAAATGTGCATAAAGGAATATGTGTGCGTTTATAGCGGAGTGTTAGAGTGGGAGGAGTAGGGGGGGTACAGCCGAAGGAATGATAATTGAAAAATGCTGCTCAGCTATTAAAAAAAAAATTGATTTAATAAAATTAATCTAACTAAAAATTCTTATTATGAGTTATCTATCTACCACATGTATTACATGGACCAGGGAGTAGTAGTAATAATTTGAATCTCTTAAATATTTTGTAAAATTAATTATAATCAAATTTCTTCAATATGGAAACACAAAATCGACAAGTTGGCTTCGAAATTAGAAATGCAGTCTCTGAATTATCTTGCCAATTATTTTTTTAAACAATTTATTTAAATGCTATTTAATAAAAAAATTGGTTTTGGGATTTACTAATTAACTAAGTTTACTAATAAAAAAATACATATTTCAATTAAGAAACATTCTTATGAATTTAATTCATTTTAAAAAATACATTGGAAAATAAATTTGAGATACATATTGATAGACGTTTAAATTTTAATAAAGCCCGTGGCTCGTGGCTCAGAAAGAAGACATGAGCTTCTCGTGCCTGTGGTCCCGGGTTTGCTTCGCGTCCTTAGGGAGCAAAATTTAGTTCATTTGAAATGGCTACTAATCATTTTTTTTTTTTTTTTTTGTTTTTTTTTAAGGTCTTTTTCGGCATCTAAGGCCATTTAGACCCCATCCATATTTATTTCAAATGATTGCAGTCAAATCAAATGAAATAATTTTTTTTCGCTTGGGACGGGAAGCGAACCCGGGACTCCGGTGCGAGAAGCTAATGTCTTCTCACTGAGCCACGGCTCCCGGGCCTACTAATCTTTTGAAATAAATAAATAGGGATGGGGCCTAAAAGGCCTTACATGCCAAAAAAGACTTGAAAACAAATTAAAAAAAAATCTTTATAATGATGATATAAATATAGGCTTATATAAATAAATGGGGTTGGAAAATAACGACCAGCAGATTAAACGCTCCACCTGACGTCCTTTATTTGGCAAATATTTCGACGCATATGACATGCATGCTCAGTGCCACGAGGATGTAATAGGTGGGCTTGGTCCAAAAATTATTTAAATGCCTTAGGGACTTCATACATGTTTTTTGTGAGGTGCCTTCTTTAAGCTCATTCAAGATTGATACAATATCAATCCAGCATCAGAGCGGTCATCAGCTTAAAGGAGGCACCTCACAAAAAACATGTATGACGCCTCTAAGGCATTTAAATTTTGGACCAAGCCCACCTATTACATCCTCGTGGCACTGAGGATGATGCATGTCATATGCGTCGAAATATTTGCCAAATAAAGGACGTCAGGTGGAGCGATTAATTTGCTGGTCGTTATTCTCCAACCCCATTACTCTACTCATCCCAGCCTACTATATAATTTGCATATAAATTTAAAAAAATTAAACTAGTTTTTATTTTCCTTTTGTATACACTCAGTTACACAAATTATCTGTACTATTTATATACTCAACTCTATTTGTACGACAAACGTCAACAAATAAATTATTATTTTTATTATTAACTAGTTTTAAATAAAATTAACTTTAAAAAAAAATTGGCCGAAAAGTACTAGTACCATACGATGTACTCTTTCAGTTTTTCGATTTTCTCAAAATTGGTTCAATCGATTTTGATTGATTGATTGATTGATTGGTTTTATTTTTGCTCTGAGTCTTTTTGGCTCTTTGAGCATTTTAAAAAGTGTACAGTGAATTTACATGTGTCTCCTCTTATTTAAAATCACAAAATTTATAATATCTTAATACACAAATATTATGTTTAATCTTCAAGTGGTTACTTGTCTGATAGAGCCAGGATGAATTGCTCTTAGGAAAATAAAATTCTTAATAAATTTTATTATATTTTATTAATTCGGAGACTTAATTATGGCCAACCATGTACATTTTTGGTTTCGATCCTCTATGTGATCATCATAAAGGCCTGAAAATAACATATGCACAAATAACATCCATACATTTCTTAAAATCAATTTTCTTAGAACTACGTACCTCAGCTCCTAACACAAATATTATTTTTACATAAACAAATACATTTTTTTTTTTTTTTGTTCCTTATTGGTACTCACTCTACATTTATTTCTAAATATATGTCGACACAAAAAATTTGGTGCGGCAAGCACAGAACACAACTTTCAATTAGTGATGGTAGAGAAAGTTGATTGCTGTGCGACCAGTCACACCAGATTTTTACTATCGTTTTCTTCTTAATATTTTTGATACTCGAAAAGTTTCTCATAATTCCGAGTTCCGAACTTAATCATATTCAATTGGATGAATAAAAATGAAAAAAATAAAAAGGAGATTTTAAAAGTCACTGTGATATTTAAAGAGCATTTATTTAATATTTGACTCATTTGAAAATAGAAAAAGAAAAAATATTTTAATTATTATTATTTAACCTGTTGACATTTGAAATTTATAAATAAATAAAGGATAACTAACTATTTGATTGACAAAAAAATATTAAAAATACAGTCAGGGAGGGGTTCATAAGTTAGTTATTAATTAATTTTTTAGCTAGTCTTTTATAATAATTAAAAATTTCGAAATCATGAAAAGTTTATTTTTCCTTTCTCGCCCTTTTATTGATAATTCAATTCATTGTTCAGAATTTTAATTAATTTTTTTTTAATATTTTTTTCTATTAAAAGGAGATGCATATAGATTTTGAAAAATCGTATTTGAATAAAAAAAAAGAGATTAATTATTTATTTATTAATCTATAATTGAAGGCTTTGGAGTGAGGAGGGTTTGATTAAAATTTTCTTTGATATTGGCCTACACCAAAGTAGAATTCGTTTCTAATAAGAGGAATAAATATAATTAGGTATATGTTGAGGTTATTCAAAAATTATAAGAGGTCATTCAAGAGTTCATAAACTTATGAACTTCGCAATTCTAAACATATTTTCTCTTCGATTTAAATATACAAAGGGAAATGAAAATATAGTAAAACTGCTTAACATAAGTTAAATAAATAATTAATTTCTTCATTGATTTTCAGTTTTCTGATCAACAATGAAGATAAATAGGAATGAAAAATATCACATTTTTATTTTAGTTTAGTGAATTATCTCCTATTGATTTTTCAATTCACTTAGAGCAGGGATTAGTCTAATCACTCATATTAAGCGGAGATTTTCTGTAATTTCTATTCTGAAATCAAATTGGCCTTTTCAGGAATGCAAATTTTTTGGGGATTAATCCGCAGACTGTACAACGATCGACAGTATCAAAATTGCAATTAAGCATTTCAATACATTTTGTATCGTAAATATTAATATTTTTGGAACGAAGCTCTTTAACTCGGTTTACGAGGGTGAATTGGCAGAAATCGTCAAGTAACAAAAAATGCGTTCCAGGGCGCAGCTCCCTGGCTGATTTCAAATAAAATGTATAGAGGTAAGCCCTTGTGACTATTTTTGGTTAATTTAATTTAATGCGAAAGGCGTCAATGAATGAAATCAAATATATACAGCAAGAAACAACCCAGATAGCACAGTACGTCTTATGTACGTACATAAGACGTACTGTGCTATCTGGGAATGCATCTCACACCCGTGGATTGAGTTTTTATATTGTTAATAAACAAAATACGCCCATTTGTATTTTATTAACTATCGATTGTCCTGAGGAAGAGCGCGATTTGCGTCCGAAACGTCGGCAATCGAAATAAAATTAGATAAGGATTGATTAAATTTTTGTGATTTCTTTCCTGGCTGCCATCCTACTCATATCTGTTCATAGTTCAGTTATCATCTCAATATTATTTAAATTTTATATTTATTTTTCAAAGAAGGGGACGAGGGAGGACAAAAGCCCTCTCATGTATCTTCTTCAAATGACGTTCCGTATTGCCAAGAAAATTGGTTAAAATGACTATTATGCTTACATAAAAATAAATCTATGTTAACGTTTTAAAATTGATTAAAAATGTAATAAAAAATCCTATGAAGTTAGGGCCCTTCAAAATATTCAATTTGAGATGTCAGTTATTTTTTTAGGGAACTATAATATAGCCATCATTTATAAATCCTTAAATATCAAATTTTATTAAAATATAACAAAATTAAAAAAATAATAGTAGAAATTATACATTTTTGTAATATTTCAAAACTTTAAGCCCTTAGTGGCACCATATGATAGCATCCGATTTTCTTAGTTAACACATGTAACAACTTTTCCGCATCCAGCCGTTTTCGATTTAAAAAAAAAAAAGTGAAAAATCGTACTTTTTCGCTCCACCCTACTATACAGGTAATGCACTGAGATTATTCCCAAGTTGGCTAAATGGTTAAAGTAAAGAAAAATGAAACATGACCGGAAACTCTTCTTTCATCAGATCCGTTATTTGGTTTCATTCAGGGCCTAAGAGATTTTGTAGGGGGGGGCAAAATTTAATTTTGCCGCCCCCTCATTTAAATTTTCTATACAAAATTCATATCATTTTACCTTTTTTTTAGTAAATCTTTCTTTAATTGCCGCCCCCTGATATCTGCCGCCCGGGGCACAGGCACCCACTGCCCCCCCCCCCCTAGATCCGGCCCTGGTTTCATCCCCTAAATTAAATCGACTTGACCAATTGAGTTGAATTTTTGCACAAAAACCCTAATGTAAAATCCTAGTTTGGAGAAAAATATTCATTTATCTGTTTCAAAATAGAGGCCATATTAGTTATTTTTGTTTAAAATTTTAAATGGCCGCCATTTTGAATGGATAAATTGGTGAAATCGATTTTTTTCCTCCGAACTAGAACTTTACATTTTTGAGTTCAGTGCAAAAGTTTAATTCAATCGGTCAAGCGTTCTAATAGCGAATATCTAGTGAAAGACTTCGTTACCTGAAGTTTTTCTTTATTTTAAATTATCTTTGCCATTACAGAACCCTGTATATTAAAATTAAAATTATTTTTTGGGAGAAAAAAAAAATAATGACATTATCCTTATGGTATTTTAAACCCTAACTTGATTTAAAAATAAAAAGTTTCTAAAAAAATTATCAATATCAATGTTCCTCTTTAACATTTTAAATTATTTTCAATTATTATTGTATTTATTGAAATGGTGTCACTAACGATTTTCGCCCAACTGATAGAATTTTCCCAGGCCGCTGAGTCTTCCCAATCTGACCCTGCCACACAGAAAAGGATTTCTTTAAAACTTTGTTTAATAATAAGGATAAGACAAGAATTAGAAATGAGCTGATTGAAATGATAAAAATTTTTGATTTTTCTTAAAAAGATAATTAAAATTCCGTGTCGACGCTTCACTCCCTGTGAGAACATCAATACTTAATTATAAAGATCAAAAGGAAAATTGAATATGAAACAACAGATACAAATTATAGCTTCTGCAATTGACTAGAGATAAGTGGAGGGGAGGGTATTAAGGACTTGGTGGGTTTGAGATTTCCAACCCCCCCCTCCAACATTCTAAAACGAATATCCCCTCTCTCTGTCTGTATGTCGTAAAGTTCGCACTTTACGCTTGAACAACCGATGGGTGGTTGGTTGCTTATGCGTGTAAAGTGTAGTTGTAAATTCGATATGAATCGACCAACCTGCATGCTCAATCTATGTTGTTATGCACAATTTTCTATCTTATGCCTGTGTGAGTTTTAACATCGATAATACTCTTTGAATTTGTTCCTGACAAAAATAATAAAATTGGTGACATGAATGTCATGTTATATTTTTATCCGTCAAATAAATAAAATAAATAATTCTCTATGCATATTTTTAAATTTTTATTTTGAATAAATATTTTATTATTTTTATTTTTAAAATAACCGAGAGGAGATATGGTCCAGGGGAGATGAGATGTTTCTAATTTGGATTTGAAAATGTTCATTCAATAATTCAATCTCAAATTTTAAAAATAAAAATAACTTTTCTATCTCGTTTTATATTTGTATATCAAAAGAAAAATCGAAATAGTACTTCTCTTTCAGAAATATCTATATGCAGGATCGCAGATAGGGGAGGGGAGGGGCAGGGGGTCTATATCCCCGGGGCTCGGGCTTTCCTAGGAGGCCCTGGCCCTTTGCGCTCCAATCTTAAAATTCCAATAAAAAATAATTTTCATGGTTAAAATTTCAATCAAAAGCAAACGTGTGGGGTCGTGGGACCCTCAGCAGGAACGAAGTTCCTCACGCCTTTTCTTCAATTCAGAATATAATTTATTATGAATATTATTTAAATAGACGGAAAGCCCGCCTTTAGCGGATTATATTTCTAGGATATTTGGCAAGGTGTTGAAGATGATTATTTGAATATATTCTAATATCCAAGTTGAAACTATGTTCGAGGGTTGGCCAACTCCCTCTGGCGAGACGAAGCTAACTTCAGCTTCAACTAAAGCATTTCAAATTTTAAATTTTAGTAAAAAAATTATTTTTTTAAATTATTTATTTTAAATTATAATATTTATTTAAATTAATTTCAATTTTTATTTTTAATAATTTTTATATTTTATGTCTTTATTAAGTAGAAAACTTCAAAAAACCTTTAATACTGAAGAGAGTTCATTCCCTGGAAGAGGGTTTCTGCATTGCATTGCACACTACCCATAGCTTTTCTTTCTACCCAAAGATGAAAAAACCGGCCCTAAGAGATTTAAATTATTACTACGTTACTCCCCGTTTCAAATACTCCAGATGTGTTCTTAAACACCTCACACTAATAATTTGAAATAGATTCATTGAAAATTGAGAATTTCTATAGAACTTCTTCTTATAATTGTCGTCAGCGTGGGAGTAGCCAGACATCTTGTTAGGGGGAGGGGGCAACCATTCGTTAGGACGTGAGAGGGGTTTACAATTAAAATAAACATAGGTTATTAATTATTTATTAAATATAATTATAATTAATTGTTTTCCTTATATAAGCTCATTTAAAAAAAAATTCCCAATTGGAAAAGTACATATTTGTTTTTAATAGATAAAACATTTTCAGGACAAGCCAGGGGCATTGCCCCTCCCCCTGCCCCCCACTGGCTACGCCCATGATCGTCAGCGTCAAATTAACGAGTCATGGTCATTGTTTCCCAATGAAATTGCATCTTTCTTGCAACGAGACTTCAGAGGCCTGTTCGATCCATCTTGATGGTGATCTTCCAAGTGATCTTTTTCCCTGGACCTTGCTCTCTATAATGATTTTTTTGAGATCATTTTCTCTGCGCATTATGTGACAGAAGTAGCGCAGGATGCCATCGGAAACAATTGCCTCTAGGCATATTTTCACCCCGAGCTCTTATTGGTACGATGTGCCGCCCAAAGAATCCTGATCAGTTGTCTCCAGCACCACATCTCGAAGGCGTTTTTGAGGTCTCGGTCTTTTCTTAGAACGGTCCATGTTTCAGCCCCATACATAAAGATGGAAAAGTTCAGTATTTCCATCATTCTAATTTTAAAGTAAAAGAAACCGCGTATGCTGGGATGTTTGAATTAAGGTTATGGAGAAGAAATAATCAGCGAATGCTTTCCACGTTAAAATAATTTATTTCCAGATATTTCCGTTTGCCTAACGCAAATCATTCTCAGTGCATCAAATTATACATACGATTGAGGAGCGTTTTACAAACTTATAAAATGCATGAGAAGCCACTCTACATATGGATGGGACAACATCTGATAAGCAAGACACTGAGGGAAAAAACAGTATCTATATATGGACCCTGTTACGCATTAGTGTGTCAAGCGCCAGCTACCGAGTTTTGAGAAAATTAATATTAAAGTTTTTTGTTTTCATTGGATTATATATAATTTTTTTGTCAATTGTGCAAGTAACATTAAATATAAATTTTTTTAGGACATATTTCATAAAAAATAGTATTAATTATAGCATTTGAAACAATATTCCGTGCTTAACTCAATTTTTAATTTTTTGGCGCTTGACACTATAATGCATAACAGGGTCCATATAAGGTATATAATACAATTATATATATATGATCTAAAACAATTTTTCAAAGTGACTCGCCAGGCGCGTGCAAGTTCTAATATTAGTAATAGAACGTACACGCTCCTGGCGAGCTTAGCCATCCACCGGACCAGCTGGTCTCCAATGAATTGTTTTTATTGGGTGTCCCACCAGCAGTGTCAGTTCAAATAATTCTAGATAGTCATCGCGAGGATGTACTTTCTTGCCAAGAAGTGGTAGCAGAGACTCAATAACATGTTAGCACACTAAACTGAAAATCACACTAAAAAATTAAAAGTAGATATTTTCACTGTCTCCAGAAAAACTTCAAGTTCAGTGGCGTCATTTCAACTATTTCTTGGTGAGGGGGCAAATTTTTTCTTGGGGGCAAGCATTTTTTTTTTCTTAAAATTTACTTACAAATGAGTACTCAAATTTGGCCAATACATATTTAATTTAATTAATTGTTTAATTTTGTACAGTTTGTATACTCGTAGATGTATTTTGAGTATTTTATTTAGAATAATATAAAATTTTATAAAAATCAGAGCCCTTGGGGGGGGAGGCAAATGTCCCCCATGCCCCCCCCCCCCAAATTACGCCACTGTTCAAGTTATCTAAGTTCTTTACATTCTAATGTCCTTAAATGCTTCCACTTTTTTAAAACATTATATCATCCGTTATAAGGAGATCAAGAGCATTGTAAACTTTTAGCCCCTGAAATAAGGACAAAAAAATATTTTTAAAATTATGTGTTTTACCGAAATTAACCAAAACAAAACCTTGTTGAGCACTACGTTCCTTATGTCGTAGAGTGCTAAAATTTTGCAGAGTTTATTCTTTTATTAAGTGTAACAAAATAGGAGGGTCCCTACATAGGCGCCAGAACTGGGGGGGGGCAAGGGTACATTGCCCCCCCTGGCATCCTATAGGGGGGGCAGAGGGGCAGAGGGGGGGCAATATGTCTTCTTTTATTTCATTTATTTTTAAAAATGATATATTTTTACTATAGAAAAATAAAATCTTCTAAATTAAAAAAAAATTAAAAGAGTAAGAAATTCATTTTTTTTTTTTCAAATTTTTGATAAAATCACTAGCAAATTTTTTAAAATTTTAATTTTATTAAAATTGTGATTTTATTTAAAATTTTTAAAGCTTTATAGTAGATTTGTTTTTGTTTTATACTATTTGAACATATTAAATTATTTTAATTTAAAAAAAAAAAAAATTTTTTTGCCCCTCCCCTGATTCAAATTCGTTCCGGCGCCCCTTGGTCCCTACATAAAACTTGAGTTTTTTGGACCACCCTAATATATACTGGAGATATATATATTAATATATATATATATATATACTAGTCGTAAAGCCCGGCGGGCTTTTCGTCTAGCCAGGGGCTGCGCCCCCTGGACCCCCATGCTCGCCTTCGGCGAACAATTGGCGGGCAAGTTTATTACCAATTCGGGATATTTCTTGTTGCAATGTAAGTATTAAGATGTTAAGGAAGGATCTTGAATTCAAGCGAGGCTACCGACTGGGCACAACACAAAATGGTCTATTTATGACTGTTTAAAGGGTCAGTCTCATACGTCCTCTCTCCGTTTTTCATCTGCTGCGTAGCCCCGCCCTTAGCTGGTTCACAGAGCACAAAGGACGCTCTCTAATTTCCTAGCCAACTTGTTGATTTTGTGTTCCCATATTGAAGAAATTTGATTATAATTAATTTTACAAAATATTTAAGATATTCAAATTATTACTACGTTACTTCCTGGTCCATGTACTATATGTGTACTTAATTTCAAATGGATTCATTGAAAATTGTGGATTTTCAAGTATCGATATCGGCTCCTATGGGATATATATATATATATTTAGATTTAGATTGCAAAAAAAATTACTTGACGTACTTAAATGTCTAATTGTGAGTAGAAAATTCACTAAGAGAAATAAACAACTCTTGATTTGATTCTACTGTACTTGCGCCAGCAAAAAAAACATGAACTTGTATTGAGTTTTATAGATAAGACGACAAGTGGATAGAGTGAACTCTAAATAAAATACATCAAGAAACCTTGAAGCTAGCCATCCAACTAATAGGCTGACTGAGAGAAAGGAAAAAAACAAATTCCTCATTTGGGAGAAATAAAAATTAAATATCTAATAAATTTGAACACGTTTAACACGTTTTAATTTATTCTAGTGTATTTCATTCATCTTAACATTCATTAAAAAATGTTCCCATTTGGGAATTAACTTGTTTTTTAAGTTTAATTCCCTAGATTAATATATCATCGTTAAATATATAATTTCTCGTGTTGTCTTAGAAATTCATTTTTTTTTTTTCATTGCCTTGACTTTCAAGTATCGATATCGGCTCCTATGGGATGGATTTGCTCTCAAAGAGGGAGAAAACAATCTCACTCCCTGAGAAATTAGAATAAAATTTAGCTTACTGCTAAACTAATAGAGAAAAAATAATATAAGTATGGTATATTTTAAAATATTACACATGTATAAAATAAAAAAGTATACTCATACTATACACTAGAGAAGTGAAACTTCTAAGCAAAATTCACATTCACTATATGAAAATGAAATAATTGTGCAGATCTGTTCGTGTCGACAGCTTTCTTTTTCCTATTCCCGAGGGATGTACAGTGAGCGCCAATTTGGAATATTTCTTGTTGCAATGCAAGTGTTAAGATGTTAAGGAAGAATCTTGAATTCAAGAGAGGTTACCGACTGGGGACAGCACAAAAGGGTCTATTTATGACTGTTTGAAGGAACAGTCGTATTCGTAATCTCTTCCTTTTTCAACTGCTGCGTAACCCCGCCCACTGCGCATCGTCGTATAAACAAAAAGCTGTTTCACAGAGCATCTAACTGCATCTCTATTTTCCGAGCCAATTTGTTGATTTTGTGTTCCCATATTGAAGAAATTTGATTATAATTAATTTTTCAAAATATTTAAATGATTCAAATTATTATATATTATTATATTATATATATGTTCCTTGGTCTCTGGTGTGTACCAGTGGATCCATGTTTCGTCGACTGTCACGAAACGAAGCAGAAACTCCTTTGGATTGCGCTTAAACAGCGTCAAACACTGCTCTGAAGTGGTCCCACGGTTGCGCTTGTTGTCCGGAGTGAGCAAACCCATACAGCAGCCAAACGCGCTTTGATTTCGCTGGGCGATTTCCCTTCCAAAACAAGAATCGAATCACCGACCGATATTGCTCTTTTTCAATTTTTCTAAAATCCGCGGGCACGGCAGATTGTAAATTGCTCTTGCATCAGGCGGTGAGGATAAGTACTTATCGGACCGCCCTCTATACATCTATGAAAACATTTAGCATGTTTTTTTCATTTAACTAGTTTTTTCCTAAGAAAGCAAATTTATATAATCTCGATTAAAAAAAGAAAGAAATTGTAAAATCAAAATTTTACCTCAAAATGGCGATTTGAAATTGAAATATTAAAAAATCGCTCATTAAACCACGTTGAATTAATAAATCTTCATGTCAAATTACAGCTTTCTAGACTTTATACATTAGGGTCGGCGTTGAACATCATATAGGCACAGCTCTCATTTTTTTTATATGTAGATTGTCCCCTCCTTCTCGCCCTCCCCCCGTGAAAAAACTCTTCGCTACGCCTCTGAAAACAATTTTATTGATTCACTGATAACTAGAGACCGGATTGTAAGCAAAAGGCTTATTGCTGAATTTTATAAGCACCCATTAGATATTAAATTTCTACACGAATTACAAAAAACCAAGTTCATTGAGATTGCATTTTTTATGCTTTTTTTGAGTTTTCCGCAAAAACAAAACTGGCCTAAAAAATTTATTTCACCTGGACCCCCCTACTCTGGCTCGGGCCCCCTGGACCCCCTACTTGGGGCGGACTGCGGCGGACCCTTGCAGGGGGGGGTAATCTGGTGGGCCGCACACTTTCGTTAATTTAAAGTCGCATTCTGTACTTGTTTACCAGAATATATATACAAATAAAATTTTTAATTATTAATTTTTAAAATTTTATATTAAAATTAATTTCCTCCTTTACCCCCCCCCCCCCTTGTATCCGCCATTGGTATGAGTAGAAGTTGCTTATGAGATGCTTTTTTTCAACTTTTATGCTTATTTAACAACTATTTATTCAAGATTTTTATGCTTTTTTAAGCACTTTTTTTTTTCATTTTTTTATGCTTTTTTGTCCGGTCTCTACTGATAACACACTTCTTCTTATATCCAAAATGCAGCTTCCAAATTCTGGCAGCCCTGGACGAATGTTCCCCCGTAGAGCGGTGGCTGATGGCACAGCCCTTATTATACTTTGTGTCTATCAGGTCGATTATTTATGAAACAGTTTTATTTAGATATCTTAATGAAATATCCTTAAGGGTAAAATTTATTTTGATGATAATGTGTTTACTACATTTTATTTTTTTAATTCGTTTATATATTATTTATGATCCCGGATTGCGGTACCCCTTACCTGCTGGACCCTCCCACACTGCGGGGTTGGTGGGGGTATTATTTACCCCACTGTTTGTATATTATATATTTTGGAGTTTAGGCTTTCACAGTTGTTATCATTAGTAAAAAAATCCAATTCTTTTACTATTATATATTTTGTTACTTTCTCTTAGCTATGTGTATATGTTAATCTCTTTTTATACCGGGTATATATACATACAAGTTGAGAAAGGCGCGGCTTCGCCGCGCCCATCTCAACTTGGCCCTGGCGGGCGGCGTCTCGGTGCGTGATCAGTAGTTTTCCTCTTAATTTTAAAGCCCATATTATTTTTGCCTAAATGAAAATACAATGAATCAAGTTTAACATTTGAGTATTCGCCCGGCCCAGCCTATGGGTTTTGAAGGCCATTAAAAAATTACGGGCAGGTAGCAAGTCTAAATTTCCCTTTAATAAAGTGATTCGAGCCAACGGGCATGCAAATGAAATCAGGCGGACAGGGACAGGGACCTATTAAAAAAAATCAACAATTTTAAAATAAAAATTTTGGGGGTGGGGCAATTGCACAATAAATCTTACAAGTTAGTTAAAATCTTGGTTAAAAAAAATTTTTGAATTTGCCTCTCCGACTCCGCCCTCTCTGTATTTCGCCAATCAGCGCTATCCTTGAGGCATCCCTGAGGTCTGATTGGTTGTTTCACACATCGGACACCTTCTTAGGGCTTTATTAATAAGTATGATACGCAGGGCCGCAGACAGGGCGGGGCAGGGGGGCTATATCCCCGGGGCCCGGGCCCTCTGAGGGGGCCCGGAATCATTGCATTCCCACCTTAAAATTCTAATAAAAATTAAGTTTCATGGTTAAAATTTCAATTTAAAAAAATATCATTTTCTTGAAATTTTTTTCCTCAAGGGGCCCGGGCCCTTTAAGCTCAAATCTTAAAATTTCAATTTAAAAAAATATCATTTTCTTGAAATTTTTTTCTTCAGAGGGCCCGGGCCTTTTAACCTCAAATCAAGTTTGATCTTTTCACGACTCAGGATAGCTAAAAACGCAGATTTTAGTGGCTAATTTTCAAAAAATTTTCCATCCCCCCAGATTTCTCCCGAATTTCTCTGTCTGGATCTGGCCTCGATAAATTATTGTAACTTTTTGGTTTGGAAATTTTGAAAAAATTTTAAATAACTTTATTTAAATAAATATTTTATGCTAGGTATAACTATTTCAAAAGTTGTCTCAAAAACTGTGTAAAAAATTGTTTGCATGAGGGCCACAATAGCCTTTTATATACTAAAAAAAAAACTTAGTTTTTTTTTTTGGGGGGGGGGCCCGTATTAGTAAGTAGCCCCGGGGCCCGTCAAGTCTGTCTGCGGCCCTGCATATACGTATATAGAGAGAAAGTATTGGATCCATGTCGAAAATTCGATGTCGAGATTTTGATGGATACACATACCCGTTTTGAGGTCCAGTGAATCCAAAAAAGTGGTTTTCGCGACATGGTCTTTCTGTCTGTGTGTCTGTGAACAAAATATCTCAAGAACGAAAAGAGCTAGGAGGTTGAAATTTTATATTTAAGTTAGTCCCCCCTGGCACGTGACACGAAGCTTTTGAACAAAATCGGCCAAAGATTACTATTATTTACTGATGTACTTTTTCAGTTTTTTCAATTTTTTCAAAATTGGCTCTAACGATTTTGATTATAATTCAAAAATCAATTATTTTTTAGATTCTCTTTAAAATGTATTCTCTCATTTTGCCCTTAGAAATGTTTGAAGCATACTTTACTCTTGTACATGATAGGAAAGATAGGAGAAATGGTTGCCATGGTAACAAAATATAAATATTTTTCCATGTTTATAAATTATATATTCTTGAATTTTAATATATCTGGTGGGACAAGCACAGAACACAACTTTCGATTACGTAAGATAAGGAGATTTTGATAGATACACACTGTGTGCGACCAGTCACATCATATTTTTATAATTATTTTCATTTTTTCTATACTTTGGCGGCGCTAAGGGGATCGAGAGTTGGAGAATGCATCCCTTGGTCGCCCCCCCCCCTCAATCAGCTCGAGAGCAGTCAAGGGATTGCACATTTTGTAATTATTTTTTCTATAACCAAAAAATAAATGATTTAAAAGTAAAAATAATATAATAAAAAAAAAAATTAAATAATCCTTTCGTTAGCTATTTCTTTAAATAAAATTTTGACTTAAATATTTTTGAACAATTTTTTTTTGGTAGGGAGGGGGGCGCAAATTATAATCTTGGCTCCGGGCGCAAGATTTCTTTGGGGCTGTCCTGGGGCCTTGAAAAAACTATGGCTAACTACCCTGGACTTAACCTATTTGATAAAGAATTTTTTCACTATTAGATTTAAAATTTTCCTAGAAGAAAATTTTTACATTTTCAAAATTAAAAAAAATTAATTAGTCATAAAAAAATTTCTAATTAAAATAAAAAAAACACCAAAGTTATTTGAGATACAATTTTAGATGCCACCCACTCCTACTAGGAACTAAGCTGCCTCTGTCCTCTAGGTAAAATTTTAACTCATTTTTGAAGTTCTTTTAAAAGGAGGAATCAATTTATAGTAAAAAATCTTTGGTTTTTTTAAATCAAAAGGCTATACTAATTTATTAAGACTTAACGCGTAACGATTTAGTTAAAGAAATATCATTTAATCAGGCTATAGTGATTATAAATTTCATTAAATTCTAGGATTAGTTGGCAAATAAATAAAAAAAGATATATTTGAATTTTAATTGTTACTAAGCTGTGAATTACTCGTTAAAAAAAAAAAACTTTTTTAAGTCTTATTTATATCTAAACCTCTCAGAAGCTCAAAGAGTCTATTTAAAAAAATGACTACATAATTAATAAATTTAAATATTTTTCCCCGCAAACTTACTGTTATCAGCTTCTTGACTTTTATCATCTATATATAGGTTATTTTATATCAAAAATATCCTTTTCACGTTTTATGTCAAAATTTTATGTACTTCAATCACCACTATATAGTGATTATATTATAAAGATAGAATAAAAAAGTTTCGCGATTCTAATCATTTTGTTAAACAACAGATAAATCTGATGTTGACACCAGAGAACTTATTTACTAAATAAACTCATGAAATCAGACTTTCAACTAACAAGTAAGACAAGTTCAAACAAGAATATTACATTGAAACAAAATTTTAACCAAAAAAAACATATTCATTTATAATCTAAAATTTAATAACAATAACGGCTGTGTAGAAGACACAGACAACACCAAATTTTTTTAAATAATATATTTGAGGTTAAAATAAATTGTTTAATTCAGTTATCACATTTTCCGTATCTGTTATCTTACTTGATTGTGCGGGTATGATTACCATATTTACCAAAGATTAAGGTCACAAAAAATTGCCAAAGCCATCTTACCCGACTTTCCTCTACTGTGCCCACAGTTCGACTACTTACAAAATGTGGTCTATAATTAAAAGCTTCCATAATAATAATAATAATAATACAAACCACAAAAGCTTTAATAAATAAATTTTCTCTTAAGTATAAAAAAATTGTAAATAGCTTAATTTAGTTCCTTTGAAGGGAGATGTTTAAAATTTGTCTCAACCAACAACACTCATTAATTAAAAGAATAAATAAAAAGATTATAGTTATTGTCTTGTCAAAAAAAAAAAATTGTAAAAAATAAATGACAGAAAAAGAGATATGTTGTTTTTAGTGTGCCTATTAACCAAGATGGTGGCACAAGCAGTGTGCGAAAGAACATGCAAAGTAGGTATTATACTTTATACAGGCTGGTGGGGATAGCCTTGTGAGTAATCCTATTTAAGCCATTGCGGTGTCGTATGTATGTGACAGTAATTACTTGGTGTCAGTTAGAAAAGCTGCCCCACGTCACTGGTCTTTGCTAAAACCGGTTAATCAATCTGCACTCGAGACTAAGGCCTGGTTATGTATTACCAGAAGGCGAGCTGCCAGTACTTGCGAAAGGGCAAATAAAATATGAAAATGCCACTAACACTCAGGGAGATGTGGGTGGTGGTAGCTAGGAACCAAGCAATTAGGGTGGGGGGAGTAGGCCTCAAGTGCCAGCAGTCCTTCCATATATAAACAAAAAATCGCAGGCGAAGAGTTTAGAAAATTAAAATAAAAAAAAAGATTGAAAACAATACAAAAGTTTTTTGTGAGTTTATGTGGAAAGAATCAGAGCTTTAGACAAAAACTTAATATAATAATACTGTGGAATATATCAAACATGGAGGTAATACGATATAGCCCTATAAACAAATATAAAATACTTTCTCTCTATATATATTTCATATATGGACCCTGTTATGTAATGGTGTGTCAAAGACCAAAAAATTCAAAATTGAGTTAAGCACGAAATATTGTTTCAAATGCTTTAATTAATAGTATTTTTTATGAAATATGTCCTAAAAAAATTTATATTTAATGTAAAAGCATAGAATTATTTTTACAATATTTCAATGCAGGATTTTCATTTTGCAATAATGATTTATGTTCCTAACACGTTGTTTTTTATGATGTTAACAACCAATAAAAACTTATTTAACCTATATTATATATTGTTTACCTTAAATAAACCAAAATCCTTTTTTTTGAAAAATGAGAAATGAATTCGTAGATGTCAAAATTTAATTTTTTGATATTATTCCTGATAATGAAGATGAGGGTCAGTGCGATTTCGAAAAGACAACAAAATAAATAATATTAAGTCAATTTCACTATAACTTTGATTTACTGTTTCTATGTTCACTTCCATTCAGGAATTAATTGATGAGAAAATTTTGTTATCACTTTGTATTTAATTTTAAAACATTAATACTATTAATATTTAAAATTTATTAATGTAATTTTGATAAAAAGTTTCTAAGCTATTAGTATTAAATATAACCATAAAAGAACTTTAATAATATCTTCGTTTTAATTTTTGAATTATAACCTAAAATTATTTTATTTATTATCAAGAGATTTTGAAGCATTTTTACAAATATAATATTGAACTTAGGGAATTTTGCAAAAATAATTTTTTATATTTTATTGTTTTTCTCTAAATTAGTCGTATTTTTAGAGATAATTTATAAATATCTGCCATAATTACAGTATTTACTTGCACAATTGACAAAAAAAATGATATATAATCTAATAAAAACAATTTAAATCAGAAAAACTTTAATGTTGATTTTCTCAAAACTCGATGTTTGGTCTTTGACACACCATTGCATAACAGGGTCCATATAGGGTAAGAGAAAGTAAAAAGCAAACGTGTGGGGTCATGTGACCCCCGCTAGGAACGAAGTTCCTCACGCCCTTTCTTCAAATCCGAATATAATTTAATATGAATATTATTTAAAAAAACTGGTGTGACTAGTCACACAGCACACAACTCTCTCTTATTTTGGTAAGAGAAAGTTGTCATTTTAAAGAACATTTAAAAACTAATTGATTTATCAATTTTAATTAAAATCGTTAAAGAGAATTTTGTGAAAATCGAAAAAAAAAACTGAAAAAGTACATCAAGTAAAGTAATAGTATAATAGTACTCTTTGACCGATTTTGTTTAAAAATCCCAGGACTGAAATCTCAAATTTCAACCTCCTAGCTCTTTTCGTTCTTGAGATATTTTGTTCACAGACAGGCACACACACACAGACAGACCATGTTGTGAAAACGACTTTTAACTTTTTTGTTATGGATTCAGGGACCTTAAAAAAATGTATATCCATCAAAATCTTGATATCGAATTTTTGACATGAATCTAATACTTTCTCTCTATATATAAAATAACATGTAAGCTATAGTTAAGAAAAAGTAAAAAGAAAAGAATTATTTATTTTTAAAACAAATAATTATTTTCTTTTTTTTTAATAATGCTAGTCGCAAAGCCCGCCTTCGGGGGGCTTTCCTTCTAGCCAGAGGGCTGCGCACCTGGAACTCCTTCGTTCCAACTTGTATTAGTGAAGTAAGAAAGTTTAATCAAAATAAGAATTCGTAAGATTTTTGTATTTGTATTTTCACCTAGAAAATTCTTTAAAAAAAATGGCGAAACATTTTTTACTTGATTGCACCATTCGACCTTTTGAGGAGTTTTGTTGACCTACTTCAGTCCTGAGGGTGTTCGTATATCTGACCGAAACGTCGGCTTGAAGTGCCTAATAAAACGAAATAAAACTAGCTGCAACTGCTCTTTCTTTCATCCCTTACTACAAGATCTACTCAGCTAACCACCTCACACTAATAAAAAAATAGCTAGCAGCTAGCGAACCATAGAAACCTTTTGTTAGATTTAACAAGATCTGAAAAAAACCTTTAAGTCAGACTCAAGTTCCTTAACCTTAAGTTATGAAACTGGCAATTAATAACTGTGTCAAGCTAGTTAGCTCTTAAGGAATTAATTAAAAAATTTATCATTTGAGTTGCAAATCCCCCAGCTAATTACTAATTGCTGAAACTTCTAACAACAATTTCAGATAAAAAACGCCATTTTTCGCTCAGTTTTGTTGTTCATTTTAGCAAATATATTTTTATCAAAAGATGAATTCTAAGAAGATTGATGCAATATTAAATTTCAATCTTTCATATCATACCTGCTTAGTAGTAGGTTTTTTTTTTTTTTTTTTTTAAATCTCTCTACTCTCATTTTAAACATCAAAGAGAATGAGCCAACATACCAATATAATAAAATGGTAGAGAGGGAGACAGAGGGGATATCAGAGACAAATTAATATTAATGGCCAGATCAAGAGGAGACATAAAATTAATACCGAAATGTTTATCTGAAAAATTAAAGGGTTTCTTTCTGAACTAATTAAATTCGCCTCTTTTATAAACTTGTTTTAAATTCTTTTTTAAAAGGTTACTATGATTAAAGATTTAATCCAAACACTTAGCTGTTGGTAAAGCAAAGGATAAATGGAAGGTCTTAAAATATCTTAATTATATAATAAGAGGTTTTAAAATTTTCATTTTTAAAACTCGGTTTTAATGATTTTTTCTTTAATTATTTAATTATATTCATTTTCATATTTCTTAATTTAAAATAAATAGAAATCAAAAGAAGAATAATTTAATGAAGAAATAATTAACTAGAAAATTATTGAACAGATTATAATGGATAACTGAATCAGTACCGCATACAAGTCGGTGCGCCTGCGCGTTGCCCCGAGGACGGAGGTGGCCCGGCCAGAGAACTCAAAAATTAAAAATAGAGATATACTCACCTCAATGCAACAGAGAAGTAGGCTCGCTTGCTACCTATAAAATTAAATATTGATACATTCGATGCGAGCCCTCGCTCTCTCTCTATCTCTTCGGATACTACAAACAACGAAAAACCAATAAAATAGAAGAAAATCCACAACGCCACAACAATATCAGAACGAGCAACAATAACAACAACTACAGCCACAACTACAATTACTACTACAATAACAACAACAACCACAAGAAGCACCCGCTCTCAATATGTAGCTATGAACACTTACCCTATATTACCCCTATCTTCTAATATATTCAATTAATATATTCAAATCTATATATAATAAATATAATTTCTAATAAAAAAAATATAAATCTAACAAAAAAGTCGGAGCAGATTTATACTGTAGATACAAATATGTGTCATATCTCTTCTTCTACCCCCTACCCTTATAAATAAATATTATCAAATTTCATTCTTTTTAATCTTAATTATTTTTTTTTTTAACCAAATCATCTGATTTTTCACTATATGGTGGAGGTGCTGGGATTGATTGCGATTTCGATTTCTTCGAAATCAGCACAACTTTTCAAGGCCAGCTTTTTGTTTTAATATTATATACATTAGATAGGTATTTAAGCACTCATTTTTTTTTAATTCAATAATTTTAGAATTGAATCTAATTATAGATAATAATAACTAATTTTTTTTATTGATTTTCTTTGTCTAGAAAAGATTATAAAAAAATCTTTGTAAAATTACTTTATCATTTTAATTTTATTTTCGTTTAAAACCTAAATTAAATTATATTTTTTTAAATTGTATGCCATTTGAGCGTCTGATATATTTTTTAATTTAATAAAATTGTCGAATATATCATACCTGTTGTATTGAATATATAATACCTGATATTTTGAATATATAATACCTGATATTTTGAATATATCATACCTGATATATTGATTGATATTGCAATCTAAATATTTTAATCATATTTGCAGTTTGTTCTCTTTTTTCATTATTGATTTCAAGTAGACAATTCGGAATATTTTTCTTAACATTTTTTATATAATGTGAAACGAATTTTGTTTAAGAAAGTTTCTTTGTTTGCTTTTGTATATGTGAGTTGGGAAAATTTTAGCTTTTAAGAGACAAAAGAGAAGGTATTGTCTACGGACGCTACCTTATCCCCTCCCTCGTCTGGTCAGAAGTGGGGACAAGTGGACATTCCACCGGGAGTAGGAGATTGGTGGCTATATCGTAGGAGCGGCACTTGTTATTTGCAGGGGGCAGGGGGTTGCAACTCACAAGGTTTGACAGTTCTAATAAATTCTGATACATTGACAATGGCTTGGCCCTGATGATGGTCCTATATGCGACCGAAACGTTGGCCCTGGCACTTTATATTTAATATTAAAAATTGAAACAAAAACTAGCTGCGTTGCTCATTAGAGAATTTCTGAACCTCAAATAAACCATATCAGCTATATACCTCAACTAAATCTAGTTCTAATAAAGCAGTGACGTCACAACAAAAAAAACCTCCACATCTAGGTAAGCGCTAGTGTCGCAGAGCACTAGTGAAGGTGTGGGCAGGGTGGGGGGTCACCAACCCTTCATTCCAATTCTCAAGCAAACAAGGAAACCTTCTCCACGTGTTCATTAGTGTCGTTTCGTTTGTAAATGAAAATGTTATTTATATTTTTTCGTTTTAGTGTTTATATTTATATATTTTTCATATATTTATTAACTTTATTTTTTTCAGTTTGTATGATATTTATTTATAATATTTCTTTTTCAGAATAATACAATATTTGGGATATATTTTTTTGTTTTGTTTTGTTTATTTCTTTTTAGAAGAACAATATTTATTTTATATACGGATATTTATTCAGAAGATATTTCGTTAATTATTCTAACAATTGATAAGAGCCAAGTCACACCAGCATCAATATATCACTGTAAATATTTAAACAATTTATAAATTATAAACATATCAAAGATTCATCGTAAATAATCAGAAAGCTGAGAGGAAGATAAATATTACGGATAACTTTTGAGAATTTGCATTTTATATGTATTTTACCTAATGGAAATTGAGCTATATTTTCACTATTTTTTTAATGTTAAAACATGAAAGGAATATTTTTTGACATTGAATATTACAGGCCTTTCACATTTGTAATATGTATTTAATATTTTCCATCCTATTTAAATGAGTATTTTTATACATTTAAATAAATCCGGCTTTGATGGATTCATTAGCACCTTCTTTAGATGCACATTTATAGGTATAACACATAATCAAAGAGGTTTTATAATTTATTATAATGGGAATACAAGATAAAATTTTTGATGCGTTTTTTTAATGATTAAAATTTAGGGCTAATTAAAAAGTTATAAATATTAAATTTGGAAATGAGAAAATCTCATTGATTCAATCATGTGGGATGTATGCATAAGGCTCAAAGACCTACGCTGATCAGCTCTCACACGCATCCAACTAGAAAGAAAATTTCTATTAGCATATGTATATAAAAGCAAGATGTTGGCTGTTTTACCCCCCCCCCCCCCCGTGAACAATAACACTGTGCGGCAAAATAAAACTTTTTTCCGGCCCCGAGATAATTCCTTCAGATTCTTAAGTAAAATGACCTCCTGAATCCAAATATGACTTCCGTTTTCCCCCACAACGTACCGTTTTCGGGGGTAGCCCCCTAATTATTTCCACCCCTTTTCGTTAATTATAGGGCCATGAATCAAATTTGGAGGGTTGCAAAGGAATTTTTCAGCCTCACATTTCTTCAGAAGGTCTAGAGAAGTGAAAAATTAAAAAATCATTAACATTTGGATCCAAGGGGGGGGGATGTGGGGGAGGATTTTGTCGCTTAAAATGCAAAAAAATCATTAAAAATGATAGATTTTTTCTGATTTTTTCACTGATTTTCTATATATTCCAGCTGACAGACCCACCTCACCCTTCCTTAAACATCCCTCAACTAAAAAAAAATATAAAGAATAAAGCGGGTGGGGTGTGAGCGATTCCGAAGCCCTTACAAGAAGATGGAAGATTCACAGCTCCTCGCTGCACAGTTGGTCAAATTGGCAAATATGCAGCTGTAACTTCATTTTTTGGGCTGATCTTTACAAATTTAAAGTTAAATATACGGTTTCTTCTATGTCCTCCTATTTCCATATTTTATCTAAAGGAGTAGAAATTACTTATTGTTCAAGTTTGAGCTTGAGTGGGCTTCGGAATCGCTCACACCCCACCCGCTTTATCCTATATATTTTGTTTTAGTTGAGGGATGTTTAAGGAAGGGTGAGGTGGGTTTGTCCGCTGGAATATGTAGAAAATGAGTGAAAAAATTGTGGAAAAATCAGAAAAATCCAAATGTTAATGTTTTTTAATTTTTCACTTCTCTAGACCTTCTGAAGAAATGTTGAGGCTGAAAAATTCCTTTTCATCCCTCCAAATTTTATTCATGGCCCAATAACACTAGTCGACAAGGTTTTTTTTCACAAGATATCTGATTAGTGAATCTAGTGCAATTTTTCATTCTGAATTCAGATATGTAGTTGGAATTTTTCCATCAGGCACAGTTTTAGAGATATAGAGCAAAATAGATTTTAGTAGAAAATGTGCTCTAAAACGGCTTTTATTTCGAATGTTCAAATTATTTTTTAAGCCGCACCCCGTAAAAATATACAGGTATTTAGAATACATATAAATTTTAAGTTTTAGCCCAATCGGAGATCTTTTAGACCTGCCGTAAACGGCTTAAAGTTTAGAAAAATCGAAATTTTCAAGATTTTCTTTTGCTTTGGTCACCCCTAATACAGTTTTAGATATCCCTGAATGCAAAAAACATATATTTAAGATATTCTATAGTTCTTTGGCTTTCTAAAAATCATTCATTCGTAAAAATCTGTTAATTATTAACGAAATTATGTACAAAAACGTCAGCAAAGAAAAAACACAAGTACACTCAGTGGTCGAAAAAAATAAAGGAATGTCCGAGGTAAATAAATAATGTTAATACTGTTGATTTATAACTTTTATAAATATACTGAAAACATCTTTGTAAAAATAAATAAAATTGTTTAAGGTTCTGATGATGGCCACCTAGGGGCCGAAACGGATAATAATGACCGTATCTGTAAACTAGGAACCGACCGAATATTCGGTTTCGGTTACGGTTTCGGCCAGTTTCGGCCAAAAATCATGGTTTCGGCCGTAGTTTCGGTTTCGGCCAAAAAGTGGCCGAACCTTTCGGCCGGCCGAAACCAGAGTCTGAAAAAATGGGATGAGACTCGCATGCAAAAAAAAAATAAAAAAGGTCAAATAATTTGCTCTTGAGGGAGAAAAAAATTTTAGTCTCCCTAAAAAAAGGTAAAATGATTTTCACGGAGGGAAAAAAAATTCAAAAAAAAAAAAAAAGTAAAATGAAAAAAAAATTTTTATAGGAAATACAAGTTTCGGTTACGGTTTCGGCCGAAACTAAGGTTGAGGCCGAATATTCGGTTTCGGTTTCGGTTTCGGCTGAAAATCTTGTTTCGGTCGGACCCTACTGTAAACCAACAAATAAATACCTCCCAAAAATGAATTTCTAGCAAATTTATTAACCTTGACCTAAAAACTATTCAAAAACAGACTGAGAAAAAAAGATCATTTTGTAAAAGAAATTAATGTTTTTAAAAGAAAAAGCGTTGGGCGCGCAAATTTACAAATTTTAATTGTATTTTGTGTTTGTGTTTTTTTTAAACCAAACTGATAACAGTTATGTTATAATTTCGTTTGTTATTAACAGATTTTGACGAATGAATAATCTTCGCAAAGCTAAAGAAATATAGAATACCCCAAAAATATCTTTTTTGCATTCAGGGATGTAAAAAATTGTATTTGGCGTGTCCAAAATTAATAAACTGAAAAAATTCAATTTTCTAAATTTTTAGCCATGTTTTGCACTAGTAAACTGGAGTCTAAATTTATACTTATACGTATTTCAATTATCTGAGCATATTTAAGAGGTAACGCCTTAAAAAAAGTAAATTCAAAATTAGAGTCGCTTTAAGACCATATTTTTTTTTAGAATTTAATTTGCTCTATATCTCTAAAACTAGAGCTGCTGGGGCAAAACTGCTGAAATTTTTGGAATTAGTGCTACCCAAAAACCAAGGAATAGATTCAAATACCCCGGCACTAAAATTCATTGTTGCCCTGTGCTATAAATAAACAGCTTATTGAAGTCTGCATTCATGAAATTATAAGCAATTTTTACCTTATATTGAGAATTAATAATAGATGCATTTCTAAATATTGTCTAGTGATATTTTATGTATATAGCCTAATATTAAAATTCAAAAATTATACTATATATTCCAATTCTATATTAATTAAACTTGAATTCATTAATTGGGAGAAAATTATTTTCTAAAGCTATAAAAAATGAAATAGTTTTATTTTTGAATATGAAAAAAAAAATAATAAATAAATAAAATAAAATAAAACGAAACTTTATGGGGAAAGGAAAATTCAAAATCTCCAAATACGTAGAGTAGCTGTCTCAAGTGGTTAAAGCAACTCGAAGTCCCGGGTTCGATTGGATTGTGGCAAAATTCATTTCAGCTAGAGAGATAGAGATAAGAGAGAGAAAGAGAGAGAGAGAGAGAGTGTGTGTGTGTGTGTGTGTGTGTGTTGAAGAGAGAGAGAGAGAGAGAGAGATGGTGCAAATGCGATTTGAAGAATTTTGAAAGATCCCTACTCAGGGAAAACTTAAATTAGCTGACGAAACTTGGCAAAACAAGAAATAGCTTTTGTCACACAAATTCTGCTTAAGCCGACTTTAGACCAGCTCCGAATAACGAGCCCAGAGTTGTAGTAAATTTTTATTAAAAAAGTTGATACACTTGATCTTTAATTTATTTAATGCGAGAGATTTTATTTTATTTGTCTTTTTTTTTTTTGAATGTCACATTGACATGATTACACCTGGAAGAAGAGTGGCCTCGTGGTAAAATTATAAATCTCATTTATTTGCAAATTATAGAAAAAGGAAATACTGTATTTAAATTTTTTTTTATAAATATTCTCTCTTGGTTTGTTTTCTTCTTGAAGAATATCAAAGGACAGTAAAATTATTATTTGAAATTCTAATCGGTTGTTACGAAGTCGCGACATTTCCCAACAAAATAAATTCTCTGATTCAGGTCAATATAGCCTATTTATGAATTTATTTAATTTCAATAGGACATGTAAATGAAATAATTATCTTAAAAAAAAAGGTTTTCTTTCAATTAGTTTAAAACAAGAATTTATGAAAATAATCTTGTATATAAACTGCGTTAACAAAAGGGAAACGAGCCTTGAAGTGGGCTTACAGTATATTGGTTCCATACGCACAGTACGCACAAACATCCAGCAGACAGGACAGACACAAGATTTTTTTTTTTTTTTTAATGTATGGTATTTTTGTAATTTTAAAATCAACCAAATTTAATGTCAAAATGAATTTTATTTAAGATAAGGACCGGAGAATAAAAAACCAGCATTTGATGGACCCTCTCACATAATCTTTACTTAGCAGATATTTCGACTGGCATCACGCCTAGTCATCACCAGTGCAAACAAATCATTTGTTTGCACTGATGATGCCGGTCGAAATATTTGCTATTTAAAGATGATGTGAGAGGGTCCATCAATTGCTGGTTTTTTTATCTCCGGTCCTTATCTTATACATCTGATCCAGCAAAAATAATCCAATTGAATTTTATTTATTGGGTCAACAAGTAACTCTCCAGTGCTTTTTCTAGACTCCGTTCCTATTTATTTAAATTGATTGGTAGCCAAAAAATTAGCCATTTTCTAAAAGGTAGACAATATTAATTAAAAAATTGTTTATAAATAAATTATATTTTTAATAAGAATCAAATAAGAAATATTTTTTAATTATCTTTTTAAAATATGGGTGAATATAATAAAATATTTTTAAAAAATTAAATAAAAAAGGGCTCTGCGTGATAGAGACAGTTCTAACCTTAACTTACTTAAACTCATACGTCAAACGCTTCAATTCTCACTCGGTTAGAAACCTAGTAAGTAAACGCAAGTCTGGTCCAGGTGTGATCGCACCTTTATTGTAAAAAAATCTGGTGTGACTGCCGCACTGCACACAACTTTCTCTTACCCTTCGGAAAGAGAAAGTTGTGCACCGTGCAGGTCACACCAGATTTTATATATTTAGTTTTCCAATGTATATCCAACAAAATCTCGACATCGAATTTTTGATATAATCGCAATACTTTCTCTCTCTATATATTTCATATATAGGGTAAGAGAAAAAAATGGTCACATATTTTCTATTCAAAATATTGTCCATCGGAAGCTACAATTCTTTTCCCACCTTTCTGGCAATTTATTTTCTAATCAAAAAATTTCTCGTCTTTGGAACCAATTTTTTATTTCTTCTATTGAAGTAAAGCGCATTCCGTTGAGAGCTTTCTACATTGATCTAAACAAGTGGTAGTCGGATGGTGCCACGTCTGGACTATAAGGCGGGTGAGGCAGAATTTCCCATCCACTATTATCCAAATAGTTTTTGACCGAAACTGCAACATGTGGCCGGGCTTTGTCGTTATGAAAAATTACGGACTCGTGCCTGGTTTCATATTCTGGCCGTTTTCCTTCAACGCATGCTTCAAACGAATTAGTTGGGTTCGATACAATTTTCCATTGATGGTTTGACCACTTGGAAGCAGTTCGTAGCATAAGACACCCTTCTTATCCCACCAGATGCAGAGCATAACCTTCTCCGCGTGAATATTTCTCTTCGGCCATGATTTAGCCGGGCTTGGTGAATGTTTATTTTGAGTTTAGTTTCTAATAATAAATACGATTTCGTCACCAGTGACAATACGATGCAAAAAAGACTTTTTTATGCCGCTGCAGCAACATTTCGGACATGCATAATCGCCGTTCAACTTCTCTCGGCTTCAACTCGTATGGCACCCAATTACAACTTTTTGGATGAATCCTAATGCTTTTAGGCGCAGAGTAATGGCTTGTTGTGTAACGCCAATTGATATAGCAAGCTCCTCTTGCGTCTGGCAGGGATCCTCATCCAGCAAAGCTTCTAATTCCTCGCCTTCAAAATTGTTCTGCCTTCCGGAGCGCTCCTTGTCTTCTACCTCGAAATTCCCATATTTGAACCATTTAAACGACTCACAACACGCCGATCCACCAATACATTCGGCTCCATAAGTTTCCAGAAGCAAACGATAAGCCTCAGCCGCACTTTTTTTTATATTAAAGAATAGAAGCAGCTCTTCCCACAAATGGCGCTTATTTAGCTCAAAACCTGCCATGAATTCGCTCGAAAAAATATACGACGCCGATAGAAATGCACAAATGTAATGATGCAATGTTGTTGACAGATGCTCAAGCTTTCAATATAACACATGAGATCTGACGTTTCTTCCCGCCATCCACTGGTGGCGCCATCTTTTGAAAAAGCTGGAAACTTACTTGTTGACCCAATAAAATATTTTAAATAATTTAGTATGAAAATACATATAGACCCCGTCTACAGTATTTAAAAGAGGTCCAGTTCCATTGTCAAATTACAGAGATTATGGAGTGTTTTTAGGTAATTAATTACATTTCAATTAGTATATACTAGGTACGCTAAATATATAGAAAAATTATATAACAAAGAAAAGATATACTGTAACTCCAGATTAGGAAACTTTATGACCGAAATATTCAAAAAAATTATTTATTCATGTTTTATTAAAACTGAAAAATAAAAAATAAGGGTGACAAACATCTTAGAAAAATCAAAATCTACTCCTCCTTTGGGTGAGATTAAAGTCGTATGTATATGTAAATAAATAATAAAACTATTTATTTTTATTTAATGTGTTGAAAGCTCTTAAAACCCTTTGAGAAAGTCCCTATTTAAGGTTCATGTCTTAATTTGAAATACCTTTAATAATTGCTGTGTTGAATTTGTAAAGCTATAACGTGTATAATTCAGAAGACATTAATTATAAAACAACACATCAGAGAGTTTATCAAGATTTAAACGCCAGTAAGGGATTTTAGCACTTGAAGGCAAATGCCGACAATTTTTAAATAAATGGGCATGGGGCAAATCCTTTAATTTTAAATTCAAAATGTGTGAAGGTTTTTTTTATTAGTCTAAATTTGATTGATCGCACGTGACATTGTCTTTGATCTCGAATCCAGATCTGATTATCGTACGTACATTTTCTTTGTCTTGTCATAAAAGATTTTCTGACAAAAGGTTAAAGAACATTTCCTAGTTGTCTTTTCTATTGCCATAATAAAAAAATTCTGGTGTGATTGGCCGCGCATCAGATTTTTTTGTGTGGACATATATTTAGACTCCTACTTCAGAAACAAAAGAGATAAAATTTATAGTCGGAGAGCTGGAGACGAAAATGGGCAAGAGTTTTCTGAAGGATAATATTTAGGTTGCATTTTAGGAATGAAAAGATACTCTAGAGTCAGCACTTCCAGTACCGGGGCCTTTGGCGGGAATAAGGCGGTAAAATAATTAATATCTCTAAACTGTTTTCCAAAAGCTTACAATTTGTAGACAACGAGCAAATAGAATATATAAAATAGGAATCTAATAGTCAGACAGCAAAATTTTGGGGCACGTGACGTCAGCGCTAGTTCAAACCTGTCAAAAAATATTGTAACCCTAAGTGTTTTCTGAAGGCTAAAACTTTCCAAAATAATAATAAACAAGTGGTCAAGTTAACTAAGATGCTATTGGAAACTAAATATATCTCGACACAAAAAATTTGGTGTGACTGGCGCACGGTACATAACTTTCGATTAACGAAGGTAAGAGAAAGTTGTGTGCTGTGTTCCAATCACACCAGATTTTTTGTGTCGAGATATATTTAGTTTCCAATAGCATCTTAGTTAACCCATATAAGTCCAAAACTTGTTTGGTCACGGATTTTTTTTATTTTTTGATATGGGGTCTCGATTGGGCTCTAGAACATGAAAATAATTTTTTTTCTTCAATTCCTTTTTTTGGACGAATTAGGTCATGGTGCGAAAACGCACCACCGGACACATGGGATATCAAAAGTTCCTCGCCTATATACTACGTAAGAGTGTATAGCGAAGAGGAAGGAAATGGAATTGGTCCAAATTTTTCGCTTCCGGATTACCAAGAAAATACAAATGAATAATAGACATATTATTAGGCCTATTATTATTATTTTTATTTATTTAGAGGGTAAAGGTATTTTGTTTTTGATTTAGGATTGGAACAACCTATCAAACCAACCATTGACGCTAAACACTCCTAACGGTTGAATCCCTCTTGCTTTAGATTTCTTACTGATTCAAATTACAAAAAAAATCGAGCACCCACTACTGGTTGATATGTATAATAAAAATATGGACGGCATTGATCGTTCCGATGAAAAAAAACAACGCCGTTTATTGGCAACAGGTATTCGTTAGAAGAAATGGTGGTTGACCATTCTTTCTTTCTTTAGAGAATATATGAATGTATCCAAAATGCCTGGCATCTGTAGAGATCCTGCAATTTGAAGCAGTAGGAAGCCTAAATCAAGAGGGATTCAATCGTTAGTCGCTGTTGCCCACTTCCTTCCTAATGACGATTCCTGACTGTTCGACACCTGCCGGGCTTTTAGTAGAAGGTCGAATTAGCAGCCTTCAAGCCGGTTGTCAATGGCGATGCTCAAATTTTCACATGGATTGTTTTTAATAACTTTTTGTTATATATACCCCTATCTTCCTCTCTTTATAAACTTGTACACTAAGGGGGCCTGAGGCCCTATGTACATTTTAAAGAATAAATAAATAAATAAATAAATAAATACTTCTAACGATTGAATCCCTCTTGATTTAGGCTTCCTACTGCTTCAAATTGCAGGATCTCTACAGATGCCAGGCATTTTGGATACATTCATATATTCTCTAAAGAAAGAAAGAATGGTCAACCACCATTTCTTCTAACGAATACCTGTTGCCAATAAACGGCGTTGTTTTTTTTTTCATCGGAACGATCAATGCCGTCCATATTTTTATTATACATATCAACCAGTAGTGGGTGCTCGATTTTTTTTTGTAATTTGAATCAGTAAGAAATCTAAAGCAAGAGGGATTCAACCGTTAGGAGTGTTTAGCGTCAATGGTTGGTTTGATAGGTTGTTCCAATCCTAAATCAAAAACAAAATACCTTTAACGTCTAAATAAATAAAAATAATAATAAAGGCCTAATAATAATAATGTCTTTTATTCGTGTGTATTTTCTTTGTAATCCGCAATTCAAAAATTTGGACTAATTCCACTTTTTTCCTCTTCGCTACCTAGTGTTTAGGAGTGGAAGGTAATGATAATTTTGATATCCATTAATTAGTACAACTTTACCGCCTTATTCCCGCGAAAGGCCCCGGTACTGGAAGTGCTGAGTCTAGAGCAGCCTTTTCCAAACTGTGAGGCGCGCCTCCCTAGGGAGGCGCGGACTAGTCTAAGGGGAGGGGCGAATATTGGCCACCAGGACCAATTTTCCAAATGATTGCTAGTTTTAATATAAATAAGAATAAATAAAAAAATATTTTTATATAAATTTATATTTTTTAGCATTAAAAATTTTTGTTTTTGTATTACATTTATATTGCTTTTATTTTGTTTGGTTATTGTATTGAGATTTTTTTTTTGCATGTCTTATTTTTATATTTTTACTGTATATCTTTTGTAAACTTTTTAGCCCAATGGCCACCGGCCAAACGGGCAAAATAAATATAAAAAAAAAGCTATTTAAGTATATGAAGAGTACAAATATACACTTTGCCACTATGTAAAAAAAAAAAAATAATATGTAAAAAATTTTTTTTTTCTTTTTACAATTTTATTTCGTGACCCGGCAAAATGTTTCTACGACCCGGTGCCGGGTCACGACCCACTTTGGGAAACACTGCAGTAGCCTATATACAGTATATTATTAAAGCTTTTGTGGTTTATTATTAGGAGAATTTTTAATTATTGACCACATTTTTGTATTAATTATTTATTAAAAATATATAAATATACTGTACAACGTTACGACTGCTTATTCTGCACCCGTTCTCAAGCACAGAAAAAAATGCCCTCGGGCTTGGTGTAGTTGGCAGCGCGCCTGTCTTGTATACCAAGGATCGGGGGTTTGGATCCCAGGCAGTCAGATGATTTTATTTAAGCCATTTGGATACCAAATATCTTAAATAAGAATGCTTGGACCCCCAATAGATATATTTACAAATAACGGTTATCGTATAAAGTGAGTTCCATGTTGACCGAGCTGGAGCTCGGTTTTTTTTTTTTTTTTTTTTTGAGAAAATTGAAAAAAACTAAAAAAGTATATCGGTAAAGTACTAGTACTGGAAGTTTTTTTAAAGACGAGTAGGGATGTGGTATCGAAAGGAAAGTATCGATACCAATTAGTATCGAGTATTTCTTAATATCTTTATATTTAACAGAAAAACCAAAAGACGCGGTATAAAATATAAATTCTTTCCATTTTATATTAATTTTATATTTTATAAATCAAGAAAAAAAAAAGAAAGAATCAATACAAGGATTGATTCTATATTTATTCTATATTTTATAAAAATAATTAAAAATATAAATTAGATTAAAAAAAAATTAAAGATGAGTTCACTTCTTTTTGTCGCGGCCTGTCCCAAGCCAAGCGAGGGAAAACGACACATGGATCAACCAACAATCTTTGTTATTTCTGTTTAATTAATCAAAATGTGGGTTTACCTGGTGATATCGAGGATGAAAAGAAAGGAGCAGGCGTGGAACACTCAGGTGATGTGTCGGTATCGTGGATTGTTGAGGATAGGGGAAACATTATTTGATGAGATAATTAATAGATGTAACATGATCACAAGCTTCAGGCTTACTGAGGCGGCGACGGCAGCGCTGCCGCCGCCGCCGCAGTCGTCGTCGTCTTCGACTTGCAACCGAACAAAGCCGAACTCTCCCGAAACGCAAGTGTATGTGTAATTGAAAGAAACCGGTTTGATTGTTGGATCTATTTTTAATTCCAATGATGAAAATAATATAAAAGAGAAAGATAATTTTTTTTTTAATAAAATAAATTGAATATGTAATACATTTTTAATATTTTAAATGAATAAATAAATAAAAATAGTAAAATTATTATTAAATATATAAAAAAATTGTTGACCACGCACACACTTCTCTTACCTTGGTAATCGAAAGTTGTGTACTGTGTTGTCCCCAGATTTTGTGTCGACATGTATTTAGTTCCCGGAGTAGGGAATATTTGAATTCAGATGTAAAATTTATAAGTATGGGAAAATATTTATATTTTGTAACCATGGCAACCATTTCTCTATCTTTCCTATGAACACAAGAGTAAAGTGTGCTTCAAACAATTGAGGGCAAAACGAGAATATACATTTGAAAGAGCATCTAAAAAGTAATTGATTTTTGAATTTTAATCAAAATCGTTAGAGTGAATTTTGAGAAAATCGAAAAAAACTGAAAAAGTACATCAGTAAAGTACTAGTACTCTTTGGCCGATTTTGATTAAAAGCTTATTTTTCGGTCCCGGAAGGTGCCTAACTTAAATATCAAATTTCAACCTCATAGCTCAATTCCTTCATGCTTAAAAGTGAACACAACACACACACACACACAGCACACACACAGACAGACAGACAGACCATGTCGCGAAAACCACTTTTTGGATTCAGGGGACCTCAAAACTGAAGATCTATCAAAATCTCGACATCGAATTTTTGACATGAATCAATATTCTCTCTATATATATTAACATATATATAGAGGAAGAGAAAGAAAAAAGATTTTATTTTATCAATAAAAAAATAATTTCTCTCTTGTAAGCTTCATTGAAAATTCTGAGTTGACCGAGCTGGAGCTCGAAAATTGGAAAAAACTAAAAAAGTACATCAGTAAAGTACTAGTACCCAAATTTTCCCAAACATGAGACAGCACAATTGCGTATTTAGACCGCAAATAGTATATACAGTAGAGTCCCGTTAATCCGAACTAATTGGGACCGAGGGTCGTTCGGATTATCGGGAAGTTCGGATTAACCGGAATTGTAAGCTTGAATTAGTTAATTTTGATAATCAAGTCCTATTTATAACGTTGTAAACCGTTCATGTTAGTTGTGTCATGCTTATCCTATTTCTCTATTTTTTATAATTCGTATTTTTTAATAAAATAAAGTTCCTTTAATGTCTAATTTTCATTTATATTCCTCTTAAAAAAAAAAAAATCGTACGCAAAAAGAGTTCGGATTAACCGGAAGTTCGGATTAGCGAGGTTCGGATTACCGGGACTCTACTGTATTTTATAGAAGGGAAAGGGGGGGGGGAGGCTTCATAAGATTAAATATTTTTAAGGGAGGCGTGGTAACATAAATTTTGAAAACCACTGCTCTAGAGGATCTTTCCATTCCTAAAATGCAACCTATTCTGAAAACATTAGCCTTCTGAAAACTCTTGCCCATTTTCGTCGCCAGCCCTTGGAATATTAGGCCTATACTCAAGCATGATAATATTTATAATATAATATTTTATTAACATATCAACAAACAAAAATGAGAATTTTGATTTTAAAGAGAATATAAAAAAAGTAATTGACTCTTTGGCCAATTTTATTCAAAAGCTTTGTGTTGTATGTAGAAGTACCTAAATTATAATTAATAGGCCTATAAAATTTACACTCTTTTTGTTTCTTAAGATATTTTGTTCACACTCAGGCAGATGGACTCTCAAAATGTGTATTTCCATCAAAATATCTCACAACTTTCTCTTACCTTCGGTAATCAAAAGTTGTATACTGTGCTATCGCACTAGATTTTTTATGTCGAGATATACAATATTCAAACACGTTTCAGAAAAAAATTTATTAATATATAATTAGAAGAAAGGGACGGGAGCTTTCCTAGGAAACAGCAGCCAGGTGAAAAATAAAAAGTTTTATATTCTGTTGCCGACGTTTCGAGAGCTAGTCGCATGTTAACAAGTTTTATTTCAGTAATTAATTATTCTACAATATACGTTAATACAAGACAAAATATAATATGAAACTTCTCAATTATTACTTAAATGGAAAATTGTCAAAAATAAGTACAGACGGTGTGCTGAAAGTAATAACATATGGTTTCACACCATACTTATTTTTGACAATTTTGTGTGTAAGTAATCATTAAAAAGTTTTATGTTATATTTTGTTTTGTATTAACGTAAATATATTGTAAAACAAGTGGCAAAGCCCCCCCGAAGACTGCGCCCCCTGGACTCCCTTGCTCGGCTTCAGCGAGCAAATGCATCAAATTTATTTTTCCTCATTGTTTGGAAATTTTGCAATTTTAAAGTTTTAAATTTCTCTCTATGCCTCCACTTTCTGTGACTTTGGCCAATGAGTGAGAGAGAGAGGTAAACAGACACATACAACGGAAGTCAGTGGCTAGCGCTTTATATTAAGTAATGATAATTAATTAGTAAAACTTGTTACCATAGACCCTGAAGATGAGTGCGACTAGCTCTCGAAACGTCGGCAACAGAATATAAATCTTTTTTATTTCACCTGGCCGGGAAGGCTCCCGGGTCATTCCATGTCAAATCATCCAGCCATGTAACCCACCAGATCAGATTTGGATGAAATTTTTTTTTTATTTGTTGCTTTTGCCTTCCTTAGTAAGATTCTAAAATTATATTACAATATTCCTAATACTTTTTGAGAAGAAAAGTCTTAAATTTGGAAAAAATGAGCTTGGGATGCCTTTCCGAGACTCCTAGTTTAAGTGATATTTTTTAGAAAATAAATCATAACTCCCTTTGTTTTGAAGATAACAAGCTGAAATCTGCACTGAAATATTCAAAAAGAGATGTAGATCTAGAAAAAATAAATTAATCATTAATTTTTATATTAACCCCCAAAAAAAACTATCCAAGCTCAGTTTTTATCAAAATTTTTGCAACAAGGTTCAAATCCACTTTTAGAACAAAGGCGGTGTATATAACAATGTCAATTTTTTTAAATTACTTCTTAAGATATGAACTTTAAGAATGTGAAAGTAAAACAGCGGTTTTTTGAGAAATTTTATATTAATTTTAGCCAAAACTATATTAATTCATAAAATTCGATTTAAACAAAGTAAATACATTTTGAAAGGGTTAAAAGAACATAAATAAATGGTAATTTTATGTTTCTCCAGATACAACAGATCTTTAATTAAAATAATACTGTGTTTGTGGTAGACAGTGGCGTAGCTAGGGGGAGGGCGGTGGGGAGGTGCTCTGGAAAAACCTAGCAGGTTGAAATTTGATATTTAAGTTACTTACCCCCCTGGCATGTAAAACTAAGCTTTTGAACAAAATCGACAAAAAAGTAGTAGTATTTTACTGATGTACTTTTTTAGATTTTTTTCGATTACTCAAAATTGGCTCTGAAGATTTTGAATAAAATTCATAAATCAACTATTTTTTAGGTGCTCTTTGTAATGTACAATATATTCTCATTTTGCCCTAAAAGTTGTTTGAAGGACACTTTACTTTTGATAGTTTTTTATTAAAATCAATTGTGAAGTTTGTGTTTGTGGCTGGAAGTATTTTTAAGGAGTCAAAAAATTCCAAGACATATGCAGCCAAAATTATTTCTTTTGTTGCCGTTCCAGGCTAACGTTTCGGCCACTGGTCTAGGCAATCTTCAGAGCCTGAGGCGAGAATAAAAGAAAATTACAATTTCAGGGACACATATTCGCTTGAAAGGGGAATAAATGAAATTGTAGTTTTCATTTCATTCAGGCTCTGAAGATTGCCTAGACCAGTGGCCGAAACGTCTGCCTGGAACGGCAACAAAAGAAATAATTTTGGCTGCATATGTCTTGGTTTTTTTTTTTGACTCATTAAAATTAATGATTAATTTATTTTTTTCTAGATCTACATCTCTTTCTGAATATTTCAGTGCAAATTTCAGCTTGATTTGTTGAAAACAAAGGGAGTTATAATTTATTTTCTAAAAAAGATCACTTCAACTTGGAGTCTTTGAAAAGCTTCCCAACTCATTTTTCCAAATTTAAGATTTTTCTTTTCAAAAATTTTAGGAATATTGTAACATAATTTTGGATTCTTACTAAGTATGGTTAAAGCAACAAATAAAAAAATTTAATCCAAATCTGAGATGGTGGGTTACATGGCTGGATGATTTGACCTCCCGTCCCTTTCTACTAATTGAATATCTACAGCCATTCAACTCAAGAAATCTTATTAATAGGTCTATACTTTTTAAAGAACATTTAAAAAATAGATGATTTATGAATTTTAATCAAAATCATTAGATTTTGAGACATTCGAAAAAAACTGAAAAAGTACTTCAGTTAATACTAGATATACTATTTTTGGCCGATTTTGTTTTGAGAAAGAATTATTAATAAATAGTTTATTAAGCTGATATTCCAATAAAGTTGTGTCACAATGTGTAAAATTCTCAAATCAAAATTGTTTTTTAGAGATTGACAAAGGAAAGGTCACCAAAAAAAAAGTATCAAAAAAATTACTATAGGCCCTGCTATCTTCGTTGAATCCAATGTGTGTAAAGTTATAAAGAATATATTAGTTCAAAAATTGTTAGGCTATATTAAAAAAAAGGAAATAATTTATTTTATTTCACTGCATATAATAAAATAATTTCTTACGCATTCATATAAAAAGAAAGGATTAAAGTGAGCTTTGAAAAAAATAAATAAATTTATTGGACAGCTTGGTAAAGGAGTTTTTATAATAAAGGAAGTATGGTCACCGTAGTTATTGCATAAGAGTAAATTGTGAAAAAGGGCCGAGAATAAAATCTAGACCCACTAGAATTTAATTAAGCGTATCATTTTAGTATTAATATTAAAATAAATATGTCTTTAATAAAAATGAGTGAAAATTTTCCTTATGAAAAAAAGTAAAAATTGACTTTTTTCATTCAAAGCTGAAACCCAATGCATCTCTTCGTAAATATTATAAATCAGATGGCCGAAGCAACTGTAATGACTTTAACCCCCCCCCCCTCTCCCTTTTTTCAATAATTCAAGAATATTAACGGAAAGAAAGAGGAGCATCTAAATTTAATTTTTATATAATAAAACTTGGATTAAAAAAAAAAAAAAAAAAAAAAAAAAACTGAATAATTTGAAAGTGTTTGCACTCAAAAGTTTAGAAATATTAGAATTTATTCACTTCTGAAGAAAAGGAGGGTCGAAAAGCGTAATAAATTTTAATTGATAATCAATAAATAATATGATGTATATATATGTTTTGTATATTTTAATTAGCAAAATGTTTCAACGAAAGCCAACGGTTGAACATTAAAATGTGAGAATTTTCTTCCATAAAATCTTTTTCAAGTTAAAATATTTGTTATTTTTTTTTTCCATGAATAACAAATTTGTACCAACTAACGAAAATAATAATTTCAGTCGCTTTACTTTCGGTCCACCGACTTCAACTGTTTGTTTCATTGCGGAAAGGAAAAATGATATTATACAACAACAATAAAATTTTCTGATGAATTCGAAATTATTTTAAAATGGAAAATGTATTAAAGAAAAAAATTTCGATTTTAAAAAGAAAATTAAAAATATTTTGGAATACTTAAATTTGCAAAGTAGTGAGAGAATCGAAGATTATACAATCCAGCCTTGCGTTTAGGCAACCGATACGCTTAGCTGTATAAACAGCAGCATCAGATGAGAAGAGAAAAAAGTCAAAATACAATAGGAAAATGACAAAAAAAAATAAATTAATTAAATCTTAGCCTATAATTTAATTAAAAGTTAATTTTTTTTATGTATAAATGTAAACAAGTATGTAGAATTTTAAGAAAGATATAAATTTTTACTTTCTCTTAGCCTATATATGAAATATATAGGAGAGAAAGTATTGCTATCATGTCAAAAATTCGATGTCGAGATTTTGATGGATATACATGTTTTGAGGTCCCCTGAGTCCAAAAAAAGTGGGTCCCGCAAATTGGTCTGTGTGTTTGTGTGTGTGTGTGTGTGTGTGTGTGGACACTTTTGACCATAAAGGAAATGAGCTAGGAGGTTGAAATTTTTTATTTAAGTTAGGCACCTTCCGAACTCGTGTAAATAACCTTTTAAACAAAATCGGCCTAAAAGTACAAGTACTTTACTGATGTACTTTTTTAGTTTTTTCGATTTTCTCAAAATTCGCTCAAACGATTTTTTTTTAAATTCATAAATCAACTAATTTTATTTTTTAGATGCTCTTTAAAATGTATATTCTCATTTTGCTGTTGAAATCTTCTGAAAACCACTTTACTCTTTCTTGTTCTTCATAGAAAATATTGCCACGGTAACAGAATTTAAATCTTTTCCTTATTAGAATAACATTCATATAAATCAATTATTATTTAGATGCCCTTTTAAAAAGTATATCAGTAATATTTTGTGAAAATTGTTTGAAGTACATGATGTTGATGTAATTCAGTTTTTTACTTTTTTTTTATTTTTATTAATTTGATGAATATAATAAAAATAGAAAATAATTTTAGAATGATAGACAGAAAGAGAGGATGTCAGCCAAAAGGAGCGCCTCTATCGATTAAAAATCTCCACTTAGAAGACTCCTTTTGGCTGACATCCTCTCTTCCAGTCTATCATTCTAATCGTTGAACAGAAATACGACTAGCTGCTATTTTTCTTCTCCTTTTCACCTATTCTGAAAAAATTTATTGAAAATTTGTCTTTGAGAGCTCGGGGCTCAGGTAAAAACAGAAAAATTTAGATAAAAAAAAAAATTATTGGAAATTTTTCTTAAAGAGGGCCCCGAGTCATGCAATCGCTCACCGGAGGCGAGCAAGGGGGCCCTGGGGGCGCAGGGCTTTGCGTCTAGTTTTCAATAAATTTTTTTTTTAATCTAAATTTTCCTGTTTTTACCTGAGCCTTGAGGGCCCCGAGCCCTCAAAGACAAATTTTCAATAAATTTCGCTAAAGCCTATAAATAAGTTAAAAGTTAATATTTCTGCTGAATATATGAAGTATTTTGATTTGTTTTAAAATAAAAATTAGATAATTAAATATTTTTAAATTATTTTTCAGTTAAAAATAAAAGAAAAATATTTTTAAAGGTCAAAAAAATCAGGAGGCAATTTTGACTTGAGCAGTGTTTTCTCTCTATAGAGAGAGAACACTGTATATGTAATATATAGATATATTACATATAGGTAAGAGAAAGTAAAAATCATACCATAAAAGGGTGAATTTTTCCCTACAAAAAAAAAACTCAATGAATTTAATTAATATTTTAAGAAATATGTGCCCGCTTAATATCTTAAAAATGTTGTATTTTGCGTTGATTCAATCAAGGTTGCAGTATGGTATCTCTCCGTGGGGAGGTGCGTGTCCAAGTATTGTTAGACCGCTGCAGGTTGGGCAGAAGCACATTGTCAGACTGATGGCGAAAAAGCCAAGAATGGCCCAGTCTCTGCCTCTTTTCAGGATGTTCAACATTCTGCCTTTGAGTTGTCTATTTAAAAAATAAAAAATACAGTTGGACGTTTTGGGTGGGGGTGGGGGTCGGGGCTGATGGTTGTAAAGGATAAATCAGATAGAGGGAGAGGTGCGGGTAAATTGACTCTACCCAAGCCTAGGTTAGAAAAGTTTCCAAGATCGGATTTGTACATGGCGCCCAAGCTTTTTAATTTACTACCCGTTGTTATATCAAAATGTACCTCATTGGCTGGAAGGAAGAGGCTAGTTTGTCAATGGCTTCTTGCAATGGATGATCCCAATGTATTTATTGGACCATTAAATAGCATAGCCTAATTGGCAAAGTCAAAAGTCAGATATTTAAATATATACTCGAGAGTAATGTGGCATTAGGTAGTTATCTACGAATAATATTATTTTCTTTTATATAAGTTAATTTGTTAAAATCATCAAACCACTCCTCCACCGGCTCCACTACTACAATACTAAGTCAATAAAATATTATTGTTAATATTTAAATTTATTAAAGCAAGTAAATTGTAAGTGATGGTAACCTCCAACACAGGTCTCCTAAGGAGGTACCTAATTTTTGGAAAATGTTTTCAATTTAATTTAATGTATTTTCTTACTTTTGTATCCAGAAATAAATTTTTTTTTTTTATTATTAAATTACACTTTTGTAGTTTATTCTTTTTATTGATATGTTAAATTTTCTAATAAACAAATATATTTATTTTTTTATTTTTTATAATTAATCATTGCCCGGGAGCCGTGGCTCAGTGAGAAGACATTAGCTTTTCGCACCGGAGTCCCGGTTCGCTTCCCGTCCCAAGCGAGAAAAATTTATTTCATATGATTTGACTACAAATCATTTGAAATAAATAGGGATGGGGTCTAAATGGCCTTAGATGCCGAAAAAGACCTTAAAAAAATAAATAAATAATTAATCATTAATGAAAATGTTAATAGAGAATTCAAAGGAATTGGAATTGTCTTGGTGCATATGTATTGGTTTGTTTGGACTAATCCTTGTTTTAACTGCATTAATGCACTTTACACATTGCAGCATGCAATCTCCAAAGCGACCCTTTCTGTCACAACGAACAAACATGGACACGAACATGAACATGAACATTTTTCGGCTTTGTAGCAAAAGCATCGAATGTCAACTCAATTGTGATTGTTAAATATTTACGAAAATTTAAAAATAAAGAATCGCCAGAGGGAAATAGTAATTTGTTTATGGTTGAAATTTATCATGAAATATTAAAAAAATTATATAAATGATCAAATCCTAAATTTTTATAGTAAAAATTTTTCATTAGTGTATTTATAAATAGATAAATATCTCGCATAGTCAGGTTCAAATAAATTTTTTTGTATACTTGAAAAACAAAAGAATTTTATTATAAATATTTTTAAAAAGTTAAAAATTTTATATGGATTATTATATCTTAGTTTCTCATTTAGTCTGGTTTCAATTTTTCTATATCCTTTAAAAGCTTTTAAGAGGAGTGACTTCTAAATTTTAATAGATTTTTCGATGCGGTTTTTTTTAAATGAATTTATTAGAAATTTCCTTAATTCATTTTAAACTGGTATCCGTTGGCTCTAGTTGAAACATTATGCTTTAATAGGAGAATTAAATTCAACCTACATAAGGTTTTTTGTTTCAATGATATATTAATTTAATATTAACACTTTATGCGCATTTCGACACCATATGTGTCATCTTCAGAAGTGCATTACATACTGAATGGACCAGAATCGCATTATTTTTCAACTGGGGTAGAGTCACTCTGACTTGTGTACAGGGCCGTCTTAAGAAATTCGGCGCCCGTGGGCTACTAGAAATAACGCGCCCCTCTTCCTAAGAAAATACACAGAATGGCAAATGGGAGCGGGGTGTCCGGAAAAGTTATACAAAAGTGTCAGAACTAGAAAAAATCTATTTATTACTTTTATACTAAACAAAAATAAAATTTAATTAAATCAAAAATCATGTAAGAAGAAAAACATAACTTAATCTAAACAAATGTAACTTATATATTTATTTTCCGAGCTTTTTCTCTGGCAAACTGATCAATAATATCACTAGTATTTAAATTATCAAAGAAATCTCTCTCAATGGATAAAATACTTAAATCATTGAGTTTGCTCTGTCCCAAAGTAGATCGTAAGTAATTTTTTATTGTTTTGATTGCTGAAAATGATCTTTCGCCACTGCAGTTTGTAGTGGCGATACTTCAAAATATGCGCAGTGCTGTGGTTACGTTTGGAATTGTAGATTCAATTTTTAACTAGATTATTGTCTTTAAACTTAGTTCTGCGGTAGATATATTTTCGGTATTTTCCAAAAATGAATTTTTATAAAACTAATAAATAAATGATTAATAACTAAATAACTAATAAGAACAAAAAAATATAGATATTGCCGCCACCAAAAGGCTTGCGCCCTGAGGCTATAGCCCATTTAGCCCTGTGGTTAGGGCCCCCCTGCTTGTGTAATTAAATTTAATTCTCCTAAATTTCCTTAATATTAAAAAATGATACAAGGACCTGACGGCCCTAAAAAAGCTTTCTGATTGGCTAGTGTGGATACGATCTTATAACAATAATAGTCAAATCTCTTTAGCTTCTATTGGCACTAAAGTCTTGTCTAAATTTTACTCGTTAATATTTTGCTTTTGTATATTCAATATATAATTTGATTAAACTCCTCTTCTTTAAAGGTAATTTAATATGTTTTATAGAAGATTTTTTTTTCTTTTAATGAAATTCACAAGTTGCACAAGAGTTCAGGAACTACATTTCATATTATGACCTAGTATTTAAGCAATAAATCAAAAGTACAAAGTTTCTTTGAATTATTATATATAACTTATTAAGATTTACCCTTTTAAGGTTAACAATGAGAAGAACTAATCCTATTTCGTGAGATAAAAATGAAAAATGAAGTATAAAACTAATTAGCTAATGAGAAAAAAATTTGATTTATTCATTTAAGAAAATTTTAATTAAAGTATACTTCTATCATTTCATGAGAATATCGTGTCAAAGCAAAAACGTGTAAATCAGGGGTAATAATAGCAATCAATGCAATTAGTGAATTTAATTAATCCAAGGACCGCCAATATAAAAACAGTAAAAATAATTTAATAAATAAAAATCTGGTGTGACAAGCACAGTACACAACTTTCTCTTACCTTCGGTAATCGAAAGTTGTGTACTGTGCTTGTCACACCAGATTTTTTGTGTCGACATGTATTTAGTTCCCGGCAGTAAGGAATATCTGATTTTCAAGATGTAAAATTTATAAGTATGGCAAAATATTTATATTTTGTTACCATGGCAACCATTTCTCCTATCTTTTCTATGAAGTACAAGAGTAAAGTGGTCTTCAGAAGATTTCTATGACAAAATGAGAATATACATTTTATTGAAGATCTAAAAAATAATTGATTTTTGAATTTAAAAAAAAAATCGTTGGAGCAAATTTAGAGAAAATCGAAAAAACTGAAAAACTACATCAGTAAAGTACTAGTACTCTTTGGTCGATTTTGTTCCAAAGCTTCGTGTCATGTCCCATGGGGGTACCTAACTTAAATATAAAATTTCAACCTCCTAGCTCTTTTCATTCTTGAGATATTTTGTTCACAGACACACACACAGACAGACAGACAGACCATGTCGCGAAAACCACTTTTTTGGATTCAGGGGACCTCAAAACGTGTATATCCATTAAAATCTCGACATCGAATTTTTGACATGAATCCAATACTTTCTCTCTCTATATATTAACATATATATAGAGGTAAGAGAAAGTAAAAAATGCAGTAATTATTAATTAAATATTATTTAAAAGAAAAAGCAAATTTTATCCGAAATGAGTAAATTAAAATTAAAAAAAGAAAATATTAATAGGGCAGTGTCATGGAAAAAAATTGCCTTTTTATTGTTTTATTATATTTAAATAATCATATTATTAAGATTAACAATAAAATTCGCAACATTTTTTAGGTCCAAATTAATGAAATTAATTTAAAAAATCAGTAGAAGGGTAAATTTTCAATTCTGCGCTCCCATTGGTATGACGTCATAGCACAGTAGGGCCCGCTTGTTCGATTTAGAATATGAACTTTGCTCATTCTTTCCTTGTATCGCCTTTCACTCTGAATGTTCTTAAATCAAAAAGAGAAAGTAAAAATCTGGTGTGACTGGCGCACAGCACACAACTTTCTCTTACCCTTCGGTAAGAGAAAGTTGTGCACTTTGCTGGTCACACCAGATTTTTTGTGTCGAGATATATTTAGTTTCCCATAGCACCTTAGTTGCAAACTTGCATTTTAAATGTTGACTGCTTGAAATAAACTATGGTTATTTTTCAAAATTTTAATCTCATATTTGGACATTTTATACACAATATCGTAATAAATACAAAATTTCATAAGAATTGGAAAAAAAAAATTTTAAATGCGTAAAAAGTTCCAAAGGGGACCCCCTTTTGAATCGAAATTAACATGCAAATCCCTATATGAAATTAACATTGGGCCTATGAAAGGAGAAGGCGGAAAATGAATTTAAAACGAGTAGAGACAGACGATAATGTTTGCAAGTGAGAGAATTGAATTGAATTGCTTTTATTTTGCTCTGAGGCGATTTGCCTCATAGAGCATCAAAAATACAAAGAAAATAAACAAACAATTATAAACAAATAATAATACAATAATTAAACTTTAGATTTGCCAGGTACGTTCCCTCTCTCATAGTACAGATTGCTCCTGTTGTTTTTTTAATAAATATGAATAGAATCTGTTTTTAAAAGAATTCAAGGACACTGCTGATCTTATATCGCCTGGAATCCCGTTCCAGAGCCTAACCGATGATACCAAGAAAGAGGCATCAAATGCAGCCGTTCGATGTACCGGCATCCTCAAATCCATGACATTTGCCCTCGGCACCGCCCTACCGAACTCACCCCTGAACACAAAACTTTCAAATAGATACCTTGGTTTCTCATTCCTCAAAATGCCGAACACACAACACCCCATTAAATACTCGCGGCGTTGTTTTAATTTTAGCCATCCCAGTTTGTTATAATAGGGTGTAATGTGTTCGTCTAGGGGTAGGTCGAAAACAAACCTAATACAGGCATTGAGCACCCTCTCGAGAATCAAACACCGTTCACCAGTCAACCCATTATATACTAGACAACAATAGTCGAAGTGGGGTAAGATGAGTGAATTCACCAATAACTTTCTAACTGATTGGGGAGGCACTCCATGTTTCTTTTGAATTGGAATAGGCTGGAATACACCTTTCTAGAAATCTCGCGAACATGTTCTGCCCAGCTTAAAGTGCTATCGAGGGTGACGCCTAAATTCTTGACAGAGGTTGAGTACTCAATCACTCTTCCGTCGATAGTAATAGATGGAATATAAGGTAGCTTATGTATATAGGCGCCACTCCCGAAGACTATTGCCTTTGTTTTTTCTAGAGAGGGAGAGAGAGAGAATGAATGAATGAATGAATGAAATGATTTATTGTTCTGAGAACGTTAGTTCTCCTTGAACACTTTACAATTAGTTAACAATATAAACAATGTTTGCTCTCCTTACAATATTTTACAATAATCAATAGTCGATGTCCGCACTCATATGTTCTTATAACACTTATTCAAGTACATAAAATCACATTAGCATTCAATTTCGGCTGCACTCCGTTTCAAGTATTAGAAAAACGCCTTACCCTCCAAAAGTAACCGCCCCAAGATATAGGCAACAGCACTCATTCGCGAGGCTTGAGTGAAGCAAGATGGAAAAGATCAGGTGGTGCCATTTGTATTTATAAATAAATAAATAAATAAAATGAAGGGTGAAATCAATTATAAGATGTGGAGAATGAATAGGGATAAACATTCACATAGATGAATAAATAATTAAAATTAGTGGATTAAATTATTAAGAATATGTAGCGAGAGAGAGAGAGAGAGAGAGAGATGTTTTCTCCGAAAAAGAAAAAGGCAGAAATAAAATAAAAATAAAAGGGAATCTAAATAATAATTGATTTATATGAATTTTAATCTAATAAAAAGAAAAAGATTTAAATTCTGTTACCATGGCAACCATTTATCCTATCTTTCCTATGAAGAACAAGAGTAAAGTGGTCTTCAGAAGATTTCAACCGCAAAATGAAAATATACATTTTAAAGAGCATCTAAAAAAAACTTGATTTATAAATTAAAAAAAAAATTGTTGAAGCGAATTTTGAGAAAATCGAAAAAAACTAAAAAAGTACATCAGTAAAGTACTAGTACTTTTTGGCCGATTTTGTTTAAAAGCTTATTTACACGAGTTCGGAAGGTGCCTAACTTAAATATAAAATTTCAACCTTCTAGCTCATTTCCTTCATGGTCAAAAATGTCCACACACACACAAATACCAATTGCCGGGACCCACTTTTTTGGACTCAGGGGACCTCAAAACATGTAGGGGAAGGACGGGCATAACGGCCAGGCTAAGCTTTTCTGATTTTTTGAGTTGACTTGCAATCGTTATAGAAACTTTCGAAACATAGAATATATACATTAATTATCGGAGTTCATGTAACAATATGTTTGGACTAACTTGTGTGAAAGGAATGTACTCAAATAATGGATTCTTCAAAAAGTACCCGAGTGGCCATTATGCCCTCAGGGGTAGGGTATAATGGCCATATAAGCAAAGAGTGATAAATAAATTGATAAAACCAAACTTTCAGTTTACAAAAAAATTTATTTTTACAAAATATTACCATATTTGAATTAACAAAACAGAATTTTACATATTTTGAATACAAGAGCTGCTTTTCGTCAAAAATATGTAGGTCTGCTAGCCTACTGAAAAACAAATGTGGGGAAAAATACATTTTTAACAAAGGTTAAGAGCAGTTTTCCCACAAATACCCATTGTCCTCTTCGCCGATACCAGCACACAATTCATGGGCCCACAAGTCACATCCTTGGCACTGGATGTACATAATAGCCACGTACTGGCCATTGTGCCCGCTTCCACTGCCAAGGAGAAAACAATGAAAAATCAAAAAATCCACAAAAATAAGCCTTAGGCTCCGGTTCGCCTGCGGCGAACCCTCGCCATTCCTTTTTTGCCATTACTAAAGAGAAATCAATGAAAAATCAAAAAAAATCCACAAGAAATTAAAATTAAAATTTAAAATGAGAAAAAAAAAAAAAATTATTTTTATTTTATTTGGCTCAGAAAGTTTAACTAAATAATTGAAAGCAAAACACTTATATTTTTTAAGAAAATTATTAGTAATTTAATTATATACCTATACGGTGTCATTTTTAATTTTTCAAATTTACTCGCAGTCATTGAGATCTAAATATGAAAACTCATTAAAAATCCGTCCAACTGAAGTTCATCTAAACAAACCGTCGAAAAATCAAAATTTATATAATAATTTCGTAATACTTTTCTTGCGATAGTCGGTTACAAATTGCAACCTAAAAGTCTTTCTGAGGCTCTCATTACGAAAATTGCACCTGAAATAATATTATTCCATCACTCGCTCATTTCATTGCACGCAGAAGAACATCAATAGAGAAGAGAAAAGTTAACAAAATACATATTAATAAATACATACACTGAAAAAAAATCGACCTTGTAAAATTAAAGTGAAATCCCTTTAAAAATTTTCAACAAACATTCCCATAAAATTAACAAAGTTTCCTTTTATTTTTACAAGAAATTGCCTCAAGTTCTATATGACAAAATCATCTCGTAAAAATGAAAAAATTTGCTTGTATTTTTACAAGAAATTCCATCGAGTTCTAATTCAAAAAGAAATCCTGTAAAATTGACATGGTTTCCTTTTATTTTTACAGTATAAACTCTTATTTTCTAGGAAAAAGGCAACTTGACTAGCTTGAGTTAGAATAGGCGACATTTCTTTTCCAGATTCATTCTTTGAATATTTTTTGTGAAATTCGAGTTGATATCTTCTATCATATATACTTTTTTAATTTTGAAAAATATTTGTAATTTTTTATTCACGGCACGTCTAACAAAATTTTCTTCGTGTCCTGATTTTTATTTTAAATTTCTTACATGGCAAAAAACCAAGGAAGGTCTACAAAATATATTATGATTTTCTTTTAATATATTATTTATAATAAATTTTGTGCTTGACTTGCAGGACTTCAATGAAGACTATTATCACATGCTAATCGAGAGGGATTTAGAAGATCTGTTTTATATATTAAAAGGTAAATATAATGTTATAAACAAGAGGTGAAATGTTTCAAAATATTATCTATCTAGTATTTATACAAATTATTTTTTTTTGAATAAAAAACTTTTGTATACGTTTTTAGGCTTTCGGCCATTGACATTATTGGAAAAAAGGTTCTTTAAGATAAAATTCCTTATTTTCAAGACAAAAGAACCGAATACAATAAAGTGGCCTTTAGCCCAAGGGGGCTTCTGGCTCTCTTTATCAGCTACCCGACCGAGATGATTCAACAAGTTAAAAATTTAGAATATAAACAAATTTTGGTGGAAATAAAAATCAAACTTTTTTTTCAGAATACAGAATCGAAGATTCAGCATCAAGAATTGAACAATTCATCCTATGGTTCTGAAAATGACATTTCAATTGCTTTTTTTCCATAGTATCGAAAAATAAATACATATTTGTGATATTTAATATGTTTCAAAAATTATTAATAGGCCTATTTATAAAATAAGACATCTTGATAATTCATTTCAAAAGTATTTATTTATATAATTTTGGTGTACATTACAACTCAGTTGTAATTTTTTTGTATTTAACTCGTAGAATAAAAAACATTTTTTTTAATGTTATTTTTTGTAAATTTGATTTTTTTCACATAATTTTCTTTATACAAAGAATCCTTTTAAAATTATAAGAAATCCTGTCAAATTGTTTTTGACAAAAAATCATTTTAAATTGAATTTATTTCAATCTGCCACACCTCGTCGGAACACAGGTTTTTGGCGTGTTGATTAATTTAAGAGATTTTTTAATTATTTTTTAAATATATTTTTAATTTTTCTCTGGTCATATGTAAAACAATAATGCATACCTTTAACCTGAGAAAAATTAAACATATATTTAAAACCAATATATTTAAAAAATAATTAAAACATCTCTTAAATTAATCAACACGCCAAAAACCTGGGTTCCGACGAGTGTAGCTGTAGCAAATTGAAATAAATTCAAGTTAAAATTAAATAAAAAATCATTTTAAAATTACAAGAAATCCAGTAAATTTAGTTTTAACAAAATATCCTTTAAAATTTACGGGAAATTCTGTCAATTTCGTTTTAACAAATTTTTCTTTAAAATTTACAGGAAATACTGTCAGTTTTTTTTAACAGGGAAAACTTTTAAAATTATAAGATGCACCTTCAATTTCGTTTTAACAAGGTATCCCATTAAATTGGCGAGAAACCTCATTGACTCATTTTCATTACGGTTTCGGAATTAATTGAAGGGATTTCCATTGAATTTACAAGGTTTTTTTTTGTGTAGCTATATAAATAACTAATAAATTCAGAATATTTTGTGGGGGATGAAATAAAGGATGACATTGAATCGAAATTCGGGACTGTCCCTCAAAGTTTATGATTAGAGACCGGATTTTAAGCAAAATGCTTATTGCTCAATTTTATAAGCAACCATTTGATATTTAATTTCTATACGAATTAGGAAAAACTAAGTGTATTGAGATTGCATTTTTTATGCTTTTTTTGAGTTTTTATGCTTTTTTTCCCTTTCGTGCTTATTTGAACTTATTTTACGAATATTTATAATTTTTTTTTATTAAAAAACACACTTTTTTCCCATTCGCACAAGCATACACCAGGGACGTATATAAGGGGGGAGGGGGCCGCCCCCCCCAAAAAAAAATTCCAAAAACCCCGCAGTGCGAAAAAATATAGCCCTTAAAAAAAATTTTTTTCCTCAGGGTAAAAAAATTTGGTTCCGCAAAAACAAAATTTTTCGCAGGGCGGGGCGGAATAAATTTAGTTTATTTTAAAAAAATTTGTATACGCCATTGGTATGAGTAAAAATTGCTTATGAGATGCTTTTTTTCAACTTTTATGCTTATTTAACAACTTTTTATTCAAGTTTTTCATGCTTTTTTAAGCACTTTTTTTCCATTTTTTTATGCTTTTTTGTCCGGTCTCTATTTATGATGAACTACATAGTCGCAACCCCCGCTTTCGGCCGGCTTTCCGCCTAGCCAGGAAGCTGCGCCCCCTGAACCCCATTGCAAATTAGTTTTTTGTTCCTTAAAAAAAGGGGTGTTGCCTTTTGATTATTTTCGATTTTTCTGACCTACAGCAGATGGTAGTGAATCAAATTAAAAAAAAAAAAACACAAATATCTAGCTTGTCTATATACAAAGATCTTGAACCTTAAAAAAATTAAAATTTTTGTTATTTTTTTTCATACTTGAAAATTAAACACATACAAGGGGTTGATGAAAGGGGAAATTTATCTGGCTAAAAGTAATGGTTGAGAGGATCTATCATTTCGTAACAAAATCAATGAAATAGGACTTTAAATACTCAAGCAAAAAATAATGAAAATGAACTCCAAATATCAAAATTGAGGTTCATTTTGCACGAATTATTTATATAAGAAAACAAACCTCAAAAATAGTTAAAAGTTGTTATCGTTTTCAAAATTTTAGATTATAGAAGTATCGGATATTGAAAGTATCTTAAACCGTTTAAAAGTTATGAGTGAATAAGTGAAAATATCCTAAAATTTTTAAAAAATATTAAAAAATAGAATTTTTGGTCTCCTAAAAAAAACTGGTACAACATTTTTAAGTCTTTATATTTTTACTTTCTCGTATAGAGAAAGTATTGTAATCGTAAAAAAAATTCGACTTCGAGATTTTGATGTTTCTCCACGTTTTAGACCTCCCTGAGGCCAAAAATGCCATTTTGGACATTATGTGTGTGTGTGTGTGTGTGTGTGTGTGTGTGTGTGTGTGTGTGTGTGTGTGTGTGTGTGTGTGTGTGTGTGTGTGTGTGTGTGTGTGTGTGTGTGTGTGTGGGGAACACGATTGCTTAGAAACCAAAGCAGCTAGATCGATGAAATTTGGTATATGCTCCTTATACTAAAATTGTAGATTTCTATCAACTTTTGGAGTAAATACGTCACTTGGAAGTAGTACTTTTCCCAATAAGTTTTTTCAGAAATTTCGAAATTTTCAATTTTTTTGTTATATTATGATAAAATACTCAATTTTAAAAAGTTTTTATTCTTTGACATTTTTCCGAAAACTGAATAGTTTTTGAAATAATCACAGAAGAAAACGACATTTTTCGTTAATTTTTGAAAGAAAAATCAAAACAAAATCATACAGGTGTCATTAAAAAACATGTAAATATAAACAAATATATTTGTGACACACACCCAGACGTAATTCCAAAAGAATATACGAGAAAGTCTCGGGGAAGTCATTCCCCATATTTATAGTTAGTTTTAGAGATTTCTGAATCGAATGCAAAAAACCCCATTTCTCTAGGTTGTCTATAAGTACCTAAATAATTAATGGTGTTTTTAGTATACATTTTAAGTAGCATTGTAGCTTTATTATTATAATATAGTTAGATAAGCTACAGTGTATATAAGAGAGCAAGCATATTTGTTTGTCATAAAATTGTTTGAAATAGCGTAAATTATTTCCAATAGATATTTATGGATAGCTCAGTATTTATTTTGGCTGTTGCATTAAAAAAAATAATAATGATTTTGAGCAATGGTTTTTTAACATATGTTTAACATATATTTTCATTAATTATCATTAATGACTTTTTAATTAAGAGTAGAGCTAAAAAATTCATAGTTGATTATGTAAAAAAAAAAATTGGAAAAGTTTAATAAAGTTTATTAAGACTTAAACTTTCGACTGTAGGTTCTCGTTGAAACATTTTGTAAAATAAAAGATTAAAAATAGTTTTTTTTTTCAACGGTTTTATTGATTATAAAATTAACACTTGATACGCATTTCGACAATTGCTTGTCATCATCAGAAGTTTAACAACCACTGTATCGCGAAATTTTTTATGTGTGGCGCCAAATTTTATTAAATAAATAAAATTTTTATTTATTTTTTTTTATTTTGATTAATTAATAAAATAAAAATATTTTTAGTATTTAACTAGGTAGAGCTTTGTTTGAAAAAGTGAAAAAGATAGAATTTTCACTATCAACACTTAATTAGTGTAGGCCTATGTGTAAACCAGTCAATACAGTAGGGGAGAGGCGGGTTTTATGTGACAGGGTCTAGATACCGTGATAGTTAATAGTTAGTGCATCCAACGACAGTGCACTCGTTAATTACAAATCATTTAGAAAGAGGAAGTCAATATGAGTTGAGTTGTTAAGCTTATAAGGCGTGTAGATAATATTTTGTGGTTCCTTTCTTTATATTAAGAGTCTTCAGTTAATTTCCAGGCCCTACATAACTGTTTTGGGTAAGTTAAATTATTGTTAGTAATTATTAACTTACAATCAAACAGAAGTTTTTATCCTAATTTTCTGTTATAAAACATTTGAAATAATTTCTACGGTTTGGCTAAGCAAGCCGATTTTTGGAGAAAACCTCTGTCGAGAAATCACTAATTCGGGTAGTATGGGACATTAGGGTGGCTCTTAGCTACTACTACTGAAGGAAAATTTTTTTGCGTTTTTTTTGCGCTACCCTCTAGTTTAGTGCCATTGCATGAAAAAATAATCTGTGTAAAATTTCAGCTCTATCGGATAAAGGGAAAAGGGTGCCCCAAGTGCCTTGAAAATCGAAAAAATCATAAAATCACAGAAAAATCCATTTTATTTTTTATCTTGCGAAATATTAATTATATACAAAAAAGTGTTATTTAAAAGATGTAGATCTATAAAAAATGTATATATTATCAGGTATCACTTTTCCTTGTACGACTAATGGTTTTCGAGAAAAACGTGAAAAACTCTTATTTTTGCTACAAATTCAGGCGACGCGTCGCCTCCTTTCATTGGCATGAAAAGTACTTAAATTCTGCATATAATCTAGTATTTTAGTTTATTTAGTTATAAGAAATACCAATCTCAGCTCATACCATGAGTAATAATTTTAAATTACTTTTACTTTCTTTTACCCAATAAAGGGAGAAAATATTGCGATCGTGTCAGAAATTCGATATCAATATGTTGATGAAAATGCACGTTTTGAGGCGCTCTGAGAAAACATCGAGTCCCGCAAAATTGACTATTTTTGAACAAAAACAATATGGTTGAAATTTTTTAATATTTAAATTAGGTACACTTTTGGAAAGTAAATATTAAACTTTTGAATAAAATCAGCAAAAGTGTTCTAGTATTATATTTTGCTGATGTAATAGTTTTGGAGATTTTCTCAAAATCCACTCTAACAATTTTGAATAATATCTTTTTATTTTTATATCTTTTAGATGCTCTTTAAAATGTATTCTTATATTTCCCTCCAAAATTGTTTGAAGTTAAACTAACATCAGATTTTTACTTTTTAAGATAAGGTTTTTTTTTTTATATTATTTATTATATCTTTCTATAATGTCGTCACAGATTTATTATTTAATTCAACTTTATTTAAACTTTATTTATTTAAACTAACATTACTTCAGAAAAGAAAAAAAAAATTATAGGCTTTTTAGAATTTCATTACAAAAAAAAATTAATTTTAAGGAAGATCCGTAAATTTTCACTTCCTTTTTCCTTAAAAAGTTGAATCCACTTTACTAAAATTTTGTCAACTAATAGGAAAAAAAAATTTCAATAAGAACAACAAAACCCCCCATTGTTTATATTACACTTCCTTCTTGTATTCTCGGAATATTTGTTTACTCTTTTAAACTTTTTCGTTGTTTTATTTTCTTCTTTTGAGTAAACTGAAATTTTTTCTTTACACACACACACACACCCCCACATATATATATATATATATATATATATATATATATATATATATGAACAACAAAGTAATTCATAGGCTATTGTTCAATATAAAAAAAACTCTTAGGAGCAACATCTATTTCTAATTTTCCTCTTTTTTTATTTAATACTAGTCGCAAAGCCCGCCTTCGGCGAGCTTTCCACCTAAACCAGGGCGCTGCGCCCCCTGGACCCCTTGCTCGCCTTTGACGAGCAATTGCCTGCCTACAGCAGCAAGAATTTTGTTAGTTTTTAATATTTTTGTTGCATTTTTGTTGCATTACATTTAAGAAAGAAACTTGAGTCCAAGTAAGGTACAGTCAGCGCCAAAAGTGCCTGATCTCGATGCCTTGAGCTTAGGCAACCAATATGCAGAGCCATCGGTTAAGTTGCGTTAAAAGTAGCTTCGCCCCTTCTGTTTCATTAAAAAAGATTATTTATTTATTTACTACTACTTTTAACGCAACTTATCCGACGGCTCTGCATATTGGTTGCCTAAGCTCAAGGCATCGAGATCAGGCACTTTTGGCGCTGACTGTACTGTCTAGGAAAACAAAAGGGATTATTTATACCTTCCCAAAGGGTCTGCCTGAAGGTGGCTATAAATCATGTCATAAAGATGTCAAAAATCTAAATTTTGTATCCAGATATTGAAGAAATTTGATTATAATTAATTCCCCAGAAATATTTAGAGATTCAAATTATTACTACGTTACTCCCTGGTCCATGTACTCTATGTGTACTTAGTTTCATTGGAAATTGTGGATTTCTATAGAACATATACATATATAGATACATTTTTTCCATTTAGTAGAAGGATAATAAAAAGAGAGAGCAACTAGTTTTTGTTTTCTTTTATTAAACCCTCATTGGTGACGTTCTTTACTTCGAGTGAGAGAGATATTTCCACGGCAAATAATGAAAATACAAACATATTTCGTAGCCTTACTTATACACCGGGTCTTGCTGAATCAATAAGGAAATTATTTTATAGAATTGAAGGTAGCATAAAAATATCTTTTAAACCTCCAAACACACCTGGATTTTTATTTAACAATAAAACACCCACTCCCCTCTCCAATACATCCAGTGTGGTATACAAAGTGGCCTGCGCCGATTGTAATCTAAGCTATATTGGTCAGACAAGGCAGTATTTATCTCGTCGTCTCTCTCAACACAAAACAAATATTAAAAATCAAGAGACCCGCATTGCCTTGTCAGCCCATGCAATCGGTGAGGGGCACACATTTGATTTCGAAAATGCTACCATCTTGGAAAAGGAATGCAACTACCAAAAACGACTTACATTGGAAGCCATTCATATATTCATTAATGAGACAATTAATTTTAAAAGAGACTATAATTCAACTGTGGCTCTCTACGCATGTCTCTTAAAAAGATAGTTGCATTCATTTACTAATAAGGTGGAGGGGGTAGGAGTCTCTCTCTTCTCCTCATTCATAAACCAAACCCGATAGAACAGTCACAGAATTTTACTAGCAGACTTTATCATTGTAAAATATCTCACCTACTTATCATAATATATATTGTTATAAAATCGACCAACAATGTCAAATACAGGTGAAATATGGATATCGATAATGACAACCCTAATGGTAAATATTCATCTATTTTATGTAAATCTGTACACATTTTCTTAATGACCATTGTGTATTGTTCTGTATTAATAGCTCTGAGGATGGCCCTAAACAGGACCGAAACGTCAGCAATGAGGGTTTAATAAAAGAAAACAAAAACTAGCTGCTCTCTCTTTTTATTATCCTTCTACTACATCAACTAACCAGCTATATTAAAAAAAAACCTCCAATATTAAATTTTTTCCATTTCATTTTTATATATATACTAGTCGTAAAGCCCGCCTTCGGCGGGCAAGTTTATTACCAATTTGGGACATTTCTTGTTGCAATGCAAGTGTCAAGATGTTAAAGAAGGATCTTGAGTTCAAGCGAGGTCATTGACTGGGCACAGCACAAAAGGGTCTGTTTATGACTGTTTAAAGGGTCAGTCGCATGCGTCCTCTCTCCGTTTTTCAACTGCTGCGTAGCCCCGCCCCAGCCCATAGTCAGATAGGAGGCTGGTTCTCAGAGCACGAAGGTCGCTCTCTAATTTTGAACCCAACTTGTTGATTTTGTGTTCCCATATTGAAAAAATTTAATTATAATTAATTTTCCAAAATATTTAAGAGATTCAAATTTTTACTACGTTACTCCCTGGCCCATGTACTAAATGTGTACTTAATTTCAAATGGATTCATTGAAAATTGTGGATTTCTATCAGTGGCGGATCCAGAGGTGTTTCTCGGGGGAGGGTAATCTGGAGTGACTGGTCGCACAGCACACATTTTTTTCTTAATTTCGGTAATTTAAAGGCGCATTCTGTACTTGTTTGCCAGAATATAAATACAAATCAAATTTTTAAGTATTAATTTTTAAAATTTTACATAAAAAATACATTTTTTTTCGAAAAAAAGTACTTTTTTTTCAAATCTCAGGGGGAGTAATTACCCCCTTCCCCCCTTGTATCCGCCCTTGATTTCTATAGAACATATACATACATATTTACATTCGTACATACATTTTTCCCATTTCATTTTTATATATATAGAAGATACCGGTAGATAGGTAGATAGATAGATAAATAGATAGATAGATAGAAGATAGAAGATTAAATATCAAAGATTTTTTTGAAGTCTTTATATAAGGCTCACCAACACACTCCCACTGACTAATTAAGTTGATTAATTTTACAAATACTTAGTTTAAACAAAAAAATATTTCTTTTAATTTATTTTAATTCATTAAAAATTAATAGGCCTATTCAAAAATAAAAAAAGATGCGTTACCTAATTTAAGCTTTTGCTTTCAAAATATTTTTTTGGAGATAAAAAAAATAATAATATGGAAATTATGTTATTTTTTTTTTAAGAATTTAATAATTTTATTCTTTCATAAGTAAATTAAACTGTTTAAAGATATAAAAATTACATAATTGCTTAGTTTTCATCTTAATAAAGTATAAGAATTTATCTTGTTATTATATTCAATTTCTTTTTCTTTTTTTTATTAAGGTTTAAAAGCAACTCCACTTTCTTTCTCATAAATAAATAACATCTTCAACAAATGCACCCAAGGATAATATATATAATAATATTCGTTTATTTTAAAACAAAAAATTAATTTTATTATTAGGCCTAATTTATTATATTATTTGAAAACAAAAAACTAATTTTAAAGATATTTATTGATTAAAATTTAATACTGTTTCAATAATTGCAAGATGTTTTTTCACTTTTTCACTCATATCTTTTAGGATAGCTTCAATATCCGATGCTTTCGCCGTTATCAAGTGCAGAACGTTTTAGGTTATAACTTCAATCTCATAATTTCGCCTAACTCCATTAAATTTGGAACAAAATGAGTCCTTTTGCAGTATTCTCAGATATAGTTTAGTACACTATCTAATTCGTGGTACATGAGGCAAATATTTAAGTACTTATTTTTTACAATTTTGGCTAAAAAATGTCTTGGATATCCAAAGTTTTTCAGAATCTATATTAAATTTTGCAAAAAATCAACACTTTTCATTTTAATCAGACCTTGTTTAGAATACTTGAAAGTTCTTCAAAAATAAAAGAAATTTTTATTTTTTTTAGATATCTTCAAATCATAGCAAAAAAATAATTTTTTACTCATTTACTCATTTTTTAATCAAGGTTTGGTTATCTTTCATCTTAAAATTTGAGGGACAGTCCTGAATTTCGCTTCAATGTTCCGCTTCATTTCATGTCCCACAAAATATTCTGGATTTATTAATATAGGCCTATATTTATTAATATATATTTTGTTAACTTTTAGTCTATATTAAAATTTTTTTTTTTAGGCCCGGGGAAAATCTTAGCACTTTAATCTTTATAGCTGCTAGAATAAGTTCAATGAGGCAAATGGGATCAATCGAACTTTTTTTTTTGTGAAATTTCCAATTTTTTCCTCAAGCGAAAATCATTTGACTTTTTTACTTCTTTTTTTTAGTTTACGAATCTTTTCGAACTCTTTTTGGCAGGAACCGAAACTTTGATCTGCACCTAGTTAAAATATTTAATAGGTAACAATTCTTCTGCTTCTTTCTTCGCCTGAATGTTGCCGCGGTGCGGGGTCGGCGGAATTTGTTATTCATGGATTTTTGCGACCGGGAAGGAATATAAAAAGCCGGTCCGTCGCACGTTCTGATGCCTGTTGAAAATATAGAAGGGAAGAGACTGACATGCAAAGATAAGAAGTATTGCCAGTCCCAGCTAGGTGAGCCCGTGGTCGCCATCCATGTACCCACAAGATGTGGGCCCCTGAGTTAATAGGTAATAATTAATATTGGTAATATATTTTTGCAGCACATTTAAAATAAGGACACTGTACATTTTCTTTTTTTGAAAATAGACTATTACACATAAGCACTGCTCTAATAATAGGTTCTATTTATTTAATTATTTATTTTATTCATAAAACTTAATAAATAAAATATAATTAGAAATGAAAAAAACACCATTTCGATATTGGTTTCTCTTTTCTTTTTATGAATCTAAATAAATAATTATTAATCCAGGAAATGCTTTTAAATTTATTTTATTTACGAATAAATATATTAGATTTTTATATTCAAGAGAAAAAAAATATTAATGTCAAAAATAATTTAATTAAATGGATTATTTTGATATTTAAAAAGAATAAAATATGCATAATTAAAAAAAGCTTTATTACTTTGAATAATGACTAAATGCACTTTGGATAATAAAAAATTTTTATTGATTCTATTTATTAAGTCGGAATTGGAGGAGAAATGCTGGCAGACGTCAACTTCAATTGGAATTTCTTAATTATGTGATAAAATTATAAATTATTTATTTTTAATAATCATGTAGCCATATTATTTGAATATAAATTAGTTTTCAATCACATAATTATAGTTTTTTCCTTTCTCTTACCCTATATATGAAATAATTAGAAAGTATTGCTATCATGTCAAAAATTGGATGTCGAGATTTTGATGGAGTCCCCTGAGTCCAAAAAAGTGAGTCACGCAAATTGGTCTGTGTGTGTGTGTGGACATTTTTGGCCATGAAGGAAATGGGCTAGGAGGTTGAAATTTTATTATTATTATAAGTTTACATCCGGAATAGGTCCCGAACCCGACGTAAACTTGCATTTTTTTTTTTTTTGAAAATACAAAAATATTTTTTTGAAAAAATTCTAAGTTTACATCCCGAATAGGTCCGGTATGCGACCTACACTTGTGTATTTTTTAAATATATTTTTAATAATTTCTAAAACCCTTGAAAAACAGAAATAAATAATTTGAAAATAAAATTAACATTTTTTTAAAATATTCTATCTCTAAGCCGTATGAGGAACTGAAAAAAATACTTTGAAAATACAAAAATAAGTTTATGTCCGGAATAGGTCGGGGCGGGACATCTTATGTACATACATGATTGGACGTATCAGCCATGTTGGTCCGCTTTACGTATCATTTAGGTCCAGGTACGTCTTGGCCGTAAACGGGACCTAAGCGGTACGTACATAAGACGAACTGTACTATCTGGGTAATAAATAAACAACTAAATGCTTAAACAAATAAATAAATAAACAAACAAACCTAAAAATAAATAAATAAACCAATAAATAAATGACTAGAAGCGTTGGAAGACAATGCCAATTGCACAACCTACTCACAACAATATCCCAGGTATTATCACGCACTCAGTCAAAGAAGAAAAGAAGATCGGCCATGAAACAAAAAATTAATCAACAAACCAAAAGCCCCAACGTCTCATGTCCTGTAATATAGATCACTCTTATGGTATATGCAAATTTAATTATTTATTTTGTATGAACCAAAATTCAATCCATCTACAGTTTATCGTCCTGAAGATGGGATCGACGTGATCCCGAAACGTCGACGATAATCAAATAGAGTTTCTTTATCACTTGCTGGCTGACATACATCCTACTCCTAATCATCTCAAATAGTTTATATCACTTAATTAGAACATTTTTGCGCTCTTAAGAATATTTACTTTTTTTCTGATTTTAATTTTTTTGTGAACTAAAAACCTAAAAAAATAAAGAAACTATAATTTTAAATAGTCCGTTTAATTGTTTATTTAATTAGGGGGCAGTATAATATTGAAAATCTTTATTAAAACTATATATAATTTTATATTGGGTTCAATAGATATTTCAATATTTAGTGCATACCAAGATGGAGGACGTGACGTAGCCGTGACGTAGGCGGTCGACTCTCTTCTCAGCTCAATGTACCTCCAGTTTACTTGAGTCGGAGCAAGTGCACAGTATTTGATAACGGCTGCAGAATAAGCAGTCGAAGCGTTGTACAGTATTTATATTTTTAATAAAAAATTAATACAAAATATGGTCTTTAATTAAAAATTCCCCTAATAATTATTTAAAAAGCTTCGTTGCATATCACGGCAGGTCGAGATAATTTGTTCAAAAGGTGTATTCCCCTCTCATCGAATTTTTGGTGCAATCGACCTATATTTATTTCTATAAATATTTATATATATATATATATATATATATATATTGATTCATTATTAGAATGTTTTGGAAATTATTATCTAATGTTTTGGAGAATTTTTCAGATACTGAACGCAACCCCCCCCCCCCACTTCTTTCAGTTTTCATTTAAACGATTCGGAATGAAAATGGTATCGTGGCTTCATTTCAATAATTCTAAGTCGTGATCGAAATTTAAACCAAATAGGTTGAGCCATTCCATGCTTAAAAGCAAAGGATGAGGCAAGAGGGTGAGGAGTTGAAAACAGGAATCGAATTCAATTAAGATTTCCCCCTACTAGCCATATGAGGTTCTTCTAGGAGTTGCAAATTTTCTTTTTTTTATTTAACCACCACGCCATGGAAAATACGAAATCATCTCCGGTGTACAAAGGATTTGTCATGGTGTCAGGTGTGTCAGTGTAGTTTCAAGAGAGAACTTTGAACAACGCTTCAGGTTCAGGTCAGGTGCTCATTGTTCCTTTGCTTTGAATTTCAATTCGTTTGAGAACGGGAGAGAAGAAAATGCAAATTTGCCCGCAAATGCTTCATTCGATTTTATTAAAGGCCTTGTTTAGTTAATTGGGATCCGATTTCCATACCGATATGTCATAATACAAAATTTATTCTATTTTATTAATATTTAACACACATCTACGTTATCTTTTGTATAATTTTAAACAAAGTTTTACTTGAAAATTATTATTAATTAAATCAAAGTATTAATAGATGTAATGTAATTTAATTATATATTTTATAATAAACTATTTGTTATAATTAAATGCCTGAAATATTTTCAAGTCATAGAAAATTTTTATTTATATTTGATTCTCGAAATGTTACGTAATTAAATGGTATTTAGACCTGGGAATAGAAAACATTTACAAATGTACGAAACAATTAGATTATCTGGTAAGTTATAGATTGCCTTAAGTAATTACTTTAGATTGGAATGAGGAACAAATACAGCAGGCCTCTTCGATACAATTAATTATAATTTCTTCTTTTTTTTAACATATGATCAATTTTCATCAACTCAAAATTTCAGGAATGTTCTCTAATTTTTTAATAAATGTCATTAAAATTGTATACATTCTAAAGGGAATTTAGTGGGGTAAATATAATTTTTTAATTTTTTTCTTTTAAAGAGAGGCATGTCAAATTTTAATCAAATTAAAAAGGGTTGGTCCAAAGAATATAGACTTATTGATTCATCACATTTGGGGAGGCGTTTTTGGCTGGGGATTGGAAAATAAATCGATTCCAACTTGGAATTTTTTTATATAATTTTAGCATTAAAGAAAAAAAAAAAAAAAAAAAAGGAAAAAGGAAAAAGATGTTTACATTAATTTCTCTCAGGGCAAAGTATCCTGCCAACGAGGTCCTTAATAAATATGTCCTGCAATTTGAATGTATTTCAGTTGGGCAAACTCTAATAAGCAATGAAGCTTCAAAATTTTACCGAGTTTTGCGAATTAGTTGACAATTTAATTATTATTTTCTCTTTAAGTCTTTATAAACAAATCTTTTTTTTATTAAGAAAACAACTCAAAGAGATTAATAAAATCGGTGGGGTAGCGAGGGGCATCATGACCCGGGCGCTACTCACAAGGGGGCGCCAAATGGTTCGCAAAAAAAAAATCTGGTGTGACTGGCGCACAGTACACAACTTTCTCTTACCCTTCGGTAAGAGAAAGTTGTGCACCGTGCTGACAACACCAGATTTTTTGTGTCGTGATATATTTATTTTCCCATAGCACCTTAGTTTCAAACTTGCATTTTATATGTTGACTGCTTGAAATAAACTATGGTTATTTTTCAAAATTTTAATCTCATATTTGGACATTTTATACACAATAGAGAATCCTAAATAAATAAAAAATTTCATAAGAATTGGAAAAAAAAAATTTTAAATGCCTAAAAAGTTCTAAAGGGGACCCCCCTTTTGAATCGAAATTAACATACAAATCTAAAACCCTTCTGTTAAATGTGGTTTTTCTTTTTTGATTTTTTTATTGTTGTTTCGTTATATTCGTTTACTTTTTGTCCTTTCCTAAACTTTCAGTGACATCTTTATGGGTCAAACCAACAGAACAGCTCGAAATTTTAGAAAGAAATGAATTTATGTTGAGATGGTTCATTTTAAGAAAGAAAATATTTCTGATCTCGATATAGTAAATAAGATTTCTGATAAATAAGGAATGAAAAATTTGATCTATAACCCAAATAGTCAATCGAATCACATCGTCTCTCAAAAATATACAGGGTGAATTTTTTATTTTTTATATTTATTTTTTCAGGAATCCTCCATTTTAGGAAGAAAGTTTCAAATGTGTTGTTTCTTATCGAGGGGCAGCCAATGTACCCTATTATTTTTTGACCTTAGTCAAGTTTCCAAGGATATTAGGAGGACAAAAATCGAAAAGAATTATAGTCTCATAATGACTTCAGTCCCATAGAATCTTGTAGAGGGAGAGTTGGTACATGTTATTCCAAAAGGAATGTGAGATATCTTTTATAGTAGAGTAGAGCCTCAACTCTATATTAGTTCAAAGTTAGCGTTCTCGGCAGCGCTCGAGTGACGTGTAGAGGCTCTGAAATATCATTGTTTGTTTAAATGCATATAACTCTTTACTCCAGTGTCCTTTTTCAATTCTGTTTAATGGAGGGTTTTAAGGAAACTATGTAGAATATTTACTAATATACCGTTTTCATTAATTTATACTCGTATGTTTTAAAAATCACTCCAAAGTTGTGTCTTCTTAATAGATTTTATTGTAAATTTTTTTTCCTTTTAATAGCAAAAAATCTGGTGTGACTGGCGCCCTTCGGTAAGAGAAAGTTGTGCACCGTGCTGACAACACCAGATTTTTTGTGTCGAGATATATTTAGTTTCCCATAGCACCTTAGTTTCAAACTTGCGTTTTATATGTTGACTGCTTGAAATAAACTATGGTTATTTTTCAAAATTTTAATCTCATATTTGGACATTTTATACACAATAGAGAATCCTAAATAAATACAAAATTTCAAGAGAATTGGAAAAAAAATTTTTAAATGCGTAAAAAGTTCCAAAGGGGACCCCCTTTTGAATCGAAATTAACATACCCTATAGGATATTAACATTGTTTCTATGGATGGATGAGGTGAAAGTGAATTTAAAAAGAGTAGAGACAGACGATAATGTTTGCAAGTGGGGAGAGAGAGATATATGTTTTCTCGGAAACAATTAAAGACAGAAATAAAATAAAAATAAATGGGAATTTAAATAATAATTGATTTTTAATCTAATAAAAAGAAAAAGATTTAAATTCCGTTACCATGGCAACCATTTCTATCTTTCCTATGAAGAACAAGAGTAAAGTGGTCTTCAGAAGATTTCAACGGCAAAATGAGAATATACATTTTAAAGAGCATCTAAAAAATAATTGATTTACGAATTTTAAAAAAATTCCTTGGAGGGAATTTTGAGAAAATCGAAAAAAACTGAAAAAGTACATCAGTAAAGTACTAGTACTTTTTGGCCGATTTTGTTCAAAAGCTTATTTTGAGATTCTTCAAAGGTACCTAAGTTAAATATAAAATTTCAATCCGCTAGCTCAACTCCTTCATGCTAAAAATCTGTCCACACACACACACACACACACACAGACACACACACACACCACACACACACACAGACCAATTTGCGGGACCCACTTTTTTGGACTCAGGGGACCTCAAAACATGTATATCCATCAAAATCTCGACATCGAATTTTTGACATGATCGCAATACTTTCTCTATATATTTCATATATAGGGTACGAGAAAGTAAAAAACACTGTTTTCTTTGACAATCTTAAAATTCATATCTTACTGAGTAATTAAAAAAAAAAAATCTGGTGTGACTGGCGCACAGCACACAACTTTCTCTTACCCTTCGGTAAGAGAAAGTTATGCGCTGTGCTGGTCACACCAGATTTTTTGTGTCGAGATATATTTAGTTTCCGATAGCACCTTAGTTTCAAACTTGCATTTTAAATGTTGACTGCTTGAAATAAACTATGGTTATTTTTCAAAATTTTAATCTCATATTTGGACATTTTATACACAATATAGATTCGTAAATAAATACAAAATTTCATAAGAATTGGAAAAAAAAATTTTAAATGCGTAAAATGTTCCAAAGGGGACCCCCTTTTGAATCGAAATTAACATACAAATCCCTATAGGAAATTAACATTGGCCAAATGCGAAGATAAGGTAGAAAAATTTAAAACGCGTAGAAAGAGAGAAGATAGTTTTGTGAGAAAGAGAGATATGTTTTCTCCGAAAAAAAAAATGGGCGTTTAAATAATAATTGATTTTTAATCTAATAAAAAGAAAAAGATTTAAATTCGGTTACCATGGCAACCATTTATTTCTCCTATCTTTCCTATGAAGCACAAGAGTAAAGTGTGCTTCAAACAATTTTGAGGGCAAAACGAGAATATACATTTGAAAGAGCATCTAAAAAATAATTGATTTTTGAATTTTAATCAAAATCGTTAGAGCGAATTTTGAGAAAATCGAAAAAAACTGAAAAAGTACATCAGTAAAGTACTAGTACTTTTTGGCCGATTTTGATTAAAAGCTTATTTTGTCGGTCCCGGGGGTTGTTTAACTTAAATATAAAATTTCAGCCTCATAGCTCAATTCCTTCATGCTTAAAATTGAACACACACAGACACACACACACACACCCCCCCCCCACACCCACACACACACACACACACCACACACACACACACACACACACACACACACACACACACACACACACACACACACACACACACACACACACACACACACACACACACACACACAGACACAGACAAACAGACAGACCATGTCGCGAAAACCACTTTTTTGGATTCAGGGGACCTCAAAACGTGAAGATCCATCAAAATCTCGACATCGAATTTTTGACATGAAACCAATACTTTCTCTCTATATATATATTACATATATACATAGGTAAGAGAAAGTAAAAATTGACATAGACCTACTTATCTACAACTTCTTTGACCTAAAAGTGGTTTTGAACATTGTTGCAAAAACTTTGATAAAAACTGATTTTGGGTAGTTTTTATTTTTTTTGGGGGGAGGGTTAATATAAAAATCTGGTGTGACTGGCGCACAGCACACAACTTTCTCTTACCTTCGGTAATCGAAAGTTGTGTTCTGTGCTTGTCACACCAGATTTTTTGTGTCGACATATATTTAGTTCCCGACAGTACGGAACATTTGAATTCAGATGTAAAATTTATAAGTGTGGGAAAATATTTATATTTTGTTACCATGGCAACCAGTTTTCCTATCTTTCCTATGAAATACTAGAGTAAAGTGGTCTTCAGAAGATTTCAATTGCAAAATGAGAATATACATTTTAAAGAGCATCTAAAAAATAATTGATTTTTGAATTTTAAAAAAAATCGTTGGAGCAAATTTTGAGAAAATCGAAAAAAACTGAAAAAGTACATCAGTAAAGGACTAGTACTCTTTGGCCGATTTTGATTAAAAGCTTATTTTTCCGGTCCCGGGAGATGTTTAACTTAAATATAAAATTTCAACCTCGTAGCTCAATTCCTTCATGCTTAAAATTGAACACACAAACACCCACCCACACACACACCCACCCACCCACACACCCACACACACACAAACAGACCATGTCGCGAAAACCACTTTTTTGGATTCAGGGGACCTCAAAACCATCAAAATCTCGACATCGAATTTTTGACATGAATCCAATGCTTTCTCTCTATATATATATATTACATATATACATAGGTAAGAGAAAGTAAAAAATTAATGATTAATTTTTTTTTTTTTCCTAAATCTGCATCTCTTTCTGAATATATCAGTGAAAATTTCAACTTGATATGTAGCAAAGAAAGGGAGTTATGATTTATTTTCTAAAAAAGATTACTTCAACTAGGAGTCTCGGAAAGGCTTCTCAAATTCATTTTTTCCAACTTTAAGATTTTTTTTCCTCAAAAAGCATTAGGAATATTTTTATACAAGTTGGAAAGGCGCGGCTTCGCCCAACTTGGCCCTGGCGGGCGGCGTCTCGGGTCGTGATCAGTAGTTTTCCCCTTAATTTTAAACCCCATATGATTTTTGCCCAAATGAAAATACACTGAATCAAATTTGAATATTCTCCCTGCCCAGCCTATGGGTTTTGAAGGCCATTAAAAAATTACGGGCAGGTAGCAAGTCTAAAATTTCACTTTAATAAACTGATTCGGACGGACGTGCATGCAAATGAAATCAGGCGGGCAGGGACCTATAAAAAAAAATCAACAATTTTATAATATTTATTTTTCTGACATCTGAAAAAGTTTATTTTTTATTATAAATTTAAATATGTAAAAAAAATTAAATATTTTTAAATAATTTTTTTTTATTTGATGTATTATTTAAAACTTTTTATTAAATAAAAGAAAATTTCTTTTATTTTATACAATGTATGATTCAGGGTTATTTTAAATAAAATTATTTTAGGGTCATTCCACGTTAGTTCAACCAGGCCATTTCACCCAAAATCTCAGATTTTTATGAAACTTGGTATGTTTGTTCTATATATAGAGATAAGTAAAAGCACCAAATTTCATTTTTTTAACTCACTTAGTTTTCGAGTTATGGCACTTTAAAGTTTTGATTTTTTCACCTTCCGCGGCTTGAATTATGCCAAACAAAATGTGACATGGAAGAGAAAATAATTTCTCATTTATTTATTTGACCACCAACCAATTTTTATGGTAGGTTCTTTAAACAATAAGGAATTAGAAAAAAAAATATATCACGAATCTAAGTTAATCCTAAAACATAAAAAAAAATTCATATTGTTGATTTTTTTAGTTTTGAAAACCCAAACATGGTTTAGTGCTAAAGCCAATATCTCCAAAAGGGAATGAGATATTCAAGAAATTTTTTTTTCGAAATAATCTGCATGAAATGGGCATTAATTTGGTAAAATAAAAATTTTGTGTATTTTGTTCCCTCTATTTCTAAAGTGCATTGCAAGTTTCAATATATAGTTTTACATGTTAAAAAGGTTTCAAGGGCAAAATGAAAATATAAATTTTAAAGAGCATCTAAAAAATAATTGATTTATGTATTTTAATAAAAATCGTTGCAGCAAATTTTGAGAAAATTGGAAAAAACTGAAAAAGTACATCAGTAAAGTACTAGTACTTTTTTGCCGATTTTGTTCAAAAGCTTATTTTGAGTGTCCGGGAGGGTACCTAGCTTAAATATAAAATTTCACTCTCCTAGCTCAATCCTTTTATGCTTTCATTTAAACAATGTGTTTTCGTCTGTGTTCAGTTTTAAGCAGACACACACACAGTGTTCATTTAATACAAAAATGTGGTCTATAATTAAAAATTCTCCTAATAATAATACTTAATTAATTGTTAGAGAAAAAATCTAGTGTGACTAGTCGCACAGCACACAACTTTCTCTTACCTTCGATAATCGAAAGTTGTGTTCTGCGCTTGTCATACCAGATTTTTTTGTGTCGAGATATATTTAGTTTCCGCCCATTAGAATTCAAGATGTAAAATTTATAAACATGGGTAAATATTTATATCTTGTTACCATTGCAACTATTTCTCCTATCTTTCCTATGAAGTACAAAAGTAAAGTGTGCTTCAAACAATTTCGAAGGCAAAATAAGAATATAAGTTTTAAAGAACATCTAAAAAATAATTGATTTTTGAATTTTAATCAAAATCGTTAGAGCGAATTTTATATCGTATGCTTTGAGGAAATTCAATATGACTATGTCGGTTCTGTGCCTGGTATATGAGCCCCAATTTTTGAGGGTCCGTCAATACCGGAGAATCCGTTTTGGAAATGCCAGTGGGAGTTGATAATCCCGGAGATGAGCATTAGCCCTTTACTCTGCCCATCAGCAAGGAGAACTGTGGATATAGTGCCTGATGTGTGAAATGTGGGCACACAATGACTGCTGGGGCTGAAAAAGATGTTTATATTTGTGACTTTTGCAGATCATAAAATATTTTCTGTTTTCCAACTTATTTACACTAATATAGTTTAGTAATTAACAAAATACAATTTTCATAAAAGATATTTGTACGACTAACCTCTTTTTAACACTCTTTTTTCATGTATTTATAAGCGATTGGATTCCAAGAATAGCTAATATATAGTTTTTACTAATACTTATTATTCAGTAATAATAAGACGTATTATATAAAATTTGCCTGGGACAGCGATTAGTAGAGAATATTAGTAGAGAAACGCACATATAGAGGTAAAAGAAAATAAAAATCTAAGTTTCTCGGCGTTTTTTAATCCTCAATTGAAATTATCTTAGATTTAGATTTTTATTTATGATTTTATTTTAGAAATCTAAATTATGTTTAATACAAAATCAAATAACCAATTTCGGAAATTGTATAGACTGACTATTGTTTTTTATTTAGAAATATTATCTAGACCAACTAATAAATGTCAAATTATAATGAAGAATTTTCGACAACTTATTAAAATTTAAATTTTAATATTATATCAAACCCTTAAAGAGAGTATAATGTATAAAATTTCTATTTAAAAGAATTCAATGACAAACTTTATTAGGAGAATTAAATATTTAATAAATTGTACAAAAGAGTAATTAGGGAATAATTAAATTCAGAAATCATCTATAATGATACATCAATACATATCATTTTAACCACGTTAAAATCTACCTAATAAAATTATCCAAAAGTTAAATTAATTGATGGTACATATATTAATAAAACATTATAGTTGCTAATTTACGTAACATTAAATTTTAAATACCTCATTTGATGAATTTATACATTATATATATTAAAATTAGAGTATAATTAATAATACATTTCATTTTATACTTTTAATAGAGCCTTATAAACGTAACACATAGATATATAGGAAAATATAAACTACTCTTGATTATTTGTGATAATACGTAGCTATAGAGATGAAGATAATGAATGAGTTAGTCATAATAAAATAAAATTGATTTTCAAAGGAAATTTAATTAAGGTGAATTCTGACGTCTCTGTATATAAAAAGGCAAGTAACGGACATGACAGTTAGTTCACTAAAGTCGGAGCAAGTGCACAGTACTTGATAACGGCTGCAGAAAAGCAGTCAAAACGTTGTACAGTATTTATATATTTTTAATTAATGTTGCAGAAATATTGCGAATCTGCATAAATTGCCAATTAATATTGCAGGAATATTGCATCAATATTGCAAAATTTGCAAAATATTGGTAACATTGATGCAAATATTGCAGCGGCAATATTCCAAGCTAGGAATATTGCAGCAACATTGTTGCAATACGTCGTATTCCTATGTCCGCCTTTTTTTTTTGGGCCTCCTCTCCTTATAGCCCACCGATCCTCACCAGTGATGATTCGGTCGCGTCAGGAAGAACTGGAGTATGGCAGAAAGGCAGTGCCTTGGTGCATGGGCGTACCCAGGATCAAATCTAGGGGGGGGGGCATGGTCAGATCATGGTCGTCCAGGGGGGCAGATCATGGTCGTCCAGATTGTGGCATAGCTATTTTTTATATAGAGGTAAAGCCTCAGAATAAAAGGCCTAAAAAGCCTCGAGTCCTAACAAAAAGAATCATTCCCCGTCGCCATACACCAATTTTGTTTCGTTTCATCACTTTATAAACATTTAATTTTTTTTTTTTTGTTGCTTCTAGGGGGGGGGGGGCAGCTGCCCCACTGCCCCTCGCTGGGTACGCCCATGCCTTGGTGTGCCATTTAAGGAAAAAACTTCGTTCTGAATCGAACTCGTCAATTTAATAAATATAAATAAAATATAATAGAATTAGGACTTTTGCTGGACCATACGTATATAGAAGGAACCGGAGAATAAAACCAGCCGTTAATGGACGCCTCTCACATCAATTTAATTTAATCAAATAAAATATAAAGTGTATATTCAAATAATTATATTCCAGAGAGGATCAAGGAAACGGCTGCTCTGATTTAAACATATCAAACTTTTCTGAATACATATTTGCCACTCCTGTGCAGCGATTTATTGGTGAAAGCTGGCTCCTCCTATCCACCATAAATGGGACACACGACCTCAGATTGGGTCACACATCGATTTTTAATCGATTTTCGATTTCTTTACAAAAAAGCCCATAATAGGGTTGAATCGATTTCGATTTTAATTGAAAATCGATTTTAGGCGTCGATTTTCGATTCAAATCGGAATCGATTCAGTGTTTTGAAAAAATCGATTTTTGACGGCCGATTTTCATGATCGGCGGCCGGGTTGGCGCTTGTCGGCGGCGCCCTACCGAGAAAGCTGACTTGGACCGTGCAGGCCGGGCAGCCAATAGAACCCTTGAGGTCATGGCAGTTGCTCAAACGAGTCTCATGTTTACCAGGGTGCCCTCAGAATCTTTTCTATTGTCGCTAGAAGTAGTCTGTACCTCGTGAGCGGCTTTTCTCACATGCAGGATTTATTGCCACTCATTTGCGCAACCGCATATCAGGTCCACATTAGACATGTTAGTCTTTTACTTTCTCTTACCTCTATATATATGTTAATATATAAAGAGAGAAAGTATTGGATTCATGTCAAAAATTAGTTGTTGAGATTTTGATGGATATACACGTTTTGAGGTCCCCTGAATCCAAAAAAGTGGTTTTCGTGACATGGCCTGTCTGTCTGTGTTCAATTTTAACCTTGAAGGGATTGAGCTACGAGGTTGGAATTTTATATTTAAGTTAGGCACCACCCTGGAGCGTGAAAATAAGCTGTTTATCAAAAAATAGGCCAAAAAATACTAGTACTTTACTGAGGTAGTTTTTCAGGTTTTTTCGATTTTGTTAAAAATAGCTCCAAAGATTTTGATTAAAATTCAAAAAATCTGGTGTGACAGCACGGTGCGCCAGTCGAGATATATTTAGTTTCCCATAGCACCTTAGCTTCAAACTTGCATTTTAAATGTTGATTGCTTGAAATAAACTATGGTTATTTTTCAAAATTTTAAACTCATATTTGGACATTTTATACACAATATAGAATCGTAAATAAATACAAAATTTCATAAGAATTGGAAAAAAAATTTTTAAATGCGTAAAAAGTTCCAAAGGGGACCCCCTTTTGAATCGAAATTAACATACAAATCTAAAACCCTTCTGTTAAATGTGGTTCTTTTGACGTGACAACGTCTTACAAATCATGTTAGAGGGTCATGCAAGAAAAAGTTTATCGGCTTGAATAACTCCCCTGTCTTAAGAGGTATAATTATGGGGAATATACGGTTAGAAAGAATGAGTTTCCAGCTAAAGATTTCACCATTTATTTTTTTCCTATCATTTTATTTTACCGCGCTGCGGTAAATTCTAATTTGAGATTTTAAACCCCTGTAGATTCCAAACGACTAATCCGATCAGACTAAATGGGATGTCATTTGGTGCGGAAAGATAACCTCTAAGAGAATAAATAAAAAAATCCCGAGTAATTAAGTCCAAAATTAGTTTTTTTCTCGAAAAACCTCATTTTTTAGGCAAAAAAATATCGAAAAATAGCCCTACTTGTGCAACGCATAGCGACTTGACCATAAAAGCTACATTAAATCTAAATATAGTTTTAGAAAGAGTGGTTCAATACCCCGGGGTGTTTTTTTCTTTTTTTTGATATGAAGTTATTTTACCGCATGAGAGCACTCGGCGGGATTTCGTTTTTCGAAAATTTAAACCCCTGTAGATTCCGAACGGCTAATCAGATCTGACTAAATGAGATGTCATTTGGTGCAGAAAGATAACCTCTAAGAGAATAAATAAAAAAATCCCGAGTAATTAAGTCCAAAATTAGTTTTTTTCTCGAAAAACCTCATTTTTTAGGCAAAAAAATATCGAAAAATAGCCCTACTTTTGCAACGCATAGCGACTTGACCATAAAAGCTACATTAAATCTAAATATAGTTTTAGAAAGAGTGGTTCAATACCCCGGGGTGATTTTTCTTTTTTTGATATGAAGTCATTTTACCGCATGAGAGCACTCGGCGGGATTTCGTTTTTCGAAAATTTAAACCCCTGTAGATTCCGAACGGCTAATCAGATCTGACTAAATGAGATGTCATTTGGTGCAGAAAGATAACCTCTAAGAGAATAAATAAAAAAATCCCGAGTAATTAACTCAAAAACTTGTTTTTTTCTCGAAAAACCTCATTTTTTAGGCAAAAAAATATCGAAAAATAGCTCTAATTGTGCAACGCATAGCGACTTGACCATAAAAGCTACATTAAATCTAAATATAGTTTTAGAAAGAGTGGTTCAATACCCCGGGGTGTTTTTTTCTTTTTTTTGATATGAAGTCATTTTACCGCATGAGAGCACTTGGCGGGATTTCGTTTTTCGAAATTTTAAACCCCTGTAGATTCCGAACGGCTAATCAGATCAGACTTAATGTGATGTCATTTGGTGCAGAAAGAAAACCTCTAAGAGAATAAATAAAAAAATCCCGAGTACTTAACTCCAAAATTAATTTTTTTTTTCGAAAAACCTCATTTTTTAAGCATATGTCGTCCTTAATGGATAAAAGTTTGGCCACACCTGTCATATATTGTTTCAATGAAAATGTTTGAACATGTTTATTTATGAAAACAAACTACTAGCAAAAAAAAAAAAAAAACAATACTTTCTCTCTTTATATTTCAATATAGGTAAGAGAAAAAAATTTTTTTTGAAGTCAAGCAAAAGACGTTGTCACGTTAAAAAGCCACCGGCTGTGTAGAAGACACAGCTAACACCTAATTTTTTGATTTTTTTATTGTTGTTTTTCTCATGCTTCCCTTTACAAAAGTCAAGGTGGGGTAAGACGGGAGATCTTTTCCTAAAATAATGTAAAAGAGAGTTTTACCAATTAATGTGAAAGTGAGGAAAAATTGTACTTTGTATGTAAAAGCTAAGCAAAAATGCATTTTTTTTTCTTATTGTAAAAAATCTTACAAGGGTTAATGGAGCTAAACAGCTCTGGCCCATAATAAACTTCTATCTATCTATCTATCTATAGGAAATTAACATTGGCCAAATAGGAGCGAGGATAAGGTGGAAAGTTTAAAACACGTAGAAAGAGAGAAGATAATTTTGTGAGAGAGAGAGATATGTTTTTTCCGAAACAATTAAAGACAGAAATAAAATAAAAATAAATGGGCGTTTAAATAATAATTGATTTTTAATCGAATAAAAAGAAAAAGATTTAAATTCGGTTACCATGGCAACTATCTTTCCTATGAAGCACAAGAGTAAAGTGTGCTTCAAACAATTTTGAGGACAAAACAAGAATATACATTTGAAAGTGCATCTAAAAACTAATTGATTTATGAATTTTAAACAAAATCGTTTTAGCGAATTTTGAGAAAATCAAAAAAAACTGAAAAGGTACATCAGTAAAGCACTAGTACTTTTTTCAAATGCTTATAAAAGAAAAATACTGTATTTATAATGATATCAAGATTATAAATAGGAATTAAGAAAAAAATTTTTTTCATAATATTTTTATTTTTAACTAGACGCAAAAAGGTTTCAAGTACCCCAGGGGTACTGGGGACAACAGGGCCTATACATGACCGACCCTTTAGGTCAGAGTCGTAAATCATAAAGTAAAGGTGAGCAGGAGGTTCACTCGATTTGTTGCAGATGGAAACGTAGAGCGGAAATAATTTACAAAAAATTATGTCGAGGATTTTTAATGACCAGACGATTGTAATTACAATAAATCAGTTTCGGTCTAAGAAGACCATCATCAGGCCTGCGAAATTACAGAAACTTGAATCAGGGGCGTATATAGAAATTTTTTTCGGGGGGGGGGGGCCCGAACTGAAAATTTTTCTGCGGAAATTTTTTTTTAAGGAACTAAATTTTTTTCACACGAAATTTTTTCGGAACATTTTTTCCTTTGCGGAACCAAAGTTTTCCTACGGAAAAATTTGTTGCATTGATGTCTTTATATACCTATATATGTATGTGTGTTTGGGAAATTTCGGGGGGGGCGGGCCCCCCGGCCCCCCCCCTTATATACCCCCTGACTTGAATCAATACATAGTAATACAAATAATTAATCACAGCAATATATACATTTTCAAGACTATTACAATTCACCAAAGATACGATCTTTCACGTCACTACACATCGATTCTTTCCCTTCTGGCATCTTTATGATTTAAGAGGGTAGAAACAGCACGAGAGGGATAATGTAAAGGTGCGCAGGAAGTATATTGAAGAAATTTGATTATAATTAATTTTCCAAAACATTTAAGAGATTCAAATTATTACTACGTTACTCGCCGTTTCAAACACTATTAAAATATGTAAACTTTATTTGAAATAGATTCATTGAAATTTGTGGATTTCTATAGAACATATACAAATCCACATATATAGGTCTACATACATTTTTCCATTTTATTTTTATATATATTAATAATTAATATTGATAATAATTAAATAAATTTCTATATGTGTCTCATCTGTTCGAAATCTCGTCTTGGAGATCGAGTTTCACTTTTGTTGGGATCAGGTGTGTGCATTTAATAGAAAAGTATTTTCGAGACACTTCACCAACTAACTAATAACGATGTCGTAAGATGAGAGTGGTTGAAAGAATTATAACTTAGTTTTAAAAGGCTCGCTTTTAAACCATTCTATGGAATTGGTACAGGGCTACGCTACTCATGTAACATAAAGGATTACCAGTATTTCGTCAAAATGAGCTGATAAAAAATTATTAATCCACTGATTAAAAATTTCTACTTAAAACACAGACATGATAATGAACTTTTTAGTGAAAAATATTTTCTTTGTTTTCACCTATCATGTAAATAAATGGAAACAGTAAATATTAAATTTTGAATAACAATTTGTTATTGTAATTCTAAAATAGAAGGGTGGAAAAAAAATTCATTGAAATGAAACAATTTTATATTTGTAATAGGAACACTCGGGGAGATTAATAATAATATGTATATGGTCATTAACACAACTAAATCGAAAATCTTTCAATGGCATTTTAAATTGTAATTTCAGCAAGATGCTCCTTTAAATATTAATTTTATTAACTAGTAGCTGCCCCTCTGATTTAGACCGATTTGTTTCTTTGAAGATTGCGTAATTTGATATCTCAAAAAGGAAAAAATGACAAATTTGATATTTAAGCTATTCCAGTGATGAGAAGTGGCTGTAGATTTAGAATTGGGTGTAGGAGACTTTGCGGCCAAGGAGTTAAATAAAAAACTTTTATTTAATTGTTAACCGTCGTCGTTTCGGTTGCAAATCACGACCTTCCTCAGGACCTGTGGTCAGAATATTTATTTTCAAAACAAATTGTATAATATTTATTAACATTGCCTGGTGTACTCATATACCAGGCGATGATGTATCTGAGTATGAGATCCGGTGAGTTCCCCCGACCTAATTATAACCATTCCTATCGTACTCGGAATGGGGGAGACTTGCGTATTCCATCCCATAAGCTTTCCCGAAGTGAGAGGAATCCCATCTGCCTCTGTTCTCGGGTTTACAACCATTTGCCGGGACAACTAAAGAGTCTATTTGGCACGCGGACATTCATGTCGTCGCTCCGTCACTTCCTGGTCCAGAAAAGCTATTACTCTTTGAGGGAGTACCTTGAGGAGACGCTCAATTCTTGACTTGATAATGTAAACTAATATGTTTGATGAGATATGTATTAAGTGATTGTAACGGACAACTTCCATACATATTATGTATGTCTTGAGGAAGGAATAAAATTATTATTATTATTATTATTATTATTATTAGACAATGATATAATTTTTTATAATGTTTATATTATTTACCAATATGATTAATATACTTACGATTATTTGTTAGAATACAAGATTAACAGTATTATACTTAATTATCATTGTAAATTATAGCACTTTTTAAAATTTATTAATACCTTTTAGAGAAAGAACTGTTCTTTTGGCTTCTAAATACGAAGCGTTTCTCTGCCAGGAGAGAGGATTCTCTTCAAGAAGAGTGTCGCTCTACCTTCAATGGAGAATAGCTTTTTACAAAATCCTATAGACTTTTCTTCTTTAAATTACTTACCATCTTTGTTTTTGTTTGGACGTCAACTTCATCTTCCAAAAGAGATATAAAGATCACTTCGCTGGTTAAATTATATTTGGGGAAAATTTTCTTAAGGCTGCTTTAAAAATGATCGGTTCACTCTTTCGTAATCTTGTAATGCTTTCAGAAAGCTCAAATCTTGAAAACTCGCCTTTACTGCCGAAATACATTGAATCCATAGCTTAACATAAGTCGTTGTCATAAAGAAACAGATATCTGGTAGTCCTTGTTTGTCTGGGTTGCTCAATCTAACCCTAAATTTCCTCCAAATATAATTTAACTGAGGAAGAGGTCTTTACTGGGTATATCGCTTTTCGATGATAAAAGTGACAAACAAAAACGAAGATAAATAAGAAATGATACATATAATATATAAGATATTATATGCATCACGTGATTCTGAGTGAGCTCAAATAACCGAATGCCATGCTGTGGTCCAGTGGTTAGGGCACACTGAATACAAATCGGTGGATCCGTGGTTCTACTCCGAGCGGCACCCTATCGTTTGTTGGATATTTGAATTAATAAATATTAAATTGTAAAAACGAAGATGGTAAGTAATTTAAAGAAGAAAAGTTAATCTTGTATTCTAACAATAAATCTTAAGTTCATTAATCATATTATAATAATAAATAATATAAAAAAAAAAAAAATAATATAAATATTATAAAAAATTATATCATGGTCTATAAATATTATACTAATCGTTCTGAAAACAAATATTCTGAACACAGGTCCTGAGGAAGGTCGTGATTTTTGACCGAAACGTCGACGGTTAACAATTAAATAAAAGTTTTTTATTTAATTCCTTGGCAGCAAAGTGTCCTATACCCAATTAATTAATAAAAATTATGCCAAACGAAACTTTTAAATAAAATAGGCTAAAGAGTATTAGGTACTAATTCTTTATTGATGTACTCTCTTAGTTATTTTATTACTTTCTCAAAATCGGCTCTAACAATTTTGATTAAAATTCATATCAATTAATTTCCTACTCTTTGGAATATATATTTTCATATTCCCCCAAAATTGTTTGAAGAGAAGTTACTCTTGACTCCATAGAAATAAATAGGAGAAATGGTTGTCAATTTTCAAAATCTAAATATCTTCTTATGTTTAATTAAACTCTTGGGTTCCGATGTAGCATTGGACACGAAAAATCTGGAGTAATGTGCATCACATCACGCGATATTTTTTTTATTTTGTCAAAAGCGACCTCTTAAAATCTTTGCAGATAGACAACTTCTTGGTTGGACACATTTTTATAAACAATTGGAGCAGAGAGAAAGAGAGCAGCAGAGTCATGGGGGATGGCATCTCCCCTCTCTTAAAAGCATTGAAGTGTTTTAGGAAGAAATTGAATTGATGGATCCATTTTTTGACTTTCACAGTTATATGAAATTTGGAATTCTTACAATGGAGAGACTAATATTATTACCCAGCTAGCAGAGACGCGTCAAAATGACGTCAGAAGAAACTGGTCATAGACTGACCAGAAATGACGTTATGTTTGAAGACAAAGTGACTTAAAAATTATGAACTAATGTCACAGACCAATGACGATATTTTAAAACGTCAAAAAACGTGATTCCGTCACTTTTTTTTGACCTTTTTATGACGTTTTAATGACATAATAACGTAATGGATGAAAGACATGAATCCAATACTTTTTCTCTATATATTTCATATATAGGATAATAGAAAGTAAAAATAAGAAACCACAATAAAAAATCACATATAAAATTATATTTATAATATAAAAAATATCATTATCATAATATAATCATATAGGGAGGCCGGGGTAATTAGAGGCAAAAGGGATAATAAGAGACAACATTTTTTTTAAATATATACAACTGGTTTTAAGGCACCGGGGAAACTGGGGCATGCATTAAACAATTAAAGAAACAGTGTTTCACCATAAAAAGTGTAAGACTCCAAAAAAAATTACTAAAGATTTTCCAGTATCCCTTGTCTCTTATTTCCCGTATGGGGTAATAAGAGACAGGTGTTGCTGTTCCCACAGATCATAGTATTAAAAGCCCAGAGGCAATAAGAGCCATCTAATAGTGTTTCTCTTATTGCATCTGAGAAGACACCTGAGATAGAATATCGCACACCTTTCTTGATATAATTTCTTGGCATTTTGACCTTGAAAAATCGAAGAAAAGTAATTAATAACATATAGGGTAATAAGAGACATGATGTCTAGGAATATTCCTGTAGGGGAAATAAGAAACATCCGCTTAATTCGTTTTAAGCTATTAGTCAAGCTTTGTGATATATTAATTTTTTGAAGAAACACAGGAATGTAATGTTAAATCATTTACATTTCAGATCGTTGTTCAAGTGCAAGAAAAATGACTGTGGCGGGAATAAGAGACAGCAATGCACGCAAATCAGTAAAGAGTTCTAGAGGTGAACAATAATAAAACATGTACAAACCGGCCAAGCAGCGATGTTCGACTTTCATTGCCTCAGTAAATGTCTAATATCTTGTTACCCCGGCCTCCCTCATTAAATAATATCATTATAAACCACAATATTTTAGCAATAAAATACATGTGTACAAAAACTACAAAAACAACACTTTATTTTTGTTCAGGCATATCTTCAAAAGCAAACTAGGAAAAATTTAAGAACATACCATGTTTAAAAAGTACTCGTTTGAATGAACACAATTCCCACTTTTCTTCGTCAGGTTTTTCGGGTTATATTTACGCTTTGTTTATTCTGCAACCTGTTTTGAAAGGTGCCACCAAACTTTATTTTCGACAGCTAATATCCAAGAATCATGCACTCTACCCATTACAGGGTATTTATTTGTTATAAATTCTACAGCAACAAAAGACATGGCGAATTTTACTGCAACCATAGATAAAAGAATGCCACTAACGGAACCGGTACATGCTTTGTGTGTCCTAACAGTTGCGCATGCGCGAAATGCGGGCGCATGCCTATTAAAATAAAAATATAGAGGTAAGAGAAAGTAATAATACGTCACGTGATCGGGACGTCTTTATAATGTGATATTTTGCACGTTTTAAAGACGTTACAAAAATAGACGTTTTATTTAGTAATTTGACGTCATTTGACCAGTTATGGACAATTTCTGACGTCATTTTGACGGGGTTCTGCTAGCGGGGTAAGTAGATAAATTAATTTTACTTTCTCTTAGCCTATATATGAAATATATAGAGAGAGAAAGTATTGCGATCATGCCAAAAATTCGATGTCGAGATTTTGATGGATATACATGTTTTGAGGTCCCCTGAGTCCAAAAAAGTGGGTCCCCCAAATTGGTCTGTGTGGGGGTGCGTGTGTGCGTCTGTATGTGTGGACAGATTTTTAGCATGAAGGAATTGAGCTACCAGATTGAAATTTTATATTTAACTTAGGTACCTTTGAAGAATCTCAAAATAAGCTTTTGAACAAAATCGGCCAAAAAGTACTAGTACTTTACTGATGTACTTTTTCAGTTTTTTTCGATTTTCTCAAAATTCCCTCCAAAGATTTTTTTTTAAATTCGTAAATCAATTATTTTTTAGATGCTTTTTAAAATGTATATTCTCATTTTGCTGTTGAAATCTTCTGAAGACCACTTTACTCTTGTTCTTCATAGGAAAGATAGAAATGGTTGCCATGGTAACGGAATTTAAATCTTTTTCTTTTTATTAGATTAAAAATCAATTATTATTTAAATTCTCATTTTTTTTAATTTTATTTCTGACTTTGATTGTTTCCGGGAAAACATATATCACTCTCTCTCTCTCTCTCTCTCTCTCACTCTCACTTGCAAACATTATCGTCTGTCTCTCCGCCTTCTCTCATAGGCCTAATGTTAATTTCCTATAGGGATTTGTATGTTAATTTCGATTCAAAAGGGGGTCCCCCTTTAGAACTTTTTAGGCATTTAAAATTTTTTTTTCCAATTCTTATGAAATTTTGTATTTATTTACGATTCTATATTGTGTATAAAATGTCCAAATATGAGATTAAAATTTTGAAAAATAACCATAGTTTATTTCAAGCAGTCAACATTTAAAATGCAAGTTTGAAACTAAGGTGCTATGGGAAACTAAATATATCTCGACACAAAAAATCTGGTGTTGTCAGCACGGTGCACAACTTTCTCTTACCGAAGGGTAAGAGAAAGTTGTGTGCTGTGCGCCATCACACCAGATTTTTTAAAAATATAATCACTCATAAATATGCAAAGCATTCTAACTGATATTGAAAAGTAGATTTTCATTATTTTCTATTTATTCGATTGAATTTAAAATTTTATTATTTATAGCAGAGTTGTTTAATTTGTTTTTTTTTTATCCAATTAGTTTATTGAGGTTGTATATACTATACGAGTATGTTTTTATTTAACAGGAAGCAATTAGGTCAAAGTCAGTTACTATTCATAGAAACAAAATAAATACAAAACTTTACTTTGAATTTTATTACTCCCTTCTTTAAAGTAAAAATTAAAAACAAAAGCAATTTATTTTTTAAATTAAATAAACAAAATCGAATAATATTCACAAGCATTAAAAAAATAAAATTGTTAGAAGGGGTTAATTTTAACCTATTTTTATTAGACTAAATATATAGATTTCACTTTGGGGGGAGGGGGAGGGGGGGAGGATATTAAAAAAAGGCGTGTCCAAAATACCTTTATTATAGATAATATCAGGATAATATCTTTAAGATAAATTATTAAGATTAAAAAATTAAAAAAAAAAATAAAATTGAAAATATTGATTTATCTTTGTCGGCTGTTATTAACTCGCAAGAGTTTATTACGGCTGTTGTAATCTAAGCCCTGCAAAAGTATCTGATATCTTCTTAAAAATATAAGCGAGGGAATAGGTAAATATTTATTTTATATTTGGATACTATATTCTATGTTTAGAAATGTAATTTCTGCTTATGTACTAATTATTATTATTATAGAAAATTCCCTTTGCCTCCACGTATCAGAATTGAATTGAATACATTTTGTCATAAAAAAACAAATTTCGAAGTAATCAAATTAGGGTTGGTAGATTTGGAGGCCGAGTCGATTTTCGATTCCTGGATTTTAAAATCGAAACCAAATAATCGATTTTAAAAAAAATCGATTTTTGCCTTAAAAAAGCGATTTTTAATCAATTTTCGATTTTTTTACAAAAAATTTTTCGCTATGCCCATAAGTTGATTTTAAGGTTCTCTTTCGATTTTCAAGCGGTTTGTGGAACAAGAAAAATAGAACGTTTCGTTACTGATGTCCAAATCAGTTTATTCAGTCTTTATAACTTCTTTAAAGACTAACACATACAGTCTTTGTATATTTTAGACATATACAACATAACATATTTAGTCTTTATAACTTGTAAGTTTTAACAAAGCAAGAGGACCAAACATCAGCTTCTATATTTCTTAAAAAATCTGGTGCGACTCGGCGCACAGCACAACTTTCTCTTATCTTCACAGAACAACTTGCTCTTATCTTAAGTAAGTGAAAGTTGTGTTCAGTGCTTGTCACAGCAGATTTTTTGTGTCGACATATATTTAGGTTCCGACAGTAAGCTTACGGTACATTTGAATTCAAGATTAACATTTATAAACATGGGGAAATATTTATATTTTGTTACTACTGCAACAAATTCTCCTATCTTTCCTATGAAATACAAGAGTAAAGTGTACTTCAAAATGAGAATATACATTTGAAAGAGCATCTAAAAAATAATTGATTTTTGAATTTTAATCAAAATCTTTGGAGCTATTTTTAACAAAATCGAAAAAACCTGAAAAACTACCTCAGTAAAGTACTAGTATTTTTTGGCCTATTTTTTGATAAACAGCTTATTTTCACGCTCCAGGGTGGTGCCTAACTTAAATATAAAATTCCAACCTCGTAGCTCAATCCCTTCAAGCTTAAAATTGAACACAGACAGACAGGCCATGTCACGAAAACCACTTTTTTGGATTCAGGGGACCTCAAAACGTGTATATCCATCAAAATCTCAACAACTAATTTTTGACATGAATCCAATACTTTCTCTCTTTATATATTAACATATATATATATATATATAGGTTAGAGAAAGTAAAAGACTAACATGTCTAATGTGGACCTGATATGCGGTTCCGCAAATGAGTGGCAAATAATTCCTGCATGTGAGAAAAGCCGCTCACGAGGTACAGACTACTTCTAGCGACAATAGAAAAGATTCTGAGAGTAGGCTCCTTTAAGTGACTGCCATGATCTCAAGGGGTTTGGGTTGGACTTGCGGTCTATAGTAGGCAGCAGGGGGGGTGCACTCCAATGGGAGAATTTGAAATTGTGTGACGTCACGATTGCCACCCCAGAGAGAGTTTGACACTTTTATCCGCTAGAGAGCAGGGTAGTCAACCGATGAAATGATCATGTGATTTCTATATATATTATATTCAAATATTGTCAAATACGTTAAAATTGACATTTAAGAGATAAGTATTGGATTTCATTATATACTTAAAAATGTTTTTAATTATATTTATATGTTTATTAACTACATTTCCATTTATATTTTTAGGAAAAAGAAAATGTTTAGCAAAAAATTGCAATAATTATGACAAACTAATGAAATTGATAACCTAAAGATCATTCGATTTGGACACAGTATTCCTAAAAATAACAGTCACCTGTGAGATCTTTCACAACAAATGGAAACATCAAATAAGATAAGTAATTTTTCTAGTAAAACTGTGATAAATATTAGTGAAAATCAAACAATTGTCAATATTTTTGACAATAGTTTGAGAACACCAAATATTCTTCAAAATTTATTATAGAAATGGAGAAAGATCATCCATTAAATGATACATCAAATTCCTTAGAAGATTTTTCTTTTTCAGAGGATTCAGATGTTATTCGTCGACAAAACTATCAACTGGACAACTCGCCTAATTTACCAGCAACTAACGTTACTAATTTTTATTCTTTTTCAGATCGTCACAAATCTATAACAAATGACAATTTAACTTTATTTATTTATCTATTGTGTATTTTTGTTCATTTTTACATATTATAAATTTTTTTATTTCTTTTTTGTATTCTGTACCCCAAAAGGTATAAAATATATTTATCTGTATTTTTTTAAATAAATAGTTTATCTTTCCAAAATATTTGATGTTTATGTTATAAAAAATACCCAGATTCTTTCTATATTAAAAAAAAATTACTTATTAGCAGTAAAATAATATTCATATATATTTACAAGGAATACCTAATTTTAAATTTAGCGGCTAAAATTTGGTTTGAATTTTGCGCAAATTCCCTGCGTTCTGATTGTGCCACCCTTATGGCGGACAAAAACCAGAAATTAACATTGAGTACGCTCTCTGTTTATATATATACTCTGTGGTAGGCAGCGACGTAACCAGCCTTTAATGGCGGTGGGGGCGAAGCTCAACTAGGGCGCCGTTTTTTAAGTTATAATATAATTATAAAGAAAACTATCAATTTTTTGGACAATCTATAGAAAGATTTTGATAAAATCATCGTCCCTGGGCTATATCTTAGGTGCCCTAGGGCGCCTATGTCGGTATCTAGGGGCTCCAAAGGCTTGATTCGCCTGGGGCGGAGGGGGCGAGCGCCCCCCTTCGCCCCCACCTAGTTACTCTAGTAGTTACTGATAGTAGGTCGGTTTAAGTATTGCCTTAGCTTTATTGGCTGCAGCCTGCACGGTCCAAGTCAGCTTTCTCTGTAGGGCGCCACCGACAAGCGGCAGCGGCGCAAGAAAATCTAAAATCGACCTTCAAAAATCGATTTTTTCAAAATACTGAATCGATTCCGATTTGAATCTAAAATCGACCCAATTACATTATTATTTATTCAGATATTTTTTTTAAACCCTTTCCTTCCCCCCTCAAGGCATCAAAGTAAAAATAAAAGGCCAAGCAGCTATGTTAATTTTTTTATTAAATAACCCACAGCGGCGTTTCGGTCGACTATGCGACTATCTTCATGGCTATAATGAAGTTTATAAAAGAGATAACATCAAGAGGTTGTATTAGGGCTGGACGGTAATGGATTTTCATTACCGACCTCGATAATGAAAAAAAAACCGGTTTTTCTCGAAAGTCGGTAAAAATTTTTTACCGCCCGCGGAACCAAAGTTTGCCGCCGCGGAACATTTTTTTTTTTGCGGAACCAAAATTTTTCCCAGGCCGAAAAAATATTTTACTTTTTTTTTAGAGAGCCAATTTTTTGCCGAAACATTTTTTTCCCCCGCGGAACCAAAATTTTTTCCCGCCCGGAAAAATATTTTACCTTTTTTTTAGAGAGCCAATTTTTTGCCGAAACATTTTTTTTCCTCCGCGGGACCAAAATTTTTTCCCGCCCGGAAAAATATTTTACCTTTTTTTTAGAGACGCCAATTTTTTGCCGCCGCGGAACATTTTTTTTCTCGTCGAACCAAAATTTTTTACCGCCCGAAAAAATAGGTTTTTACCGACTTTCGAAAAAAAACCGGTTTTTATCGAATTAGAGGTTCGTTACCGCGTTTTCGGTAAAAAATTTTTACCGGTTTTTACCGGTAAACCGGTTTACCGTCCAGCCCTGGGTTGTATAAATAAAATTTCAAGACGTAAAAATAAAATATGGTTACCTAAAATTCAGTCAATAGAAAAACCTGTTACGTTCTTTGACAGACATTTCATAAAATTCATTACGATCTATCAGATATACTAATGCATTCAGTGTCAAAGTCATATAAATTTTATTTTGATTATATACATCTTATATACCTGCTAATTCTATTTTAGTAACATATTAATAGATTTATTAATAATGAAATAAATTCCCAAAGTATAATTATATGTTAATAAATTGAGATAAACAAATATATTACTAATTTAACATTTAATTTTTCTTATTTAAGACCTCGGGCAAATTAAATTTTAAATAATACATTTAGCAATACCAAACAATATATAGTTATTTTATTACATATCTGTAAGTGAGTTATGTAGGGATGACTAAACAATACCAAAATAAAAGAATGTCCCAACATAAAACAAATATAAAAAAACGAAGAAGCTCATGTTGCCCTCGCAGCTCACTCTATTGAGAAAGGACCTAATTTTGATTTTGACTCGGTGAAAATATTTTACATCTTGAATTCTATATATCGGCGGAAACTAAATATATGTCGACACAAAAAATCTGGTGCGACTATCAACACTAGATTTTTTTTCAACTGGTTGGGTAGCTCCTCCCACAGACCTAGTGCTATACCCAGAAAGCTGAACACAGAGCTACTGACTGTCTGTCTATTTTCCAAGCCAACTTGTAGATTTTGTGTTCCCATATTGAAGAAATTTTATTATAATTAATTTTCCAAAATATTTAAGAGATTCAAATTATTACTATTTACTCCCTGTTCCATGTACTATATGAGTACTTAATTTTGTTGTGGGCTGGTTGTTTTGAAGTTTTTAGGATTTTCATTAGTTGCCACCACCAGGGGATTTATACTTTCCCCAAAGTATAATGATATAAAAACTTGTGATTGTAAATTAAATTTATTTAGGATCACTGAAGTAGTAGTAGTTTTTTAGTTTTTGTTTGACATCTATTAATAGCAGACTACCTCGTGATTTGAGAAGACAATGCAAAGGTGCACACTAGGGGTACGACTTTTCAACATTTTTTTTTTTAAGATTTCCCGTAACTTTTGCCTATTAATGACTAAAATGACGTTTATTCCCTGAAACTATTAAAAAAGGTCACACACAAACCACTTTGAAATTTTAGGTTGCCGAGTCACAGTCTTGTATAAGCTGCTATATAAGAGAGGTGTACAAAGTGGGTAGTTGAGTTTTAATTAGCTTAATTTGCTTAGTTTGGTGTCAATTATAACTTTCCGAACACTCTAGAAAATCCCGGGGTGGGGGGGGGGGTAAGATCCCTCTTGGAAAGGGTAAGCCAAAATCATAGTTGTATATTTTATTTTTTTCTCATAAAGATTTAATAATAAAAGATATAAATTCTATTTAAAAATGCAAATTTTAGTATTTTTATAATTTTCTAAATAAAAGACAGGCGTTGTTTGGCTGCTGCAAATGTTCAAAGAGAAAGGTCACCCAAAAACCCAAGATTATTACTTACCAGCTCCATGTGCTGTATCGCCTTCTAGGTGTTGACATGGGCAATGAACTCTATGGGTTGACTAAATCACCAAAAATCTTGCACTTCTTTGTGCAGGATTTGATTAGCAATTATAATAAATTGAAAGGAACCTTCAGCAACGTTAAAACTAAAATCAAAGAAATAGGCTGCTGAAGAGACGACATCAAGGTTCTTCACCACCTCACTCGTGTCTTCCGTCACTTCGCTGAGAGTAATGAAATCCCCTTCGTGAAGTTTCAACAAATTCCAAATATCATCAATGCACGCACCTCTCGTGCCATCTTAGCCCTTCTTGAGTTTATTCTGATGCTTGAAATCAGTAACTGGTTGCGTAAAATTTTGTTCATTCATTTCTTACTAATGTGCTGATCATTAATTCAGCAGCCAATGCTTTCGCGTTGAAGATTTTGATGAACTATCTGCAGCTATGAATCAGCAGGACTCAAATGCTTGAAAACCAAGTGGGTTACTGGAAAATAGATGAATTTCTAATCTACATTAACCGAAGCAATCAATGATGTGAGGGTGGGATCAGTACTGGAAGAATTGCACGGCTCCTGCCTCAAAAGGGACAACTTTCACTGAGATACATCTTCACCAATCTAGAATATTTGACTTTCTTGTGTCTTTAATGACCTTATACTATAAGTGACTCTAAAGTTTGTGTTCAATTTTGTATCTATTTACAGCGACTTAAAAAAAATGGCAAAAAATCTGATATATAAAATTTTCAAATCATTTTGTGCGTGGCGTTTTTTTTATCAAATCACCTTGAAAGTAAGATTTTATTTAATCTTTAGTAAAAGTTCATCAAGTTATGATACAGTAGCACAGTACAGATACCAGTGTGCACACGTGCAGTTTCCATGGCAAAAATCCATGAATTGGGATACGAATTGCTCCCTCATCCCTCTCTGGATTTAGCCCCGAGTGACTATTTCTTGTTTCCAAACCTGAAAAAGTGACTCGGCGGAAAGAGATTTGACTCCAACGATGAAATCATCTCACAAACAAATACCTATTTTGATGGTCCTCGACAAATCTTATTTTTGGAAGGGATTAGAGCCCTGCACGGGCCGATTTTTTTTGGACCGTACTCGCCCGTATCCGAATTTTTTTTTGACCTCCCGCCCGTACCCGGCCCGTAATTTTTTACCATTCTTTAAGCCCGCCCGTACCCGCCCGAAAAGACTTGCGAGTCAATTTTTCAAATACACTTTATTTTTTTCGAATCCCTCTTATAAAATATTTTGGAGCATTTAGAAATCTATTATATGGGATTTTAATGAAATTAAAAATATAGATCCCTAGTGAAATGAGTAATTAAAAATAATTAGATTAAAATATTTATGAATAAATCTTACATCTGATCAATGAATAGAGGGCTTCACTTTTTGAATTCTGTTTTTACTTTCTCTATAGAATATAAAGAGAAAGTATTCTAATCGTAAAAAAATTCTTCTTCGAAATTTTGATGTTTCTCCAAGTTTTAGACCTCCCTGAGTTCAAAAATACCATTTTGGGCATTATGTCTGTGTGTGTGTGTGTGTGTGTGAACACGATTGCTTGAAAACCAAAGCAGCTAGATCGATGAAATTTGGTATATGCTCCTTACACTAAAATTGTAGATTTCTATCAACTTTTGGAGTAAATACGTCACTTGGAAGTAGTACTTTACCTAATAAGTTTTTTCAGAAATTTCGAAATTTTCATTTTTATTTTGTTATATTATGATAAAATACTCAATTTTAAAAAGTTTTTATTCTTTGACATTTTTTCGAAAACATTGAAGTAATCCAAGGTTAGTAGAAAGACAAGGTTGTCTCATACGGAGTGGAAAATGGTGGGGGGTTTTGGCAGATGACGTCACTCGAGTCCAAGATTCCCTAGTGACAAACGCTCTGAGCGCCCATAGCTATTTGATATTTTGTGCTTCACATTACACATGCTTTAATAAATCGATTTGGACATTGTTTTATCATATTTGCTTATATTGGAGGTAATTAATTGAATGTTAAATCAAATAGTTAAAAAATATATATTTGATTATAATCATAACCTTTTTCAAAATATTCGGTTTAGGCTGTTTTTTCATCTTTTTCAATCAACTTTTCATTTGTGTGTTTGTGGCGCTTTCTTTACATGGATTCAAGGTAATTAATGAAATACTAAATCAATTATTTAAAATATATATTTGATTCTAATCATTCTTTTAGATGCCTGGAACAATTTGCTCAGTTGCAATTTGTAAAAATTATTTTTATAAACAAAAGGAAGGTGAAGAAAAATTAATGTTTTTTTCATTTCCAAAAGACGACAGCCTACGAAAAGAATGGATTAGAAGATGTTATCGAAAAGATAGTGTAAATCCAAAAACGGGAAGAATTTGCAACGTGCAAAATCTGATTTTCAAGAAGACATGCGAGCGAAAATTATGAATTTATCTCCCAAAATTCGATTAAAGCCAACAGGTAGGTAAAAAATACTCTATATATATATATATATATATATATATATACAAGGCTTTTTTCACTATAGGCTATACCCATGTCCACTGAGATTCTAATTTTACTTTTTATTTTAGTAATATCTTATTTATTATTAATATATCAATTTTTTCAGCTGTTCCATCGTTATTTTTAAAACCAAGTGATGTACCAATTCCTGAGGAATCAGCGCGATTGGCCCGAGATAAAAGAAAGGAAGAAAAAGAAATATTGGAAGATATAATGAAGAAGGTTTCTGAAACTTCAAGTCTACAAACAAATATTTAACAGACAGAAAAAGATGAAGATAAAATAGATGAAGAAAAAAAAATATAACAAAGGCAGTTTAAAAAAAGAAAAAAACATAGTAAATAAAACAGGGGCGTATATAGAAATTTTTTTCGGGGGGGGGGGGGGGGCCGAACTCAAAAATTTTTCTGCGGAAAATTTTTTTTTTAAGAAACTAAATTTTTTTTCACACGAAATTTTTTGCAGAACATTTTTTCTTTTGCGGAACCAAAGATTTTCATCCTGCGGAAAAATTTGTTGCGCTGATGTCTGTATAACTCTATATATGTTTATGTGTTTGGGAAATTTCGGGGGGGCCCGGGCCCCCTCGGCCCCCCCCCCCCTTATATACGCCCCTGAAATAAAATAACTAAATATGTATTTAAAAAATGCCCAGAAATTCCAATAATTTTAGAAAAATCATTCGTTAAATTAAGAGTTTTACTTAGAATAAAATTTTTTAATTCTCAAAGAGTAGTTACCAATAGAATTTCTTTAATGAAAAGAAAACTTTCTGACGAGGGAAGAAAAAATCTTAAAAAAAAGAAGAAAACTATTTCATAAGAAATAAATATTAATAGAATAATAGACAGGAAGAGAGGATGTCAGCCAAACAGGACAGCACCTATCGAATAAAGATCTCAATCCAGAAGGCGTTTCGGTTTTAATTAAATAAAGCCATCATCAGTTCTCAAGAGATTATTGGCTCAAGGTTGGGATGCAGAGCGTGTTGTTTTATATAAACATATACAAAATTATATAAAAATATAACATTTGCACAGCCAATAATCTCTTGAGAACTGATGATGGCTTTATTTAATTAAAACCGAAACGCCTTCTGGATTGAGATTTTTATTCGATAGGGGCTGTCCTGTTGGGCTGACATTCTCTCTTCCTGTCTATTATTCTATTAATATTTAAACAACTTAAGGCGAATGTCGGGATGGCTAATGCGACGTTTACTATACATTTCTATTTTTTTCCCTTTTGTTTTGTTATATTTGTTATTATATTTAAATTTGTATTGTGTTTGTTGGACCTAGCCACCGGGGACTGGTGCCTCTAAGCGGGTCATAATAAATTTATTTATTTTATTTAAAATATGTTCCATTTTTATTTTTTTGAAATATTATTTAATGTTTTTTTCAGCACTAGAGAAAATAATAATTTTTTTTAAAATATATTAATTAAATAATAGAAAGTAAAACAAAAATGAAGACAATTCGGAAAAAAATACTTTCTACTTATATATACTTATATAATATTGTTATATAGGTAAGAGAAAGTAAAAGGAAAAATTAAATATTTTAATTTAAAATTTATATTCAACTATCAAAAATGATGAAAGAAAATTAAAATGAACAACTTTTAAATATAAATCGTAAAAAGCCAGAGAGAGATAAATACTATATGTTAAATAAGAATTCAAATTTAGGCTTCTTGATGACGATTTCCCGCCTTCGCTCTGATTGGCCGAGCCGTATGAGACAACCTTGTCATCTATTAGCCTTGGAAGTAATCAAAGAAGAAAAAGAAAATTTTCGTTAATTTTGATAAAAAATCAAAATAAAATCATACAGGTGTCATTAAAAAAAAGGGTAAATATATTTTTTTAATGACACCTGTATGTTTTTATTTTGATTTTTTATCAAAATTAAAGAAAATTTTCTTTTCTTCTTTGATTATTTCAAAAAATATTCAGTTTTTTTATAACAAAGAAATTAAAAATTTCTAAATTTTTGAAAAAACTTATTAGGTAAAGTATTACTTCCAAGTGAAGTATTTACTCCAAAAAATGATAGAAATCTACAATTTTAGTGTAAGGAGCATATACCAAATTTCATCGAACTAGCTGCTTTGGTTTTCAAGCAATCGTATTCACGCACACACCCAGACGTAATTCCAAAAGAATATACGATAAAGTCTCGAGGAAGTCATTCCCATATTTTTTTTTTTTTTTTTTTTTTACTGCCGAAATTATTTCCAAAATAATAAAGCTCTTTTTACCTAAATAAAATATTTTGTTTAAAATAACCTTGAAATCATACATTGTATAATATAACATAAATCTTCTTTTATTTAATAAATAAAAAATTTGTTTAAAAATATTTTATTTTTTTTATATATTTTCAATTTATAATAAAAAAAATTAAACTTTTTCATAATCTCAGATGACGGAAAAAAAAATATTAAAAAAAATTTTATTTTTTAATTTTTTTTATATGTCCGTGCCCGACCGAATTCATTTGCATGCCCGTCCGCCCGTACCCGTTTATTTAAACTTGCTACCCGCCCATGCCCGCCCGTATTTTTCTTCATGGCCTTCAAAACCCGTCCGGCCCGGCCCGCGGGCCGGGGCGGGCTACGGGCCTACCCGGGTACCGTGCAGGGCTTTAGAAGGGACAAAAAAAATTGTAGAAACGTTGGTCAAAGTGTATAAAGCTCAAAGGAGACTACGTTGAAAAATAAAATATTTTTTTTATCCAAAAACCTGTGTTTGATTCAAAAAGTCACGGACTTATTGACCTGCCCTCTTATATACGATAGATATACTGTAGATCCACGACAGGCGTGCGACATAAGTACTTAGCTTTACTATAAAATTTGAATACCGAGCCACTTTTCGTTTTTGATTTATTTTGTTAACCCATATTTTTTTATATTTAATTTTAAATACATCCTAAATTATATACCTCTTAAATTATCGGTATTTTTTTGTTAAAATGTCATGTATTCTTAAAATTGCCTTTAAAAAAATATTTTATTTATTAGCCTGAATTTAGGGATTTTTAGCAATAAATTGATGAATTTATCAAAAAGATGTAGTTTAACAAAATAACTCAAAATAGAAAAACCACTGTATATTCAAATTTTATATTTAAGCTAAGTTACTGCGTAACCTAATCTGCTGAATAGGGCCGTAGTCAAAAAATAGGGAGGGGTTAATAAACTTTAAAAATATAAAATATTTTTTTATAATATCTAATAGCGTTTAAAGTTCCTATATTTCTCTCTATTGACGAATATATGAGTAGGGGGACTAGCTCAAGCCAGAGTATTCGAGATCTCTAGAAGGTACACATTATCACTGAACTGTACATTAACTTGTGTTTTACTTTCTCGTACCCTATATATGAAATATATAGGAGAGAAAGTATTGCGATCATGTCAAAAATTCGATGTCGAGATTTTGATGGTTATACATGTTTTGAGGTCCCCTGAGTCCAAAAAAGTGGGTCCCGCAAATTGGTCTGTGTGTGTGTGTGTGCGTCTGTATGTGTGGACAGATTTTTAGCATGAAGGAATTGAGCTACCGGATTGAAATTTTATATTTAACTTAGGTACCTTTCCACACGGTCAAAATAAGCTTTTGAACAAAATAGGCCAAAAAGTACTAGTACTTTACTGATGTACTTTTTCAGTTTTTTTTGATTTTCTCAAAATTCCCTCCAAGGATTTTTTTTAAAATTCATAAATCAACTATTTTTTAGATGCTGTTTAAAATGTATATTCTCATTTTGCTGTTGAAATCTTCTGAAGACCACTTTACTCTTGTTCTTCATAGGAAAGATAGAAATGGTTGCCATGGTAACGGAATTTAAATCTTTTTCTTTTTATTACATTAAAAATCAATTATTATTTAAATTCCCATTTTTTTTTAATTTTATTTTTCTGTCTTTAATTGTTTCCGGGATAACATATCTCACTCTCTCTCTCTCTCTCTCACTTGCAAACATTATCGTCTCTCTCTCCGCCTTCTCTCATAGGCCTAATGTTAATTTCCTATAGGGATTTGTATGTTAATTTCGATTCAAAAGGGGGTCCCCTTTGGAACTTTTTACGCATTTAAAATTTTTTTTTCCAATTCTTATGAAATTTTGTATTTATTTACGATTCTATATTGTGTATAAAATGTCCAAATATGAGATTAAAATTTTGAAAAATAACCATAGTTTATTTCAAGCAGTCAACATTAAAAATGCAAGTTTGCAACTAAGGTGCTATGGGAAACTAAATATATCTCGACACAAAAAATCTGGTGTGACCAGCACGGTGCACAACTTTCTCTTACCGAAGGGTAAGAGAAAGTTGTGTGCTGTGCGCCAGTCACACCAGATTTTTTAAATTTTAATCTCTCTAAATATAGTATTTTTATTATTTATTTTGAGATTTGGGGGTTCTTATTAGAAAAGATAGCTGAGGATGAGAGAATATATTTTGTCAAATGGGAATTGAGATATTATAAACCCATCAAAACTAAGCAATGTTAAAAAGGACTAAAACTAGGATGGGTGATCAATCAAACAAAACTATAAAATATTTATTGAATAGGAATTCAGGAGATACTGTATGCTTGATTATTTCTAAATTAATGAGAAGGCGAGGGAATTAAATGTTGATTAAACATTTTCTTATAAACAAAAACTCATTTGTGGGGTTCCATTGAGCCCTATATAAAATTTGTTTGATTTTAATAAAGAATATTAATAAAAGGATTTCTGTTTAACGAATAAAAATAAACTTTATTTAAGATTAACAAGCATGGAAAGAGCTCAAAGCTCAGCGCAGGTGCTTGCAGGGTGCTTGCCTCTGGACACCGAAGGTTGTGCCAACTCATGAATAAAAATTATATAAAATTATAGCAATTTTTGTAGTTGAAAAAAGTGGTTAATTGATGATGTTGAATGTTTATTGTTTAAATAAAAAATATATCTGTTTCGGAATAATTTTGTAGTTTTGAATTTTTAATTTTTCCAATGTTTACCCTATAGTTTTGGAATTAATTTGAGGGCGCAAATTTTGAAAGTGACAGGTCAGCCACACATACATATTTAAAAAATAGGCACGAGATGAAAATTCTTTTAATAATAATTAAAATTCATTCTAATTTGCCCTTAAAAATCTTCTTAAAAATAAAATGTCCAAATATGAGATTAAAATTTTGAAAAATAACCATAGTTTATTTGAAGAGTCAACATTTAAAATGAAGTTTGAAACTAAGGTGCTATCGGAAACTAAATATATCTCGACACAAAAAATCTGGTGTGACTGGCGCACAGCACACAACTTTCTCTTACCCTTCGGTAAGAGAAAGTTGCGCACTGTGCTGGTCACACCAGATTTTTTGTGTCGAGATATATTTAGTTTCCGATAGCACCTTAGTTTCAAACTTGCATTTTAAATGTTGACTGCTTCAAATAAACTATGGTTATTTTTCAAAATTTTAATCTCATATTTGGACATTTTATACACAATATAGAATCGTAAATAAATACAAAATTTCATAAGAATTGGAAAAAAAAAAATTTTAAATGCGTAAAAAGTTCCAAAGGGGACCCCCTTTTGAATCGAAATTAACATACAAATCCCTATAGGAAATTAACATTAGGCCTATGCGAAGATTAGGTGGAAAGTTTAAAACGCGTAGAAAGAGAGAAGATAATTTTGTGAGAGAGAGATATATATATATGTTTTCTCCGAAACAATTACACGCAGAAATAAAATAAAAAAAATCTGGTGTGACTGGCGACAGCACACAACTTTCTCTTACCCTTCGGTAAGAGAAAGTTGTGCACCGTGCTGGTCACACCAGATTTTTTGTGTCGAGATATATTTAGTTTCCCATAGCACCTTAGTTTCAAACTTGCATTTTAAATGTTGACTGCTTCAAATAAACTATGGTTATTTTTCAAAATTTTAATCTCATATTTGGACATTTTATACACAATATAGAATCGTAAATAAATACAAAATTTCATAAGAATTGGAAAAAAAATTTTAAATGCCTAAAAGTTCCAAAGGGGACCCCCTTTTGAATCGAAATTAACATACAAATCCCTATAGGAAATTAACATTAGGCCTATGAGAGAAGGCGGAGAGACAGGCGATAATGTTTGCAAGTGGAGAGAGAGAGAGATATATGTTTTCTCCTAAGCAATTAAAGACACAAATAAAATAAAAATAAATGGGAATTTAAATAATAATTGATTTTTAATCTAATAAAAAGAAAAAGATTTAAATTCCGTTACCATGGCAACCATTTCTATCTTTCCTATGAAGAACAAGAGTAAAGTGGTCTTCAGAAGATTTCAACGGCAAAATGAGAATATACATTTTAAAGAGCATCTAAAAAATAGTTGATTTATGAATTTTAAAAAAATCCTTGGAGGGAATTTTGAGAAAATCGAAAAAACTGAAAAAGTACATCAGTAAAGTACTAGTACTTTTTGGCCGATTTTGTTCAAAAGCTTATTTTGAGCGTGTGGGAAGGTACCTAAGTTAAATATAAAATTTCAATCCGGTAGCTCAATTCCTTCATGCTAAAAATCTGTCCCACACACGCACACACGCACACACGCACACACACACGCACAGACCAATTTGCGGGACCCACTTTTTTGGACTCAGGGGACCTCAAAACATGTATATCCATCAAAATCTCGACATCGAATTTTTGACATGATCGCAATACTTTCTCTCTCTATATATTTCATATATAGGCTAAGAGAAAGTAATAAATGGGAATTTAAATAATAATTGATTTTTAATCTAATAAAAAGAAAAAGATTTAAATTCCGTTACCATGGCAACCATTTCTATCTTTCCTATGAAGAACAAGAGTAAAGTGTGCTTCAAACAATTTTGAGGGCAAAACGAGAATATACATTTGAAAGAGCATCTAATAAATAATTGATTTTTGAATTTTAATCAAAATCGTTAGAGCGAATTTTGAGAAAATCGAAAAAAACTGAAAAAGTACATCAGTAAAGTACTAGTACTTTTTGGCCGATTTTGATTAAAAGCTTATTTTGTCGGTCCCGGGGGGTGTTTAACTTAAATATAAAATTTCAGCCTCATAGCTCAATTCCTTCATGCTTAAAATTGAACACACACAGACAGACAGACAGACACACAGACACACAGACAGACCATGTCGCGAAAACCACTTTTTTGGATTCAGGGGACCTCAAAACGTGAAGATCCATCAAAATCTCGACATCGGATTTTTGACATGAATCCAATACTTTCTCTCTTATATATATTACATATATACATAGGTAAGAGAAAGCAAAAAGAAATTTCGTTTTATTAGTTAAAGTCGATTTTAGTTTACTTAATAAAATTGAATAATGGAAGACATTCATTTTCTAAAACGAATAAGAGAATCTTAACTTTTTAATTAAAATCTTGAAAGTTCGTGGTCATGGTCGCCAATAATGTCTTAATGAAATTATTATCTTGAGTATTAATCCGATTAAGATATTGATACCAAAAGCTAACAATTTTAAATTAGAAAAAAAAAACAGACGTAAAAATATTCTAATATAAAACTTGAAAATAATAGCTTTTTGATTAAAATATCTCTTTGAACAAAATATACATTATTAAAGGATGCTTTATAGTTCGGTAAAATTCATTTTTACTTACTCTTGCTTATATATGTAATATATTTATATATTCAGGCCAACATAAAAATTTGAAAGTAAAAAAAAAAAAAAAAATTGAATAATGGTTTAAACCACTTTTTGAAAAATATCTCTCACGAAGAAAGATTTTTTTTTTCCTTGAAGAATTTAATTAAAAATTTAAAAAAAAAAAAAAAAACATTAAAAAAAGTAGCTAAGTCTTTTTCTTCGTTCTTCGCCTTAATCCCGCAGTGTGGGGTCGGCGGACTTTTATGAATTTTTTTGCGACCGAGGAAGAATAAAACAGACCGGCCGGTCGCACGGTCTGACGCCTGTTGAAAAGAGGAAGGAAGAGGCAGATATGAAAAGAAAAGAGCTGTCCCAGCTCGGGCAGCTCGTGATCGCCATCCACAAATTGTGAGCCCCCGTTTAAAAGTTATTATAAAATTAAAAAAAAAACTCCAAAATGAGAATTTAGTGGTCTTAAAAATAGAATTTCGAAAAAAGCTTCGGAAATGACATCAAGGCAATAAACTTAATCTACATGCCAAATTACAATTTTTTTGGAATAAACGAAAAAAATAATGTTGAAATTTAGGTAAATTGAAGAATCCTTAATTTCTTAGAGTCAAAAACAGCAAACAGCTTTTTTTTAAATTTCATTAAGGTCTTTTTAGGCATCGAAGGCCATTAAGACCCCCTTTCTGTTATTTATATCAATTGGATTGGTAGCCAATTCAATTGAACTAAATTGCCACATGAGACGGATGCGACAATAAATTCATTTTTAAATAAAAAAAAAAAAATATTTAAGATTTAAGATTATTGGGACAGATGGTATGCTGTATTTGCTTGGTAACAAAAAAATTAATTTCCTTAATTTTTTAATAAGTCATTAAAAAAATTATAACTTTCTGGCCCAATAATCCCTTATGGATATAATTCATTTAAAAAAAAAACCGCATTGAAAAATTCCTTATAATAGTCTAGTTTTTTTTTAAAGTGCGTTTATACGCCCCTCCTACATCCCCTTAATTTGTTTAATCTCTTTGTATAGGGAAGGGGAGAAATCAATGAAATAAATTTTTTTTATTCATTTTTCGGCATCTAAGGCCATTTAGGCCCTTTCCTATTTATTTCAAATGATTGCTAGCCAATGAAATACATTTTCTCTTGGGATTGGAAGCGAACCCGGGACCCAGGCCTGAAAAGCTCCTGTCTTATCTCTGAGCCACGGGTCACTAGTCACAAAAAAGTTAAATTGAATTATATGTGAATATAATTCAAAAACAGTGATCTTCGATTTTTCTGTAGTGGAGTTTTTTAATAATTTGTGATTTTTACGTTTACGCCCATATACTGTATATAGGCTTTATATTCCAAATATAAAGCAAAAAATTTCCATATAGAAAATAAAATAAAATGTAAAGTTCAAAAAAGGAGCCTTTGTTTACCATCCCTCACCCGCCCTTCTCCATACATCAAAAAACAGGTTTTTATTTATATCAATAATGAGCAGCCTTTTTGAATTTTTTGTGGCCCGTAGCAACTCCCTTTGATATGAAACTTTGAAAATCGAATAAAGCATTAAGCCTGTATGTAATTTTATATTTTTATGATTTGAAAAATAAAAAATTAGATCTTTTGGAGCCCTAGCTTCAATAAAGAAATACTGATTTAGAATTAAGAAGAAATAAAAGAATAATATGATTTACTTATTTTCAATATGCACAATAGATTAAGATCAAATAAAAATGCTAATTTTTTGGTAGATGTATGTGCAAACTGCAATAATAAATTTCCAAAGAACCATTTTATAGGATATATAAAATTTCAAAAAGCATAAAAAATCATTGTAGTCTAAAAAGAAAAAGATTTAAATTCGGTTACCATGGCAACCCCTATCTTTCCTACGAAACACAAGAGTAAAGAGGTCTTCTGAAGATGTCAACGGCAAATGATGAGCTTGTATAAAAAACAAAAATATCAAGTCTTAAAGCTTTACAACAGGGGTCGGCAGCCTTTTTCAGAAGGCGGGTAATTTTCAAAATAAAATTTTTTATGCGGACCGCACATTCAAATGTAACAAGAAAACAAAATAAAATTCTTTTTCAATATTTCCAGAGCTTGCAAGAGAATGATTTTTTCTTTTATTTTTCTCGTTGCTTAAAACCTTTGATGCCAAGTTTCTTATTTTTCTTGATTTTGGAGAGGCCTGAATAGTCTAAAAAAAAATCAGACAAGTTCACCTTTGCCGGGCCGCGCAAAAAGTTTCAAAGGGCGGCCGGTTGCCGACCCCCTGCTTTACAACAACAGGATGGAAGAAATAGCTAAACTCACAAATTTGTTAGCTGGTTCATGTCAATTGAAGATTCGAATGAGTGAAGATTTTCAGGACTATCATCGAGTTTCTACCTCAGCATTTGTATTTGTTACATTTTTATATTAACTTATGAATTTAATAAATTTCAGTCGAATGGAGCATAATTTATTTTTTAAATATTTTTCAAATCTATTAGTAGCTTCCAGGAAAATAATTCTAGAGAGAATATATATATATATATATATTTTTTTTTTTTGAATTCTTTCATTTCCCTAGATAACTTCAAAAACTTAGAGATATACAAAATTTATTTAAGTCGATCAAAGTAATATATATAAATCCTCTAGAGGGGTCTCAGTCAAAAAGCATTTTCTTGTTTTTATTTGTCAAAAAATAAATAAATTCGTAATAAATTTAAAATTTCGAGAATCAAACTTAGGACTCAAGAATAAATTCCTGTCGCTGGATTCTCAACTGGTATTCAATAATTGGATATTAAATTAAAAAGAATGAAAATTTTTTGAAACGATCGTTATATTTTTTTAACTCAATAAATCAAAAAATATAAACTTTAAATTAGCTTTTGAACATCACCTGACTTCGATTTAATATGGCAGATTTTGATTTTGATTTTAAACATAATCAAATTAATTATTTATCAAAATATAAATGTTTCTTTGGAATGAATAATTTTCATAAAGTTAAAATTTCTCTCAAAACTAAATTAATATTAAAAAAAAAAATAAACAAGAAAGAATTTTTTTTTCTTTTAGAGTTGTTATTATGCTATTTCTAAGTTGTTGCCGCCCTATTTAAAAACCTTAAAGTCATAAATTTATATGTATGTAATAGTGTATAACAATTGGGTGACAGGGCCGAAAAAAAACAGGAGATCCTGGGATCGTGTCCCAGGAATACAAAAAATTATCTGTCATCTAAAAGAGTGCATAACTACATTTGTTAATAGACAATTTTTTTTATCCAGGATTTTTTTCAACAATAATATCCATATACATGGGCGTAGGCAGAGTTCTTGTTAGGTGGGGGGCCAACCCCTCGTTAGGGCGAGAGGGGGGTTTGCAATTAATATATACATAGAGTATTAATTATTTATTTAAATAAAAAAAAAATTAAATTAATGTAGTGAATTGGGGTGTTAAAAAAAATTTCCAATGGGAAAAATTTATATATATATATATATATTTTTTTAATTTTTAGGACCAGCCAGGGGGGGCAATGCCCCCCCCCTGCCTCCCCTGGCTACGCCCATGTCCACATATTTTTCCTTTTAGCAATGTTATACTGCATCTACCAACCTAATGAATGACCTGGGACATCGAAAATGATTTAATTCTAGTACACATTATTTCATCATTTAAAAACTTAAGTAAAAATTTTTTTAATCTAATTTTATTCTAAAATATACCTTAAAAGATAACTTTGCTTTTAAATAAGATTTTTTTCTATTTATATGAAGTTGGAAAGTAATTAGATTACGGTACATTAAAAAAAAAGTAGATAAATTTTTAAAAGGAGAGAAACTATAATCATCATACTTATATATAAAGCGCTTAAACCGGTGTCCGATGTGTGAACCCACCAATCAGGCCTCAGGGATAGCGCTGATTGGCGAAATTCAGAGAGGGCGGAGTCGGAGAGGCAAATTCAAGATTTTTAACTACTAAAAGCGCCCGCCAGAGCCAACTTGAATAAATAAAAATGAATGAAATGTTATTTTTCTATTTCTTTTATAAAAATATAACTTCATAAAGAAAAATGTGAAGTTTACTAAATAAATTATGAAGTGTATGAATTTAAAATACAGTAAATGAAAAATAGAAACAAGTAAAAGTTTCATAGACTTATAATGTTATTAATAATTTTGTTTTTTTAATTCGACTTCCGCCATTAAGTAGAGTCAATTTATATTAATAAGCGCATTAATAGGACTAGGCTAGAGATGAGTCCGTTTGTGATTAAACTCACCCGGAGGTTGGTTCAATTAAACAAATCATTTTGGGATTCTTTTGCCGGAAATTTATTCCAATCGATTGGTTATTGTAATAAACTGTCAGAGTGACTTGGATATTCGTTTTTGATATCAACTTATTGATAAAATCTAATTTTATTAAATATATGAAAATATTTGTCCACGTTATATTATGAAGGAATAATAAGAAATAATAAATTTGAAAAATTTCAGTGAAATATTCTTGATGAAGTTCTCCATTTTTTCGTTATTTTGTTTAAAGTTATGAGAAGGATAAAATAACGAATTTTGTTTGAAAATTATTTAATCTTTTGACTATCGATTTCGTCTAAAGATTATATAATTTTCAAACATAATTCGTTTACTTTTTGTCCTTTCCTAAACTTTCAGTGACATCTTTATGGGTCAAACCAACAGAACAGCTCGAAATTTTAGAAAGAAATGAATTTATGTTGAGATGGTTCATTTTAAGAAAGAAAATATTTCTGATCTCGATATAGTAAATAAGATTTCTGATAAATAAGGAATGAAAAATTTGATCTATAACCCAAATAGTCAATCGAATCACATCGTCTCTCAAAAATATACAGGGTGAATTTTTTATTTTTTATATTTATTTTTTCAGGAATCCTCCATTTTAGGAAGAAAGTTTCAAATGTGTTGTTTCTTATCGAGGGGCAGCCAATGTACCCTATTATTTTTTGACCTTAGTCAAGTTTCCAAGGATATTAGGAGGACAAAAATCGAAAAGAATTATAGTCTCATAATGACTTCAGTCCCATAGAATCTTGTAGAGGGAGAGTTGGTACATGTTATTCCAAAAGGAATGTGAGATATCTTTTATAGTAGAGTAGAGCCTCAACTCTATATTAGTTCAAAGTTAGCGTTCTCGGCAGCGCTCGAGTGACGTGTAGAGGCTCTGAAATATCATTGTTTGTTTAAATGCATATAACTCTTTACTCCAGTGTCCTTTTTCAATTCTGTTTAATGGAGGGTTTTAAGGAAACTATGTAGAATATTTACTAATATACCGTTTTCATTAATTTATACTCGTATGTTTTAAAAATCACTCCAAAGTTGTGTCTTCTTAATAGATTTTATTGTAAATTTTTTTTCCTTTTAATAGCAAAAAATCTGGTGTGACTGGCGCCCTTCGGTAAGAGAAAGTTGTGCACCGTGCTGACAACACCAGATTTTTTGTGTCGAGATATATTTAGTTTCCCATAGCACCTTAGTTTCAAACTTGCGTTTTATATGTTGACTGCTTGAAATAAACTATGGTTATTTTTCAAAATTTTAATCTCATATTTGGACATTTTATACACAATAGAGAATCCTAAATAAATACAAAATTTCAAGAGAATTGGAAAAAAAATTTTTAAATGCGTAAAAAGTTCCAAAGGGGACCCCCTTTTGAATCGAAATTAACATACCCTATAGGATATTAACATTGTTTCTATGGATGGATGAGGTGAAAGTGAATTTAAAAAGAGTAGAGACAGACGATAATGTTTGCAAGTGAGAGAGAGAGAGATGTTTTCTCGGAAACAATTAAAGACAGAAATAAAATAAAAAAAAATGAGCATTTAAATAATAATTGATTTTTAATCTAATAAAAAGAAAAAGATTTAAATTCGGTTACCATGGAAACCATTTCTCCTATCTTTCCTATGAAGAACAAGAGTAAAGTGGTCTTCAGAAGATTACTCTGTTGGGACGGAATTCGTTCGAAACATTAGGATTATCAATTTTTATTAATCAGATGAATTGGGGAAATAAATTAAAGCTGAAAAATATATTTGAGAAGTATGAGAAATTATTTGATAAGCAACTGGGTCAATTTACTGGGGAACCTACAGTATTCATATGAATTTGACAGCTAATGCGACACCTAAATATTATAGGAGTAGAGTGGTTCCATTTGCACTTAGAGCTGCGGTCGAAGACTAATTAAAAAAGTTAGAAAACTTAAAATTTAGGGATCATGGTACCAGCATCATTTGCCAAATGGGCAACGCCGTTGGTACCGGTGGTGAAAAAAGACGGGAATATTAGACTGTGTGGAGATTATAGCAGTACGGTAAATAAAGGACTTGAGGAAGGTACATATCCGCTTCCCACATACACAGAAATTTTTGCTCTAATGAGTGGGGAAATTTTTTTTACTAAATTAGACTTGGATCGACCTACACCCAAGTTGGAGTAGATGAAGAATCGTCAATAAGTTTTAACAATGAAAACACATAAAGAACTTTTTAATGAGACACGCTTGTCATTTGGGATAACTAATGCCCCGGCAATTTTTCAGCGAATAATGGAGTCGCTTCTGATAGATATGCCAATCACATTGGTTTATTTAGGTGATATTGAATTTTTTGGGAAATAGAGTGAAGAGCTTTGAACCAATGTTAATAACGTTTTGGAAACCTCGTTCAAATCAGGGGTGAAGCTCAAGAAAGAAAAATGTAAATTCGGGGAAAACAGTATCGAATTTTTGGGATAGATGGAGACGGGGTTCACCCAACTAACGATAAAATCGAAGCAATTTGTAAGGCCCCTATTCTCAAAGATAGGAAGGATTTACCTGGGACTGATAAATTTTTATGAAAGGTTTATCCCACAAAAATCTGCGAATCTTGAACCCCTTTATTGGTTGCTTAGGAAAAACTCCGCAACTAATCACTTCTGATAGAGTTTTAACGTTTTACTCGTTAGAAAAACCGATTGACCTACAAATGGAGGCGGCGAAGAAAGGCCTGGGGGCAGTCATATGCCACAAATTGCCAAATGGGGAAGAAGTCCCTTTTGCGTATGGGTCCAGAACGTTAAAGCCAAGCGAAAAAAATTATTCTCAGACATAAAAGGAAGCGTTAGCTATTATATTTGGAGTCAAAAAATTTAACAATTTTTTAGCTCATCTGAAATTCACGATCGCAACCGATCATCGCTCGATGTTAGGGATATTTAATTCTAAACCCTTACCCCAAGTAATGGTTCCGAAAACGATGCCGTGGGCATTAATCATGAACGGTTATCAATATGAATTGATTTACCGTCCTGGGGGAGAAATGGTAATCCCTGGCTATTTAAGCATTTTTACAACTAATAAGAAAGTTGATTAAGAATAATGTTTCTACGAACCAATTATTTTCATCGAATCACTGCCTAAAAAATCGGTAATTTTGAAAATGATTGCCGAACACACAAGAAATGATATAGACAAACGCAATAACATGGCCAGCTAAAGATAAAATTTATTGGGAAAAAAGAGACGAGTTGTCAATCATTAAAGGTTGTTTAGTCTGGGGAGAGCGAGTGATAATTCTGAAATCGTTGAGGAAACACATTATGGAGTTGCTTCGTGCCATGCCTCCCGGGATAGTGAAAATGAAACTTTTAGAGAGGAGCTACTCCTGGTGGCCGGATATCGATAGAGAGATCGAGACAGTAGTACAAAATTGTTATACATGTGGCGAAAAATCCCAACCGCATACAACCCTTACAGTGGAACGTGCAGGTCATTCCGTGGTACAGAGTCCACTTAGACTTCGCGGGACCGGTGCAAGGAAAAAACATATTTTTATTGATTGATGCATACTCAGGATGGGCCGAAGTCAAAGTGGTCTCATCGTTGACAAGTTATAGGGTGATTTCGTGTCTTTATGAGATTTTCGAAAACCATGGAATTCCAATCCAACTAGTTAGCGATAACGCAAGATGTTTCACAAGTCATTATTTTTTAGAAGTTATGAATAGATACAACATTAAGCACATGTTGATTTCACCATTTCATCCGGCTAGCCATGGGAAAGTGGAACGATTGGTTCAAACGGTAAAAAGTAAAATCATGAAATTTGAAATGGGGAATTTTAAGAAACAAATTATTTAAATTATTATTACACTGTCCTACCAAAAAGCAATGAAACCACCTATCAAAAAATAATGAAAAAGAAACGCCTAGTGAAAAATTAATGGGGCGGGGCATTAGAACACCCCTAGATATTATAAAACCAGACAAAAAGTCCAAGGAAGTCCGATAGGAAGGAAATGAGCAGGGCGGGAACATTTGGTACAGAAATTATGCCGCGGGACCGCGATGGCGTTTAGGCGAGGTCATCGCCGTGGAAGGTCCAAGGAATTTCGTGATCAGGAGTAAAGAAGGCGAAATAATAAGACGACACATCTATCAATTACGTCATGGGTCGATGGAAGCGCCTAAAGAATCATTAAGGGAAAAATTATGCAAATATTGGATGGACCTTACATGTTCATACCAAGAAGAGGAAGTTGTAGCAGGTGAGAGAGCAGAAGAAAGAAGGCAAGCGGAGGAAGTAAGAACGGGTGAGGTAATCGAAGGAGCAGGACAACCTAGCTAAGAAGGAATAGGCGATGGAGCTGAAGAAAGAAGGCAAGAAGAAGAAAGCCCGGAAGAAACAAGCGAGGTCCGGCGGTCCACCAGGCCACGAAGACCTTCAGATATGCTAGATCTTTGAAGAGAGGAAGGAGTATAGAGTATGAGATTTCAAGGTAGCATGGAGTGAATGTGATGGATCTTTATTGTTAAGAGTGATTGTTGTAAAAACATGTAACAAAACACGAGAAAATAAACAAGAAGTATTAATCGAGAATTCGTCTCAATCTTTACGCAGAATAGTATACTAGAACATAATATAAATTGTTCATTTTTTTATTTTAGACAAAAATATAGGTTTCCAATGAAAAAATAACTCTTGTCTTGTGAAATTCTTGAAATTTTGATCAAGGTCAAAAAAAATAATACAGTAGTTTTCATACCCTTATAAAGAAACAGCTTTTTCCTAAAAGACCATTATTTTAGACTGTCTACGATAAGAAATTTACCCTGTATTTTATTTTTTATAGATAAAAAAAAAGACAATATACCGGTATTTGACATTTTTATTTAACGAAACATCCTTATTAATATTAACTAATTGCTAAAAGAAATATGTCAGATATAATATATTGATAGAAAAGATCAATAAACCTATACATTTGAATTTCAAAGAAGTCCATCGGCAAATTTTCAATAAGTTTCTATAATGGTTCAATGTCCAGACCGATCTGAATAATAAATACAGTGGCTTGATTCTCGTTGGAGAGTTGAGAATTTTATTCGCAACACGTTCAATCAAGTAAGTATATGCGTATATGTATGATTTGTTGGCAAACATTTACCAGATGGGAGCTCCATTGGCATAAGATATTTTAACCTATCGAACTCGAGTCAAATAAAAAGGTCAAATTTCATAACAATCAGTTAAGAAATAAAGGCCTGGATTGTTACTCAATTACCATAAACGATATAAAGAACGATGTGATTAAAATGTATTTTTTAAAGGAATATAAGAAATCAAAGTGAACAAAGAATGAAGGCAAAAAAAAAACCAAGCGGCTCCCTCTTCAATTATGTCAATTTTCTTTTCGAATACCATCTAGAAATATCATTGAACCATTTTTAAATCAACTTTAATACTTTAAATTAACTTTTAAGTAAGACTTTAAATTTTTCGTTTTCATCATTCCCTTTAGTCCTTGAACTTTATTTTTTTTAAATAAGGTCAGTCAGAATCTCTTTTAGATGACTTAAAGTCAACTTAAACCTAAAATTTTATAACCTTTTCTGTAATTTGCTATAGCAGTCTACGGTAGATTGAAAACAACCAATTTCAAGAGAAGAAATTAATTTTTATTATAAAAAATATTTTAAATTTATTTCTCTTGAAAAATGAATTCTTCACAGTGGCGGATCCAGAGGTGTTTCTCGGGGGGGGGGGGTAATCTGGAGTGACTGGTCGCACAGCACACATTTTTTTTCTTAATTTCGGTAATTTATTGCATTCTGTACTTGTTTGCCAGAATATAAATACAAATCAAATTTTTAAGTATTAATTTTTAAAATTTTACATTAAAAATAAATTTAAAAAAAAAACGTATTTTTTTCAAATCTCAGGGGATAATTACCCCTTTACTCCCCCTCCCTTGTATCCGCCCTTGATTCTTCATCTTATAATTCGGATGAAGACAAGAAATAAATTTGAATCTTCAACCATTCGTTAAAAATTGTATTCCATGCTACCCCCTTAAAAAAATTTGTTTCAAACTAATTGATTCGCGATTGTTATTATTGCAGTATTAGAAATAAAGTAGATTTTTGGCATTAATCGTGGTCCCTATTTTAGAAATGGCGCAGAATCTTTACATTATATTAAATGTTTATATTTGCATATTATGTTAATTAATGAAAATTCTTCTTTTGTGAAATAATTTCTTCTTATCCGAGAGGTAATTGAATTTTATTTTTGCTGTCATTTTGAGATCAATGGCTATATATGGTCAATGATTATTTGCAATAAGGCTAAATTTCTATTATCTTCTCAGCATTTCTGTTCCCAAGGATTTTACATGTTATTATATTGAAACAGATGCCAACTTCCACCAATTTTTAAGAATAGAGATTTTAGAAGACACTAGGCGGATTGAATATGAAAACGGTTCAATTTAAATTTAATTTAAAGTCTTAAAGTAGCTTTAACTAAAGTGTTAAATTGACATTGATTATGAAAATTATTATTATTAATATTATCTTATAAATAAAGAGATCTGAAATATTTTAAAATTTGTTTTTAATATAACGTGAACAATGTAGAGAGTAGAAAGTAAAGCGTGCACACTTACAGACAACCAGCATGTTGGCCTGGACTGTTTTTGTAGAAAAGGTCGGCCCTTCAACGGTCACTTCGCAGCTGAAGTTGCCGGAAAGTTTGAAGCCAACATCACGTAGAAGAACTTGAGTTGCATTTGAAGCAGAGATCTACAAAAGTTAATAAAAAAAATTAATGAAATGAGAAAAAGAAAATTGTTAGCAAATTAATAATATTCTTTTATGTAACAGGGGGCATGTATGGCTGTAGAGCAGATGTTGAAAGAGGTAAGAAAAGAAGGAATGCAGCCAGTGTATAATCAATAAAGAAAATACACTGGCTGCATTTCCTTCTTTTCTTACCTCTTTCAACAATATTCTTTTATTTAACATGAACATAACATAAATTTATAAGGGTGCAGGTTGTGATGGAAATCCCTCTATATTTGCTGTTTATCTTGGATTAATTTTCATGTCCATTGATATGCAAGAAAGCTCTTCCTTTCAAAAATAACATAAAAGTAAAGTGGAAAATTATAGACCAATCTCGAAGTTGTGTATTTGAAAAAAAAATCAAAACAATAATTTTTAAATATTTGTTCAGTGCAGTAAAAAATTATTTAAGAGTAAAACAGCATTGACTTTTTCTGGTATATCCATGGGCGTAACTAGTGGAGTGCGGAAGGGGGCCTGTCCCCCCCCCCCCCCCCCAAGAAAGCTCCTTGCCCCAAGAAAAATTGAGAAAATATGGGGCTTTCCAGGCCCACCGGAGGATAGCTGGTCCCATGGCTCCCCCCCCCCCAGCGAAGATGGCTGGTCCCATGCCAGCTGGTCCCTCAGCCAAATTCTCTAGTTACGCCCATGGTGGTCTTCAAACAATTTTGAAAGCAAAATGAGAACAGCATAAAAGAAATAATTGATTTTTGAATTTTAAGTGAAAGTAAAAATTAATATGTCAAAATAAATTTGGAAAATCGATTTTTAATCATTTTCAGAACGTTTTGAGACTAAAATTTCATTGTTTTTGCTTGAATATTTTATATACTAAGTTATTCAATCAATATCCAGGCCTAAATGTGTTTATTTAATTAAAAAACAATAAATTAGGATAATTAAAAAATGAAAGAGGCAATTAAAATTTGAAGATGTAAAAGGCAATTAATAAACCCCCATTTTATATAGTTGTAGCTAAATAAAAAATGTCTATAGCTTTATAATTGATTGAAAAGACCAGTTTTGCATTTTTCCACAAATCCAACGAAAAATAAGAGAGATATTTCGAGTTTTTGAAAAGCGAATGTGCGCGTGAAGAAAAGCCTAGACGAGAGTGAAGCGAGGCTCCCTGGCTGCACTCTGGGCGCAGATCGAATTTGAAAAAACAAATCGATGCTCTCCCAGCATTTGAAATTATTGACAAATTGATCTTTTTATGCTTTTATTAAATTTTATTCCAAACTTTTTTTTAACTATCAGAATAAAAGACGCATATTTATCTATAAAGAATTCAATCCTTTGAGGAAAAATAAAATTTCAAAACATTTTGTCTTCAATCAAAGAGACGCTTATTTCTCATAAATATATAAAATAATAAAATCCATCCCTTTAGACCTTTAGTTCAGTGCTTGTTAAACTTTTTGAGTCGCGGCCCCGTTGGAAACCAAATAAATATCTCACGGCCCCCCTTTTTTTTTACATTCTCTTGCCTATGTGTGTTCAATTTTAAGCATGAAGGAATTGAGCTAGGAAGGTGAAATTTTATATTTACGTTAGACACCCCCCTGAGGCGTGTAAATAAGCTTTTAATCAAAATCAGCTAAAAAGTACTAGTACTTTACTGATGTAGTTTTTAAGTTTTTTTCGATTTTCTCAAAATTCGCTCTAACGATTTTTTTTTTAATCAATAAATCAATTATTTTTTAGATGCTCTTTAAAATGTATATTCTCATTTTGTCGTTGAAATCTTCTGAAGACCACTTTGCTCTTGTTCTTCATAGGAAAGATAGGTGAAATGGTAACAGAATTTAAATCTTTTACTTTTTAGATTAAAATTCTCTAATATAATTAAATCTCTCTAAAGAAAAATAATAAAAATTGTTATATAATTAAATTTTTATTTATTTTTTTTCTTTAGGGAGTCGAATTGAATAAAGACAGACAGTCTTGCAAGCAAATGGTGTGCATATTTACAAGGCACAGCCGGCAAGTGCTGCCTCTGGTGTCCATTCTATAAACCCTTTTGTTAAAATGAAATTAATCTTTAATTTAATCAAACAAATTTTATAAAATTAGTATAAATATCACGGAGGGGACAACCTAAAGGGGAGGGGGAGGGAAGGGGGCCTAAAAGGCACCCCCTCCTCGAAAAAGCAAAAATTCAAATATTATGGTCTATAAAAGGCTATGGAATGGCATTTGAATAGAAAGAGAGCGATGGTAATGAGTGCGAGTGAGATGGAGAGAGGCGCTTAAAGATGCTGACTCTCCGCTCTTGGTGCACGTGAACCGGATTGCAAACAATGCGCGTGACGTCATCTTTTCTGAGAAGCCATTAAAGATAGAAATAAAAAAAAGTAATAAAACTATTTGTTGTTTTTTTTTTTTTTTATATTCATCAAATTAGAAGAAAAAAACCAATTAAATAATTTAAAAAAATGAATATGAAAAAATTATTTTAATAAAGGAAAGAAATATATTCTAACTTTTGATTGATTATTGAGGTGGGATTTATTTATTTTTCTTCCTGAGACGGGTGTTAAAGTTAATTGTATTTTCAATTTATATTTCGGCCTCTAAGATAATTTGACTTTTGGGAAATTAAATAAAATGGCTTCCAGCAGGTGAGAGACTCAACACTCAGCGGGTCACCTATCCACGATCCAGCAGTTCTTAGCCTTGCTTAACCCGAATTTTCTCGATTTTTTTTCTGCCTTTTCTCAGAAGCTATCAAATTTAAAAAAGTTATTTTTTTTATACTCAACAAATAAAAAAAAAAATATCAATTAAAAAAATTATTTTAATAATTACCTTCGATAACTATTCAGTTTTTGAAAAAATGTCAAAGAATAAAAACTTTTTAAAATAGAGTAATTTATCACAATATGATAAAAAAATTGAAAATTTCGAAATTTCTGAAAAAGCTTATTAGGTAAAGTACTACTTCCAAGTGACGTATTTACTCCAAAAGTTGATAGAAATCTACAATTTTAGTGTAAGGAGCATATACCAATTTTCATCCATCGAGCTGCTTTGGTTTTTAAGCAATCGTGTTCACACACACACACACACACACACAAAAACGTATTTCCAAAAGAATATACGAGAAAGTCTCGGGGAAATCATTCCCCATATGGATGAAATTTGGTATTTGTAATTTTTATAATTCTTCCAAATGTCCAAAAAAAAAAAAAAAAAAAAAAAAAAAATTAACTTAAAAGGTGTTATATTATTGTGAAACGTAGATGGCGTGTACAACAAGCAACAAGACTTCTGGGAATATACAAAGAGATTCGATATAATTGTAATCAGGGGCGTATATAAGGGGGGGGCGAGGGGGCCCGGGCCCCCCGAAATTTCTTAAATACATATAGCTCTATAGGGATATAGAAAATAATGGGTCTCCCCCCCCCCCCCCGAAATGTTTGCTCGGCCCCGCAGCACGAAAATCCCAGGTTCCGCAAAAGAGTGAAATGTTCTGCGAACGACACATGAAAAAAATTAAGGTTCCGCGGATGGGAAAAAATTAGCCTCTCTAAAAAAAAGGTAAAATATTTCCACGGCCGGAAAAAATTTTTTGGTTCCGCGAACGGGACGTGAAATTTTTCGCAGGAAAATTTTTGAGAACAGGCCCCCCCCCCCCGAAAAAAATTTCTATATACGCCCCTGATTGTAATGATAGAAGGCAGATGGCAGAAGAGAAATACGAAGGGAAACTAAAGAAACAAATACAAGAAGAATTCAATACCATGACTAAACCAGACTACTACGGTAACTTTCTGCCGAAACCGGGCATTGACCATAAAAACGGAAGAGCAGACCTAGACGAAAAAGGAAATATACCCAGTACATATATCCAAGAATAGCATCTACGATAGACTACTCAATCACCAGAGAAAATTTGAATGGCAACAGTCTCAAAAATATCAGAATCCAAGAAAGGACTGAGTCAGATCAGATGCCAATGGAAATAAAGTTAGAAATGGAAAAGGATTAGAGAAGAAAGAAGACAAGAAAAAGTCAAAGAGATGGAGATGGAAGGAGGGGAAGAGAGAAAAATTTAGAAAAAAAGGGGGGCGAAATACATGGAGGGCAACAGTAAGAAGCGAAACTTTTTAAGAGACATGACATACGGAGACAGACAATGCAGACGACGCTCTATAATTTCTAGCCAACTTGTAGATTTTGTTGATTGGACAGATCAGAAGGATTACTCGTATTAATTTGCAGATGGTAGTGCAGGAATAAAAAATTCGAAGAATTTTATCGAGGATATTTATTTAGCATGACGACTGACATTGCAATTATTCAGTTTCGGTCAAGGTTGACCATCTTCAGGCCTGCACTACCATCTGCAAATTAATACGAGTAATCCTTCTGATCTGTCCAATCAACTAATCTTTCTCGTGCTGTTTCTTCTTCTTTCTTGTAGATTTTGTGTTCCCATATTGAAGAAATTTGATTATAATTGATTTTCCAAAATATTTAAGAGATTCAAATTATTACGAAGTTACTCCCAGACTTAATTTCAAACAGATTCATTGAAAAATTATAGAACATATACATACATATATACGTACATTTTTCCCATTTCATTTTTATATATATAGATTTGAATAATAAAATTTAAAATGCAAAAAAAGAAACATACAACGAAATTTTAATCCATTTTAATGGAAAATTGATTTTTACATATATATATATATATATATATATATATATATATATATATAATCAATCTGTTGGGTTTAATTACAAAAACAAAACAAGGCTATTAATTAAATGAATATATTAAATTAAAAAAAGGAATAAAATATTTGAAAGATATGAAGAGAGAAGTAAACCTGAATGGGTGGTAGGGACGTTATTTAAAATATACAGTATATGCTGTATATATATTCATAATAAATTAAATAAATAAAATGTTTCATTTCTCTATTTTTTTAATAAATTTTTATCTCATTTGTTAGATTATTCCAAAATATTTTTTTTATATATAAATATTTTAAATTATTAAATTATGGGAAATGCAATACTGTTTTTAATTTTTGCAAATTAATTTTAATTAAATAAATAAAATATCAAGGAAAATTTTCTTGTTTTGTTTATAGAGGGAGCCCGTCAAGTATAGGATAATGGATGGCATCGGATAATAACAGTTTAGAGGATTTCCAATTGTCATGTTCAAAACTAATCAGCTGAACATTCTTATTATTGGAAGTTTAGTATTCGCATCGAACTATAAGTATATCTAACTGAGATGATGGTTTTTGGTTAAAATTTCAGACTCTTCTCGAATTCGCCAAGAAGGCCATCCATCGTTTAACTAAAATAGCAATAGTACTATAACATACTGTAGAGTGAGCCCCAGAAGTGCCTGATCTCAATGCCTTGAGTTTAGGCAGCCAAAATGCTTAGAGGTCTGAAGTGTTGCCTTAAAAGAAGCTTCGCCCCTTCAGTAGACATGGGTGATACTGTATCAATCTGATATTTTGTATCAGGTAGGAAAAAGTAACATGTACACATAATGGGTACGAGCAAAAAGTATCTGTTATTTTAATACCCAGTTACTTGTATTTTTACTTTTTAATTAATGTTTTTATATATAAAAAAAAAAAAAAAATTGTTTCATTAAAAAAATTATTTTTTTCATTTCTGCTCTCTTTCTTAAAGTGAATAAAAGAGAAATAATGTATTAGTAATAATTAGAATGGTATTTAATTATTATAGGGCCTAGTGAGAAAAGTATAGTAAAAAATGTAAAAATGTTTCTGAATGACGTTCGTAAAGCGCGCCAGAGCAATAGCAAAATTGCCCTGCCAGGAGAGAAGAAACGGAGCGGGGCGTCGCGAGTTGAGGGAGGGTTGCAAGAGAGAACAGGCCTGGAACAGGCGCAACGACTTTATCGGGTAATGAAACGACTCTAAAGTATTTGATTTGATTTGTGCGGAATTCCTATGTCCAATCTGAAAATTGATTAATTAATTAAAAGAGAAGGAGATGAATTAAGTAGGGTAATTACGGAGCGTACAAGTATTACGTAACGCAATTTTTGAAGATTTTTGACCCCTCTCCCCCCCCATGTAACGCGCCATAACATTTTTCTGGACCTCCCCTAGACGTTGCGTAACGCTCAAGTGGCCATTTTTATCTAAAAGTCACAATTATGTTGCGCAAAGTATCGGAAGGTCGTAAAATACCAGTAACGTAACGCGTTGTTCAGCCCCCCCCCTCCCCCATTGTAACACATGGTAACGTTTTACTAGACCTCCCCTCCCCCCAAATTGCGTTACTTAATACTTGTACGCTCCCTTAGACTCAATATTGTCCAGAACATAGTTTATCAAAAAATAATTATAATTTATTGAATAACTATGATATACGGAGTAGGCCCATATAGGAAGTCGTGTCAGGATTGTGCAGCAACCTCAGGTATTTATGACAATAATTTTCAAAATGTAATTAGTTAAATTTTTAAAAGAAATATAATTTCTTGACTTTTTACTCGGGCTTGTAGGTTATTTAATTTAAAATTAATTTTTTTATTGTACAATTTTTATATTATAAAAATATTTGTATCTATTTAATCTTTTTATATATTTTATTATCTGCAGGGGCGCCGGAACGAATTTGAATCAGGGGGGCAAAAAATTTTTTTTAGAAAATTAAAATAATTTAATATGTTCAAATAGTATAAAACAAAAACAAATCTACTATAAAACTTTAAAAATTTTAAATAAAATCACAATTTTAATAAAATTAAAATTTTAAAAAATTTGCTAGTGATTTTATCAAACATTTTTAGAAAAAATTTGGAAAAAAATGAATTTCTTGCTCTTTTAATTTTTTTTAATTTAGAAGATTTTATTTTTCAAGAGTAAAAATATATCATTTTTAAAAATAAATGAAATAAAAGAAGAAATTTTGCCCCCCCTCTGTCCTCCCTATAGGATTCCAGGGGGGGGCAATGTACCCTTGCCCCCCCCCCCCCAGTTCCGGCGCCTATGATTATCTGCATTTTTTTTGAAAAATTCATTTTTTTTTCTCTCAATTTAATGATATTCTATTATTTGTTTTTACCCATATTCATTCTGTTTTATAATACGTATAAATTATCAAAATAATAAACCACCTCCTACATCAGTCGAGTCCTACTGAGAAAAAACTACGTATTTTATCAATGTTTTTTTTTGTTTTTTTGCCCAACCAATATATAGTATATACCTATCTGTCAGTACAGTGAATAAGAGGTTTTTCATTAAGTAAATTTTTAAATAATATATCAATATTTGACTCACATACATGTATAAGCTTATACTTGTAGACTTGCACAAAACAATAATATTAAGGGTTTTGTCTTTTTTTTCTTTCCCTCTCTTCTTCTATATTAGAACCAAACTATAATTAATATGAACCTAAGATATAAATAAATAAAAAAATATATAAAAGTAACACAAATTAGATTATTAAAGTTGCTGATGGACAAACCGAGGTTTATTTTGTTTGGATTGTTTTGTTTTTCGGACTTATTTTAATATATATAATTTTATTTCTTTTGAATTTTAACCTAATATTAAAAAAAAAAAATTAGGTGTTTGCTGTGTCTTCTACACAGCCGGTGGCTCTTTTGCTTGACTTCAAAAAATTTTTTTTTCTCTTACCTATATTGAAATATAAAGAGAGAAAGTATTGTTTTTGTTTTTTTTTTACTAGTAGTTTGTTTTCATAAATAAACATTTTCATTGAAAAAATATATGATAGGTGTGGCCAAACTTTTATCCATTAAGGGCGACATATGCTTAAAAAATGAGGTTTTTCGAAAAAAAAAAAATAATTTTGGAGTTAATTACTCGGGATTTTTTTATTTATTCTATTAGAGGTTATCTTTCTGCACTAAATGACATCTCATTTAGTCTGATCTGATTAGCCGTTCAGAATCTACAGGGGTTTAAACTTTCAAATTAGAATTTACAGCAGCGCGGTAAAATAAAATGATAGGAAAAAAATAAATGGTGAAATCTTTAGCTGAAAACCCATTCTTTCTAACCGTATATTCCCCATAATTATACCTCTTAAGACAGAGGAGTTATTCAAGCCAATAAACTTTTTGGTGCATGCCCCTCTAACATGCCACTATAGACACATGATTTGTAAGACGTTGTCAAGGCCTTGAGACGTTGTCACGTCAAAAAACTATTATTATAGACCCTTTACTTATTCGGGTGATTTTGTTATGAAAGCCTCTTTCATTGCTTATTTTGAACAAGATCTAAAGCTAATATCCTATGCGCAATGCAATGAGTGTTGATAACTGAACTATGAACTTGACGTCAGACAAGACACTCCACTTGACCCGTTTCCTGCCATATATTTTATCAACTGAAATTTTTTCGCCCATCAGCATGTCGCGTTACAAGTTGTGACGTCAGAAGCCGTGACATCACCATAGACTCCGAAACTACTGGTCCGATTTTCATGTAGTTTTTTTTAATGGGTAGAAAATTATCCAGGGGTAGTTTTAGGATATCAATATATAAAATTAGGGGTAGGGAACCCCCCTTATCAGGGGTTCACAAATCTCTCACTCGATTTTAATAAAATTTAAAATGTCGCTTTTCTAGGGTGTAAATAATTAAAAAATGGTATTCCAGACCTCAGAAATGTGGGGTTGTTTCACTTGCATCGTGGATTCATAATTTTCTTAGGCTTCGTAAACAATAAAGATTTGATTTTAAGCAAAAAAAGTATATGTTAAAAAAAATGCAACATGCCCATTGTGGCGCTCGCTGCACAATCGCGAATTTTCGTTTCTCTTAAATTACACCGGCAAAATGAAATTTTTTCGAGCCCCGAGATAATTCCTTCAGATTCTTAACTAAAATGACCTCCTGAATCCAAATATGACCTCCGCTTTCCCCTATCACGTACCGTTTTCGGTGGCAGCTCCCTACTTATTTCCACCCTTTTCGTTAACCTTAGGGCCATGAATTAAATTTGGAGGGATGAAAAGGAATGTTTTAGCCTTAATATTTCTTCAGAAGGTCTAGAGAGGTGAAAAGTTCAAAAACATAAACATTTGGATCCAAGGAGGAGATGTGGGGAGGATTTTGTCTCTCAAATTGCAAAAAAAACATTAAAAATTATTGATTTTTTTCTGTTTTTTTATCACAGTTATTTCACTACTTTTCTACATATTCCAGCTAACAGACCTCCCTCACCCTTCCTTATAATCCCTCAACAACAAAAAAATATATACGCCCCCCCCCCTTGGAACCAAATGTTCGTTTTTGAACTTTTCACCTCTCTAGATCTTCTGAAGAAATGTTAAGGCAAACATGCGGATGTAACTAGCTTTTTTTTGCAGATCTTTATTATATCTACAGATTCTTCTATGTCCTACAATATTTGCGAATTCGACTGACTTAGCTGGATATATGTAGAAGATAAGTGAAAATATTGCGAAAAAAAAAGAAAAAATTAATCATTTTTTGATTTTTTTGCAATTTAAGGGACAAAATCTTACCCCTCCTCCCCCCCTTTTATCCTAATGTTTATGTTTTTGAACTTATTATCTCTCTAGACCTACAGAAGAAATATTAAGGCTAAAATATTATTTTTCATCCCTCCACATTTAATTCATGGCCTTTATTTAAAGTTTAACGTAAAGGTGTGGTAATAGTAGGGGGCTCTTCCCCGAGAACGGTAAGTGGTGGGGTAAAACGGAGGTCATATTTGGTTTCAGGAGGTCATTTTAGTTAAGAATTTGAAGGAATTAACTTGGGGCTTTTTTCTTACCGAGTAGTGTTATAAGTCTAGGACAGCGGTTCCCAACCCATAGGGCCGCGGCCCAGTTGTGGACCGCGGACTTCTAAGAAAAGATAAAAATTATATATATTTATATAAAATTATACAGCGTGTTCCAGAACTCAAGGATAATCCGTGAAAAGGAGATAGGTCATTTCAGGACTAACAAATGCATTCAAGGACTAACAAATGCATCTTCTTTTATTCAGAATTTCATGAAACTTATACATATCATATTGGCCTAAATTTTAAGCCATAAATTAAAAAAAGGCAAATAGGGCGAAATCCGAGCCTACTAATAATCTCAAAAAGTATAATACTCACGCAAGGGCGGATACAGGGGGGTAAAGGGGATAATTAACCCCCCCCTGAGATTTGAAAAAATACTTTTTTACTTTTACTTTTACTTAAAAATTTGATTTGTATTTATATTCGGACAATCAAGTAGAATGCGCCTTTAAAATTACCGAAATTAAGATAGTGTGCTGTGCGACGAATTTAAAATATTTATTTTTTACTACCAGATTACCCCCCCCCCCCCGAGAAACGCCTCTGGATCCGGCCTTGTACCCAAGGTTATTTTTTGAATAGTGATCGATAACAGTGTTATTCAGGATTCTGTAACTAAAATTAGAATATTAAAATATGAAAATTTGTAGCCATAGCATTTAAATATTTAGGGAAGGTTAGCGATTTTCCAGATTTTCAAAAAATGTCCTTAAGAAATGTGCCACATGAGTTTATTGAAAGAACTGGGAAAGAAAATTATTTGAAAATGAATTCCACCTGTTTTGATGACGATCTAACACTTGGCCCTAACAAATCCCCTCCTCAGTCCTCTCCCCAGATAGCACAGTACGTCTTATGTACGTACATAAGACGTACTGCGCTATCTGGGTCGTATGATAACACCAACTAACGCAGCTGATACTCGGTAGGGTATTTTCCGCGAATCGTTTGTCAAATCATTTTCCGTATTTTCATGGCGTATGCCGCAGCCATTTAACACACGTTTTTACTTTCTCTTACCCTGTATATCAAATATATAGAGAGAGAAAGTATTGCGATCATGTCAAAAATTTGATGTCGAGATTTTGATGGATATACATGTTTTTTCGGAATGAAACTAGAAAAAATAAATTAAATATAAAATATTTACATAAAAGAGGAAAGAATTTGATTAATGCTCAAAGTCTAGGATGATTGAACAAGAGAAAAAGGTAGAGTGAATTCAAAAAAGAAAGAAAAATGATTAATAAGTTGGTATAGAAAAACAGGAAAAAAAAAGAATTTTATATCAAACACTATTTATTAATGATTTTTAGTTGTTGATAAAATTTAATACAAATTACTAATTCTTTCCTCTTTTACAATAAGGAATATTGTTTTATTATTGAAATTTAATTATATAATTTAATGGGAAAACATTGGTGTAATGATTTATAGACTTGGCTAAGAATAACTGAAAACTTGCTTGTACGAATTAATTGAAATTTAGAGTCACTCAAATTAATAAATTACCTCTAATTAGATTTTGAAAAGAAGAAAATATAGAGTTTAGATAATTTTTGTGCTTTTCCAGAAAGTGATTAAAAAATTAATTTATTAAATAAATAAGTATATTTAAATGTATATGTATATAGAAACGTTCTATCTCAATAATGGGATGTCGAGGGGATAAAGACATATAATTAAAATTGATTATACGTCTTTTAAGACATCAAAAGATTAGTGACATTTGAAAAATGAATTTAAAAAATAAGGAAGGCGTTATAAATGTATCTTTTTCTGCATTCCTCTCGCGAAAGCAGGGTATTTAAAATCTTTGAGACTTTGCTAAGCAAATGGCGATCTGAGTGTGCAGCCTTCTGTTTGGGGACGTCGCTAATAATTTTGATAAAATTTCCTGGCCTCTCAAGTAGAATGCAGCAGGAGTGGAACTTGTTTTCGTAGTCACAGTGGTTCAAAATGCTATTCTAGCTGGACAAAATTAATATTGAAACAAAAATAACTTTTTTCGTGGTATTTTTATTAAATAACAATAAAAATATATTAAAAGTCTTCATCGCTGCTCATGGGCGTAACTAGGGGAGTCCCGGGGGGGCAGGCCCCCCAGAATGCTCCCCGCCCCAAGAAAAATTGAGACAATATGGAGCCTTCCAAGCCCCCTGGAGGATGGCTGGTCCCATGGCCCCCTCCCCAGTCAAATTCCCTAGTTACGCCTATGTTGCTGCTGAAAATCAGACATAATTCTTTATCCCTCGTCTCCTCATCTGCAATTCACTCTTGCTGTTGCGGTCGATTTTTAAACAATAATATTACTTCAGCAGCCGCTTTTGATACAATTTCAGGAAATACGACTACACCATTGAGCCACTTTATTAAAAAACTTTGTAATATATATATGGTATGATGATTTTTGCCCGTGCCCCTTCGAATGAAGCTCTTCGACTGAATGCGTTGTCCATTGTTTAAACTGCAATAAAAACCAAATATGGTGATATATGGTTGTAAAATTTGTTATCTAAATTCTACAATACTCCTAATCAAACATTATTACTAAAAGACGCAGACTAACGGATAATTTTTTACAAGCATAAATAAAGTAGCAAAAGAGATTCAATTTTAATTTTTTTTTCCTCAACGAAAGTTAATTTTTTTTGTAAATTTATTATTTCTTAATTATAGCCTATTGTTATAAAATAATTTTAGATTAAAGTCTAAAAGAATTCACAGTCGTTGAGCAATTTTTTCTGCCGTAGAATAATCGTACAAGTTAGGAGAGGTAAAAATGTCTAAAAATTGACAATTGAATTTGACCCTTTTTCAACTGCAAAAGACAAAAAACCCCCGCATAAACTGAAAATTTCCGAACATATTCTGTTGGTATAGACATCAGAGAATGATTAGTAAAATGTTGCAAGTGATTCAAACTTAATTAGAGAAAAAAATTTTTTGAATTTTGTCCAGCAAGAATAGCATTTTGAACCACTGTGCTTACGGTTCGATTATTATACTGCGTATGAAACGCTACATCCCCTCCACTCCAGTGAGAGGAAGAGTTTCACGTGAGCAAAAGCCCAGCAAATTTGAATTTTCTTTGCATAATGACGTCTTCCGATAACCTTATACTTTTTTCTATTACGAACATGTATTTTTTTACTTCTCTTAAGTGGACTATGAATTTATTTATTTATTTTCTTCTCCTCCCCTTCAAGAGTAATTTCTTATTACAATTTGAGAATTAAAGCTTTCAAAGTTGGTTTTATTAAATTCAAATTCTTGGTTTCGGCTAACTGTGGTTCATTTTATAAGCAACAACGTGGTTTGGTTGTAAGACACTTTGTGACTGTATCTGAATTTATACCTCAAGAAGGTCACAGAATGAGTGACCGAAACTTTGTAACTTATACAAATAAAAGGCAGTTGATCTGAAATCAAGAATTTTTTATATTCCACTTCCTTCAACATTTATAAATAAATCTTTGAAAAAATGTTGAGTCAGTTTTTAAAATGCCAATTACTGTATTATTTCCAAATTTGCTGAAATATTGAGCGAGAACTTAATTGAAGAGGGATGCAGCGTTTCGTTACGCTTAAAGGGCCAGAATTCGAGCTTCCTGATCAAGAGCGTAGCTAGAGAAGTTGGCTGGGGGCATGCGACCAGCCAGAAATTACACTTTTAAAATTTCTGGAAATCTAGATATAAAAGTTGTTTTGTAAAAATTTTGGAATTCCAAAAATTTTCAACCGTTCTTTTAAAGTATAAAGAGCATGTCTGTTCAAATAATTTCAAAAAAATTATAATATCCTTTCTTAACTTTTAGATCTATAATTGAGGTGAAAGATTTTCATTCAATCTTTCTGACTCTCGAATTCCGAGAGCGATCAGAATATAAAAATAAAATTTCTAAAAATACTAAAGTTTAAGAATTTTTTTCCAATTGATTTAATAAAGGCATTTCAATGTTGTTTAAATATTTCTGGGAAATGAGTAAATGGGAGAGTTTTGAAACCCTCTCTGTTCTATCGATACTATACACTTAAAAAAATAAAGTTGTTGATATTGGTAAAAATATTTGTTTTACCATATAGGGCATACTTTATTAAATAAAACATTCTATATAGATTATTGTTTATATTGTATACGGATAATATCTCTCAATTTTTTTTATTTAATTAAATAATTATCTAAAATATTAAAGATAACCATCAATTATAAGGGCTCTTTGTTTGCTTTTTATTTTCTCTTACTCTATATATCTATATATATAAAAATGAAATGGGAAAAATGTATGTATGTATGTAAATATGTATGTATATGTTCTATAGAAATCCACAATTTTCAATGAATCCATTTGAAATTAAATACACATATAATACATGGCTCTGGGAGTAACGTAGTAATAATCTGAATCTCTTAAATATTTTGGAAAATTAATTATAATCAAATTTCTTCAATATGGGAACACAAAATCAACAAGTTGGGTTGAAAAAACAGAGAGCGACGTTTGTGCTCTGTTACCAGCTTTCTCCTTATACTAGGCGCTGTGAGAGGCGCTATGCAGCAGTTGAAAAAGAGAAGAGAGCACGCATATGGATGACCCTTTAAACAGTCATAAACAGACCCTTTTGTGCTGTTCCCAATCGGTACCCTCGCCTCGCTTGAATATAACCTTCCTTAACATCTTAACACTTGCATTGCAACAAGAAATATACCAAATTGGGAATAAACTTGCTCGCCGAAGGCGAGCAAGGGGTCCAGGGGCGCAGCCCCTGGCTAGGCGGAAAGCCCGCCGAAGGCGGGCTTTGCGACTAGTGAAATATATAGAGAGAAAGTATTGAATTCACGTCAAAAATTCTATGTCGCGATTTTGATGAATCTTCACTTTTTAAGGTCCACTGAATCAAAAAAGTGGTTTTCTCAACATGGTCTGTCTGTCTGTTTTAGATGCTCTTTAAAAAGTATATCCGTGAAATTTTTCTTTGAAATCATTTGAAGTACACTTTACTGATGTACTTTTTCAGTTTTTTGCGAATTTCTCAAAATTCGCTGCAAAGATTTTGATTAAAGATCATAAATGAACTATTTTTTAGATGCTCTTTAAAAAGTATATTAGTGAAATTTTTCGGGAAATCGTTTGAAGTGCACTTTACCAAGGGCGGATCCAGAGGTGTTTCTCGAGGGGTGGGGGTGTAATCTGGTGTGACTCGTCTCACATCACACTATTTTTTCTTAATTTAGGTAATTTAAAGGCGAATTCTGTACTTGTTTGTCAGAATATAAATACAAATCAAATTTTTAAGTATTAATTTTTAAAATTTTACATTCAAAATAAATTAAAAAAAAAAAAAAACAACTTTCCTACATTCTTTTAATACATTAGGCATGAACAAAACATAAACAAGATTCAGTATATTCATACTTATTTTGACATTTAATAATTCTTTTTTGGATAATTTTATAGAATGGAAGAGAGCAAGTGCAGGTGCAGCAAATAAAGAGCCTTTGGATACCAAATGCCTAAAAGGAGACTTTTCGGATTAAATTTTATTCGTCCTCAGTCCTGGTGGCTTATACTGAGAACTGAGAGACTGAGGATGGACGAATAAAATTGTGTACCTGTACTTGCTCTCTTCCATTCTATAACATCAACAGTAACTTCTCTTCAACTTAGATAATTTTTTTCAAAAATAAGATAAAATGCTTTCCAAATGTTTTAATTCAAATTTTGTTTTTTCTTTATTAACCATAAAAAAATTCATCTTGAAAGAACAAATTAAGATAAAATTAAAAGCAGTAGTATAGTTCTTCATTTTCTATTATAGACACTAAAACAAATATCACTTTTGAATATTTTAAAATCTTGAGGTAATATATTTGCACCACCTGTCAGATTCCACTTTTCGGGCCATATATATATTCCTAAATTAATTTTCCACATATTTTGTTCCTTATCAGAAACCTAAAAAAATAAAATCAAACTAAATTTATTTATCTGATATTAATTAATTAAAGAAAATAATAAATACTAGTTGCCTCCGGCAACCCTACAACGCTAGGCCCTGGCGGGCGGCGTCTCGGGATATGACTAAGAGTTGTCCAGATAAATGAATTTTAATTAACTGCTGCGGACCCTCTCTTTTTCTTATTTATGAGAACACGTGGGGCCCGCCTTTGCATCTAGACAGGGGGGCTTCGCCCCCTGGAGTCCCCGCCAGCTGGCTCGGGCCAGCCTGCGGCGGACCCTCGCCTTTTCTTAATTATGAGAAGCTTCACGTTTAGACAGGGGGGCATCGCCCTGCGGCGGTCCCTCGTCTTTTCTTCTTAATTATGAAAAGAAAATTAGTATTATTCGATTCCAATCCAGTGGCTGCTTGAGGATTTGTTTACATTCATGGAATACACAAATGAAAAGAATGAAAGAAGGACTAGAAGAGGGGGCCTTATATTGATTTTTTTTGGGGGGGGGGTGCTCATCTTTAAATATCCCTCTCCTCCATACACAAAAATATTTTTAAAATACCGTATATCTCTGAACCCCAAGGGGTCAGAGCCTCTCAAAGGGAAATTTTCATTAATTTTTTTTTTTTTTTATCTAAATTTTTCCGTTTTTACTTGAGCCCTGCGGGCCCGGAGCCTCTCAAAGAGAAAATTTCATTAAATTTTGTTTTTATAAATATTTGGGGGCTATGCCGGCTCGGGGCCTGGGGCGGACCGCCCCCTCCGCCCCCCCCCCTCGGTACGCCACTGCCAAATCTGCTGATGTGGAAGCATTCGTAGCTGAGCGCCATCTATGAATCGCGTGGTCAAGTTTGGAATATAAGTGCTAAGAGCAACTAAATATATCTCGACACAAAAAAATCTGGGGAATCAATCACAGTACACAACTTTCTCTTGGCAAAGGGTAAGAGAAAGTTGTGTGCTGTGCGACCAGTCACACCAGATTTTTTAAAATCTGATCACTAAAATATATAACTAAATAGCTACAAATTTGTTACAGCTTACCAATAATGTAAAATTAAACTTTTAAGTGCTTTTACATGAAAATTAGAGATTGATTTACGCTATCTCTGTTGCTATTGAACCAATATTACTAATTAACATAGTCGTAGCCACGGGGGGGGATTTGGGGGGTTTGAACCCCCAAATCCCCCCGTGGACTTGGACCCAAGCCATCACTAGATATTTAAGCTCTATAATACAAACAATACTTTATCTCTCTATATATTTCATATATAGGGTAAGAGAAAGTAAAATATAATAATTTTCTCTAGCTTAAAAAAATAAAAATAAAATAAAATAATTTTATTAAGGGAAACGCAAAAAATTTCAGAAAATTCAGAATTTTCTCATCGAAAAGAATTGATTTTTGTCTTGCTTTATAAAAAATTAAAGCCTGTTAAAATTGATTAAATCCCTCAAATGAAAAATAATAAAAATTATTATATAATTAAATTTTTAATTTTTTTTTTCTAAATGAGATCTGAGATGAGATTCAGAGAAGAGAAACTTATAAACACACATCTCCATCATAGGCCCTATATAAGGTTGTATTTTTTATTTCTGAAACGAGTTGGATGAAAAATTGCGGCACTTAATTAAGAAAGAGGGGTCCAGGGGGGGAGGCGAAGTGGCTAGTCATATAATTCATCAGATTATACTGCCCCATTAGTCGGGGGGGGGGGAGAAATCATCCTGACCCCCCCCATCAAAAATTTCTGGCTACGCCTATGCTAATTAATAATATTAAAATAAATATACAGTAGAGTCCCGTTAATCCGAACTAATTGGAACCGAGGGTCGTTCGGATTATCGGGAAGTTCGGATTAACCGGAATTGTAAGCTTGAATTAGTTAATTTTGATAATAAAGTCGTATTTATAAAGTTGTAAGCCGAGAAACTTGTCGGTGATATTAAACTCTAAATAAATATTTTATTATAATTCGTATTTTTTAATAAAATAAAGTTCCTTTAATGTCTAATTTTCATTGATATTCCTAGTAAAAAAAAAAAAAAAAAATCGTATTCAAAAAGAGTTCGGATTAACTGGAAGTTCGGATTAGCGAGGTTCGGATTACCGGGACTCTACTGTATTTATCAGTATTTTTCAATAGCCAAGTAAATTAAGAAAAAATTATTCCAATAAAAATTTTTTAAATTAAAATATTCTTAGAAATCTACTCAAAATTTTCAGTTTCATATAACAAAATTTATTAAAATTGGCCATGTAAGTTTTATTTGGAAAAATTATTAAACAAATTTGAAAAGTTAAAAAAAATTGATACCAGGTAATGTAATTAAATCTCGATTCAATGGATAACTTTTCTGTATAAATCGTCAAATCGAAGTTTGCTACTATTATTACTTCTATGAATAGATGGGATTATAGTGGATATTAAACGATTTGAGAGCTAAGCCATAACTAATAATTATTCAATTTATTGTAGCAATATAAATATTCAATTGCCCTCGAGTTTGGCGTAGTAGGTAGCGTGCCTACCTCCTATGCCAAACGTCGCGGGTTCGGACCCAGGCAGTCCGATGATTTTATTTAAGCCATTTGGATACCAGATGGCTTAAATAGAAATGCCTGAACCCCAAATTGATATATTAATTACAACGGTTATCGTCAAAGTCTTATATGGCCTAAGTTGCCGAAAAAGACTGCATGAATGTGTGTGTGAGTGTGAGTGTGAATGAGAAAAAAGTGTAAATGTTAAAAAAAAAAAAAAAAAAAAATTCAATTGAATATTATTTACTAAATTATCTAGGCATATTTATAGATTTTATAAAAAAAAATTAAATAACTAAAAAAAAGAAGCGATAAATAATAAAATAAATAAATAATTTTTACTATTTTTTAACATCAATTAATAAATTAAAGAATATTATGTATTTGAAATAACAAAAAATTTAGTCTCATTTTGTTTAGACATGACTAAATTTCAAAAAAGAATATACATTATACAGCTAGTAGACAAATTAGGGAGGCCCTAGTTGAGCTGTGACCCCTCCGCCCTTAGGGATTTCCTACGCCACTGGCAGGGCCGGAACTAGGAGATTTGTTAGGAGGGGCAAAATCGAATTGATCATAATATTGTAATCTTCCTTTAAATTTGAGTCTGAAATTTTCTCGTCTCTAAAATTTTGCTTCCCTAGACCCAAGCATCAGAGACCTAACCATATTTCCTCCACGAATAATGGTAATTCTTGTTTCTTAGAGGGGGGTGGGAATTTGAAATACGAATATATTTGTAAATTATGCATAATATAGTTAAGTATAATTTGTTTATTTCTTGGATAGCTTTGATTGCGATATGTTTACTTTTCAAACGTTTCTTAATAGCTAATTTCCAGGGCCGTATTTACCAAAAACTGCTCATTTATATAGCGACAATTTTTTTTTTTTTTAATAGAAAAGTATTTGATGTTGGAAAGGTAAAAATAAATTAGAAGTCCACCAGCGGTATATATATATATATATATATATATATATATATATATATATATATATATAAACATATAAATATATAGGTAAGAGAAAGTAAAGTAAAATAATAAAAAAGAAAATAAAAAATAAAAAAGATAATTCAATTTTTTTTTTTTTTTTGTTTATAAAATGGAAAAATGATTACAAAAAATAAAATATAAACAAAAAAATATATTTATTAATGTATTTTTTTAATTACCAAAAATATTAATTTATATAAATCTCATAATGTTATATACAAAAAATATTTTGTTTAGTATGATAAATTTATGCAATTAACTGAGTATGTAGAAATGCCTGGACCCCCAATAGATATATTATTAAAATACGAGTATCGTTAAAAGACTTAAAAGGCCTAAGTTGCCGAAAAGACTGTGTGAATGTGTGTGTGGATGTTAGTGTGAATGAGAAAAAAGTGTGAATGTTAAAAAAAAAAAAAAACTGACTATATATAAATATGACTGGTAGTTTTGAGGCACTTGTTATGATAAAAAAAAAAAAAACCTGATGTTTTCTCATCAAAAGAAGCTTTTTAGGCCCCCTACAAGCCCCTTGTAGAAAGAAAATGTTTTCCCAGATTCCTCTTCATTTTGCTGTCTTTTACTTTTTTTTACAGGTCGGTTCATGCATCCATATGCAAAACATGCCATGTTAATTATTTTTAAAAATAAAAAATAAAACAAAAACACAAAATCAAGAATTCTTCAACAACAACTATCTATAATCTATACCTAACCTAGGCTTAAAATCTAATAAAAAACAAGTAAATACAAAATATATGAACAAAACTATAAAACAAAGAAGAAATATCTTAGAAAAACTTTCAAAAACACGAGGAAATTTGAAATAAAATTATATTATATCCTATGGAAAAGTCAATGTTTTCATATTTACAATATGTCTGACACGAATTTCTCCCTACTTTTTTTGGAGCCATTCCCCACTCCTTCAAACAAGCGTTAGTGTCACTCCCTACCTCCCTGGGCCTACTAAATATAAAGCACTAGCCACTGGCCACTGGCTTCCTGTGTGAAACGCCGCAAAGGGGGTTTTTTCAAATAATTTTCCCCTTCTCTCTCTTTCTCTTACAGCTTCCCACAAGACAGAACTCTCCCCGCACATTAGTGGTCAAAGTGGCAACACTGAAACCACAAAAACTTACAATTGTATTACGATTTTAGGGATGTTTTATCTGTGATGTTACTTTAGAATTAGTATCCCTCCCCTGATCATTGTAAGCCCCCCCAATTTTTGTTTATTTTATTGTAAACTAGATCAAAATAAATATATTCAATTCAATTCCTGTGTGTAGGCCTACGTGTCTGTTTACCACTCTCTCTCTCTCGCTGATTGGCCAAAGTCACAAGAAGTCGAGTTAGAGAGGGAAATTTAAAATTTTAAGCCAGAGAGGCAATTTAAAACTTTAAGTGGCTGAAGGCGAGCAATTGCAAAATTTTCAAAAAGTGAGCAAGAATACATTTGATGCATTTACTGGCCGAAGGCGAACAAGGGGGTCCATGCCAATAAGTGTTTGGATTATTCGCGCGTTTCCGTCGTACTCGCGACAACTAAATTTCGCCTCTTTCTGCTTCCAATGGACGTCTAGCCTTAAGGTGCGCATCTCGGAAAACCGTTAAAACACGATTGACTCGAGGCGGCACCAGATGGCGTTAGTGTTCCCCCATTAGAATACACGCAACTTGATCCATTTCTTTCTAGACTTTCCAGCTAATTAATTAAAGGCAAAAAATTAATTATTCTTTAACACAATGATTACTAATTTAATTGTCTACAACTTATAGAGCTCCTTTTTTTTAAATAACTTTTATTTAATGCGATTAATCTAAAAAAAAATTTTTTTTTTTTGAAAATCAAAAAAAGGGCTTCTATACGTTGTAGATATTTTAAATAGCTTTAATTTAAAAAAAATTTGAGGTCGATAGCTTCAAAATTGTGGCCGATGGAAAGTCCCAAAATTAGCACCCCGAGACGCTCACCTTAAAGACATTTTTGAGAATTTTTTCAAAATTTTTTACCCAACTAAAAAAAATTATGGATGTTTGAAAAAAACTGTTCTTTTTTTCAAATAACTATAACTTATTTTAAAATTGATATTTTGGAACCCCGCAAGGCTATAAAACTTTTGTTTTTTAATGTAGTTTTCAGAAAAAATTACAAAAATTATTTTAGAAGCCCCGATATATTCAGTGAATAATAAACACTGAAATATTTCAGTTTAAAAAAAAACCATAATTTTAGTCAAACCATTTTTTTTTTAACCCAAAAAAAAACCAACTAATTCTACAATTATCCCCGCTAATTTCAAGATGTGCACGTGATCGCTTCTATTTTTTTTTTTTTTTTTTTTTTTTGTTATAAAAAATTTTTTCTTGAAATTTGATTTATTTTAGGTAACTTTTTTATGAAATTTTTCAGCTTTCTCGTGAAACTTTAGAAGTTGAAAAATGAAATTTATTCAAAAATTTCAAGTCATCATCTTACTAAAAATTGTTTGTTTTTTTTTCAGTAAAGTACGAGACTGAAAAAAAAATTTTTCGAAATATCATTTTTAAAGTAAGTTATAGTTATTTGAAAAAAAGAGCAATTTTTTTCAAAAATACATAACTTTTTCTTAGTTGGGTAAAAAAATTTGAAAAAATTCTCAAAAATGTCTTTTAAGGGGTAGAAAAAAGGCGGGGGTCAGGAAAAAAATTTGTCGATTTCGCATGAAATGACCCATTTACATTTAAATATTTGGTTTGTTTGACACTCATACTGTGTAAAATAGATCGTGGCTGCTCTCATCAATCAGAAAGCTTGTTTTGGTCTGCCATTGGACTAATTTGTCCATTATTTTTATTTTTTTTATGCCACTTAAATAGTGTGAATAAAAATAAATATGGTAGTGCAAAATAAATAGTTTAGGTAATTTGTTGAAATTAAAAGCGAAGAAATGAAAATAAACAAGACATTTGGACTTGAGGGCGAGTCTATCTGGATCAGAAGGCCCAGGGAATAAAGAAAGCCATATTAAGTTGTTTTACGTGACTTGGGATACCAACATATGCCAACATAACTTTTATAATAAAAAGACACTAAGGCTTGTATAATTAGGAACAAATAATAATTAATATTTACTTAATCAAAAATAAATATTCTCTCTTGGCAGTAAGAAAAGCATTGCATGTTCTCAAATTCAACTAAAAAGAGAGGCAATTTCAAAGTTTTAATTTATGCATTTACTAAAAGTAAACAATAGATTATTTTAGAGAATTGGAGGGAGGGGACGTTCTCAAATATAAGTTTTCTTACTTATCGTTAGTTAACAGTGAAGCTGAGTATAAAGACTTTTTAATTTACTGTTTAAAAAATAATACAAATAGGATTAGGTATGTACAAAATTAGCATTCTCCTTGAATAAAAATAAACTTAAATTATAATTAGAAGAAAATTCAATAGTTTTGTCTCGTCATTGAATGTTTTGTTTATTATTTTCTTAACAATTAGAGTCTATTTGCAATAATAAATTTAATTATTAAACTTAATCGATTTTCCTATGAAGAACAAGAGTAAACAAGGTCTTCAGAAGATTTCAACGGAAAAATGAGAATATACCGGGGAACATAAACATTTGCACCCGGCATTTGAAACCCTACGTTGGCGCCCAATGACTCACCACACATTGCACGTCTGTGTGAATTTACCTGAGGTAGGGTTCTGAGGGTCTTTTAGGATAGACCATAAACTTCCCTTTGGACAATAAATAAATTTTAAATAAAGAATTTGCGAATTCCTCTCTAGACACCGAAAAAACTTAAATTCAATTTTTAGCTTTTAATCTATTGGGGGGTCCAGGCATTTTTATTTAAGTCATATGGTTTCCAAATGCCTTAAATAAAATTATCGGACTGCCTGGGGTCCGAACGCGCGACTTTCGGTATAGAAGTTAGGCACTCTACCAACTACTCCAAGCCCCGAGGGCGATTTTTTTTCTTAATAAGAATATTTTAACGCCCGAGATATTATTATAAAGGTCTATAGATATCGGAGAAATTTTATTAAAAATTGGGATAGTAGGCGTCTTTCAAATGGCTCAGGGTGCAAGTTTCGTTCAAAATTTGAAATAAGTTAATTTTTTTCCAAATAACAAGATGAAATTAAAAAAAAAAGTTTAAATATTGAGATAAAAAAAAAGGCTACGCTATATTGCTGAAAAGAGATGGTTTATGGTCTATCCTAAAAGACCCTCAGAACCCTACCTCAGGTAAATTCACAAGACAGTGCATATGTAGTGGTGAGTCATTTGGGCTGCCTAACAGTAGGCGTTTTTCAAATGGCTTAGGGTAAATGTTTATGTTCCCCATGGTACATTTTAAAGAGAGAGGGCTCGCTGGTGTAGTGAGCTAGGGTGTCAGCTTCTGCAAAGAAGATCCCTGTTCAAATCCTTGGCGTGCGGGATTTTTCATTAAATAAAAACATTTATTTAATGTAAACAAATCCTCAAGCAAGCCCTGGATTGGAATATAGGATCTTACCACAATAGCCCTCAGGCAACTCTACGAGGAGAGGGAGTTGCTGTGACATCCCGTCCTGTGGAAGGGACGTAAAGAAGGTTCCCTCTCAGTGATGCATTCTTCGAAAGGAGTACTACACGCCGGTGCTGAGGGAGTCCCTCCTCAAACTAGGACATCCTCCATAGCATAGAAGAGGTTGGATATAAGGAGCCGGTTGGAACCAGAAATAAGGATTAGTTCACCAGCTAGAGACGAAAGCAAGAGGAGGAGTTAGAGATAGGAAATGATGTAACTTCACGGGGTGCCGGTAGATGGCTACGGCCAGAGGCCGGTTGGGTTTGAGGTGTGTGTCTCCGTACACGTAAGCACCTCGGGATCCCGATAGGAATTTCAAATAATAATAATAATACATTTTAAAGAGCATCTAAAACATAGTTGATTTATGAATATAAAAAAAAATTCTTGGAGGGAATTTTGAGAAAATCGAAAAAAAACTGAAAAAGTACATCAGTAAAGTACTAGTACTTTTTGGGGAAGGTGTAAACAGGCCATTGCAGTCCAACAGAAAAACAAAATATATAAAAAAATATATAATTTATTTAAATTTTTACTTCTCAAACCGCCTGGTTAGGTGAGTGCTATCATCTAGTAGACTTTTTGGCCGATTTTGTTCAAAAGGTTATTTTGAGTGTCTGGGAAGGTACCTAAGTTAAATATAAAATTTCAATCGGGTAGCTCAATTCCTTCATGCTAAAAATCGTTACACGCATACAGACACACACCGTCACACACACACACACCCCCCCCCCACACACACACACACACAGACCAATTTGCGGGACCCACTTTTTTGGACTCAGGGGACCTCAAAACATGTATATACATCATAATCTCGACATTGAATTTTTGACATGATCGCGATACTTTCTCTCTCTATATATTTCATATATAGGGTAAGAGAAATTAAAACAATTATCAAAAAATTCGCGCAAGCCAATGGGAAATTCTGATTTTTCTTGGATTTTTTGCGTTTTATTTTATTTTATTTTTTTTTTAACTAGAGAAAATTATTATATTTTACTTTCTCTTACCCTATATATGAAATATATATAGAGAGAAAGTGTTTTGTATTATAGAGCTTAAATATCTAGTCATGGCTTGCATCCGATGGGGAGGGTGGTTTGAACCCCCAAATCCACCCCCCTGTGGCTACGCCTATGATTCAAGGCATGAAACCATTAGTGTTTAACACTACCACATTTTATAAATATGATTCATGGTCATAGGCGTAGCCAGAAAATTTTGATGGGGGGAGGGGTTCAAGATGATTTCTCCCCCGACTAATATATGGCTAGCCACTCAGCCCGCCTACGCTTCGCCTCCCTGGACCCCCTCGGGCCCGCCCTTTCTTAATTAAGTGCAGCAATTTTTCATTCAACTCGTTTCAGGCAATAAAAAATGCAACCTTATACCCTAGGACCTATAATAGGGGAGTGTCTGTCTATCTGTTTCTCTTCTCAGAGTCCCATCTCAGATCTCTTTAAGGAAAAAAAAATAATAAATTTGTTTATATAATAATTTTTATTATTTTTCATTTGAGAGATTTAATCAATTTTAATATGCTTTAATTTTTATTTTCTCTTATCCTATATATGAAATATATATAGAGAGAATGTATTGCGATCATGTCAAATATTCGATGTCGAGATTTTGATGGATATACATGATTTGAAGTCCCCTGAGTTCAAAAAAGTGGGTCCCGCAAATTGGTCTGTGTGTGTGTCTGTGGGCATTTTTGACCATGAAGGACATGAGCTAGGAGGTTGAAATTTTGTATTTAAATTAGGCACCTTCTGAACTACTAGTACTTTACTGCTGCACTTTTTCAGTTTTTTTCTATTTTCTCAAAATTCGCTCCAAGAATTTTTTTTAAATTCACAAATCAACTATTTTTTTTATAAAGCAAGACAAAAATCAATTCTTTTCAATGGGAAAATTCTGAATTTTCTCTAATTTTTTGAGTTTCCTTTGATAAAATTAATTGATGGAATGTGGCTGTGAGATGTCAATTAGTGTGATGTGGAGGACAGCAGCCAGATAGCTAGCCTCTATTTAATAAAACAGACTCCTTTTAACAAAACGTTTCGGCTAAATTTATTACACCATCTTCAGTTGTCAAAGCTGTATAAAAAATATTTACATTGATTTATGTTAATTGATACATCTAATATTAAAAAAAAAATTCCCTTATTTCAAAAAACTTACAGTCTTATGGGAAAATAGAGTTGTCATATGTGTTTTTTCATAAGCGAACATTTGAAAAAAAAATTTCCTATGTATTTTATTACAACAATGTAAATATACTAAAAGTCTGTAAGATGTTTCACTGAAGAGAAATTTCGAAATGTCTTTGTTTAATAAAATTCATTCCTTTTTATATAAATTATCTTACAAAATTTAAGCGGATCTAATGTTTATATATAGATTATTTTTATTTTTAAATTTTATTTTTAAATGCTTTTATTTAACTTACTCTTTCAAAATCACCAATTTTGAGTCTTTGATTAAGTCACTTCCCGATAAGCTAGAGGTGTGAAATTTGATATTTAAGAGTCATTTTTGATGATGCAAATTGTGAGTTGAGTTTTACCAAAATAGACCAAACTAATGTGGTACTTTATTTGATTCAGATATTCAGATTCAGATATATTTGATATTACATGAATTTCTTATTCATAACTAATAAATAAAATTTTGGAGTACTTGTTATAAATAAATAAATTTATTAAAAAAATTTATAAATAATAATGATAACAATATTTTAACTGAATTATTAGCTTTAAATAATAAAATATATTCTTGGTCCCGCGTTTACCCTAGATACACCTGTATACGGATGCGCGCTTGCACTCAACGCGCTCTATCTCTAGAAGGGTTGAAGATACAAAAAAATGCTTGAAATGAAAATTGTAGGTAATTTTATAATCTACAAGTTTCATAATCAACTTAAATGACGTATCTTCCATAGAAAACAAGATAAACACAAAAAAACCGATTTTCGTGAACTTTGACCTCGAATATCTTGTGACGCAGACACGAGATTATATGAGACTTTTGTCCCAGTCTTTAGAATGCCAAAACAAAGGTTTGTACCAATTTTCAGCTTATTCGGAAAAATTCCGCAGTTTGCCTCTTTTTTGAGCTTATTTGACTGGACTAAAAAGGCTTATTTATAAACATAAATATAATCTGAAATTTGTTTAATTATTTAATTCCCTTATTTATTTATGCGAGTTTAAAAAACGCGCATTCATCCAATTTATATAGTTACATTTTACAGGTAAATAAATGAAGCATTCGAGGGAGTATTTTTTTTTTTTAAGAAAAAAGTTTTTTTTTTTTTTTGTAAATGAGAAAATTTGTTTGCCTATGTAAGAGTGTCAGTTCAAAAGAAATAAATTAAGATCAGTGTCAGCGATCACCATATATTCTCAGAAAAAAAGGGTAACCATCTCTCATCTATAATTTTATAGTAAGTAAGCCTCTCTTATCCACCTCTGATTTAAAGAAAAGATTTATAATAATAGAGTCAAGGGGTTAGAAAAGCGAGGAAGAGGTTTAATTATTTTTTCGAAGACAACTTATAAATATAAGTATATATTAGAGTGTCCGTTATTTCCCAAATTGCGTTTCATGCTGCAAACGTCCTCTAAATTTTTATGTTTTGACCTAAAAAAAAATATCAGACCCATATCAACCCTTAATATTCATATTAAACCGGGCCTAAATCATAATCCATTTCCCATTGAAATAACATGGGATTTTTGCACTTTTTGTAGTTTATTTTATTCCACTGAAACAAATATACCTAAAGATACCGGCAAAACATATTTTGTAGGAAATTTAACACTCTACAAAAAAGATCTGAATACTTTGTTTGATAAATTCAACCCCTTAAAAGTTCACTCTTATTATGGAAACAGCAAAAGTTAATTTCTAGTAGCCAATAGCTTGAAGGTTTACTTTTTTTGTTATTCTGATCTTCGGAATTCAAACAAATATCATATAATATTCATTAGCGGAAAATTTTAAAACTGTTAAATTGTGCAATACAGTCGCCAGACCTCAATAAAATTTTCCGCTAATGAATATTATATGATATTTGTTTGAATTCCGAAGATCAGAATAACAAAAAAAGTAAACCTTCAAGCTATTGGCTACCCTTAAAAGTTATTTAAAGATTAAGTTGAATTTATAATTAAATATAAAAGTGTAAAATGGCTGTTATTAATTAATCTTAAGGAAGGTAGATTTGCAGCCAGGAGAATAAAAAACTATTTTAATTTCTTTTGGTCGACGTTTCGGACGCCAATCGCGTCCTTTTTCGGGACCAAAGATTGTTAAAAAGCACACATAGGTTATACATGCCACAACAAAATAAAAAAATAATCGCAACGTTACAACGACCTGGGTTGGAACTGATGCGGCACCTGTTCCCAAAAAGTCAAAAAATAAGGACCACCCTATTATTATATATATATATATATATATATATATATATATATAATATATACAAAACCGACCCTCTAAGCTTCAAATTGAAACAGAAGAGTTATTTAGAGAGATTTCTATACGAAAATAAGTCAGTATACTTCCTTATACGTTTAATAGGCAATTGTATGAGTTTGAAAGCATTAATGCTTATAGTTATTTAATTATTGATTTTTTTGTCAACTTTTGCAAAATGACGGTTTTGCCCCATGGGTGGGGTAAAATCGGAACATGGGTGGGGCAAAACCGGAAGCCGTATAAATTCAATGAGAAAAAATATTCTTTCAAAAGGTTTGTTCAAAAGGTAAAAAAAAAAATTCAAAAAAATATACAAATTCTACAAAACAAATAGTTACAAACAAAAATGTCAAACGAAAGTGTCATCTTCACCCTCAAAGCTCGAACAAGCATCATGGGCCCATCCTCGGCATTTAGACCATTGGACCAATCCCTCTGTCTATCGAATTAGCATATAGGTCATTACTAAAAATGCATGCTTCATCCTCATCAACAGTAGAATCGTCACATTAAGGAGGAGTTCGTTCAGGAAATTCGGCCTTAATGTTGTCTTTGCTTTTAGCACTGTCTTCGACTTTTTTTTCTTCTTTTTTCATTTTCTTTCGTCAGAGTAAAGGTGCGATCACACCGGAACCTGACTTGACTTGAGTTGAGTCCGGTGGCGGACCCAACCTATGTATTTCTATGGAGGTGCACACACTGCTGCCGAAACGGAGTTGAGCGGAGCTACGTCACGATACGGACTCTGGTGGCTAACCAATTTTGTTGGATCGGGACCTGACTCCGGCTGTCAGAAAAGGCCAACATGGCCGACTTTTTCAATCAGCTGTTTTTTCAGTTTCTTAATAGAGGCATTTTTGGCCCTATAAATATTTTTTTTAGTAATAATAAAACAAAAAAATAATAATACTAAGAAAACTTTAAACTTTATTAAAAAATGCGGGAATATATTTGAAAGTCACGTCAAATGAATTTCAAATTTTTTTTAAATTAATAAAATATAATTTATAAAATATTCAATTATGATATATTTTTGACTTAAAATTTGCAAAAAATATTTCTTAATTTAACTTGAATTAATTTTATTAAGTTAACTAAGAAATAAATTTCTTAATAAAGTATCATCATTCAAATGTAAAATATTGTTTTTTGTTTTCACCGCCCTTGGTGCAAATGCCTATCTTCATTTGACATTCATTTTTTCCCCCGATTTGACAGTAAAATATAACCCTCTTTTTTTTCTTATTTATTCCCTGGTTGAACAAGATCGAAAACTTTCTCTTTCGTAAATAGGGCTATGGGTGACAGATAATTCTAACCTTTACATAAACTCATACGTCATACGCGTCATCAAATAACACAGACGGAAGATGACGTCACTCCAGTGAGGTTTCGGTGTGAAACCCCCCGCGATTCGGACTCCGTTAGAACTCTAGTCAGTAAACTCAAGTCCGGTCCCGGTGTGACCGCACCTTAAAAGAGAGTTTCCTTTTAGCTCTTTTACCTGGTTCTTTTTCCGTTCTGTCTATTTTCTTTTTTCACATTAGACCTACTTTCTGTTTTTCTACATTTTTTTTTTCTTTTTTCTTTTCTACTTCCATCTTATAAGGTGTTGATGTTAAAATTGCAGTTTTCCCCGGCCTTCGCCCGGTTTTCCACATTTCTTCTTTTTAAGTTAAATTAATAAATGCGAGTATTCGAATTATAACCTGTTATTTTCATTGGTTTGTCAAGAAAAAGAAAAAAAAAATGGTGGGGCAAAACCGACCAGATGTGATTTTGCCCCATTCAGTAGAATGCGATTTTGCCCCGCAGTATACAGCGAAACAAATTTGGGGTATTTATAGTTGTAATGCAAAACGTGACAATTCATTACTATGTTAAAATATGCTACTATATACAGTGAATTCATATATTTACTTATGTAAAAGTAGCAGTCTTGTCATATATAAAATAGGATTTTTGTCACCCTAAAATCAGACAAAAATTTACGAAAATCTTCAAAAAATATTCACACCTAAACCACGAGGCCGATAGACAAGAAACACAGCTTCTACTACTTTTTATAGCTGTCTTCTTAATAGTTGATATTGTTCTCATCGAATTTCAGCACACATCACACAAATACGAGAGGGGTCGGTTTGACCCACCAACTACGGTTTTACCCTACTTTCCCCTGTATATATAGAAGCTAGGGGAGGGGGTAAGTGATCGAAGACCAAATAGGCTGGAAAGAACAGGGAAGGTGTCTTACAATTGGTAGATTGATCTGCTAGAGAAAGAAGCTTTTCATTTGTGCTGCTAATCTCCACTAAAGGAAAACATTGATAGTGGCGAATCTATTAATTGCTTGATGGGAGTATCTTGATAAGAAGGGATATTGCTCATAATAATATCAATAATACCGATAGTCAATAAGTCATAAATTAATGAAAAACTTATTATCCAATTCAAAAAGAATAAAACATTATTAAAGCAGAAAGTAAAATTTTTGACAGCCAAATCCAATTTTTTTTTTCTTTTTTAGTCTTAAACCCCTGAGGCACTCATTAAAAATATTTCATTGTTTATAGGAGACATATGTAAAAAATTTTAATGATGACAGAAAGATAAAATGTCAATGAAAAAGGAAAATGGAGGCTGGGAATTTTATTTGACATTTTTGCATAAACGATTATATTTAGCTTTCCGTTCCAAGTCAAGAAATGGCAAATAAAATTTATAACAAAAAAAAAAAATTGCAAAATCAAAATAGATAAAGGAAAAATTGATTAAGAAAATTTTTTTTAGAAATTTTGTTTGATTAATTAAGTTTTTATTTAAGTCTTTACGCTGTCTGAGGCCATACAGTGCCGTAATGAGGGTATGAATGAAGCGCCTGAGGCAAGTGTCTAATTGGGACCTCCCCGTAACTCAATAAAGACAAAAAAATCTGGTGGGACTGGCGCACAGCACACAACTATCTCTTACTCTTCTGTAGGAGAAAGTTGTACACCGTGCTGGAAACACCAGATTTTTTGTGTCAAGATATGTTTAGTTTCCTATAGTAAATTAGTTACAAACTTGACCACTTCCAATTCATAAGTAAAAAGTCAAATAAAAGTCAATTGATGCAAAATTTCGGGCTCTGTGTATTTTAAATGTAGATTGCTTCAAATAGAGTATGATTGTTTTTCGAAATTTTAATCTCATATTTGGAAATTTTGTAACAATAGAGAATTCTAAATAAATAGGTAACAACATTTCATAAGAATTAGAAAAAAAAAATTCTAAATGTATAAAAAATTCCAAAGGTGACTCGAAATTAACATCCAAATCCTCATAGGGATTTAACATTGGCTCTATGGAAAGAAGAGTCAGAAAAAGAATTTAAAAATCTGAAATCTTTCCTATGGAGTACAAGAGTTAAGTTCAAAAGATTTCAAGAGAAAAATGAGAATATACATTTTAAAGAGCATGTAAAAAATAACTGATTGTTGAATTTTTGTCAAAATAGTTGAAGCAAATTTTGAGAAAATAAAAAAAAAACTGAAAAAATCTTAACTTTTTCATATGAAGTACAAGAGTAAAGTGGTCTTCACAAAATTTCAACGGCAAAATGAGAATATGCATTTTAAAGAGCATCTAAAAAATAGTTGATTTATGGATTTTATACAAAATCGTTGGAGCGAATTTTGGGAAAATCGAAAAAAATTTAAAAGCTACATCCGTAACTGCTATACTTGGGCCGATTTTGTTTAAAAGCTTATTCTCATGAGTTCGGGGGTGCCTAACTTAAATATAAAATATCAACCTCGTAGCTCATTTCTTTCATGGTTAAAAATGTCTACACCAACACACACACACACACACACACACACACAGACCAATTTGCGGGGCCCACTTTTTTTGGACTGAAGGGACTTCAAAACATGAACATCCATCAAAATCCCGACATCGAATTTTTTTGACATGATCGCAATAATTTCTATCTATATATATTTCATATATAGGGTAAGAGAAAGTAAAAATTAAAAATTTTAATGTAACAAATTAAAATTTACTAAATACAATTTCCAGTTTATTGATATTAAATATTATTAACCTCAACCAAATGAAATTCCATTTATTATATACATTAATATATTTGTCAAGGTACAATATTTGTATGAATAAATAATCTATAATCCAAATCCAGTCGCCATTCTAGCAGGTGTTCTTTCGAAATTTTCGGGCTACTAAATACATGTCGACGCGAAAAATCTGGTGTGACTGTCGCAGAGAACACAACTTTTGATTCCCGAAGGTAAGAGAAAGTTGTGTGCTGTGCGACCAGTCACACCAGATTTTTTAAATTATAAATAAATATGGGAGGCGAGTGCAGAAGAAAGCACTGGCAATAAAAAAAGAATTCAAGATGTAAAATTTATAATTATGGGAAAATATTTATATTTTGTTACCATGGCAACCATTTCTTCTATCTTTCTTATGAGCTACAAGAGTAAAGTGGTCTTGAGAAGATTTCAATGGTAAAATGAATATATACATTTTAAAGAGCATCTAATAAATAATTGATTTTTGTATTTTAATCAAAATCGTTGGAGCAAATTTTGAGAAAACAAAACTGAAAAGTACTAGAACTTTTAGAGCGATTTTGATTAAAAGCTTATTTTCACGCTTCAGGAAGGTTCCTAACTTAAATATAAAATTTCACCCTCCTAGCTCATTTCCTTCATGCTTTAAATTGAACCCAGACACACATACACACACCCCGACCATGTCGCGAAAATCACTTTTTTGTATTCAGGGGACCTCAAAACGTGAAGATCAATCAAAATCTCGACATCTATATATAGGCTACATATGTCCGAACCCGCGACGTTTGGTATACGAGGTTAGCACGCTAACCTCTACACCAAGTCCCGAGGGCCATCTTGAAGGAACCAGAGAATAAAACCAGCAGTTAGTGGACGCCTCTCACTTCAATTTAATTTGTAAATATTTCGACCGGCATCACGCCTGGTCATCATCAGTACATAAAAAATGATTTTTCGGAGGGCCCGTGTCAACCAATATGTTAAAAATATCTTCTTAGAAATTCAGAGAAGCGGGGGACTAATGCCAGCACGGGAGAACGTTTTGATCAGTCCCCCGCTTCTCTCTGAATTTCTAAGAAGATATTTTTAACATATTGGTTGACACGGGCCTTCCGAAAAATCATTTTTTATGTACTGATGATGACCATGCGTGATGCCGGTCGAAATATTTACAAATTAAATTGAAGTGAGAGGCGTCCACTAACTGCTGGTTTTATTCTCCGGTTCCTTCTAGATGTATATGATCCAGCAAATGTTCTAATCGTAATATAATAATTTACTCTAGCTAAAAAAAAACCTAAATGTTTTATAAATACCCTAAAATAGCCTTAAATTTTTCAATTTTTCAAGATTTTCTTAAACCCCCCATCAAAAATTTCTGGCTACGCCTATGGTTCTATGTTGCGACATAATATTTATAGTGGGGTGTGTTTGTATGTGACTAACTGTGAAATGGGGGGGAGGACTAGAAAATAGTCAAAAAAGGCTTACGTAATATGTGAACGACCCCTTTAATAGTACACGTAATTTATTTGTTTTTCATGATTTCTGATTAGTTTTTAGCTGGTTTCAACGTTCCTGTAAAAACACTTACATCTTGTTGGGGCAAAAAGGTACAATGTGGATGAAGATTAAAAATTATAAATAAGAATGTTTATGTTGTGATATTGGAAAAATAGCTTTTGTTTTTCATTTAAATTACTATGTTTTGTAAAAAAACTGTTTAAATAATTATAAAGCTTAAAATATTTACTTTTTATTTTTGGAAAAATATAAATTTTAGAATTTCATTAAATCAAATATTTTTATTATTTCATTAATCTTATTAAAAATTAAAATTAATTACTGACAAACGACAAGTTCCAGAAAAATTTTAAAATTACTTATTTCTTTTATAATAATTCAACTAAAAATTGAGTTAAAATTAGATAACTTATTTGTTTGATTAGTGTTTTAGATTTTGATATAGTAGGTTTGGTTTTCACAGAATAATTCGAAATAGTAAAATTGAATCTTTAAGCCTACTCTATAATTTCTTTTACCGTATATAAATAAATATCTTTTGTTTAAAACTTATATTAGATATTTATATTCAATGTTTTGACTTTTACTGTGAGTATAATTTTGCTGGTGGATCGAGTGCCCATATGACCCCATTGGCGTAGCCAGAAAATTTTGATGGGGGGGATCAAGAAATTTTTTTCAAAAATTTAAGATTATTTTAGGGTATTTATAAATCATTTTGGTTTCTTTTTTTACCTAGAGTAAATTATTATATTTTACTTTCTCTTACTCTATGTGAAATATAATTTGTATTAAGTATCGTCATGGCTTGGGTCCCATGGGGGGTTTGAACCCCCCCCCCCCTGGCTACGCCTATGTATGACCCCATCTAGTCCAGTGGCGTCATTTCTACTTTTTCTTGGGGGAGGGGGCAAACAATTTTTTTCTTTCAATAGAGTCAATAATAATAATAAAATTATTTTAAAACTAGTAGGAATCTCAAAATCTCTCTGACTTGTTTTATTTTTATTTGTAGCAGATAAAAAAAAATTGTCCAGGTTACAAAAATATATCAGTAAGCCACAAATCCTATATTCTGACTTCCGATATATTCATAGAAAACACCCTCCAATTTTACGACTACAGCAGTCCTAAGGATTTATGGTGTATATATATATTTCAAGAAAGGCCCCCACCCTTGGAGAATTTTTATGTCCGTGACCATGATGGATGCAAGGCCCAAGGTGCGGCTTAAGAATGTTAAATTGTTCGTAAAGTTTGGATCACTAAGAAAACCATTGACTAAAATAAAAACTTTGACAAGCTTTAGGCCTGAAAAATTAAACATTTACTAGGCATTATACTAAATTTAAACTTTTATAACTCTTAAACCAAAGGGCTCACAAAACTTAACAAAGTGTAAAATGAAAATATATATATGTATGTATATGTAAGTATATGTATTTTAATAGCCACTCTCTATTGTTTTCTATTTTCTCTCATTAAAAGAGATAATTAATCAAAGAAAGAAATTAAAAAAACAAAGAAAATAATACTTTTATTTAAATTGCCTTCTTTGTCTGTCTAGACAATTTTTTCTAGAGATCTGAAATTTTAGACTATATGCAGTGGCCTACCGAGGGGGGGGGGGGGGGCGGAGGGGGGCGGTCCGCCCCAGGCCCCGAGCCGGCATAGGCCCCCAAATATTTATAAAAACAAAATTTAATGAAAATTTCTCTTTGAGAGGCCCCGGGGCCCTCAGGGCTCAAGTAAAAAGGGAAAAATTTAGATAAAAAAAAACAAAATTTAATGAAAATTTCTCTTTGAGAGACCCCTTGGGGTTCAGGGATATACGGTATTTTAAAAATATTTTTGTGTATGGAGGAGAGGGATATTTAAAGATGAGCACCCCCCCCCCCCAAAAAAAAAAGTAAATTTTAAGAAAAAAATGAAATTTCATATTTAAGGTACCCTCATTGGACGCAAGACGAAGCTATTGAACAAAATGGGTCAAAAACTACAAGTACTTTACTGATGTGCTTTTTCAGTTCTTTTCGATTTTTTCAAAATTCCCTTTAACGATTTTGATTAAAATTAATAAATCAACCATATTTTAGATTCTCTTTAAAATGAATATTCGCATTTCCTCCACAAAATTGTTTAAAGACTACTTTACTCTTTTACTTCATAGGAAAGATAGGAGAAATGGTCTCCATGATAGCAAAATATAATTATTTTTCTATGTTTATAAATCTGAAAACGCGTACCCCTCACTTTGATTCTTTATTTAAGTAAAATTAACCTGCAAAACTTTAGACCGATTGAACAACGTTTACCTGGCCCGCAAGAAGGTCAATGTTCATCGGTTTCCCCTAAATTTGACTATTAACACCTGTAACTCTTTAACGGTTGGTCCAGCAAAAAAAGTCATCCATAATTTTTTAAAGAGCATTCAATACACTAGAAAAAAAGTCCTTTAACATCTTTTAGTAAAACAAACGATTTTCATGGTATCGGCAAAAAATCGAATATGGTTGGGAGGCATGTCACATTGACTTTCAAATGGCACTAGTAGGCAAAGTGAAATTTTTTTCGAGCCCCGAAATAATTTCTTCAGATTCTTAAGTAAAATGACCTCCTGAATGCAAATATGACCTCCGTTTTCCCCACCATCTACCGTTTTTGAGGTAGAGCCCCCTACTTATTACCACCCCTTTACGTTAATCTTAGGGCCATGAATTAAATGTGGAGGGATGTAAAGAGAATATTTTAGCCTTAATGTTTCTTCTGAAGGTCTAGAGAGGTATTTTTGCAGATACCCTTAAAACCGTTTGTTTTACTAAAAAATGTTAAGGACTTTTTTTAGTAAATTGAATGCTCCTCAAAAAATTACAGATGACATTTTTTGCTGGAGCTACCGTTAAGTAGTTACAGGTGTTAATAGTTTAATTTAGGGAAACCGATGAAATTTGACCTTCTGGCGGACCAGGTAAACGGTGTCCAATCGGTCTAAAGTTTTGCAGGTTAATTTTACTTAAATAAAGGATCAAAATGAGGGGTACGTGATTTCAGATTTCAGATTTTTATTTTTAGCTATTTATATACTTGGACCATCCTAATATATATGATATGCCCTATACGTATGTTTTTTTGGAATGAGTTAATAATAATATATATTTTGTATCATCTATGTTAAAGTCAAATTGAGAAAACTTATTGTAACATTATACTTTTTTTGCAAACACTTGCTTTGATGATATTGCTAAAAATTTAAACAACTTTAGATTCTGAACGGCTAATCAGATCAGACTAAATGCGATGTCAATTTGTGCAGGAAGAAAACCTCTAATAGAATTAATAAAAAAATATCGAGTAATCAACTTCAAAATAAATTTTTTATGCAAAAGTCGCCCTTAATGGATAAAACTTTGGCGACACCTGTTATATATTGTTACTATGAAAATGTATTAACATGTTTGTTAAAGAGAAAAAAGTAGGCCTACGAGTAAAAAAACAACAACAATACTTTCTCTCTATTTATTTCAATATAGGTAAAAGAAATTAAAAATAGTTTGAATTCAAGCTAAAGACGTTGTCACGTTCGTTAAAATGCGATCGGCTGTGTAGAAGACACAGCCAACAGCAAAATTTAAATTATAATTTTAAGATTTGAGTTTAAAGGGCCCGATGGCCCTTAGAAACAAAATTTCAAGAAAATGATTTTTTGAATTATAATTTTTAAATTTTTAGCTGAAAGGGGATTCTCTATTTTCATGGAAATTGTTTGAAGTACACTTTGCTTTTTTACTTCATAGACAAAAATAAGAGCTACGAGGTTGAAATTTTATATTTAAGTTAGACACCTGATGTACTCTTTTGGTTTTTTTTTTATTTTCTCAAAATTCGCTCCAACGATTTTGTTTAAAATTCATAAATCACATATTTTTTAGATGCTCTTTAAAATGTATATTCTCATTCCCTTAGAATTTTTTGGAGCACACTTTACTCTTGTACTCCATAGGAATTCAAATTCAGTTTCCAATTCCTTCCATAGAGTCATTCCTTATGGAGATTTGCCTGTTAATTTCGATTCAAAAGGGGGTCCCCTTTGGAACTTTTTACCCATTTAAAATTTTTTTTTCCAATTCTTATGAAATTTTTTATTTATTTAGGATTCTCTATTCTGTATAAAATGTCCAAATATGAGATTAAAATTTTGAAAAATAACCATAGTTTATTTCAAGCAGTCAACATTTAAAATGCAAGTTTGGAATTAAGGTGCTGTGCGAAACTAAATATATCTCGACACAAATAATCTAGTGTCACCAGCGCGGCGCACGACTTTCTCTACCGAAGAGTAAGAGAAAGTTGTGTGCTCTGCGACATTCACACCAGATTTTTTAATTTGTAAACTTGTATTATTTGGAAATATTGCTATTATTTATTTGATGAAAAGGATTTATTATTTATTTAACTTCTTATACTTTTTTAAGCACCTTTATCAAAATTTTCAATTCTAGTTTGTTATTTACTTGACAGGTTGATTGACACCTTCGAGGAAACGCGCTGTTAAAATTTGGTATGAGTAATATAAATAGATCCTATTGTGTGATACAAAACTTTAAATTATTTTCAACTGTGTTAACAACTATTTGAAAAAGGTTTTTTTTCCATCCCCACTGGTTCACTTATACAACATGGCTTTCATTTAAATATCACTTTTTGGTGGTGGCTCTGACGTCCCACACCGAAACCCATCTAATCCCCCTGAGCTGGAACTGAAATCAACCCGAGGATTTAAGCGATTTCGCCGTCGTGGATAGAATTAGCTGTTATCAGCTATTAAAGGATGATTCAATGAAATCACTTACTACGACTATTCAAAGGGACTGGGGGCCCTGCGTACTTTTGTCAAGGTTCCTTTTTTGCAAAAGGAATAAGTCTGTCGATTATTGTTTCGTTAGAATATCTACTGAACAGAGGGAAAATATTTTTATTTCATTTTTACCACACACACATACATACACGCTGGCTCAATTCACTCTATATGAGAAGAGAGAATTAGTAAGGAATATTTGCCCGTTTTGAGATTTCTAAACAGGTTCAAAAATTAAAATAAAAATTTTATAAAAATATTGATTTAATCACAATTAAACGGTCTGTGAGCTATTAATATTTCAATAATAAGAACCACAATTTTTTCAGCTTTCTCTGGACAAAATTTTCCAAAACTCACCCATAAAAATTAAGATTAAGATGACATATGGATCAAATTTCATAACAATTCCTCCGTTTTAATATTATACAATTAATATAAATAGATTTATTTCTATCAATACAATTAAAAATCGATTGTGAAATTTACTGTAAATTATAAATAAATTAGTTTGTGTTTGATCGTTAATAGGGCTGCGCAAAATAATCTACTAAATAATTCTACTAAACTTAGAGCTTTGAAATTTTATACACATATGTAACTCCCGTGACAATGCAATATTTGATGTGTCTAATCTTTGTAGGTCAATTAATTACAAAATGGCGGCCGATCAAAAAAAGAGGGGGGGAAGTTTTATAATCAAAATTTCTCCTATTTATAATTAATTAATTTAGAGTTTTGAGCATTGGCAGAGGTGTTAAACTTTAACTTTACTCTACAAAATGTGCTATTCAAATTAATTCAAAAAAATAGAGAAGCTGAAATTTATAATCAAAATTTCTTCTCTTTGAAAATCTAAATTGACATATTCTATCTTATACATGTATATCTTTGTATATAACTCATATGTATTAATATATTATTACAAAAACTAAAAAGAGAAATAAAATAATATAAAAAAAAATTTAAAAACAACGCTTTTATATATGTACTAAAAATAGTAAAATAACTTTGTACAAGTTCTTTAAATTTATATTAAAAATAAATATATCTTACTAAAACTAAAAGCGTTGGGCGCGCAAATTTTAAGTGGCTAATGTATGAATATGTTTTATGAATCCATTATATACCTTAAAAGTGGGTTACTTTGGCCGTGGAGGGTAGTTAGTCCAAATAGATACGCGGCAACACCAAAGTAACCCGAACCTATTGTACCTGGTATATATAGATTAATTATCTTACCTTTCATGGCTTTTCTCATAATGACGGATCGGTGAAAGGATAATGATTCCTCCGCAATGGAAATTGAGAGAGATTATAAATTTGCGCGCCCAACGCTTTTAGTTTTAGTAAGATATATTTATTTTTAATATATTATTTATATATAAATTTAATATATATAAATTAAATTAAATAAATATATATAAATTTAAAGAACTTGTACAAAATTATTTTACTCTTTTTAGTACATATATAAAAGCGTTTTTAAATTTTTTTTTATATTTTCCTTATAATAAGCTTCATATGGTGGGTGCACCAGTAACAAACCGATTAGCAGACATTTTGAATCAAATTTTGATAATGTGACTCAATTATTGAGACAATCATTGCAAAAAAAAAAAAAAATCCACGTACTCTTTATCTATTATAGAATCATGTAGCCGATCCAGATTTTCTTAATAGCTATCAAGTTTTTTTTTATTTAAAAATAAATGTGGAAAGTCGCAATGTTTCTAAGTTAGACCAGATTGTACCAGTAATATACCAGATATTGTGCCAATAGTAAACCAGTAAATAAAACGAATGCTTTTAATGAAGAATAATTTTTTTATTAATAATAACAAGTTTTTGTACTTAGTAATCAACACAACTTTTCATCAGTCTACAAATTTCATGTAATACTTATGCTACAAAGACCGTAAAAAACTTTTGATGTCCTCCATTCCTTTTCTGACTTACCAATGCTCCATTCTTTATTAATACTTTAAATTTGCATGCCACTTTCTCAAAGAAGTTTCTGTTATCAGACTTGTAGAAATATTGATAAATTCAGCGTGAAATGCAACTATATTATATCTGGATTTAAAAAAACTGGAAAACCATTCTCTGCCGGGTATATTATCTTTAAAGAGATTTGGTCGTTTCTCTTCAATTACAATTTTTTTAATCGTGTCAACAACTACCCTTTCTTTATCGACTGGAAATTCTTTTTTTGCCATCACTATTACCCAAGTTTTAAGCAAGGATTCTTCTTGCTTGGTTAATATAGTGAGAGGTCCCATTTTTCTCTGTACAGGGTCATTTTCATTTTATTTATGACGGTTGTGTGGGGAAAATTATATTTTAGGCATGCTTCTCTAATTTTTGCGCCTTTGCTTATCTCGTCTCTCGCTTTTAAGAAATCTTCCTCCTTATATTTAAAAAACGTTCTTTTCGGCGCCATTGTGTCTGTAAAAAAATGTAGGTGGTGAATTACTGGAACAAATCCATAGTGTAGATGTTACTAGTAATAAACCACTGGTCTATAACAGGAACTTTGTGATTTTTTTAGTTGTTTATTATAACAATGTATTCAGTATATAAAGTAAATACAAATGTAAAAGAAAAAATAAAAAAATGATCAAAAAGCTTAATCACCAGTTGTAGACCAAATGGAATAGTACTGGAACATCATTGAATTCGTGTTCCATTAGTTTACCATTTACAACCATTGATTTAAATTAGCATTTTCTAATGAAATAAGACATAATATTATTAAACATTACTGCTATATGCATTATACTATGCAGTTAATTGGAAAATAGGTTGCAATGATTGATATAAACAAACATTTAAAAAGAATAAAAAACTTAGCGTTATACACGTTGCTTATTAAAATGGCCACCAGGAACGAAGTGAACGATTGTCGTTTCGGATTATGTGATTTTTAATGATGTAATTAGCGTATACAACGTCTTTATCTATGATTACATGATTGGTAGAAGTACGTGGGCAGGACTACCAAACGTAAAAAAAATGGCTGGGAATTCAACAGATGGTTAATATTTCGGTTTGAAGTTTGAAATGGTGTACTACTGGTTCCTGGTGTGGCACTGGTGCACCCACCCAATATTCTAACTTGATAGTAAGCTACTATTCAAGAGCGCGTGGGCTTTTGATCCCAATATCTCCGTAACCGTCACATTTAGTTCAAATATGATAATAACCAAAATTAAAGAGCTTTAAATTTCCTTTCTGGTGGTACTATTGAAAATACCATTTGATTTTTGGTTAGGATATTATAATAGAAGATATCGAAAATGTTAGCAAAAAATCGATTTTTTCAACTTCAAGGGCTTTGAGCCTCAAAAAAGAATTTTCGGATTGATGGCAAACTTTGCACATCTTATTTTTTTTGTAAAAGGAAACTTTTGAGCAGCGTAAACAAAAGAATTTCTAAAAAAAAATTTGCAGATATATAACCAAAAGGCCACCCTAGTGCTGGGACACTCCGGTTGGGAACCACTGCCCTAGAGAGTATTTGAAGAACTAGAGTACATACGTTTCAAAAATTTCATTCTTGTATTTTAATAAATTTTATTAATATTAAGCGAATAATTATTGATATGTAATATTTAATCATTAATTTGTTAGAAAATAAAATAAACAAAATAAAAATAATATTTATCTTTTGCAAGTTTTCGAGTTTATAATATGTCACTTACAGATGACAAAATGAAAACTAAACATTGTATAGCAATAAATATGAGTGTGACTGGCATTCATTTATGTATAAAAATAATATTATCAATTTAATATATCGTTGTATTGAATTATGCATAAGGTTGTATCGACCCAAAGGGCACTGATTCAATCAACTTTTTAACTGACAGTGAATTTCATATTATGACAGCGGATCATCAGCTATCATTATGGGAAATTGAGTATACTCTGAGGAAAACGAAGACATTTAGAAGGGTATAAAAACCTTTTTGTCCTATATAAGATATAGGGGCTCCTTTGAACAAAATTGCCGCACATTTTTTTAGGGATTTTTCTAATATTAAAGATAAAATGTAAAATTTTTTTAATAAAGAATGAGAACTGCTATGTTTTATTTAAAATGGAACAGAAAAACTTCATTCTTTTTATTTGTTTTAGAATTTATATACATATAAACATATTAATTTTAAACTGGTAACCGTTGGCTCTAGTTGAAACATTATGCTTTAATAGGAGAATTACATTTAAGTACACAAGGTTTTTTGTTTCAATGATATATTAATTTAATATTAACAATTTATGCGCATTTCGACACCATATGTGTCATCTTCAGAAGTGAATTACATACTTTTGATTTTGACACATATGGTGTCGAAATGCGCATAGAGTGTTAATATCAAATTAAAATATCATTGAAACAAAAAACCTTGTGTACTTAAATTTAATTCTCCATATAAACATATATATGCTCTATATGTTTATCTATACCATCTTCTATAATTATTTATAAAGATTGTGATTTTGTTTGCATTTAGGGGCTGAGCTGAGAATTTACTATTTTTTCCAAAGCCTCCCCCAAGGGTCAAGTGCCCCCTCTGCTCTCCACAAATGACTTCCCTGTTCAAAGCTACCCTGTAGATGTTCAAATATACCCCGACATCGGGATACATTTGAACAATTTGAGGACATAACAAATTTATATTTTTTTTTAAAATTAATTAGTATTATTTTTATATTTGGTTTTTAGGAAAGGATAATATAAATAATGTTGGAATTCAAGAAAAAATTTACATTAAAAACTAATTAATAAAATGTTGTTTTTTTATAAAAAAAAGAGTTTTTGTTCAAATGGTCCCCAGTCTCCCCTATTATACGTAAGAATTGAAAAAAAAAAAAAAAAATGAATGAAACATTAATAAAATTAAGTAAAAAAAAAATCAATCAAAGACAAACATTCATTAGAAATTTCAAATTTATATTTGCCTGATTTATTAAAAAAAAAAAGTTAAAAAGTTTTCTGAAGATACTTAGGTACTCATAAGAAAGTTTTTGCAAAGTTGTTTTTAGTAATTAGTAACAGTTCAGTCATTCACAAGTTAACGATGAAAAAATTACCACTGTAAAAAAAATTCTTAAAATATCAAATTTGTTCAATTTAAACATAAAGAAATTGTTAGAAGAAATGTATACATTGGCCCTAATTTATATATTTATATATATATATATATATATATATATATATATATATTAGGGTGGTCCTTATTTATAGAGGTAGAAACTTTTTTTAAATTTTTTTAAACTCCCACCCCACATTTTTTTTTCCTTTTATCATAATAATGAAGTGTATCAAATATTTTTCCACTAGATAAAGGTTAACAGGTGCCGCATCGGACTTGAATGTTTAAAGATAGAGAACAAATTGAAAAAAAATTAAGGATTAAAAAATGTAAATTATATTTATGAATAAAGGGGTTGGAGAATAATAACCAGCAAATTTATAGCTCCACCTGACGTCCTTTTATTTGGCAGATATTTCGATGAGTAAGACACACATCATCTTCAGTGCCGCGAGGATATAGTAGGTGGGCTTAGTCTATTAATATCAAATGCCTTAGGGGCGTTAAACATAGTGGTGAGGTGCCTTCTCTAAGCTGATGACCGCTCTGTGTCCAAAGCAGAATTTTGTTAAACTATGTTTAACGCCCCTAAGGCATTTGATATAAATAGACTAAGCCCACCTACTATATCCTCGCGGAACTGAAGATGATGTGTGTCTTACTCATCGAAATATCTGCCAAATAAAAGGACGTCAGGTGGAGCTATAAATTTGCTGGTTATTATTCTCCAACCCCTTTACTCTACTCATCCCAGCCTACTATTCAATCTTTATATTTATGAATTTGTGTAATTATGCTTCATAATTATCTAATCACATCTTTATTAGGGCAATTTGAAAAATAAATTCACTTTTTAATAAAGTGATGAAGATAGGGACAGCCTGGTGGATATTATTTATTATTATTATTATATTTTATTTATTCATCCGTCTTTTTAATAAAGATTTAAATAAATATTCCATTCGTTTAAGAGTAACTTTCTTGCACTCCGGGTAGCTGCCGTATTTCTACTGACTCAACTGGATATATGTAGAAAAGCAGTGAAAAACTGCAAAAATCGATCATTTTAAACGATTTTTTTGCAATTTAAGCCCCCACCCATCGAAAAACAGCAAAAATCGATATTTCATAATCGATAATTTGCCGATACCATGAAAATCGTTAGTTTTACTAAAAAATGTTAAAGGACTTTTTTTTAGTAAATTGAATGCTCCTCAAAAAATTACAGATGACTTTTTTTGCTGGAGCTACCGTTAAGGAGTTACAGGTGTTAATAGTTTAATTTAGGGGAAACCGATGAACTTTGACCTTCTGGCGGGCCAGGTAAACGGTGTCCAATCGGTTTAAAGTTTTCCAGGTAAATTTTACTTAAATAAAGGAACAAAATAAGGGGTACGTGTTTTCAGATTTCAGATTTTTATTTTTAGCCTTCTATAAACTTGGACCACCCTAATATATTATCTGTAACAACCAAAAGTATCCACTCAAACAGTGCACCCTATCGGTGAGAGAAACAACCATAAAGTTTAGAACAAGCAGGTGCCTTTTAATGGGTATTTAAAGGTATGATGCTAATGATAATTAAATAAAAATAATTAAATAATTAAAATTTAGTATTTAGTGTAAGGTTTTATTATGATTATATATATCTATATATATATATATATAGAGAGAGAGATTTATGTGTTGGGCACAACTAAATAAGGCCCTTGGTCTAATGCCTATAAGCTTAGAGAGAAAGCTCTGTCACAACTCCCGCAAATGGATACTTTTGGCTGTTACAGATAATATATGGGCTTTCCACGCCGACTCGACCACTTTTGAACCCGACCATTTTTGATTTGGCTGAAACTTTGTCATCTTTTTATACCCTATTGAAAACGTGTCTGAGAATTTTTTCAAATTTTTTGACTGAGCCAAAAAAAAAGTTATAGCATTTTCAAAAAACATCGACTTTTTTTGGACACACATACACACACACAGACCAATTTGCGGGACCCACTTTTTTGGACTTAGGGGACCTCAAGACATGTATATCCATCAAAATCTCGACATCGAATTTTTGACATGATCGCAATACTTTCTCTATATCTTTCATATATAGGGTAAGGGAAAGTAAAAAACACTCAACTCAAACTCTTAAATTTTTTAATCAAATTTATTTTTAATTTTTAATGAAATTATTTAATCAAAATAGAAAACAAATATAAATACAAATTTTTACCTTTTTTTTATATAATCCACAAATAAACAAGTGAGCAAAGACAAGCCTTGGAGTCTGAGCTACAGGGAAGCAGATGAAACCCCCTTTATTATTGTAACATTGTTATTTATTGTAGGCCTATTATCATTAGCTTCGCACCAATGATAATACAATAAAAACAATGTTATAATAATAAAGGGGTTTCATCATCATTGTTGCGAAACCAATGATAATATAAACAATTACGCCCCGAAAACATTCTTGTTGAAATGCTTTAATTTTAAATTTTTTTAATAAAACCTATTCCTTCACTGTTGTCAAACTCTCTTTTATTGAAATTACACTCCTAGACAATTATAAAATAGTTAATTGGGTTTTTGTGACCGGGAAGGAAAAGAACAGGCCGGCCCGTCGCGCGGTCTGACGCCTGTTGAAAATAAAGAAGGGAAGAGACTGACATGGAAAGACAGAAGTACTTTCAGTAGGGCAGCTCGTGGTCGCCATCCACGTACCCACAAGATGTGGGCCCCTGGGCTATAAATTTTTAGGTCAACCTATGCTAAATATTTTTACTTTCTCTTACCCTATATATGAAATATATATAGAGAAAGTATTGCTATCATGTCAAAAATTCGATGTCGAGATTTTGATGGATATACATGTTTTGAGGTCCCCTGAGTCCAAAAAAGTGGGTCCCGCAAATTGGTCTGTGTGGGCACTTTAGACCATGAAGGAAATGAGCTAGGGGGTTGAAATTTTATATTTAAGTTAGTCACCTTCCGAACTCGTGTAAAAAAGCTTTTAAACAAAATCGGCCAAAAAGTAATTTATTGATGTACTTTTTCGATTTTCTCAAAATTCGCCTCAAGAATTTTTTTTTAAATTCATAAATCAATTATTTTTTATATGCTCTTGAAAATGTATATTCTTATTTTGCCGTCAAAATCTTCTGAAGACCACTTTACTCTTGTTCTTCATAGGAAAGATAGGAGAAATGGTTGCCATGGTAACCGAAATCTTTTTTTTAGATTAAAAATCAATTATTATTTAAATTAGACATGGGTGATACTGTATATATCTGATACTTTGTATCAGGTACGAAAAAGTAACAGGTACACTTAATGGGTACGAACAAAAAGTATCTGGTATTTAAATTCCAAAGTAAAAATCAGATAACTTATTTATTAAAAAAAAAAAAAATATTTTTTTCATTTCTGCTCTCTTTCTTAAAGAGAAGAAAAGAGAAATAATGTATTAGTAATAATTAGATTTGTATTTAATTATTATAGGGCCTAGTGAGAAAAGTAGAGTAATAGAGTAAAAAAATGTAAAAATGTTTCGGAATAACGTTCGAAAAGAGCGCCAGAGCAATAGCGAAATGGCCCTGTCAGGAGAGAAGAGACGGGGCAGGGTGTCGCGAGTTGAGGGTTGCAAGAGAGAAGAAAAGAGAGAGCAGGCCTGGAACAGGCGCAACGAAAACTGTATCGGGTAAAGAAACGACTCTAAAGTATTTGATCAATGCGCAAGCGCGAGATATCAGATACGAGTGAGAAACGGATACCCGTCGTGTCCAGGTCCAGTCGAGTATGCCCGAGTAGTTGATACTCAAATAACAGAAACAACAAATATCTGTTATTTGCTCGGTATTCGTTTCTCACTCGTACATGATATCTGATTTTTACTTTGAAACTATTTTTTTTTTATATAAAAACATTAATTAAAAAAGTAAAAATATATGTAACTGTGAATTGAAATACATAATGAACTTCAATAAATTAAATTTCGTTCACTGGTAAAGAAATTTGTATATTATTTTCCTAATGCAGTATATAAATTGACATTTTAAATTTGGAGACATTAAAATGTCAGTTCAGTCACTTTGGAAAACTCTTTAGTAATGGATAATTATGAGTTTGTTCTCAACACAAGAATAAATAGCGTAGAAAACATTTGAAAAAATGTTAGACAAGTTCATATTGACTTGAATTAATGTAAAGTTAGCGTTGCTGGGTGAAATTTGTTTCGGGTACAAAAGTATCAGGTAAAAGTATCGGGTCAGAACAATACCTGTAACAGCTGGTACCTGGTACAGCAAAATCGAGTATCAACCCATGTCTAATTTAAATGCCTATTTTTTTAATTTTATTTCTGTCTTTAATTGTTTCGGAGAAAACATATCTCTCTCTCACAAAATTATCCTCTCTTTCTTTCTACTCGTTTTAATTTCACTTTCCGCCCATAGGCCCAATGTTAATTTCCTATAGGGATTTGTATGTTAATTTCGATTCAAAAGGGGGTTCCCTTTGGAACTCTTTACTCATTTAAAATTTTTTTTTCAATTCTTATGAAATTTTGTATTTATTTAGAATTCTCTATTGTGTATAAAATGTCCAAATATGAAATTAAAATTTTGAAAAATAACCATAGTTTAATTTATTTCAAGCAGTCAACATTTAAAACGCAAGTTTGAAACTAAGGTGCTAGCGGAAACTAAATATATCTCGACACAAAAAATCTGGTGTGACCAGCACGGTGCACAACTTTCTCTTACCGAAGGGTAAGAGAAAGTTGTGTGCTGTGCGCCAGTCACACCAGATTTTTTATAATAAAAATAGCTAAAATATATTGAAAATAGTGCAATTTTACACTTTTAAGTTTATCGGGAATACATAGATAGATTTATATAATTTGTACAGTTCAAATAGGAAACATAAACAAAACAAACAAACAAGGGGAGAAAATAAATATTAATAAATATTTTCGACTATCAATGGGGGTTTATTCTCGATAAAACCCATAAAACGATCTATAAAACGTTAACATGGGTAATAAAAGTTGATTTAATAAGAAATATTTTATAATATTCGAATATACTGTTACGAAGTCAAGAGGCGAAATTGTCGATATGGTAACCCTGTTGTCATAGGGGATATTGTTTATTATAATTTTTGAGTTTTGGATATGTTTTTAGTTTTTCTAATAAAAGCTTGTTTTTGTTCTCTAGAAATTTGTGCGATTTCTGTTTTGCTATTTCCGAGGCCTCATATGTAACAATAAGAGAAAGTAATATACCGTATATACCACGACTTATATAAAGGGCCGCAGACAGACTTGACGGGCCTCGGGGCTATATAATAATACGGGCCCCCCTCGAGAAAAAATTTCAAGAAAATTATTTTTTAATTATAATTCTAAGATTTGTGTTTAAAGAGCCCGGGCCCCCTCAAGAAAACTTTTTAAAGAAAAGATTTAAAAAATATTTTTTTATTTGAAATTTTAAAATTATTTTTTATTAGAATTTTACAGTTGGAGAGCAAAGGGCCCGGGCCCCAGGATATAGCCCTCCCTGCTCCCCTCTGCCTGCGCCCCTGTATATATATATATATATATATATATATATATATTAACTGTTTTAAAAAAAAATTGCTTTGACAAAGTACATTGATTTTTATAGTTAAGCTACAATGACTCAAATTTTTTTTTCAACTTCATAAAAAAATTTACTAATTGAAAGGTAAAATAAAATTTATTTTAACGACTATCTGTTATTAATTGTTTATTTCAAATCAAAGGAAAAAATTATCTAGTTCACATTCCAAATAAAACATTCATTTTAAAATAATTATCTTTATATATATAATTCTTCTGTGTGTATGTGACTGAACTCCTCCTAAACGACTGAACCGATTTAGATGAAATTTTTTGTGTATGTTTGTGAGAATCCCGGACAGGTTATGTTTCACAAATAACAATAAGTAAATGAGTAATTAACCGTTAAAATAAGAAAAAATTAAAAATTAGGAGAAATGGTTGCCATGGTAAGAAAATATAAATATTTTCCCATGTTTACGATTTTTTATTTATTTACATTTTGAATTCTAAAATATCGGCGTAAATTTTTTGTTTGTGTATCGGGAGAGTCCCGGAAAGGATATGATTCACAAAAAATCTTAAGTTCATGAATAATTAACCGTTAAAATAATCTCTATATATAATAAAAATGAAAAGAGAAAATATATGTACCGGTATGTATAGTCTAGTATGTGTATATATAAGTTGTATATGTTATATAGAAATTCCCAATTTTCAATGAATATATTGAATGAATATAAAATTTCAATCCGGTAGCTCAATTCCTTCATGTTAAAAATCTGTCCACACACACAGACGCACACACACACACACAGACCAATATGCGGGACCCACTTTTTTGGACTCAAACGACCTCAAAACATGTATATCCATCAAAATCTCGACATCGAATTTTTGACATGATCGCAATACTTTCTCTCTCTATATATTTCATATACACGTATAGGGTAAGAGAAAGTAAAAAAGTAAAAAAGTGCAAGGATATAGCCACAATTTACAGATCCCGTACTAATGGTATATCTATTAAAACCGGTTTTCTAAATTTTTTCCAATTTTAATGAAACAATAAAGGCTAAACATCATTATGTTAAAAGTAAGGGTGTATATATAAATATACATAATGAGTATTATTGTACTAAGGCGTTGTGTTCAACACTATTTTAGATATCAAACATATATCGGTGTTTATTTTTGCCAGTAAAAAGCCGGATTCAGATAATTAATTGCATTTCATGCGATAGACTCTCAAGTTTACGATCCCCCTCCCTCCAACTGAATTAAGCACATAAGACGATGTAATAAATTAAATAAACAAACTTGCTTTATAATAAAATGTTCAAACGGATTTAAACGGCAATATGAAAAAAAAAGTAACGAGCTAATGGAAGAGGGGGGGGGGAGTTAAAAAGCTCGAGTTTATAACAATCAAAGCAGAATTGGAGTAGGGAGAATGAGAGAATATGATGATGATAATGACGATGATTTTTCATTAGGATTTGCCTGTCTTGGAAATTTTAAACTAGAAAATGTAGGTGGAAAACCAAAGGCTTCTTTCAAGTATTCCAAGCTCTAAAACAACTTCCCATGAATATCAATACCCCAAGCTTCTCCTCTCTTATCACTCAATCGAACAGAGGCGTAACTAGCCTTTGAGGGCGAGGGGGGCAAAGCTGGAACGCCGTTTTTCGTTCGAACTTTTTTTTTAGTAGGCTATACGAATCTCATTTGACTTTTTTTTTTAGTATTCGAATCTCGTTCGAGCGTTTTTTTTTTTTTTTTTTTTTTTTTTGTAATTTTTCTCCGTATTTGTGCTATAAAATGAATTTATTATGAAATTTCAAAAAAAAGCCGGAAATTTTGGGAAAAAGCTGGAGATTTCTTGGAAAAAAAGCCGGTTACGCTATGTCGGTATCGATGGGGTGCCAAAAGCCGCCTGGGGCGGGGGGGGGCCTTCGCCCTTCCTAGAAACTCTACTGAATAGGAACATTTTCCTTGTTAAATTTTTTTCGACATCTAAGGTCATTTAGACCTGTCGCATATTTATTTCCATTAATTGGTATACAATAAAATTATCAAAAAGTTAATTTTTTTATTTTTATTGCTTTGATTGCCAAATTTTGAAGTCATTATTCCACCACGTTTTTTGGAGATTGCGTTTTCTAACATTTTAAAGGGCGTGAATTGTGCTAGCTATACTGTGCAAAAAGAAGTTTCATTTCAATATATAATAAATTAAAAGTTTGAATTAAAAAAAAAAAAAAAATACACTTTTTGTATTATTGATATAATAAAAATTACAAAATATAAATTATTTTCACTATTCTTAGTCCTTTGTAATTTTCAATCTGATATACAGGGTGTCCATAAAAGAACTCCGGGGTTTTGAGGCAAAATATTTTAATAAAGTAAAAAACCTACATACATGTTTTATACATGATTGGAAAGGTTACATTTTCAAGTTTTTTTTTAACAATTTAATAAAGTTCAATGTGAGCCCCGTGAGTAACACGGCACAAATCGTAACGGTATTCTACCTCTTCCCATGTCCTGGTCAGCATGTCTGGGGTAAGGGCGGACCCAGAGGTGTTTCTCGGGGAGGGGGAGGGGGTAATCTGGTGTGACTGGTTGCACAGCACACAATTTTTTTTCTTAATTTCGGTAATTTAAAGGCGAATTCTGTACTTGTTTGCCAGAATATAAATACAAATCTAATTTTTAAGTAAAATTTTACATTAAAAATAAATTTTTTTTTCTCAGGGGGGTAATTACCCTTTTACCCCCCCCCCCCCCCCTCCCCCCTTGTATCCACCCTTGTCAGCATGTCTGGGGTGACGGACGCCACGCAATTGAATATTCGTTCCCTGAGATGGCGAACATTACGAATTACGCTTTGCAGCGCTGTCAACTGTTGATAAAAACATTCCCAATTGGTATGAGTAAAACTTTTTGAGCTACTTGTTTCAGAGAAATAAACTAAATTTTGATATCTTTCATAGTTTAAAAAATATGCATTTTTAAAACCCCGGAGTTCTTTTATAGACACCCTGTATATTAAAAAAGATAACTGTAAAATTGCAACTGAAATGTTTTTGTTTTATAATAATTTAAAAAAAAATAACGATAATCTTACAGATTTAGGAAGATATTTTATAATAAAAAACGAATTCCATATGATTTGGCGATTCATGATATACGTGTTCAACTTTTTAGTCAAGAGGTAAACTAAATTAACAAAAAAAATATATATATATATATATATATATATATGTGAGAATGTTGTTTAAGATTTGTATAAAATAAGTATTTAAAAGACCGTGTAAAAGAAAAAAGAAAAATCTTAACATGTTGATTTATTGTAAAGAAAATAATTGTTATAACTGTAATCTTGTTTGCAGTTCATGGCGCTGAAGATGGCAGTGTTGTTGCAGAAACAAGTCTAATTGCGCATGCTTGTCAGCCAAGCCATAATACTCTGAAAAATAAATCAACTTAATATATCTATATGTAGGATTTGAAAATTAGTATCTGGACATCAAATTCCTAAAGCAGTACGATACACTATTCCAATAAACCCGAGAAGATCGACTTTGAAGATATCCGAGTTCCATAAATTTGAATAATTTTTTTGTCAACAGTATCGGGTAGCCGAGCGTGTAAAAACTCCAGTCTTATAATCAAGAAGTCCCTAGTTCGATTCTTATTGGGGACATTTTTTTTATTTTAATTCTAAATCTGTAGATTTTTCAGAGGCGTACCGAGACAGTTGGGGGCCTGGAGCGGCACTAGAAGGGGGGCCTTTATACATTTTGTACCAGAGGTGTAAGCTTATATTGAATTTTTTTTTTTGGGGGGTGGGTGCTCATCTTTAAATATCTCTCTCCTACATACACAAAAATATTTTTAAAATACCGTATATCCTTGAACCCCAAGGGGTCAGAGCCTTTCAAAGAAAAATTTTCATTAAATTTTTTTTTATAAATATTTGGGGGCCTATGCCGGCTCGGGCCCTGGGGTGGACCGCCCCCCCCCCTCCGCCCCTCGGTACGCCACTGAGGCCTTTATACTGAATCTCTCATATTAACATTTATATAATGGAAATACTAATTAACATATATTTTTTCTATATAAATTTTCTAATTAAATTAATTCTAATTAAATTAATTAAATCTTTTATTTTTAAATACATTTTTCACCGTTCTGCCATGTCGTTACACATCCTATTTGATATATAATAATATATGCAACCACTCGTTTTATTTAACAGTAAGATGTTTTCAATTTTTATAACAAAACTCAATTTATTATAGATCTACTGTAAATATTCGTATTTTCAGTATGCGAGTGGTAATTAAAAATAAACGATGTTAATTTATAATTAAAAAATATTACGATTAAATATTTGTAAATTAATATTTCAATTTTATTAATTGAATTTCTTTTGTTAATATAAGAGATATAGGCTATACAAGATATAGAATTAAAATAAAAAAATAAAAAAAATGTCCTAGCAGAAGAATCGAACTAGGGACTTCTTATTATTAGGAGAATTTTTAATTACAAACCACATTTTTGTATTAAATATTTATTAAAAATACTTGAGTCGGAGCAAGTGCACAGTGCTTGATAACGGCTGCAGAATAAGCAGTTGAAACGTTGTACAGTATTTATATATTTTTAATAAATATTTAATCAAATAGGAAGAATAAAATGAGCAAGCAGCTAGTTATATTTCAATTTATTAATAAACCAGGGCCGACGTTTCGGTCACATATGGGACCATCCTCAGAGCCAGGTTAATGTCTGAAAATACATATAATCCTCGCCAATACATATTGGGCATACACAATTGCATGTAGCTTAATCATGACAATGCCTCAAATTATGTTGTTATCATACCATGGACAGAGAAAGAATGATATATATATATTATAATGATATAATGATATGATAATAAATATTTAATACAAAAATGTGGTCAATAATTAAAAAAAAAAAAAAACTCCTCAAAGAAGTTCCGCTTGTTCAAATTAGGGTTATGATTTTTCAACAAATGGCGCACCTGGTCACCCGTTCATAACCCTAATTTCTTTTTCGAGAAGTTCAAATAAATGATTTTAAAGGAAATTTATATTATACATTTTCGAATATTTAGCATATATTTTGCATTTATTACAAATTTATTTTGCATTTGGATTGTTTTTTAAATTGTTTTCTACATTCGTAAGTCAAATTTATCAGATATTTTGAAATAAAAATAAAATTACCAAAGATAGATATAGACAACCTTATATTATCTGAAAGCTAATTAAATTCTACGTCCCATGGCATAAAAAAAGTAGCATGTTCCATTTGAAATAATCAAGTTATCCATGATTGAAATTTTCCAAATTGGCATAGCCATATCTCCTAACACAAGAATAATTCCGGGTTACCCGTCTGGACTACATTAGTACATTTCATGATTAGTAACCTCACAAAAGAACAGTCCCCTAAGTTATATGGTTCTCTTGATATTCAATTTTATTCAAAGAGCAATTTTTTCACAAAAGCCCGATTTGCGACTAAACAGTTTGTTTTAGAATACATTGCATGACATAAAGTCATATTAAAATTGGCCGGAGAATCCAAATATGCAATAATATACAGGGTGTTCCATTTAAAAAAACATAACTTTGATATGGACCACCCTGTATATGAGGTTCATTTGGAACGAAAATATTTTTAATTTGTAGCCCTAAAAACCCCTTATTATGCACCATCGAGAAACTTTAAAAATGTCGGTTAATAAGCCCACAATCTTCCGTCCCCGCACTATTGGCCCACCCGGTATATCATGTCTAAATAATATGTATCGATAAAATTTTATATGAGCTAAGATGTCGAAATTCAAATAATTTCAAAGTTTAAGTAGGCCTATAGTACAAGACTAACTTAGAGAGAGTTTGCTTTTCTAATATTATTACGTATTTAATTTGGATTTTTTTTTTTAATTAGTTCACTTACATATTCTTTCTCTTTTGTTTTAACCCACGCGTGGGTGGCTAAACCGCAGATTATCCGTGTTAAGTTGTATCTCTTCTCTTTGCTGTGTGGTTTTGGGTAATGAGTGTTTAAGCCAGGAAAACTGGGGTTGTAAGGAATCTTAAATTTGACTTTTCAAATTTTGTAATAGGAAGTAAACAGAGAAAAAATTTCGAATAAAAAAAAAATCTATATATAAAAAAGACAAACAACACGAGTATAAGTTTATTATACTGCACATTTTACATCTGAGAAGGTATAAGAAAGTCATGTAGTCAAAAAATTTAATTTTTTTTTACAATCACAAATGCGCAGTTTACATTTGGCTCTTATAAGATTTAAAAGTCTAGGGCGTCACTCTCTTTTTGGCTTTTTCAAAATTGTTTGAAGCACACTTTACTCTTGTACTTCATAGGAAAGATAGAAGAAATGGTTGCCATGGTAACAAAATATAAATATTTTTTCATGTTTATAAACTTTATATCTTAAATTCTAATATATCAGCGGAAACTAAATATATGGCGACACAAAAAATCTGGTGTGCAAGCACAGAACACAACTTTCGATTACCGAAGGTCAGAGAAATTTGTGTGCTATGCGACCAGTCACATCATATTTTTTATTGGGAGATCTCAAAACCTTGGTGTACCAATCGCCTGAAAACCCGGGACCAGCCGAAGAAATTAGTGATGCTATCGCCAATATCGATCGACACGGAAATGCTGGCCAAAGGAGTCCAAAACTTCAGATTTCTACTTTCCCAATGTATTGAGTAGAATGGTGACCTCCTTCAAGATATCATTTTCAAAAAGTAATAAAAAACAATTTAAATGTACCGCTATGTAAAAAAAAATTTTTGAAAAAAAATGTCGAATGATTTTCACAGCAGGGAAAATTGGAGTTACAGGGGTATTATTTGAGTCACGAGGGAAAATTTACTAAAAAAAAAGGTAAAATGATATGATTTGTGGGGGTAGTTCTATGTTGTGTCATAATAATTGTAGGGGGGTTCGTTCGTAACTAACTGTGATATGAGAGGGGAGGGGGGACTAGAAAATCGTATAAAAAAGCGTTAGGTAATATGTGTACGATCCCTTATCAATTTTTGAAATATGTTCCCGCTCCGTACCCTGTATTTTTCAAAATCATTCAACGAATATAGAGTAAGGTGGGGCAAAAGTCCGCGCGGGGCAAAAGTCCGAATCCTCATTTTAAAATCCCCGCTAGACTTGGCGTTGTTCTAAACAACTTTGTTAGGTTGGTAACAACAAGAACAGATGATGATTCGAAATTCAATAACGTGTTTGAAGCCGATTGTTAACAATGAGCAAAGTTATGTTTTTGTCACCTTCCATCTAATATTTATGGAAATTATCATGGTTGCAACATGTACCAGCATGCACTTTTCTAACTATCTAATGTCTTTGATTGAAAGCTGATAACGCTAAATAAATATTTTAAAACCTTTTTCTTCTCTACAGTTAACAATAAAAATTTTTTGTAACACTTCGATGAAAATAGCTAAATGGGGCAAAAGTCCGCGGCCTCGACGGGGCAAAAGTCCCTATGGATCTCCAATGGAGCCAATATCACCCAATGGTATTCGAGTTTCCAATACCCCTACCTAGTATTTTCTCGGATTAATGAGCCTAGGGAAACGACCACGACCCGAAATGTTTATGCAGATTATGAACTTCAATCTTACTGGGGACTAATTGTTATAAGGCCTATTGTGTATTTCTAATAAATAAAATAAATACATAAAACATACCTATACCTAATGTATTTCTTATTAAGTCTTTTTTATACCCTGGTTCGAGACAGTTGTTCGCTGCAGGGGCAATTGTTTGCACCTAAGTACTTTTGCCCAGCTAGTGCGGACTTTTACCCCGCTCGGTGGGGCAAAAGTCCGCAAATGAAAATTTTTGTTTAAATACCTCTCCTACTCTTATGCTACCTAATTGGAAACCAAAAAAATTATGTAAGATAGCCAATTAACCAGGCTTTCAGGGGATGTTCCTATTTTTATTGTATCTTTCATAGGAAGGTAAATAAAATTCCCAAAGAAAAACTGCGGACTTTTGCCCCACCTTACTCTATACTTGGGAAATAAATTACATTTGTGATAATTTATTCATTCAATAGATGATTTTTTAACTATTAGGTGGATCCACACTTGTAAATATTTTCCCCGTAAATTAACAAGTGTAGACCTGTGCGGCACACAAAAAGGAGACAATATTTTTCGTCACATTCAATGCACACGATCCGTCGTTTGTCGGTTTTTCGACGAACATCAAAGGGATTTGCGCAGCATGCTATGTTAGGTGTGGACGCTAGTTCCGTCATTCAATATTTTTCGACCCAGATTTCAACTTTATTTATATAATAATATAAACAATTAATAAATACACTCAAATAAGCAATTAAAAATATTTAAAACAAATAAATAAACATAAATTAAAATTGTAAATAAAAACCGGTATCGAACGATAAATTGATAAACTTTATTTCCACGCACAAATTGAGCTACGACAAATGAGAGATGTCGTAAAAATGTACGTGAAAAAATTCTACTAAATTAAACCATTTACGACGAAAATATTTTCGTCGAACGCGTTATGCAAAAATATTTACAAGTGTAGATCCACCTTTATATTTACAAAAAAAGCCCGATTAAATAAATTTAATTAATTAGTATTCTAAAAAAAAAAAAGCTTAAAAAATGATTATAAGTTAAAAAAAAGAATACTTGAACAAATTAAATAGAAATTAATTATCAAAATATTTTTTGCTTAATTTGAATTTTTAATTTATGAATTTTTTATATATATAAAATAAATAATAATAATTTAAAATTAATTTAAGGTTGAATTTTATCGGATTTAGTAAAAAATTGTATTTAATTTATAAAATTAAAAATATCAACATCCATGGAGAAGAAATGTTTAGGCTATTTATTTATTTATTTATTTCAATGCCCAACAGCAGTAGTGTTGGGCAAATTAGGCATATTTTGATTTGTCTACTTCATGACGTAGACAAATGCGTAGACAAAGTAGACAATGTAGACAAAGAATGAATGAATGAATAAATTTTATTACTGAAAAAATATAAAAAAAAAGAAATTAATAAGACATCTTAATTATTGCAAAACCAAGTTTATATCAAATTTTTGAAATAAATGTGTTTTATTTATTGAAAAACAGAATTTTATTCTGTGTAATATTATATTATACAAATATATTAATATTTTAATATTTTTAAGCAAAATGCTTATTTCTTTCTTGTATATGAAGTGAAATACATATTAAGTACCTATTGTAATCGTCAAAAAATTGGACCTCGAAATTTCGATAATTTTGTGTTTTAACCTACATGAGCCCAAATTAAAGTATTTTTGGAATTATGAATTTCTGTGTGTGATTCCTATAACTTAAAAACACAATGAGCAAGATCGATGAAATATTAAAATGTTCTATTTCTTACACTAAAATTGAAGGTCTATATTAACTTTCGGAGTCAATTCCCCAACAGGAAGTTGGATTTATTTTAACTGTTACCTAAAACAAGTTTTTTTTTATTATATTATAATAATTAAAATTATTTTTATTTTGTTTTTTTAACTGAGTTGTTTTTAAGAGTAGGCTATACTAGAAAGTCGAGGGGAGATCTTCCCCGATTTATTTTTCCCAGAAAAATGTATTAATTATATATTATGTAATTTTATATATTTTTTTAAATTTTGTATTTAGTCTATTAAGATTATTACAATATTATTTTAGTATATATTTAAAAGAAATCTGTTCTTAAATTTGAAATTTTTTTTTTTATTGATTTTGAAGTCGGCGGTCGATCTAAAGTCCCTCCCTGCTTGAATACATTCAATCTATTCAAGTTGCAACTAAAAGAAGAGATCCGCCCTTCGGCAGCATCCCAACTCCCATTATCAAAAGGGCTTTGAGATAAGAGCAGATCAGCTCTCGAATCGTTCACTTACCCACTCTTACTGGACTTCTCTTTTTTTTTTAGAATTTTTAACAAATACAAAATTGCTCTATCAGTTGAAAAAATAAAGGACTACTCGAAAAAATAAAGAACTACTCTTTACTACTCTTGAATCGATTTTATTTATTAAAAAACAGCAAAAACTTTTAGAAACGCCTTATACTACGCAAATATTTCGGTCGGCCTTCCTGGAGGTTTTTGCTCTTTTATTTATCCCGAAATCGCATCCTCTAAAGCCAGTATCAATTCATACATCATCATTTATTTAAATTCTTCTTGTTGTATGCTAAGGGATTACCTAACTTCCTAACTTAAATATAAAATTTGAGTTTTGTAGAATTTTCGTTCTTGAAATACTATTTTCACAAACACCCAGATATAGGTTAACTGGTAGAGGTAGGTATACTCTGTTTCAACTATACCTGGCAGGGGCGTATTTAAAGCGGGGGGGGGAAGCTGAGATGACCCGACCTCCCTTCCCCGAAATTTTTCAAATCTATATATGGTACATATATACGGATGTTTTGGAAGGATATGAAACGAAATGACCGTTCCCGGAATTACTTTCTGACTGGAATTTACATGTCACACATCGTGCCCCCATTTTGTATTCCGGTTTTACAGGTATTTAACATGGGAGCCGTAATATATATATTTATTCGAATTTTACAAAAAACACATACCTTTTCTAAAATCAAATTCCAAAACAGTGACACACTGTTAAAAATTTTCCAGAAAACTTCCTGTACATGTATAGGAACTCTGTTTCATAAACTGTTTATGAATATTCATATCGGGTATATGAGAAAATTCAATTTGTAGCCACCCTAACAAATTTCTTGTATATTTTAAAATTAATTATTTTGGTAAAAATTGTTAATTTTAATTTGAATTTTTATAGCTATTTAGTTGAATTACTTTATAAAAATTATTTAATTAGTATGATTGTAATATACTTCATAAATATTTCAATAGTTTAGAGCGCGAATTTCAAACCAGAATTTAATAAATTTAGATTTGTGAAATAAATTTTAAACCACCTATTCTAGTATTATTCTATAAAATCCTGTAAAAAAAAAATTTTAATTTTAGTATGTTATAGTATACAAAATTTACAAATGTTCCTTGTAAATTATAACAAACACTCATTTGTATACTAAATATACAAATCAATGCATTCAAAAAATTTTTACAACAAAAAAACATTTTAAAATTACAATTCTCTTCGAAAATTAGAGTAAATATTGTAATTTTACAACACGGTTTCTAATTTTACAATACAACGGATTGTAATTTTCCTTTTAAGGCTGTCTGAGAAGGCCAATATGGCCGATTTTTTTCAATTAACTGGTTTTTAGCTTTCTTAATAAAGACATTTTTGGCACTATAAGGATTTATTTATGTTATAATAATAAATACAAAAGAATAATAATATTAAGATAACTTGTATTTTTACTTTCTCTTACCTTAAAATTGCAGGAAATATATGTAAAGTCAAATTTTTTTTAATTAATAAAATATAATTTTTAAAACATCCAATTAAGAAATATTTTTTACTTCAAATATACAAAAAATATTTGTTAATATAACTTGAATTAGTTTTATTAAGTTTAATTAGAAATAAATTGCTGGGAAAAAATAAATTATCATTCAAATAGGATAAAACGAGGATCTACTTATAAAGGCTACCAAATAACAGAGATCATACTTCACTTAAGTACCAGTGTGCGAACCCCGTTGCTTCCAACAAAAAAAGTGTAAAATCACCAAAATATTTTTTACAGACCGTTTAAGGAGGCGTTAACGATGAGTCCATCTTTAGTGGAGATTTGAAGGCAATAAGTTGTTTCAACATTAGCTGTGCAACATATGTAATTAATTTAAAAAATTGTGTATCAGATTTTTACAACTTTCAAAATAAACATAATTTTGTTTCATTCTTCTATCGACCTTTAATTCAATTTTAAAATAAAGGGCTCCTTTGGTGGACATCTTATTTGAGAATCTGTAGAAACGAATACAGACCTACTAATATTAACTTATTTACACAAAATACATTTTTTTTCTTATTATTATTTTTATTTGAAATAAAATAAATGAATAAATTAATAAAGCTTTATTTATATACTTTTAATCAAGATCTAAAGGCAACAATCATCTAACATGATAAAATATTAATTCTGTTCTAATTTAATTTTAATTATTTATTCATTGTGTGTATAGTTTATAGTTAGTTTACTGAGAGTAATTAAAGTATTGTATTTCGACTCCTATGTACAATAATTATGTACAAATAGAGATGTTTACAAAATTCATCAGTATATTGGTATAAAGGCCTACAATTTAATCTATTATGAAGTGCCATTGGCTAAATCAATTATACTAAATCTTATAATTATATAATCGTTATAAGATTTACTATAGGGCCTAAATCATTATAATAGCATGATGGTTCAAAGTAAATCTTATAATGATAATATCATTATAAGATTTATTAGATCTATTGGTGATTATAATTATATAAATTAGAAATCTGTAAACAGAGTGTCAGCTTCTGGTGCCAAAGGTTCGCATCCCGTCCCAGGCGAAGAATTTATCTCAATTGAATTGGATACCAATCAAATGAAATAAATAGGGTCGGGGTCTAAATGACCTCAGATGCCGAAAAAGACCTTAAATAAATAAATAAAAAAAAAAAATTTAAATATTCCTTCGACCGAGAAATATTGACATATTTCAAAAATATAATAATATGTAGGCCTACCGTAGCTATATATTGTTCTAAGTCAATATGGCCTCAATTTCAAAAAATGTTTTGGGTTATATAATTGACAAATCAAAGAACAGAAATGCGGAATGAAAAGAAGAAACCGAACATGGTGCTTGCTATTTATCCCCTCGTTACTCAAGGTGTAAAAAAGTGTTCTAACTTGCCAAGAAAAATTGATCTTTGCCCAACATATAAGAAAAACTATACTGGGAGGAAGAGACACTTTTTCGACAATTAATAAAGCTTGCAACTTAACTACTCTAATTTCAAATTCAAAATAAAATCTGGTGTGGCTGGTCGGACACCACAGAACTTTCTCTTACCAAAGCAAAGGTAGAAGAATGTTGTGTTCTGCGCTTGACACACTAGATTTTTTGTGTCAACATATGTTTAGTTTCCGCCGATATATTAAAATTCAAAATGTAATAAATGTTATAAACATGGGTAAATATTTATATTTTGTTACCATGTTACCATCCATTTCCTATCTTTCCTATGAAGTACAAGAGTAAAGTAGTCTTCAAACAATTTTCAGAGCAAAATTTAATTTACATTTTAAAGAGCATCTGAAAAATAATTTAAAGAAGAAGATTTTAAGAAATTAAATCAAAATTGTTAGAGCAAATTTCGAAAAAATCGAAAAAAAAAAAAACTGAAAAAGTACATCACTAAAGTACTAGTATTCTTTGGCCGATTTTGTTAAAAAACTTTGTTTCACGCCTCAGGACGGAACCTAACTTAAGAAGATTCTCAAGATTATTGTTTTGTCTTCAAACTGTACTTATATTTACATTTTTTATTAATCAGGGCTGTTTTAGAGAATTCTCTCTGTAGCCCTAATTAATGTATTTTATTTTATGTTATGTATTTTGATAATAAATAAATAAATAAAATAAATAATAATTTAAAAGAAAATAGAGTTTCGAGACATAACATTTCCTTTCCGGCCACCTTAAAGGACACCTTTTCTTACCTTCCAGTTTCTTCAGATATCTTAATTAACTAGGTATCCCTCGGATAAGCCAACTGGCTCTGACTTCCGAGTCTTTCCAGTTAATGACACGAGTAATCTTTTTCATTTTTCTTTGACAACATTCAGTTTATGTACAATGAGGGACAATATTAAGTTCCACCCAGAGGTCTACCTGGCTTTCGAGCCCTACGCGTAGGCAACCATTTACGAAGGTAAGTCTATTGAGTTGCCTTAAAATGAACATTCCCCCCTGCAATTCCATAAACTCTATATTTTTTTAATTTGGGAAGCAGTGAATTGATCTGATTTTTAAAAATTTGGCTCATAAATTTTTTTTTTTTTTTTTTTTTTTTTTATAAAAAACGTGAAAAATATCATAAAATATTTCAGATAGCAGCAATTCCGTCAATATTTAAAATTAAATATCTGGCTACGAACTTGTTTCTTAATCTTAACTTTTCTATTATTATTATTTATTTATTTATAGGATCGAAACGACCCACAAGGGGCTGAAATAGGAAAAAAGCGGCCAAAATTCGAAAAAATATAAAAACGTTTGGCACTCAAATAATAGACTATATATGGTCTTCAGGACCCGAGTTATAGAGCGCCAAAGTGGACAAGAGAGCTTAGTAATTTTTCTTTGCGTTTTAAGTCGATATTCAGAACAGAAATTTTTTTCATGTATTAAATTATATTGATCCAATTTTAATTAATTTTAATGAATTTTTTTTAATCATAGATAAATTAATCTTCTTTCAGAAAATATTTGTTTTTCGTATTTTAGTTATTTATTTTTAAATAGATTTTTTTTGTAAGTAAAAAAAAACATAAATTTTTTTCAATCTCAAAAAAATATATGGGCATCCTCGGGCATTCTAACGAATTCAATAGATTCTGAAATTAGAATGCATGTAGAACATAATTGCATCCGCCTGCCCGAATCTGCCCGCCGATTTTTTATTAATTTTTTTATAATTAAATCGGCGGTAAAACAAATGATTTCCGTCAAACCACATGAACTTCTCCCTGCTTTATAGATAATAGATAACATTATCACCTTCTTCTCACCCTAGGGTTTACGAAGAGGGACCTTCGAATGGACAATGGGGGGAAATTTGTCGAAACGAAGGAATTTTGTTTCATCACCAAGCTCGACCTCCCTTCTCTGACCCCAACCCCCTCCCTCCCGCTAGTCTGACTACCCCAGGTTTAAAAAATGTGATTTGACCTGAGTTAAGTTCAGTTCAGTATGTAATTCGCTTCTGATGATGTCACATCTGCTGTCGAAATGCGCATAAAGTGTTAAATAAATTATTGAAACAAAAAAACCTTGTGTTTTATACTACATTTAATTCTTTAATTTATTATATTCGTAATTAGCATATATTGTTTTCAATAGTTAGGTATAAATGTGTCGAGTCTAATCGCAGGTCTCTTATTTCTTGTTTCTGGATGACGGAAGAAAATTCAAATACTGGACTTTTAATATTTATTTTTTATTAATTTTAACTTTTATTTTTAATAAATAAGTCTTTATTGCACATATAAGCGAATCACTAAATGAACCTGAGTTGAGGGGTGCAGCGTTTCGTAACGATTTGAAGGGTAGAAAACAAACTTACTATCGTGTCCTCAAAGAAAAACGAATCAATCAATAAATTCATTATTCAGAGGCGTACCGAGGTAGTTGGGGGCCTGGGGCGGCACTAGAAGAGGGGGCCTTTACACAATTTGTACCAGAGGTGTAAGCTTCTATTGAATTTTTTTTGGGGGGGAGGGGTGCTCATCTTTAAATATCCCTCTCCTCCAGACACAAAAATATTTTTAAAATACCGTATATCCCTGAACCTCAAGGAGTCGGAGCCCCTCAAAGAGAAATTTTCATTAAATTTTTTTTTTTTATAAATATTTGGGGGCCTATGCCGTGTTGGGGCCTGGGGCGGACCGCCCCCTCCGCCCCCCCCCCCCTCGGCACGCCACTGCATCATTAGCAAAATTTTTAGTTAGTCTAAAAGTTTTTTTTTCTAATCTTTACTTTCAAATTTTTTTTTTTTTTTTAGATTTAAATTCCACATTTTTTTAAAAAGAAACATAAAAAAATAATAGTCTTTTAAATCCGATTTAGAAAATTAGAAAAGATACTTGTTAAATCGTACTAAAACTTTACAGTAATGGTTTATGACACTTGTAAGCAAATAGTCTACCTTGGCGAGATAAGTTTCTATAGTGAAGCCATATTGCTTTAATTGCAGGAAAGTTGAGGAAAGTTGAAATCCGAGAAGGTGGCAAAGGGGGGGGGGGTAAGCATAGACGCTTTGTAATTACCATCATTGGCCCCCATATCGCGCTGGTGCTCGTTACTGCCAAGAAACCGATCTTAAGGAGGAGCCTCTATCCATCTAATGATCTCCCGAATGTTTTTAATTAATTTTTTATAATCGCCCTACCTCGACGACAATTTCAAGACATTAAAAGCGAGAAGGCCATAAATAGATTCCACTAGACAAGCTAAGTTTCCAAGTGCGTTTTTAAGGAACAAGCTGATTTAATCAGAACAATTTCTTGTCTCGAAGGAGAATGGAAAAGAAAAGGGGGAGAGGTGGTGGGAAGGGGGAGATTTTCGTTTGAGGGGATAAGAAAAATTATATTGAAAATTTATCAGTTAGTCGTTTAATTTTTAAAGAATGGAAGGCATAAAAACTCTTAAGATAAATTTTTATCTTAATTATAAAAGAAAGACGGTACTTTGCCTATATAATGAACATTAAAAAATATTTAATAAAAGAAAGAAATTTTTGAACATCCTTGCTAATTGTGAACTAGAGTAATTTTTTTAGTGCAGATGCATATTTATAAGTGAATTTTAATAAGTTTATTAAAGTAAAGCGACGCACAAAAGGCAAAGAACAAAGATTAAAATCATTAATTTATTTTCAATGCTTGGAATTTGTTCAGTGTGTGCCTTTGGTTTCCGATTACTTTTATCTAAAAAATGAACATGCCCGGAAAATTATACTTAAGACTTTACTTTTATTTATTTGAAATTACAATTGATGATGAAATTTCATGAAAGAAAAATTAAATTTTAAAATAGCAAGAAATTAATCCTTTAACTCAGGCTTCCCAAACTTTTTCGGTCTCCGGCTCCTCTTAATATATCAGAATTTTTCTGGGGTGCCCCATGTCAAATCTCAGGGCAAACCTTATGTTTCTAATTGTTTTTCTTTATTTCGAATTCTGCACAGCTTACATAAAAGTAAAATGCTCGTCAAATTTACGCTGGTCCGAGTTAGGGTTGGTCGAATCGATTTCGGTTTTAATCGAAAATCGACTTTGAGCGTCGATTTTCGATTCAAATCGGAATCGATTCAGTGTTTTGAAAAAATCGAAAAAATCGATTTTTGACGGCCGATTTTCGATTTTCGATTTTCATGCGCGGGGGCCGCGTTGCGCTTGTCGGCGGCGCACTACCGAGAAAGCTGACTTGGATCCAAGGGCGGATCCAGAGGTGTTTCTCGGGGGGGGTAATCTGGTGTGACTCGTCGCACAGCACACTATTTTTTTTTTTAATTTCGGTAATTTAAAAGCGCATTCTGTACTTGTTTGCCAGAATATAAATACACATCAAATTTTTAAGTATTAATTTTAAAAATTTTACATTAAAAATAAATTTTTTTGCGAAAAAAAGGTATTTTTCGAATCTCGGGGGGGGGGGGGGGTAAGTTCCCCCTTTACCCCCCCCCTTGTATCCGACCTTGCTTGGATCGTGCAGGCCGGGCAGCCAATAGAGCTAAGGCAATACTTGAACCGACCTCCTATAGACCGCAAGTCCAACCCAAACCCCTTGAGGTCATCGCAGTCACTCAAAGGAGAGTACCCTCATGTTTGGCAGGTTGCCCCTCAGAATCTTCTTCTGTACTTCGTGAGCGGCTTTTCTCACATGTAGGAATTATTGCCACTCATTTGCGGAACCGCATATCAGGTCCACATTAGACATGTTAGTCTTTTACTTTCTCTTACCTCTATATATGTTAATATATAAAGTATTGAATTTATGTCAAAAATTCGATGTCGAGATTTTGATGGATATACACGTTTTGAGGTCCCTTGAGTCTTTTTGGACTCAAAAAAGTGGTTTTCGCGACATGGTCAGAAGGTTTCTTTTTTATTTCTAGTCGCTGATGTAAAGTAAGCACGAGTATCAACATCTATTCCCACTGTAAATATATGATGTGCCCAAACAACAAATCCTAATAAACCAATAGCCATTATAGCATAAATTATTCCACCCCCGAAAGATATATTTACAAATAAGGAGTATCGTATAAAGTCTGAAATGGCCTGCTCAAAAATTTGCCGCAGGGCCGACATTTCGGGGGGCCAAAATCCGGTGATGTCTGTAGTCTGTATATTCCTATATATGTATATGTATTTGGCAAATGCCCAGACCCCCTCGGCCCCCTCCCCTTATATACGCCCCTGGTGTACCTGTGTGTGAATGGGAAAAAAGTGTAATTTTTAATTAAAAAAAAAAAAAAAAAATTTAATTAAATATTCGTGAAATAAGTTCAAATAAGCACAAAAGGGAAAAAGCATAAAAACTCAAAAAAAGCATAAAAAATGCAATCTCAATACACTTAGTTTTTCCTAATTCGTGTGGAAATTAAATATCTAATGGCTTCTTAGAAAATTCACCAATAAGCATTTTGCTTAAAATCCGGTCTCTAATTATAATGAATGGTATTGTTCTTGATATGTGCCAAAAGGTTTTCCCATCTTCTACCCATATGCTTTAGTTCAGTGGTCGTGAACCGCGACGTAAATTTATGATCCTCAAAGAAATTCAGATAATATTTAATTTCACCGAGTTAATTTAATAATTTTTTTTTATTTAAATTTAAAACAAGATCAGCAATATTAGTGGTGCGCAAAAATTTAAATTGAATATTCATTAACTAAAAGATTGCCGACCGCTTGTAGTACTGAATGTATTTTAGATAATCGTCAAATTTTTCATCGATTGAAACAAAATTTTGTATTTAAAGAACAAAAGTAGCATCAACTTTTTTCGAGGAGGCTAAGCCTGCTAAGCTGAGGATTACGGAGTCCGAAGTCTCAACACGGCTCGGGTTCGGATCCAGCTTGCCGCAAGTAAAATTTAAATACGAGTAAGAAATATGCGTTGAAATGAATTAATCAAAAATAAGTAATCAATTAATAATTATTTATTCATAAAGTAATTAAATAAGAGGAAAAGATAAAATATTAATTTTATATTAAATTTATATATATAGAAAAAATATCAAACCTCTGAGAGAGTATGATGAAAAATGATGAGCGAGTTGTTTCTAATTCAAATTAAATTTCAAATATGTACTTGTATATTATATACATTCTAATATATAAATTAATTCAGTTCCAAATAATTTATGTCTCTTAATAAACTCAAAAGAGTAAAGAGAATAATTAATTTCCATTTAGATAAAGATAAATAATTTTATAATTCTCAAAAAACATAAATAATAAAAACATTTCGTAATTATTCAAATAAACAAAAAACATTGGTAAAATTTGTGATTAAATTAAAAAAAAAAACCTTTTGAAGATGGATATGTCCTAAGTTCAAATTTTGTTTTATTAATCAGCAGCTCCCAAAATTTAACGTATTATATTATGAAAATACAAGTGGTAAAGCCCTCCTTCGGTGGACTTTACCATTGCCAGGTTGAAGTTTTAAATTTCCCTCTCTGACTTCCTCTCTGTTTAACCTATCAGAGAGAGTGGTAAACAGGCACATAAAAAGGAAGTCAGTGGCTAGCGCTTTATATATTAGTCAAGGGCGGATACAAGGGAGGTGTAAAGGGGGTAATTACCCCCCTGAGATTTGAAAAAAATACTTTTTTTCGAAAAAAAAATGTATTTTTAATGTAAAATTTTAAAAATTAATACTTCAAAATTTGATTTGTATTTATATTCTGGCAAACAAGTACAGAATGCGCCTTTAAATTACCGAAATTAAGAAAAAAATGTGTGCTGTGCGACCAGTCACTCCAGATTACACTCCCCCGAGAAACACCTCTGGATCCGCCACTGATATTAGTATGATTGCAATATAAACTCAGGGGTAAGGAATTCTTACAATCCCGTGTCAACTAAAATTCAATTTCAAAATTTCTCTTTTTAAAGAGTTTTGACAATTTCAAATTCCAGCCTTCTTAAGGAATTTATAATTTGAAATTCTCGTGGTCGCCCGGATTAATTTACTGAGTGGCTTTATGTGCCTTTATTTACCAGAATTACCAGAAAAGGAAAACTAAATGTCTTAATATTATTAAATTTTAAAATAAGAAATAATATTAAGAATAAATATGATCACGTATAAAATACATAAATTTAGAACTAAAGTAAAATATTTATTTAATATGTTATTCTTGTAAATTTTTTTCTTCTTTCATATATATTTTATTTTATTGACCAAAATTAAAAAATGTGTTCTTTTCTGTCAATTTTCGGATATATATCATCTTTTTTTTTAGGAGAACTAAATCTCTCCCTTAGGAAGAAACATAAATCGCCACCTATGATATATATCGATTGTATTAGAAAGGTGAAGGAAGAACTCAGTGCCGGCTCTAAGATTTTGCCCCTCCGATGCAGTCAACAGTAATTGACGCCTTACAACTTTAAAATTTTGCAATTGCTCGCCTTCGGCAGAAAATTTTTTCCCTCTCTCATGAAAATCATTTTATTTTTTTTATATGATCAAGGAATTTTTTCCGCAGTGCGAAAAAAATTTTATTTACGCCTCTGAATGAAGGAATTTGCTCACCCAAGGCGAGCAAGGGATTCCAGGGGGTTAAATATTGCGTAAATTAGGCGTCCCGATGCGACGCCTTTTGCTAACACGTAGAGCCGGCCTGGAAGAACTTTTTTCCATGAGAAAATTACAAAAGTCAATGTTATTGTAAATCAATGAACAATGTTTACATAATTTATTAATATACAACCAGGTTATATTCTTAATGATTTATATATGGAGCCTGTTACGCATTAGTGTGTCAAGTGTCGGGTACCGAGATTTGAGAAAATTAACATTAAAGTTTTTCTGATTTACAATGTTTTGATTAGATTATATTGTAAGGGCTATTTTGAATTTTGTGATTAAAAATTTATAAATAAGAAATTATATATAATATTTAAGATATTATATACATCGCGTAGATAAGCCGCGAAACGGAGATTTATACAATTAGATATTACTTCATGTACCCGAAAAAAGATATAAGGGTGTGCCGCCGGGAATTGAACCACGGATCCACCGATTTGCGCTCAGTGTGCCCTTACCACTAGACCACAGCACGGCATTCGGGTATATGAACTCAGTTGGAAAGCAAATTTAGCCATCGGGAGGAATGGACCCGGATTTGGCGCCACAAATTCCTCCGTCAACCTGGTGCAATCCAGTTGGCATAGTTGAGACGACCTCAATTTTAACTAATTTATAAATAAGAAATTATATATAATATTTAAGATATTATATACATCGCGTAGATAAGCCGCGAAACGGAGATTTATACAATTAGATATTACTTCATGTACCCGAAAAAAGATATAAGGGTGTGCCGCCGGGAATTGAACCACGGATCCACCGATTTGCGCTCAGTGTGCCCTTACCACTAGACCACAGCACGGCATTCGGGTATATGAACTCAGTTGGAAAGCAAATTTAGCCATCGGGAGGAATGGACCCGGATTTGGCGCCACAAATTCCTCCGTCAACCTGGTGCAATCCAGTTGGATCCGTGGTTCAATTCCCGGCGGCACACCCTTATATCTTTTTTCGGGTACATGAAGTAATATCTAATTGTATAAATTAAAAATTTATTTATTAGTATATTTTTATATATAATAAGGGGTACAAAATAAAAGAATTTTGGGGGCTACGCCCTAAACAAAAGTCTGAATCGTAATGAATATTAATTTCTTTCTTTTTTTTTAATTTTACTTCAGTTCCCCACCACGCCGGTGCACTTTCAAGGAAAAGACAATACAAAATGTTCCCAAATTAAAATATCAATAGGTTCTTTTTACATATGAACACATATAAGGTTAAATATATCATTTTTTTTTGTCAATTGTGCAAGTAACATTAAATATAAATTTTTTTAGGACGTATTTCATAAAAAATACTATTAATTATAGCATTTGAAACAATATTCCGTGCTTAACTCAATTTTTAATTTTTTGGCGCTTGACACACTAATGCGTAACAGGGTCCATCCATATATGCATTTAATTACAAATAAAAAATATATTTTCTTTTTTTAAAGATACTAATATCCTGGTATAATTTTTTAAAGTTATAAAATTTCTGTTTCAGCCCAGATAGCACAGTACGTACATAAGACGTACTGTGCTATCTGGGTAAGTATGGCTGAGTAGAGATATAAAATTAAAAAACAAGAGAATTAATAAGTTTCACTGGCTGCAAACTTTATCTTCATTTGTATAAAATTTTCTAATTAATTTTACAAATAAACCGATTCAAATAGAATTATTTGATTTTAAATATATAATATTTCATTCAGGTACCAATTTAAAATTGCGCCAGGTCTCGCCTTTGGAAAAATTCAGGAACTAGTACTTTACTAAATTACTTTTTTAGTTTTTCCCAATTTTATCAAAACTTCAGCTCCGGCAACTCAGAACTACAGGAACTGCAGGGGTGTAGTGGAGCGAGAACGCGTGGGAACGGCGTTCCCACACTGGTTTCATTCATTAAAAAAAAATAATAATAACTAGAGACCGGATTTTTATGCAGCAAAAACCGCTAAATATGCCATATAATATGCAGTAAAAGTATTAAAATATGCAGCCAAATATGCAATATATTTATGGCAAAAATATTGAGTAAATGGCTTCAAATTAAAGGTAAATCATGATTTCTACTGATGTAAAACTAATGGTGTTTTATTTTTGGAAGGAAATGATTAAAAAAAAAAAAAAGAAAATTGGTCTCGCAATAAAAACTAAATTTAATTAAAAAAACAAAACAAAACAAAAAAAAAAAACAGTAATATCAGTACAGTCAAATGTGTTAATTTATTTAACAAAATAGTTTTCTATAAAATATATACTAAATATTATTTAACAAAATAAACACTTTATATAGAAAAAAACGTAATATTTCTGAGAAACTAACTTTTAATTTGTAACTGAACGTATAATTAAAATTAACAATGAGGAGTGTAAGGGAGCCGGAAGCAATTAAAGAAAAATTATTTCTCTTTTTTCGCTTTATTTAATACAATTGTCGACGTTTCGGTCGATTTTTCCGGGCTTCATCAAGACAAATGTTGTTGACTCGAGCTTAGAGGGGCTCTTGGCAAACATAACATTTGCCCTAATGCTGTTCGCACCAACAGTTATGTCAGGAGTTGCCAAAGCCCCTCTAATCTCGAGTCAACAACAATTGTCCTGATGAAGGCCGGAAAAATTGGCCGAAACGTCGACAATTGTATTAAATAAAGCGAAAAAAGAGAATAATTTTTCTTTAATTGCTTTCGGCTTTCATGAGGAGATCAAGATCATTGCTTTAAATATGCATTGTAATTTACAACTAAAAGCATTTCAAAATTAACTTCTTTAAAATTATAGCGTTTATCGCTTAATAAAGTTTTATATTTTGAAAATGATCGTTCCACATCAACAGATGTGATAGGGGCATATTTAAATGAACTTAGTGCAATAGGTTCGATTTCCTCCATCACATCAACTTCATCTCCTTGAAGTATTTTATTGATTTTACATAAATCCGCTAGTCCAGGATTTTTTTCTAGGATATGTTTTAATTTATTTTTCAACAAATTTCCTTTTTCCCTCGGGTATTTGATTTACATGGGTTTTCAAATTATCAATTATATTAATATTTTCGCTCAATGCTATCCCACGCCTTTCTAAATCTTCAATAATTTTTAAAAGAAATTTACAATTGGCATAAATGAATGCCAGATCTTTGCCAGTATTGGTGGTTTTAAGCAATTCATGTACTTTTTGGACACAGAGAGCATCGTCCACTTCTGCAATTTTAAGAACCACACTCTTGAATTCAAGAAAATTTTCTGCATAGAAAACTGCTGCTGCAAGCCACGTACCCCAGCGAGTTATTACTGGTTGGGGAGGCAACGGTTTTCCAAGCATTAATTCTTTGTAAACATCAACCCTTGAAGGGGCCTTTAAAAACATTTTTTTGCCGTTGTTTATTAATTTATTTATATGAGGAAAAATTTCTCTTATTTTTTCCGCTAGGCGATTGCAGGCATGAGCGATGCATGTCACATGTATCATTTTAAAGTAAAAAATTTTTAATGATTGTCCGGCCTTTACCATATAGGGGGCTGCATCAGAAATAAATAGCAATACTTTATTTTCAATCGACCCTGTTGAAATAAATTTTAGCCCATCATTAATAAATCGACATATAGTCTCATAATTAGTTTTTTCAAGATGTTTTGAACAGACCAAAAATGGATTTTTTGGACCATTTGGGCTTAAAACGCCAACCAATAAATTAGCTACGTAGATACCCCTAGGGTCGGTAGTTTCATCTACAATTAAATATAAATAATTATCAACTAACTCATTTTTAATTTTCTCTATAGTCTTATTATAGCAAATGGGTAGATAATTTTTTCTCAGCGTGCTTTCGTCGGGAATTTTGTTATTTGTGTATTTGGCCAAAAAGTCTTTGAAGGGGGTCTTTTGCAAATTCCAAAGTGGGATTCCAGAAGCCACCATGGCATGACACAAATCTTCAAAATATATTGTTTGTTCAGTTATACCACGCATAGAAGTTAAGAGTTGCTGAGTTTTGACATCTTTACATTTGACGCTGGCCAAATGTAAGTCTACAAAATAAGGCTCGATTTGTAATTAAAGAAATAAAAACCTAATTCAACGACATACCTGTTTTGACGTGTTGATCAACTTGCGACTTCCGATAGCTCGAAATTTTTTTTCCCCATGGATTGCAAAAAACAACATTACCTTCAGTCGTAAATATTTTATCCTTTTCATAGGGAGCAATCCATTGCGAAATTTTTGAAGCAAACGAGGACCCCTGTTTTGGCATTTTTTTTCTTTAATTAATTTGACTTCGAACTATGAACACAACTGACTTGATATTCATCCAACGAAAATTCTAGCAAAACTAAATTTATTTCTTAAAAGAGGATATAAAGAATAAAAAATATATAGTTATTTATTTTTTACAATGTAATAAAAGGATTAAAATTTTTTTTTTCGTTAAATTTTTTTTTTTTTGTTTTTAGAAAAAAAAAATTAAAAAATTAAAATAAAATGGAACTTTTACTGAAAAAAAATTTAAAATATCCAAAAAGCTTTAAATATGCAACTTTATGCAATATTGGCCAAATATGCAAAAATATGCAATATAGAATTTGAACCCTAGCTCCAAGGGGGCATGATTCGGATAGAAAATTGGTTTTCAGTGATGTACCTATTAGCAAATAGAATATGCAATTGCATAGGAATCCGGTCTCTAATAATAACAAATAAAATTAAAATTATTAAGGCAAGTAAATAAAATAATACTTTACACTTTCGTGCGTGTCTCATATTTAGATTTTAAAACGGGTAAGCCCGAGGCATCAGCACCCATGCACTGTACCTACCCGAATTTCGATTTTCAAATGAGTAGTTCATACATAGTCTAGAATTGCACCATTTCACTATTAATTTTTCTAAAATTTTCCGGGGGAGGGCCCCCGGAAGCACCCTCCCCCTCCATTGATAAGTCATGTATTTAGCGTTCCCACACTGAAAATTTTGTCACTTATTATAAAAAATAATTTGAAAATATATTTTAAGAGGGAATATTTATATTATTAAATTATCAAACAATGGAGATAGAGAGAGAGAGAGAGAGAGAAAGAGAGAAAGAGAGAAGTACTTTTTCATTTAAATGTTGCAATGTTGTTTGATTCATTCAAAGAGATGGCAAAGGATTAAATAGCATTAATATACTACAATAAATAACGAGCCCTACTCGAAGAGGCGGTTGTTAATCATAAGGAATTAAGCATTCTCAAGCTTAAAATTGACAGACGATCACAATTCTACGAAACTTAGTCTTCGTTAAATAAGTAAGAAGGGGTGGTAATAAATTTAAATTGAAAATTTTTAGGTAATAAATCTTTTTTTTTTTTTCTAAAGTTTATTTTTCCATTTCAGGTATTTATTTAAGTTATTTTTCAGTTTAAAACAAAATAAAATTAGATTTATATCTGCCGGTAAGCAGGGGCGGATTAAAGGGGGGGGGGGGGCGGTGGGACGATCCCCCCTCCCGAGAAGAAATTCAAAAAGTTATAAAAACTAGTAATCTAAAGAAATTATGATTTCCGCTCTTTAATTTCAATTGAATTTGTTACCAATCAATTTAAATAAATAGGAAAGGAGTCTAAATGGCCATAGATGCCGAAAAAGTCCTTAAATAAAAAAATAAAAAAAAATAAAAAAATCACCCCCCCCCCCTCCGACAAAATTGCATTAATCCGCCCCTACCGGTAAGTGTCCTGCGGAAAATTTTTTTTAAAGAAACTAAATTTTTTCCTAAATATTTTTCGAGATCTATATATTTGAATAAGATAATAGTATTCAAAATACCTCGATTCGGACTTAACTAGTCATAGATATATTTAACAAGACATGTGAGTGTTTTTTATTGGTAAGGCCAAACATCCCATGGCCTCCGGGAATCGAACCCAGGATCTCCGCCTATGCCGCGGAAACATCCCATGGCCCCCGGGAATCGAACCCAGGATCTCCGCCTTTCCGCGGCATAGGCGGAGATCCTGGGTTCGATTCCCGGAGGCCATGGGATGTTTGGCCTCAACAATAAAAAACACTAACATGTCTTGTTAAATAAATTTTTTCCGCCCCGCCCTCAAAGTCGAGATATATTTAGTTTCCCATAGCACCTTAGTTTCAAACTTGCATTTTAAATGTTGACTGCTTGAAATAAACTATGGTTATTTTTCAAAATTTTAATCTCATATTCGGACATTTTATACACAATAGAGAATCGTAAATAAATACAAAATTTCATAAGAAAAAAAATTTTTAAATGCGTAAAAAGTTCCAAAGGGGACCCCCTTTTGAATCGAAATTAACATACAAATCCCTATAGGAAATTAACATTAGGCCTATGAGAGAAGGCGGAGAAAAAGACGATAATGTTTGCAAGTGAGAGAGAGAGAGAGAGAGATATGTTTTCTATAAAACAAAGACAGAAATAAAATAAAAATAAAAGGGCATTTAAATAAAAATTGATTTATATGAATTTTAATCTAATAATAAAAAGAAAAGATTTGAAATTTTGTTACCATGGCAACCATTTTTCCTATCTCTTTCCTATGAAGAACAAGAGTAAGGTGGTCTTCAGAAGATTTCAACGGCAAAATGAGAATATACATTTTAAAGAGCATATAAAAAATATTTGATTTATGAATTTAAAAAAATACCCTTGGAGCGAATTTTGAGAAAATCGAAAAAGTACATCAATAAATTACTAGTACTTTTTGGCCGATTTTGTTTAAAAGCTTATTTACACGAGTTTGGAAGGTGCCTAACTTAAATATAAAATTTCTACCTCCTAGCTCATTTCCTTCATGGTCAAAAGTGTCCACACACACACACACACACACACTTTTTCATTTCATTTATTTATTTTCCATAGGATTCCGAAGAATATTGGAATTGTCAAATACAGTATTGTACAATAAAAATTACAAAGCAAAAACATAATAGTATACAATAATTAGTTACATTAACATTAAATAAATTCGCTTACACTATAATAACATTTTTTAATTAAGTCATTTTTTAGTTCGTTTTTAAAATTTGAAAAATTGCCGATTTTCTTAATCTCTACGGGGAGTCAATTATAAAAAGTAACGGCCCGGTAAAGAGGATTCTTTTTACAAGTCTCTGTTCTAAGTCCCGGTACCTTTAAATCGAATCTTCTATTGGACCGCGCATGTTCATTTCCAATTGTAACAAGTTCCGGATTCCTTCTAATATACAATATTGTTTCCATGATATGGACGCAAGGCAGGGGCAACACGCCAAGGGAGACAAAGATATCTCTACAATGTGCATCCCATGATGCACCCACAAGGACTCTTACAACCCGCTTCTGGGCCCTAAAGACTCTGATGGCATTCGACGATCCGCCCCAAAATACTATCCCATATGTCATGATTGAGTGAAAATTGGCATAATAATAAGTAAGACATACGTCAATAGTTGTAAGGTTTTTTAACTTTAACATTCCATAACATATGGGATTAAGCCTCCTGCATAGAGCATCCACATGGATGTCCCATCTCATATTGGCATCAAAATGCAGCCCCAGAATCCTAGTTGTTTGCATGGTACCATATCCCCCAGGCAATCCATCAGATATAATTTCCCTCCCCTTGTTCAAATGAAAATGTAAAATTGCTGTTTTATCCTTATTTAATTTAAGGCCTTTCTTGTTAAAAAGAATCTCAATATCATTTATGGCAACAGTTGTAAGTTGATAGGCACGCTCATATGACCTGCACACACACACACAGACCAATTTGCGGGACATTTTTTTGGACTCAGGGGACCTCAAAACATGAATATCCATCAAAATCTCGACATCGAATTTTTGACATGATCGCAATACTTTATCTAGTAAAATTATTACATTTTTTTAATGAAAACTTTCATGGTTTAAACCTAGAAAATTTCCAATAAAGATTTTCATTTTCTTTTATAAAATCAATGAAATAATCACAAGTAGAAAACGAATGGGTGGGACTTGATATTGACCATCACTGTACACGATATAATAAGTAAATTTGTTTTTTAAAATAGGAGAAATTTGGATTATAAATTCCCCCCTATTTTATTTTGATTGGCCGCCATTTTGAAATTAATTGAGTTACAAAGATGAGATATATCAAATATTGCATTGTCACGGGACTTACATAGGTGTAAACACTCCGCAATTATATATATATATATATATAACAACCCCCCTCCACCATTACCTCCTAACTTCCTCTCTCTTGAAAATGGCTCCAAAAGGAGAGCCGAAACGTCGAGTAAATCTCAGCACCCCACGCGACTTAACCCGAGAAAACTTGTCTTCGCATATATATATATATATATATATATAGATTCTGTAAATAAATATGTTTGAAGTGAAAGAGGTGAAGCCAATAATTGAGAGAATATTGTTCAGTAGGCCTATAGTCCTACTCTTTTAAGACCGAAGATAACAGGGTGGATCCTTGCCGAAACGTTTCAATAGAGTGTTTATTATTCATTTTAAATAGAGCCTCAATTATTGGCTGCATCCTTTTTTACTTCCAACACATTATCTACAGCCACGATTTGCCATTCAGTTCACTGTAAATAAATATAGAGTACATATCAAAAAAATCAAATTAATTGCTTTTTTTATAATTTAAAACATAAAAGATAAGAAAAAACTTTTTTGAAATTTAAGTAAAACTGGAAAGTGCGATGCTGGGTGAAATTTCTGCTTAGTTGCTTCAATTAACTTCCATAAGCCATATTGATTTTCAAACAAAAGATAAATCTTTAAAGTAAATAAATAAGGAAGCGCCAAATCTCAAAGTATATTCCCTTTTTTTTGTCCTTTTTCTCTCTCTATGAAAAGTCTTTTTGTCCGAGAGTATGAAAGTAAAAATACTTTTTATTAGATTTCGCCAGCTTGGGTTGGGGATTTGAGCTCAAGCTGATGAATTTTTCATCATGTAAGCCTGTTGATTTGTGCATACTCGATGATTACTTGTGAATGTTTGAAATTCTTCCAAAAAAAAAAAAAAAAAAAAAAACTACATTCGAAAGGGAAAAGTGCGTCGCGCCACAAATCATAACTTATTGACATCCTCACCCCCTCCCTCCGCCGCCCCATCCCACTTTCTCTATCCTTCTCTCACTTTTTAAGAATTCATAAAGGATCTCAAAATTCTAAAAAAAAAATTAATTAGACAATTAAATTTGAACCCTGAGTAGTCAGAGTGACGAGGTTTCATTCCGTGAGACTCAAGCTCATAATCCAGATTTAAATTAGAAGCCATGTAAACTTTGTTGTCATATATTCACTGGAAAAACATAAGGCATTTTAATTAAACAAAAAAAAAAATTCTTTTTAATCATTTCAATTCGTTGAAGTTTTTTGTTTATTATTTACACAAACATTTATTTATACTTTAAAGTCATATTGTTTTTATCGACCAACTCAGGCATTCTGGTCGTAACAATTGGAAAACCTTTTGTGTTTAGTTTGATAATTTAAATAAGAGCTCGAGTAAATCCCTATTCTTTTTTTATTCAAATTGTTTGCACTTATATTATTATGTGTTTATATTAGAATACATGACCAACAAGTTTCTTAAATTGTCTGATATATTCTTAAACCGATTCATGAAAAAATAAATCTGGTCAACTAAAAGTAGCCAATTTTGTTTTGAGGCCTAGGAGATAGATTGAAATATTTAGTCCTCTTACCCTATATGAAATATATAAAGTATTGCGATTTCGTGATTTTGATGGATATACACGTTTTGAGGTCACCTGAGTCCAAAAAAGTGGGTCCCGCAAATGGTTTGTCTGTTTGTCTGAGAGTCTGTCTGTGACTGTGTGTAACGATTTTAAGCATGAAGGAATTGAGCTAGCGCAGCGGGTTCCAACCCGTGGGCCGCGGGCTGATTGGAACTGGGCCGCGGACGTCTAATCAAAGATAAAAATTATTACTTGGAGAGCGGAATAAAAGTCTTTCAACTTTTGTCAATTTTGAGACTTATCCAGATTTTCTTCACTGATCTCACAAAAGGAAACTTTTTTTTTGAGATTTTCAAAAACGACTTTTGCGATTTTTTTTTTGAGCCTCTTTGCCTGTCGGAGACTTTTTTTTGGAAAAGTGACTTTTATGCTCATACTTTTAATACACACAAATGACTCCCAAGCAGCTCTGGAGTGAACATTTCCCTACCTTCATTAAAATAAAAATTAAATAATTCAATCGTTTATTGCAAAATAAATATTTAAAAAAATCAATTTATTTTTCCTTTCTCTTATCTTAATATGCATATTAGTGTGGTCCTTATCCATAGTGGTCATATTTTTTCCATCACATTTGAACTTTCAGAATTTTTAAGATTTTCCTAAAACTTTAAGCATTCCCATTGTTTTCGCCCACAAGGGATTTCATTTCATATTTACGTATTAGTCAATCGTATTTTTCAGTTCAATCGAACTATCGAATTATATAAAATTATATTTAACAAATATGTGAGTAGTTTAGTGTTTAGTAAAATCCGAATTGAGGTATTGATGAATATCAATATCTTATTCAAATGAATAGATCTCGAAAATTATTAAAATTAATAAAATTATATAAGGTAAAGGCACCAGTAGTGGACCATTTAAGAAAATTTTTTATTTATTTTCAGCACAAAATTTTAATTTTAATAAAGAAACTGCTGGTGGAAGGCTTAAATTATTCACTGATATTTCTTTATTAAAAATGTATAAGATTCACTTTTATAAAGTTATCCATTTTAAATAAATAAATATAAAACCAACTTAATTTGTTGGAGTTGGTATACCAACTATACTATACTATACTATAGTGGACCGTCTAAAACCTATTAATAGACCATGTTCAACGTCAGTAGTGGGCCCTCATTAATTAATTTTAATAAATAAATAAAAAAAAATCTATAAAAAAAAAATACAAGTCCAAAAATAATACTACAATAAGTTCCATTTATGAGAAAAAATTAATGGGACGTATCGAGGGACGTTCTTAAAACGCTCCTGGGGGTTCCTCGAGTTTTTGGTGACGTTCCAGTGCTATGTGGGGAGAGTAAAAAGTACTACATGGTAACCAAGTATAAATCTTTTCCCACGTTGATCAATTTTACATCTTGAAAACTATCTAAGGCCTCCTGCCGCAAACCAAATACATGTCGACATAAAAATTTGGCATGACAAGCACAGAACACAGCTGTCAAATACTGAAGAGAAAGTTGTGTGCTGTGCGACTAGTCACACCAGATTTTATTTAAATATGAATATGAATTTTTTTTATTGAAAAATATTGCTCAAATAAGAAGCATTTAGCGCTGAATATTAATGAAAGATTTCTTTATTAAGAGCGGGTAAACTCGAAAATTTTTGACTGAAAAACATGTTTGTTCTTTTTTTATTCAATTCTAATTCAAACATTTTTACTATTAAATATATAAAAGTACTACTTGATTTTATAAATCTAAAGAAAGCCTTAGATTTCGCTTTCTTCTTATTCTTTTTCTTTTTTTTTCAGAATAAAAAGTAAAGAACATCAAAAATATCAATATTAAACAAAGAATATCGAATACAATAGAAAATTCTCTAAAAGGACAAGAAAGAAACTCAATCATACTTTGGAGGACTTATTAAGCCATTTATTTATCTGTAAATAGGAGCCATCTTAAAAAATAATTGCTTTCATAAGCTTACATTCGTAAGAGGAACAAAAGATAAGAAAAAGAAAAAAAATAAATTGTAAAAAAAAGGAGAGAGAGAAAGGGGCAAATTTTGAAGTAAGTCGAAAAAAAATTCTCTTATATAGGCTACATAAGTTAGGCCTTTATAGAAATAACAATTTCGTTACTTTCTTAATTGGAGTTGAATTAAATCCTTTAAGTAGATAAGACGCATGTGTGGATCGGTCTAGAAAATTCACAAAAATTCGTGTTTTTTAAATTGAAAATTCAAGAAATATTTACCAAAAAGGGCAGGCTGGAAAAGTGAGGTGATTTTGTCATCGGGGCATTGAATATTTCTGCTGGAAATCCCTGGAGTGGGGAGTTTTATTTTTGCCCGGCTCGAGTTAATCTGGTTTAGAAGATACTTAGAACGCTGGTATGACATTTATTTTTACAATTTATCTTATTATATTGTAAGGGTAGAACCATTTCCTGGACTCAATTATTTAACTGTTAATTAGAATATTAATTTTTAAACAAAAGCATTGAGTAATTAAGATGATGCCAGTCTCTCGACCCGTAAATTTGGTTATTTATATTTACAAATATTTAAATCCTTTATTAATGAACAATTCTTTTAATTTTATAAATTCCAATTATTTCTATTTAATAATCCAACAAAACAAATTTTATTTAAAATAATAAAATATTATTTAAATTAATTAATTTTTTACATATGCGAATCCGTGGAGTAAACAAAGAAGCCCCCTACAAGCCAACGCAAACTTCCGGGGTGCTTAAGGGGTCTTAAGTCGCTCATCGCCCGGACGCCAAACCATGCACATCGCATGTACCTCTTCTCTCGGTACATGGCCAAGTTTTATTATGAGGCTCTGCCTCCTCCCTCAGCAACCATCCAGTAGTGTTGCGAGTCATCAATGATCTCCCTGGACCTTTATCCAGTCGGAGATGCTCCGATGATTAAATGCGGCGCCTTCCTACAAATGGACTAACCATGGCCGCGGGCCCTCGAACGAGACCTTCCGAGCCCAGCAGTGCTCCAGTCTGGACCGAAAGGATGCTGCCTCAACTACAGATGAGTCTTCAACGTTTTTCCCTCCCCCATTTAAACTAACTAAACTAAATTCGCATAAAATAAACTATAAACTCTAATTATTTTATCCAAATATAATCTGACTATAATTGAAAAATATTAATTAAAACAAAATAGTTAATCTAAGTCAAGAACAAATAAAAGAAAATTTTATGATAAAGATGGTGTTTTGCTTAAAAGTCCTTGGGTATAGTGATAGACAGTGATGACATAACTATTTTGTTTATAATTTCGTTGATAATTAACCGATTTGCACGAATAAATGATTTCTGGAAAGCTAAAGAATTACAGAATAACGTACATATACGTTTTTTGCATTCAGGGATGTTTAAAAAATTGTAGGGTTGTCCAAAGTTAAGAAAAACTGGAAAAATTGGATTTTTTTACTCTTTTAGCCGTGTTTTGCACCACTAAATCACCTCCAATGGGGCTGAATCTTTAGATTTCTATGTATCTTAGCTACCTGTATATATTTAAGAGAAAACAACATAAAAAAATCTAGAAAACTCAAAATGAGAGCCGCTTTAGAGCAGAATTTCTATTAAAATGTTATATTCTCTATATCTCTAAAATTAGAGCTATTCGAGCAAAATTGACGGCATTTTTGGAAAAAGGACGTCGCATATACTCAGAGATCAGCTCAAAATATCCCCGGTACCAAAATCACTGTTAGCCTGTGTAGTGTTTCCCAATTATGACAAAAATCTAACGCAAAGGTTGTTTTAATTAATTTTTCTCTATGATCCCGTCATGATCCCTCGATGAGGCTTATATTATCTTTTAACCTTTAAGCAAGGACCATTTTAGAATTTTTTCAAAATTTTCAAAGAGGTACTTTTCGAAAAAAAAATTATATTTTTGCACTTTTATGGCAAAAATCTAAAGAAAGGGTTGTTTTAAATTAATTTTTCTATATGAACTTATTATGATCCTATGATGAAACTCAGTTTTATCTTTAATCCTTTAAACAAGGATTATTTTAGAATTTTTCAAAATTTTCGAAGGGGTACTTTTTTGAGAAAAATTACTTTAAATTTTTGATTTTGAAATTAAAAAAAAATTTTTATTACCGCCCCAGGTGTGTTGTATATCATTGGAAAGCGCATCTAAAAAGCTGTAAAATGACACCTTATTCATCTCTCTATCTCTTCTCCAACAATTTTAATAGATGTGGTTAGGTCGATTTTTTTCCATTTTTGACAACTTTAACGCGCCATATCTTTTAAACGAGTTGAGATATCAAGTTGAAATTGGGGCTTAGTCTCTATTGACTCTACCTATGACCAAAATTTCATAGAAATCTGAGATGGTGAGGTTAAAATGTGTATCGATTTGACGTGGAATGACTCGTGTTTTTTCTTTGCTGACGTTTTTGTTTATAATTTCGTTAATAATTAACAGATTTTTATCGCAGTTTGTGTTGAGCGTTTGCAGTGTGCGGCCGCTTCTGGAGTCTCTCTTTTAGCAGCTAAGCTTTCTACCTGTATGAATGAATGATTTTTAGAAAGCCAAAAAACTATAGAATTTAATAAATATGTTTTTTGCATTCAGGGATATCTAAAATTGTATTAGGGGTGACCAAAGCAAAAAAAATCTTGAAAATTTCGATTTTTCTAAACGTTAAGCCCTTTGCGGCGCGTCTAAATGACCTCCGATTGGGCTGAAACTTAAAATTTATATGTATTCTAAATATCTGTATATTTATTTTTACGGGGTGCCGCGTTAAAAATAATTTGGACATTCTAAATAAAAGCCGTTTTAGAGCACATTTTCTATTAAAATCTATTTTGCTCTATATCTCTAAAACTGTGCCTTAAGTTATATACAATAATTCTTTATTAATATTTAACCTTTGTTCAAAATGTTTCACTTGAAACCCACACCGCAATCCTTAAATTTAATTTTGTTCTAAGAGACATTATCTGATTAAATTTAGTATTTTTCTTGCGAAAAAATAAAAATAAATTGTTAGGATCAGGGGTATATAAATAAACTTTAGAACTTCCTGAGACTAAATGAAAATTAATGTTAATGCACGATCCATTTCATTTATTTGAATAAATATTGATTTAAATAAATAAATCTACGGAAACTAAAGATTCTTGACCGGTAATGAATTTATTTCAGGGGTAGTAAAATCAAGATTAATTGAGACTATCAGTGTCTTGGGTGTAAAGTAGACAAATTTTTAATACGTTGGCAAACAACAAATTCATTAACTTTATTCATAGCGATAAAATTTATTTAAATTTCATTGCCTAAGAATTAGTATAAATAAAAATCTGGTGTGATTAACGCACAGCAGATTTTTTTGTGTCGAGATATATTTTGTTGCCCATAGCATCTTAGTTAACTTGACCACTTGCTTTTCATAGATGACTCTAAGCCAAGAATGCTTCCACATCAGTAAAAATCATAAAAATCATAAAGTGTACTTCAAACAATTTTCAAGGAAAACTTTACTCCTATAATTTTTAAAGAGCATCTAAAATTTGAGGTATGGTGTTTGAGGAAAGCAAACAGAATTTTATTTGTGAAAATTTATTTAATCTATAGGCGATCAATTTCGTCTCGTGGACATCGTCAGGCCAGCTGGAATTAAGAATATAAAATTATTATAATTTAAATAAACTGGCTTAAATAAGAATACCTGGACCCCATATATGTATATTAAATCAATAACGGTTATCGTAAATGTCTTATATGGCCTGAGTTGCCGAAAAGACAGTGTGAATGTGTGTGTGAGTGTGTGTGTGAATGTTTTTATAAAAAAAAAAATATATATATATGTATATATGTTCTGGAAGGTTTCCGCGACTGGATGTATGCGAAGATAAGTTTTCTCGGGTTGAGTCGCGTGTGATGTGGAGATTTACTCGACGTTTCGGCTCTCCTTTTGGAGCCATTTTGGCTATATATATATATATATGATCCGCTAATTTATGACTTTGATTTGATGATTAAAAGTATAAAAAAATAATTACTACAAAACGTTAATTGCATTAAAATTTTCTAGTCCTCGTCAGCTTGTTGAATTTTCTAGATTGATTTTTTTTAATCAAATAATGTTGAAATCTTATATTTCAAAAAATACTCAACAACCCTTAAAAATTTCGCAATTTAATCTTTTTTTATTAAAAAAAAAATGATAATAAACTTGAAAGCCTAATGAGTGATTTGATTGTGATTTAATTAAAAAATGACAGCCATTTATGATTGATTAAAATTGTGTAAAAAATAAGTGGCGGCTGTATATTAAAGTGAGGCAAAAAAGAGAAGATCCTTCGCCTATAGATACGTATATAATGACGAAGCTGAAAACACGACCCTTTAGACTTACACGGCGTCCCCTATATAATGCATAAACCATATGCGAATTTAAAATTCAAAATAGCTTATGGGTCCAACATTATTCATATGGCGTTCACTTTACTATTGAGTTTTAAAGAATCGGAAAATTGTTAAGTTCCTCGGAAAGCGAGGTGAGATTTTGTTCCTGTATTTATTGGAAAATTAGGCTTTCGCAAATTCGCACCTGCATCAAATTCAGGTGAAATTTTCTTAATTAACATGGATCAATTAAAACAAATTAAAAATAATTGAATCTTCGTTGAAAATAAAAAATACTTTTTTTACTTGCAACTCTCTCTTTCTGAGAGTTCAAGGTAAATATTTAATTGGAAAAACGAAAAGAACGGAAACCAAGATGTAAATTGATACTCCCCAATGGATTTTTATTTGATTTATTAAAAATCTATAAATGAAACATTTTAATTAAAGGTTCACTAGTATTTTAAAATTAATTTATCTATTCAGTTTGTGTTTGATATAATTCATGAAATGTTTATATTTTGTCAAAATAAAAAATAAAATCCGAAAACGCTTCTTTCACCATATATTAGCCATTTTTTCACTAAATAATTTATTCGTATCTCTGTAGCTGTTGAGTTGAATTTTTGTACAGACTTCGGAAAGTTCTAGTTTGAAAAAAAAATTTATCAGTTACAAAATGGAGGCTATTTAAAATTTTAAAATAATGTTCGCCATTTTGAAAAGAAGTTATAAAAATTGAACTCGATCAGTCAAGCCGTTCCAGAGATAAGTATAAATTATTCTGTGAAAAAAATGGCGAGTAGGATAACTGGTGAAAGAAGTGTTTCCAGCATAAGTTCATAGTAAGCTTTTTACTTTTTTTTTATTTTGAACACTTAACTCCTTGATTTCCGCTGCTTACAAAAAATTATTTTCTGTTAAAATATAGATGAATATAGATCAATATCTGTACCTAGAAGATCTAGATTTATTAAAAGGCGCTAAAGTTTTATCAAAGCTGGATGCCAACTCTGAATTTTGGCAAATTCCATTGGAACCAGAATCGTCTCCATTGACAACTTTTATAACACCTTTTGGACGTTTTCGATTCAAAAGTTTACCTTTTTCCTTATTTCCTCAGCGCCGGAGTATTTCCAAAAGCGTATGTCACAAATGCTTACTGGTTTAGAAGGTGTAGTCTGTCACATGAACGATATTTTAATTTTTGGAGAGAATCAAGAGATTTATGATTTATGTTTAACTTTAAAGGTTTTTGAGGTGTTAGTAAAAGAGAGTCACTCTTAATGTAAATAAATGTGAAATTTCCAAATCAGAATTGAAATTTTTGGGATATGAGATTTCTAATAGAGAAATTAAAATTGATAAAAAGAAAATTAACGCCATTGTGAATTTAAAAGCTCCCTCTAATCTTAAAGAAGTAAAACAATTTTTAGATGGTTAATTTTATTGGAAAATTTATTTCACACTTGTCAACAATTCTTAATCCCTCATTTGATTTGTTGAAAACTAAAAATAGTTGAGTTGGATTTGGGGAAAAACTCAACAAGAAGCATTTGTTAAAATTAAACAATTGATTTCAAAGGCCACAGCTCTAGCTACTTATGAAAATCAAAAAACTGGAAAAGTACATCAGTAAAGTATAATACTAGTACTTTTTGGATTTTGTTCAGAAGGTTATTTTCACCTTGAGAGGGGGTGGGTACCTAACTTAAATATCAAATTTCAACCTCGTAGCTTTTTTTATTCTTGAAATATTTTGTTACAGACACAATGACAGACAGGTAACTTTGCAGAAACCGCTTTTTTTGGACTCAGGGAACCTCAAACGGTGTATTTCCATCAAAATCTCGACAGCGAATTTTTGATATGAAACTACTAGGTCTACTTTCTCTCTTTACATATTAACATATTAATATAGGTGAGAGCAGGACCGCAGACAAGGGGGGAGGGCAGGGGGTCCATACTCCCGGGCCCTTTGTGCTCCAATCTTAAAATTCTAATAAAAAGTAATTTCCATAGCTAAAATTTCAATTTAAAAAAAAAAACATTTACTTGAAATTTTTTTTCCCAGGTGAGGCTTGGATTCTTTAAGCACAAATCTGAAAATTTCAATTGAAAAAATCATTTTTTTGATCTAGTATGTGTCAGAACAGTTTATAAAGTCTGGGTGTTCTAGCTGTGTTAAACAGAATTAACGAGGAAAGGTGACATGGAATCTATAATTAACAATTTTGAAACACTCAAGGCGGGGAGGGAAATTTTATAAAAACTGTTTAGGTATTATTATTATTATCACTGATGATGGAAAAGATAAGGAAGATTGGGATCAGAGGAAGAGCATGGAGAATGATTGACGAGATATACAAGAAGACAAGGAGCAGAATAGGAGGAATGGATGGAAGAGGGAAGGAGATATTCTGGACAAGTAAAGGGGTGATACAAGGGTGCCCGCTTAGCCCCACACTGTTTAATATATACATAAACGACATGGAGGAGGAATGGGAGAGGAAAAATATAGGAGGAACAGTGGTGGGGAGAAGAAAAGTACACTGCATCAAATTCGCGGATTATGTGGCGATAATAGCAGAGTAGGAGGAAGGAATGAAGATGATTCTGAGAGAGCTCGAAAAGTATTGCGAAAAGTACAGAATAAAGATAAACGTGAAAAAATCGAAAATAGCGGCGTTCAAGAAGGGAAGAAGAAGAAGAAGAAAAGAAGAATGTTTACTGGAAAGGGAAAGACTTGAAGAAAAGAAAGAATTTAAATACCTGGGAGTGAAATTCACAACAGGGAACTTAAAAAAAGAACAAATAAGCGAAGGGACGAGGAAAGGAAAAAGAATAATAAGAGAACTATGGGGATTGCTGAAAAGAAGTGGAACTAAAGAAATGGGAAAGAAAATACAACTATATGAAAGCTTAATACAGCCGGTAGTGCTGTATGGAGCGAAACTATGGGGATGGACTGAAAGGGAAGAGGTGGAAAGGACACAAGCAAGGTACATGAAAATGATAATGGGGGTCCTGAAGACAACGCCCGACTATATATAGAGGATGGAGTTAGGCAGAACAAAACGGTGATCTTGAAGAAAATGTTGAGATATGTGAACAGAATACTCAACATGGAGGAAAAAAAACTCAAGAGAGACTTGAGGCACTCTGCCTCAAGGAAATACTGAGGGGCGAAGAAAATAGGAATGGCACAAAATGGGGAGGGGAAATAAGAAAGAGATTGGAGGGATTGGGAAGAAGCATGGATTGGCTTAAGGAAGAGGGACAGCAAAGAATAAGAAAGATGGAAGAAATAATAAGAACAGAGATGGAAGAAACGATACAGAGGGACTGGACGAAAATAGACAACTCCAGATACTGTCCGTACTATAAGGAAATAAAAGATAACATATTAAGGGAAGGATATTGGTCAAAAACAAAATGGTCCGAGGAAGAAAAAATGCTATGGGCCAGAGCAATATGCGGCAGCATCTGGATGAGCCAGGAAGGAAGGGGAGGGAAGACTTGTAGAGGCTACGGGAAGGAGAGAAAAGGCTAAACACGCAGAAGGATGCGAAGACTTCGGAAGAGCGATAGGAGAGATGATGAGGGGATGGTGGAGGAGGTTGAAGAAGCCGGGGAGTGAAGAGATTAAAGAAAGATCGACAAGGAAGAAGAAGGAAGAGAAGGAAGCAAAACAAAGTAGAGAACTAAACTAATGCAAATAATGTAGCTCAAAGCCAAAAAGGTATGAGCAAAGCATGTACAAGTACAATAAATAAATAAATAAAATACTAAATTTTATTTCTCTTTTATTTTTAATTTAATTTGTGATCAATTTCTCGCTAGCTTCATTGGCAAGTGATCGAAGTAAAAAAAAAAAAGTAAAAATGTTCAAACCTTATAGAGTGTAATTATTTGCAAGCAACGCAATGAATCAGCTGAGGGCGCGTAATTAAAAAAATGAAAATCGAGCTGAGTTTTATTTTCAAATTTGTGAATTATATCCAATTGGACGCAATATAATCAAATGAGTTAATCGTTTTTGTTTTTTTTTTTGTCATTTTTTCTGAACGACAAGTGTTCAATTATATATTTTTACTTTCTCGTTCCCTATATATGAAATATATAGAGAGAGAAAGTATTGCGATCATGTCAAAAATTCGATGTCGAGATTTTGATGGATATACATGTTTTGAGGTCCCCTGAGTCCAAAAAAGTGGATCCCGCAAATTGGTCTGTGTGTGTGTGTGTGTGGACACTTGATTTTTTTTCAAACAATTAAAATTAAATTATTTTTAGGTTCCTCAATATTCAAATATGATTTCTACTTTTTTTTCTTGAAGTAATAATTTTTTTTTCAAATAGGTTTCTAATTAGGATATTATTAGGCCGCTATTAAAATGTATTTCTGTAAATAATAAATTATATATATAAATATATAAATATATATATATATTTATATATATTATTTTATATATATAGGGAAAAACGTATGTATGTATATTTGTTATATTAGGGTGGCCTTATGAAATCGATTTTTGAATTTCCTATTTTTCTGCTGCTCAATAGTTTCCTTTTAAAATAAAAATAAGATGTGCAAAGTTTGCCATCGATCCGAAAATTCTTTCCCGAGGCTCAAAGCCCTTGAAGCCAAAAATCGATTTTTTTCTAAAATTTTTAATTTTTTCTATTATAATCTATTATAATATCTTAAGGAAAAATCAAATGAAATTTTCAAAAATAAAACTAGAAAGGAAATTTAATGCTCTTTAATATTGGTTATCATCATATTTAACCTAAATGCGAGATAATTGGATGAGATCTCAAACCCGCGTGCTCTTGAATGGTTGCATACAATCAAGTTAGGTTATATGAAACTTATTATATGAAAAATAAAATTTTTTTTTTATTTTTTATTCGGTTAACCTCTCAATCATGTCTTTCTACATAACAAAACATATTAATAAAAAATACAGAGCGCTTCCCACCAATTGAACAATTAATAGGAGTTCCAGAATTGCATTAGCTATTTTTGAGGCGCGCGACGAGTGCCTTTCAGAAAAAATTAAATCTTTTTGTTTTGACACAAATGCTGTAAATTCTAGCAAAATAAAGGCTCCCTGGGCAATTTTGTAGTTTATTAGAGAAAAATTTGTTATACTTAGCTTGCAAATATTATATCTTGGAAATTGTCTAAAAAGCTATATTTAATTCAAAATTGGGAACTACAGACCTGTTCAAAAGATTTCGGAAGAACTGGATTAAAAATGATTTTTTTAAAATTCAAATCAGATTAGTGAATAATTATGCAAAAAAATATAATAAAAAAAAACTTTTAAAAAAATGCTTTTATTTAAATTGAACTAAAAAGCGAAAAATAATTTAATTGTTCTTGTTAATATTGTTGAATATTTATGACTTAAAATAAAAGCGTGGGGCGCACATTGATAGCTTAAGGAATGTACTGTATGAATATCTACTTAGAGCCTCGGAATCACTTTGAAGCGCCCACGCTTTTATTTTAAGTCATAAATATTCAACAATATTAACAAGAACAATTAAATTATTTTTCGCTTTTTAGTTCAATTTAAATAAAAGCATTTTTTTAAAAGTTTTTTTTTATTATATTTTTATTTTATACTTTTTAGTCTTTTTTATTATAGAGTATTAAAAAAAAAAGGGAGGATGCGTGAAATAAAGTACCACATTGGTTTGGTCAATTTCGGTAAAACCCAACTCACTATTTGCGTCATCAAAAATGACCCTTAAATATCAAATTTCACACCTCTAGCCCATCGGGAAGTATTTTGAAATTAGATTTATACGCTTGAGGTTTCAAATAAAGCACCACATTAGTTTGGTCAATTTCGGTAAAACCCAACTCACAATTTGCGTCATCAAAAATGAACCTTAAGTATCAAATTTCACACCTCTAGGCCATCGGGAAGTGACTTAAACAAAGACTCAAAGTTGGTGATTTTGAAAGAGTAAGTTAAATAAAAGCATTTAAAAAAATGTTAACTGATGAAGATGAAATTCGGGATTTCAATTGAATTGGCTACCAATCAATTTACATAAATATGGACGGGGTCAAAATAGCCGAAAAAAGTTAAAAAAAATCTAATGTTGCGGGGCCCCTAAAAAAACAAGGGTCTTAGGCGATCGCCTACTCGGCCTAATGGGTAATCCGGCACTGGTTCCCCAACATAGTTTGTGTGTCTGTCTATGAACAAAATATCTCAAAAACGAAAAGATCTAAGAGCTTAAAATTTTATATTTAGGTTAGTCACCCTGGTCTACTTTGCACATCTTAAAAATCTGGTGTGACTGGCGCACAGCACACAACTTTCTCTTACCCTTCGGTAAGAGAAAGTTGTGCACCGTGCTGGTCACACCAGATTTTTTGTGTCGAGATATATTTAGTTTCCGATAGCACCTTAGTTTCAAACTTGCATTTTAAATGTTGACTGCTTCAAATAAACTATGGTTATTTTTCAAAATTTTAATCTCATATTTGGACATTTTATACACAATATAGAATCGTAAATAAATACAAAATTTCATAAGAATTGGAAAAAAAAATTTTAAATGCCTAAAAAGTTCCAAAGGGGACCCCCTTTTGAATCGAAATTAACATACAAATCCCTATAGGAAATTAACATTGTTCCTATGCGAAGATAAGGTGGAAAGGGAATTTAAAAAGAGTAGAGAGAGACGATAATGTTTGCAAGTGAGAGAGAGAGAGAGAGAGAGACATATATGTTTTCTTTGAAACAATTAAAGACACAAATAAAATAAAAATAAATGGGAATTTAAATAATAATTGATTTTTAATCTAATAAAAAGAAAAAGATTTAAATTCGGTTACCATGGCAACCATTTCTATCTTTCCTATGAAGAACAAGAGTAAAGTGGTCTTCAGAAGATTTCAACGGCAAAATGAGAATATACATTTTAAAGAGCATCTAAAAAATAGTTGATTTATGAATTTTAAAAAAAATCCTTGGAGGGAATTTTGAGAAAATCGAAAAAAACTGAAAAAGTACATCAGTAAAGTACTAGTACTTTTTGGCCGATTTTGTTCAAAAGCTTATTTTGAGATTCTTCAAAGGTACCTAAGTTAAATATAAAATTTCAATCCGCTAGCTCAACTCCTTCATGCTAAAAATCTGTCCACACACACACACAGAGAGACCAATTTGCGGGACCCACTTTTTTGGACTCAGGGGACCTCAAAACTTGTATATCCATCAAAATCTGGACATCGAATTTTTGACATGATCGCAATACTTTCTCTCTCTATATATTTCATATATAGGGTATGAGAAAGTAAAAAAGTGACTATTCACTATGAATTAGTAGTTTTTTACTAATTCGTTTTTAGAGAGTAAATATGTACTTTTTATTTTCGACCTGAAGTGGGTGAATAATTACAAGACGCATGCCACCCAGCTGTACAAGACGTAAAAAAATATGTATAATAAAAGGAAGTGCACGCAAAAAGAGAGACGAAATATCGCTGGTGATAATATATTGAAACAATTTGCAAAGTCAAATATGATTGTTTTACATTTTTATCTTGAAATTGAAACCACCTAAGTCTCTTCAAAGCGCTTAAATAGATTAGAGCCTGGGCGAGGCGATGTCTTGAAAAAAGAGAAAAGAAAAAGAGAAAGAACTAGAAAAAAATAAAAAGAACTCGAAGAAGAAGAAGGAGAAAGAGAAAGAGAAAAAAGAAGGAGAAGAAGAAAGAGCTCCATTTGCAGAAGCGGAGACGGATATTAAATCAAAGATTCAAACTATCCTACTTGCAGGATTTTTTTAAACATTTTAATTTGAATTAAGTAGAAGAGAATTTAAAGTGGAATATTTCAGATAGGGTATTTCGATTGGGGGAATACTGCGCATCCCAGGGGTGGGCTCCAATTTATCATGACGACATGTAGCTCTTAATCAGGAATTGGATGGATTTTTGCAGACAAATCGAAGTTTATTCGTTTTTTACAACTAAAGCCCGGATTTTTTTGCAGTAAATACCCCTAAATATGCCATGTAATATGCAGTAAAAGTATTAACATATGCAGCAAAATATGCAATATAGAAATAAATGGCTTCCATTTAAGGGTATGTCATTATTTCTACTAATGTAAAATAAATTATGTTTTATTTTTGGAAGGAAATAGTGTAAAAACAAAAATTGCTCTCGTAATAATAATTAAATTTAATGTAAAAAACAGTAATACAGTGTACAGTGTACACAGTAGGCCTACACTACAGTAAAATTTGTTAATTTATTTAACAAAATAAACACATTATAAAAAAAAACGTAAAATTTCTCGAAAACCCTTTTAATTTCCAGGAGTAGTGGCCTAACTTATAATTAACACCGAGGTGAATAAGACGGCCGAAAGCAATTTAAAAAAAATTCTTTTTTTGCTTTGTTTAATAGAATTGTCGATGTTTCGGATGATTTCCCAGCCTTCATCAGAACAAATGTTTTTTCCTCGAGCTTAGAAGGGCTCTTGGCAACTCCTGACATACAGTTGGTGCGAACGTTCCTCAGAAAGCCAAGACTTCTGATTAAAAACACACTCTAAATAAAACCTTTGCCGAAATATGTTAAAAAACTTTTAAAAGTTTTAAATATGCAACTTTATGCAATTTTCAGAATATATGCCAAAATATGCAATATAAAGTTTGAACCATAGTGCCAAGCTGTATGATAGGGTGGAAAATAGGTTTTCCGGGACGTACATATTAGCAATTAGAATATGCAATTGCATAGGAATCCGGACTCTACTTACAACAAAATTTTTTCTCAATATGAAAATAAAGAGAGAAGAGAAGAAAAAATAAACAATTTTTTTTTTTAATCTATGCTAATAGTTGCAGGCTATTTGACGGCCTATTAATGACTTAAATTAATCAAAGTTTTGAAAGAAAAAAGAAAAAATAAAATTAAAATATCTATAAATAGTTTGTTATTAAAAAATCTGGTGTGACTGGCGCAGAGCACACAACTTTCTCTTATCCTTCGGTAAGAGAAAGTTTTGCACCGTGCTGTTCAAACAAGATTTTTTTGTGTCGAGATATATTTAGTTTACCATAGCACCTTAGTTTCAAACTTGCGTTTTAAATGTTGGAAACTTCTTATTTAAAAAAGAAAAAAAAAACCGTTATCTCGGATTTTTTTGACGAGACATCTTACAACTGAGAGTGTGGAAGTTGGACAATAGATAAATTTTAAATAAAAAACTTGCGAATTCCTCTTTCTATCTCGCAATGCAAGAAGCTGAAAAAATACAATACATCAGTAAAGTACTAGTACTTTTTGGCCGATTTTGTTTAAAAGCTTATTTTCACGAGTTTGGAGGATGCCTAACTTAAATATAAAATTTCAACCTCGTAGCCCATTTACTTCATGGTTTAAAATCCATCTCTTTTCCGTAATCTATAGCGTAGCCTTTTTTTTATCTCAAATTAATAGAATTTAAACTTTTTTATTAATTTCATCTTGTAATTTGGAAAAAAATTAACTTATTTCAAAATTTGAACGAAACTTGTATCCCAATTTTTAATGAAATTTCTCCGATATCTATAGACCTTTATAATAATATCTCGGGCTTTAAAATATTCTTATTAAAAAAAAATATCTAGTGTGAGTGTCGCACAACAGACAACTTTCTCTTACCTTCGGTAATCAAAAGTTGTGTTCTGTGCATGGGCGTAACTAGAGTATTTGGCTGGGGGGGGGCATGGGACCAGCTATTCTCCGGTGGGCCTGGAAAGCCCCATATTTTCTCAATTTTTCTTGGGGCAAGGGGCTTTCTGGGGGAGGGGGGAAGCACGATCCTCCTGGGGGGCAGCCCCCTCGGCACCCCCCTAGTTAGACCCATGGTTCTGTGCTTGTCACACCAGATTTTTCGTGTCGACATATGTTTAGTTTCCGCCGATATATTAGAATTCAAGATGTAAAATTTATAAGTATGGGAAAATATTTATATTTTGTTATAGACATTTTTTTTTTTTAAGCCCCGCATAAAAATTTCGCCTGCTGAGAATCATAGTGGCGAATCGAGTTAAGTCTTGCAAACGTTAAAACGTCTTCTCTTTTGAGTGCCAAAGTGGCGAAAATATATTTCCATTCTTTGCTATTGATTCTGGCCTATTCATTTGTTGCCCGGCTATTTAAATGTATAAGTTATGATTAGGGCTCGGATTTCGCCCTATTTGCCTTTTTTAATTTATGGCTTAAAATTTAGGCCAATATGCGTTGTGTACGTTTCATGAAATTCTGAATAAAGTAAGAGGCATTTGTTAGTGCCTATAATGCCTATTTTGGCCTATTTTGGGTTTTAGTGCTTATTTCATCTATAAATGCCTTTTTTGGTGCCTATTTTAAGTTCAAATAGCCAATTTCATTTTTTTACAAGCTATACATAGCCTAAATTTAAATTTTTTTGAATTATCAAGAAAATATTTCAAGGGGGGTAAAGGGGGTAATTACCCCCCTCCCCCGAGATTAAAAAAAAAACTTTTTTCCAAAAAAAAAAAATTTATTTTTAATGTAAAATTAGTACTTAAAAATTTGATTTGTATTTATATTCTGGCAAACAAGTACAGATTGGGCCTTTAAATTACCGAAATTAAGAAAAAATTGTGTGCTGTGTCAGTCACCAGTCACACCAGATTACCAAAAATAAGACATCAATTTTTAAAATTTGTTTATATTATTTCTTAAATAATGCCTTTTAAGTGCCTATTTTTACAATAAATGCCTTTTTAAGTGCCTATTTTAATAATTTTTAGTGCTTAGTTGCCTGCCTTTTTTTCAGTGCATATAAATCCGAGCCCTAGTTATGATGGACTTATATTTTATAATATCACGATGATATATGTAATATTGTAATGTTGCTGTAATATTTGTTTATCTAAGATGTTTAACTAAACTTTTTGCTTCTTCAAAACCATGGCGCTAATGCCCTCAGGAGCTGATGCGCCCAAAAAGCCTCAACATCAACCAATCAATATAAAACTTTCAAACCCCTTTTCTCGAATTTTTGAATTTTGGACTTTGCCACTATGACTCTCAGCAGGCGATTTATAAATAAATGAGCCCTTCATTCCTCCAGAGCCCGGTCTATTTACACTACAAAAAATATTTAGAACACAATTTATGTATGTAAAATAATTTCTTTTAAATGTCGTTCATTTCTTGACGGTTTAGGAAGGGACGGGGCGCAGCAAAAAACCTATTGCACTTACAAATCCGCTCACAAAAAAAGAATCTGTTCCCTAGAACAAAGGTTTTTTCATAATCGAAGGGCATTCTATCTTTATCGCTTTCTAATAAGACGGGCTTCTGGTGTCAAACAAATTTTGTTATGATGTTCATTTTTAATATATTCGTTGAAATTGATAAAACGTTATTTTTTTATATTTACCAAACATTTTGTCTGTTAAAAAATTTCAAAAAAAATATTCTCAATAATTATACCTACAGTAAAAAGCACTAATTCAGCTCAAAGGCGATGTTTTTTAAATCTTTGTGGCAGGTGGATGGATAGATTCAAGGCTATTAGTATATACGTATACATCTATTATTTATTTAGGTAATAATAAATAAAGTCAACAAATTACGAATCGAAAAAGAAAGATAAATAAAAAATAAAAGATTTTCTCAAATTTATCGAGAATGGTAAACAAAATAAAAATAAATATATCATTTATTTATTATTTGATGTTTACTTAAATTGGACGTTAGGTCTCTAAAAGTTATTCATTTTCGAATGAATTCTGAATTTTTTTTTTTTTTATTTGTATTACTTTAATTAAAAGTCTTTTTGAAAAGAAAAAGGAGCCTGTGTACTGTGTCCTAAATTGTAGACTATTGGGGAAATTCGCCTGGGACCTATTTAAAATGTCGGATATGTAACAAAGCAAATTAACAAAACTATTAAAACAGTCTCTGGGAAGGACCTTTGTTTTCAGTGTGGTTATCTAATAAACGACCTAAATGTAATTTCCTTTCTAATATAAACCAAATTCCTAATTAAAAAAATCTAGTGTGACTGATCGCACAGCACATAACTTTCTCTTACCTTCGGTAATCGAAAGTTGTGTTCTGTGCTTGTCACACCAGATTGTTTTGTGTTGAAATATATTTTCTTCCGACAGTACGGTAAATATAATTTCAAGATGTAAAATTTATAAGTATAGGAAAATATTTATATTTTGTTACCATGGCAACCATTTCTCCTACCTTTCCTATGAAGTACAAGAGTAAAGTCGTCTTCTGAAGATTTCAATGGGAAAATGAGAATATATATTTTAAAGGGCATCTAAAAAAATTAATTTTTGAATTTTAATCAAAATCGTTGGAGCGAATTTTGAGAAAATCGAAAAAAAAAACTGAAAAACTGCAACGGTAGAGTATTAGCACTTTTTGATCGATTTTGTTCAAAAACTTCGTGTCAGGGGGTGCCTAACTTATAAATATAAAATTTCAACTTTCTATTTCTTTTCATTCTTGAGATTTTTGTTCACAGACAGATAGACACACACACAAACAGACCAAGTCGCGAAAACCAATTTTGCGGGACCCGCTTTTTTGGATTCAGATACTTCAAAACGTGTATACTTGGGGGAAATATGAAATCAATTTTTGAATTTCCTTATTTTACACTGCTCAAAAGTTTCCTTTTACAAAAAATATAAGATGTGCAAAGTTTGCCATCGATTCGAAAATTTTTTCCCAAGGCTCAAAGCCCTTGAAGTTGACAAAAAAATCGATTTTTTGCTCTCCCTTTTATTATCTAGGATTTGGGTTCAAATGCAAACGAGACTATGTGACTGGATTCGAGCCTTAAAGTGTTACCTTCAATCTTGGGGAAAGAAACAGTAGAGAGTTTAGCCATAGTAATTAGTGATGACGGTAAAGAACAATTAATAGGAGTCCAGAATTGCATTAGCTATTTTTGAGGCGCTTGAAGAATGGAGCCTTTCAGAAACAATTAAAGCTCTTTGTTTTGTCCCAAATGCTGTGAATACTAGTAGAATAAAGAGCATCTGCGCTTTTTTGGATAATTTATTATTTATTCTTAGCTTATTGACACTATATCTTGGAAATTGTTTTAAAAGTTAAATTTAATTCAAAATTGGGAGCTACAGCAGGTACTTCTACAAACATGTTCCAAAAATTTCAAATTGATAACAAAAAATTCAAAACGGATTAGGGATAATTATGCAAAAAAAATGTTAACTGATCAAGATGAAATTTAATAAAACAGAAAACATATCAGCTCAGAGATGACTATGGTCCCTGAGTTTTGTTAAGATGGAGGCCGAAATTTCTGGACTGAGGGTGGGGGAGGCAGTGGCACATTCAACGACGGGAGGCGAAAAGTGATATTATTGATTTATTATAGATTCAAAAGAGCATTAATAAAGAAATCTTTTAAGTTAAATATTATAATATTAGTATGAGGTGGTTAGTTTTTTTTTTTTTTTTTTTTTGTTTTTTTGGAATGGGTGCATAAGGTCCGAAGACCTATAAGCAAAGTCACATGCAGCCAGGAAGAAAATAAAAACAAAAGGAGAAGCATAAAGGAGAAGCATAAACTGCGGGAACTGTGAAGATGCCTGTTGAGGTTAGACTTGAAAGTCTGAAGATTGTAGGTTTTGGGGAAGATAGACGCAGGGAGCTTGTTCCAATCACGGGAGGTCATGGGGACAAAGGAAGAATGGAATTGATTTGTTCTGTTAGTCGTGATCTGAACAGCATAGGGATGCTGGGAAGATGCCTCTCTTGTGTTCCGTGAATATGTTGCATTGGGTGGGATAATTGATTTTAATTCGCCAGAGCATTGACCATGGTAATACCTGTAGAAGAGAGATAGTGAAGATACTCTTCTTCTATGATCTAGTGACTGTAAGGATGCAGTAAGGGTAGAATCACCTATCAGTCTAATTGCACGCCTCTGTATGGCTTCCAAGGAGGAGAGAGCGTCTTTCGACGCCCCTCGCCAAAGGTGGGAACAATATTCAAGACACGGCCGAATTTGGGCTTTATAGAGGATTAGGAGTTGTTGGGAGGAAAAGTAACGCTTCGTTTTGAATAGGAAACCCAATTTCCTTGCGGTAGATTTAACCACAGAAGAGATGTGGTTGCTCCAGGAGAGATCAGATGTAACTGTCACTCCCAGAACAGAAAATGAATCTTTGAACTCGAGACTATTATTGCTGTAAATAAGGGGAGGGCAAATCCTATTTTTTTGTCTAGAAATTAAATTAAAGTTGATTAGATCTTGTAGTAAGAAATAAAAAGAAAGAGCGAATGCAGCTATTTTTATTTCGTTTATAAGGCACTTCAAGCCAACGTTTCGGTCAGGTTTGCGACCATCCTCAGGGCTGAAGTCGCTCAATAAAATTCCTCATTCGACTTATTGAGTTTTGACACACTTCAGCCCTGAGGATGGTGGCAAACCTGACCGAAACGTTGGCTTGAAGTGCCTTATAAACGAAATAAAAATAGCTGCATTCGCTCTTTCTTTTTATTTCTTACTACAAAAATTATAATAATAATTAATATTTTTTCTGTCCAAATGGAGAGAATGTGAGGGGGGGGGGCGCTCTATAATTATTTTTCTTATTTTTTGTTAAATTGAAAGGCATGATAGAGAGGTTAACCGAATAAAAAATGAAAAACTTCGATTTTTCTTATAATAAGTTTCATATATTCTAACTTGATAGTAAGCAACTATTCAAGAGCGCGCGGGCTTTAGATCCCATTATCTCGGTAACCGTCACATTTAGGTCAAATATGATAATATCCACAATAAAAGAGCGTTAAATTTCCTTTCTGGTGGTACTATTGAAAATTTCATTTGATTTTTGGTTAAGATATTATAATAGAAAATATCAAAAATTTTAGCAAAGAATCAATTTTTTTGTCAACTTCAAGGGCTTTGAACCTCGGGAAAAAATTTTCGAATCGATGGCAAACTTTGCACATCTTATATTTTTTGTAAAAGGAAACTTTTGAGCAGCGTAAACAAAAGAATTTCTAAACAAATTTTTTTGCAGGTATAACCAAAAGCCTAAGTGTATACCCATCAAAATCTTGACATCAAATTTTTGACATGAAACCAATAATTTCTCTCTCTATATATTAACATATATAGAGGTAAGAGAAAGTAAAAATGAAATTTTGTAATAGATACATTCTAAGACTGGTGAGTTTTTTATGCTTTTTGCAGATAATATTAAGAGTAAGTAAATAAATTTCATTAGAAATTGTTTTAAAAAACAATGTATCAATATTAATTAATACAAAAGGTTTGATTCTGGAAAGTAAAGTACAAGTAACCAATTCTTGTAATTAGGTGCTTTCAATTTGGATTGATTGGTCCTTTTGAAGAGTTCTAATTAACGGGAGTCGACTGTATTTGTATATCTTTTTTTCTCTTTTTCTTTAATATAAAAATATACAATTTAATAATAAAAATTAAAATGTGTGTTAAATTAATTATTAAGAAAAAGAAAAGACTTGAAAGAATTTGTTGAAAAAAATTTTAACACTGAAAAAAAACCGACCTTGTAAATTTAAAGTGAAATCCCTTTAAAAATTTTCAACAAACCTTCCCATAAAATTAACAAATTTTCCTTTCATTTTTACAAGAAATCGCCTCAAGTTCTATATGACAAACTCATACCGTAAAAATGAAAAAATTTCCTTTTATTTTTACAGGAAATTTCATCGAGTTCTAATTCAAAAAGAAATCCTGTAAAATTGACAAGGTTTCCTTTAAATTTGACAGTAAAAACCTTTAAATTCTTATTTTACCTGAGAAAAAGGCAACTCCCTCCATACCTACCTACCTACCCATTGCTTCCTCTCTCGTCATTCTCTCTTAGCAGACAGTATGACTAGCTTGAGTTGACTAGGCAGCATTTCTTTTCCAGATTCATTCTTTGAATATTTGAAATCCGAGTTGATATCTTCTATCATATATACTTTTTTAATTTTGAAAAATATTTGTACTTTTTTTTTTTTATTCACGGCACGTCTAACAAAATTTTTTTTGTATCCTGTTTTTTTCTTACATATTATGGCAAAAAACCAAGGTACGTCTACAAAATATATTATGATTTTCTTTTAATATATTATTTATAATAAATTTTGTGCTTGACTTGCAGGACTTCAATGAAGACTATTTAAAATTATATCACATTCTAATTGAGTGGGATTTAGAAGGTCTGTTTCATACATTAAAAGGTAAATATAATGTTATAAAACAAAATGTAAAATGTTTCAAAATATTATCTAGTGTTTATACAATTTATTTTTTTTGAATAAAAAACTCTTGCATACGTTTTAGGCTTTTTCGGCCATTGACATTAGTGGGAAAAGGGTTCTTTCAGATAAAATTCCTTATTTTCAAGTGACAAAAGAACCGAATACAATACCTTAGCCCAAGAGGGCTTCTCGCTCTCTTGGTCAGGCCGACCTCAACAAGTTAAAAATTTAGAATATAAACAAATTTTGGTAGAATTAAAAAACAAACTTTTTTTTTTTTTCAGAATACAAAATCGAAGATTCAGCATCTACAAATGAACAATTCATCCTATGGTTCTGAAAATGACATTTCTATTTTTTTTTTTTTCATATTATCTAAAAATAAATACATATTTTTGATATTTTAATATGTTTCAAAACTTATTAATAGGCCTATTTATAAAATAAGACATCTTGATAATTCATTTCAAAAGTATTTATTTATATAAGTTTGGTGTACATTACAACTGAATTGTAATTTTTTTGTAATTAACTCGTAAAATAAAAAAACATTTTTTTTGTTATAATTTTGTAAATTTGATTTTTTTACATAATTTCCTTTATACAAAGAATCCTTTTAAAATTATAAGAAATCCTGTCAAATTGTTTTTGACAAAAAAATCATTGTAACTTGAATTTATTTCAATCTGCCACAGCTCGTCGGAACACAGGATTTTGGCGTGTTGATTAATTAAAAAATTTTTTAATTATTTTTTAAATATATGTTTGATTTTTCTCATGTCATTCGTAAAACAATAATGCATATCTTTGACCTGAGAAAAATTAAAAATATATTTAAAATAAATAATTAAAAAATCTCTTAAATTAATCAACACGCCAAAAACCTGTGTTCCGTCGAGTGTAGCTGTAGCAGATTAAAATAAATTCAATTTAAAATTAAATGAAAAATCATTTTAAAATTACAAGAAATCCAGTAAATTTAGTTTTGACAAAATATCCTTTAAAAATTACAGGAAATCCTGTCAATTTGGTTTCAACAAAATTTCCTTTAAAATTTACAGGAAATCCTGTCAATTTCGTTTCAACAAAAATTCCTTTAAAATTTACGGTAAATACGGTCAACTTCGTTTTAACAAAATTTCCTTTTAAATTTAAAGGAAATCTTGTCAGTTTTTTTCAACAGGAAAACCTTTTGAAATTATAAGATGCACCTTCAATTTCGTTTTAACAAGGTATCCCATTGAATTGACGAGAAACCTCATTGACGCATTTTCATTACGGTTTCGGAATGAATTGAAGGGATTTCCATTGAATTTACAAGGTTTTTTTTTTCAGTGAACAAATGAGAATTTGACGTAACTACCTGGTATCCAGGGGCGTAGCGAAGAGATTTTTCAGGGGTGGGGGAGAAGGCCAAAAATGCCAACTAAATTTAATCAATTTGCCATATGTACAATTCACATTCTTTTTCATCCTACATATATTAATTTACCCGAGGCCTCCTAGTCGCTATATGATATGTTTGAACGTTAAGTCCCCTCCCCCCTTCAATTTGCAATTTTAATATTAAAAAACTAAAGGACTAAACAAAATTTTTGATAGAAATATAATTAAGGCTAAATCTTTTTCAAATGAGAGATTCCAGTTTCGCTTTACGAGTATGATTCTGGAACGAAATATGCTCGTTAAGCGAGGTTTCACTGTACCATGGTACATAGAAATATTAAAGTTTCAGCCCAATTTGAGGCGATTTAGTAGTCCAAAACAGGGCTAAAATTTTAGAAAAATCGAGTTTTTCCAGTTTTTTCAACGTTGGACACGCCTAATAAGTAGAATCTTTTACCATTGGCATTGCTTAACTTTTGGAAAGTTAAAACTATAGAACGTAAACATACTTTTTTGCATTCAGGGATGGTAAAAATTATATTCAGGAGTGTCCTGAAAAAAAAAAAAAAAAAAAATGAAAAAATGCAATTTTTCTAAACTTTTACACGTGTTTTGCACAACTAAGCCACCTCCGATTGGGCTCAAACTTTACAGTATAGACCTCTATTTCTATGTATATCACTTTTTTTTACGTTTTTCTAATTTTCTTGAAATTCCCTTCAACCTTTTCTTTCAAGTTTTAAATCGTTCCTAGTTCCGGTATAGAAAACAACTTGCGCTAGGTCTCGTCTTCGGAAAAGGAATTTTCTGGTGAAATTTTTGTTTTTTACAATGATTTTATAATGTTCAAAGCCTAGTGGGCTTGCTTCCTGGTCAAACCCTCCCTCTCTTTAGCCTGGACCCACAGATTTAACTCTCCACTAATATTAAATTTTAATTAATGTGCAATTTTGTAAATTTAATTTTTATATCAATAATTACTTACAATGCATTTATATTAATAATGTCAAAAGGCCAATTAGTATAAAAATATCTATTATTTAAATTATATTTTTAAAATAATAATTTCTGATTATTATTAATTAATTTTATTGAAAATAATAATTATAATTAATTGTCTCCAGGCTTACGTATCGTCTGGGCAACTCCCTTAAATCTCATGATTAGGGACCGGATTTTTAGGTTCGATTCGGCTCGTTTTTAGGTTTTTGGTTATGGCCTAATAAAACCCATTTGGGGAAAAAAAAGTTTTAATTAATTTTAAATATGTACAGAAATTTGTAAAAAAAATATTATTTTAATTATAATTTTTTTTTTTAATTTTAAAAAATATAATTGAAAAATTTTTATGAGAAAAAAGTTTTATTTAATTTTAATGTACAAAAATAATTAAAAAGCAAAAAATACAAAAAATTACAGGTAGGCCTACCTAAAACATTATATAAGAAAATTAAATAATTTTGGAAGTACATAAAATGAAATACATAATTCTATAATTTTTTCTCAATCTAAAAGCAGCAATAAATTAAAAATAAAACTCGGTAGATGAGTTTTCTAATTTAGGTGATTTTAGGTGGCCCGAACCCATTTAGGTTTTTTTTTTAGGTTTTTCAAAATTTGGTTAAACAACTCCAGAACACATAAGTCGAAAAAGTAATTTGTCCATTTCGCGTTTGGAGTCAAGGAAAAAAAAAAGGTGAAAACCTAAGAATCCGGTCCCTACTCATGATTAAAGTTTTCTTATGAGGCACTGTCTCCTCTAAGTGTCCACTCAGTAATATTGCTATTCCTCAAATCTCTCCCTGGACTGTTATTTCTTATTTTGGTGTTTTTATTGATGTTTCCATTGAGGAGCAAGTTGGCTCGTTATATTTCTTTCAAATTTTAAATATTTTCCTATTTCTTCTATACAAATCAAATTCGCGCCCCTCGAGTATTCGTACTTTACGGATGTACTTTTTTTAGTTTTTTACAATTTTATAAAAAAAAGACCAAGCTCCTGCTCGGTCACTCCGGAACTTATGATTAATTGTGCATTTCAATTAAATCTTTATAAATTATTTCATTTCTTCTTCAATAGATGAAATTATCTGAAAGAGCCCGGTTTTAATTTTGATTGTTTAAAAAAACTAAATAAGATTAATCGAAAGAATTTATGAAACTCCTCAAGCCGTGTTGCTTTCTTTGAGTGATTAATTAAAATTGAACCACTGGCCTGAGAAATTCCCTTTTTGAGACCGAAATGCCTTTGAAATTATTTTATCTAAAATTAAAAATTCTTATTTCTATGGTCCAAAGATATATAGTGATTAGGTTGAGTCTCGTTCGACGTCTTTGGCTGCTGTTTGAGTTTGGCCTGAAAAAGGCAGCTACCTCGTAGACCGAAATGTCGTTTTTATAGGAAGTCAGACTCGACGATAGGATGTCAGCTCGCCGACCATTGTGTTTTATTATATTTGATTTTTATACATGCTTTCATTAGCTTCCTTCTCATTATATTATAAATGGGTTGACTTTGTCGAATTCCATCTTCACATTGTTATCATAAGATTATTTAGTAATATTAATGTCATCAAGCACCACACAAAGATAAATCATAAATAATCTTTGCAATTTGAGCTATATTCTGATTTATTTCCTTAAAAAAATATAATAATTTTTTTTTATGCTTTAAATAATTTATTTTATTAATTAATTATACATCCCGCCTTTCTTGTTGGTTCAATTCTTCGATTAATAATAAATTTACCAACATATTATTCAAATTTGTCTGACAGATCAAATGTGTGTGAAATGTATTGCTTCCATATCGAACTGTCAAAGTAAAAGTAACCTCACTTTTTGGTTAAAGGCGGCCATTTTTCATGAGCGCCTGAGCGGTGAGCGAAATTTAATGTCGGGAACCAGCGGCGAGCGGCGAGCGGTGAGCGTCAAAAGTTGTCGCTCTACCGCTCAGGCTTATCTAGCCAGCAGCCATCCAAATACATTGAAACCAATACATACAAAAAAGTTGAGCGAATTCGCTATGCCGCCCAACGCTCGTATCGTACCCGAGGCCTGAGATTTCTTTTATTTGTTAAAATATTTATACAATTAGATATTACTTCATGTACCCGAAAAAAGATATAAGGGTGTGCCGCCGGGATACAATCAAATATTTGATTGTATCTTCTTCTGTATTTATAGTTGAAGATACAATCAAATATTTGATTGTATCTTCAACTATAAAAACAACGTTTTTAAATATTATAACGCCCGGGAGCCGTGGCTCAGTGGGAAGACATTAGCTTCTCGCACCGGAGTCCCGGGTTCGCTTCCCATCCCAAGCGAGAAAAATTTATTTCATTTGATTTGACTACAAATCATTTGAAATAAATAGGGATGGGGTCTAAATGGCCTTAGATGCCGAGAAGGACCTTAAAAAAAAAAAAAAAAAAAAAAAATATTATAAGAAATTTTAAAACCTGTATATATATCATCATATTATCTAAATAGAATACATAGAATAAATAATGTCATCTATGTATCATTATACAGACTTAACCTCTCTCTCATTAGAACTGTTCACTGAGGATGGGTGAATAAATTTTACCCGAAACGTCTGAACGTTCACAGAGTATCGAGAGTGTTTTTCATTTTGGCTGCCTGCATTTCCATATCCTATTTACATATATTTCCAGCCATTAAATATTATTATTAAAAAGAAAATAAATTTATTTTTTTGAAAATTAAAAAAAAAAAAAATTTTTTTAATAGATGAAAATATAAAAAAATAAAATTTATTTTTTTTAATTAAAATATAAATTAATTTCTGTTAAATAAATTTTATTTTGTCAACTGGTCCTTGATTTTGCCCCTTGGCTACGCCCCTGCTGGTATCTGTTCATTCGATTAATGTAGAACGCAAAATAAAATCAACCTTCCCCGCAGCAAAAAAAATCTTTAAAATAATTATATTAAGACATTAAAATTTCAATTAATTTAAAGATTTAGATGAAATCAAAATGTTTATTAATTTTAATTATTGAAATTAAATTGCTTTAATTGTTTTTCTTTTTATTACTGGTATATGGCATCTTTAGGCATTCATCTAGACTCCTTTGTTAATACACTGCGCGTTCCTGATCTATTATTTTATTGAAATCTGAAACAATTCCGGTTTTAACCAAAGAATAGAATAATTGTAGTTCTGTTTTGGTAAGATGAATGCTATAGTAAGACAACGAAATCATTTATATAATGTTTAAATATATATATTGTTTAGGCTTTCACCCGGCTAAATTAGTTCGGTCAAGTTAAAGAGAGCGCCAGGGTCGTCAGTGTTGAGGCAAATGACTCATCTCATCAGCTTGACTATGCCTCAGCCGTCTGCCCATCATGCTTTCTTTCCTGTCATGGGGTTGTAACTCACAGGTTTTGACAGCTGAAAAGTTTCTCATGCAGTTCGACTGTGCCGCTAGCGTCGAATCTTGACTCCGCCCACCAAAGCCCCTTCCCTTCGTTTGAAAAGCAACATGCATCTCAACCATAGCTGCATCGTCACGAGCTGCATAGATAATTTTCCATTCCATTTTCCACAGGGGCGGATTAAAGGGGGGGGGGGCGGTGGGGGCGATCGCCCCCCCCCCCCCCGAAAAGAAATTCAAAAAGTTATAAAAACTAGCAATCTAAAGAAATTATGATTTCCGCTCTTTAATTTCAATTGAATTTGATACCAATCAATTTAAATAAATAGGAAAAGGGTCTAAATGGCTATAGATGCCGACAAAGTCCTTAAATTAAAAAAAAAAAAAAAAAAAAAACCGCCCCCCTACAAAATTGCATTAATCTGCCACTGATATTCCATACAAATCACAAGTGCTTTGTGAACTTGTAGATTCTCAAATTTGTTTTTCTTTTATTATTATTATTGTTTTTATCAATTTTAATTTATTTTATTAAAAAAAAAAGTTTTATAAATGTAGTATATGCAATGATACAGGAAAGGAAACTAGATTGCATCGTTTTTCTAGTTCGCCAAAGGTGTTTATTAAAGCTTTTGTGATTTGTATTATAATTATTATTATGGCAGTTTTTAATTATAAACCACATTTGTACAAATTATTTATTAAAAATAATATATACAAATGTGGTCTATAATTAAAAACTGTCATAATAATAATAATACAACCCACAAAGGCTATAATAAATACATTCGTGATATAAATCTGTTGATTTTTATTCCATTTTATAAATTTCATTCATGTTGAATGATAGCAATGTATCTTATACTTATTTATGTAGATAAATGTGAATTATAATGAGAAAAAAAATTAAAATCTCTTCACTGAAATTATATTTTTTCTCTTTTATTTTAATACCCTATGCTTCTATATATATTCGACTTCATTAAACAAGAATTTTTATTAAAATAAAAAAAATAAAAATATTAATATTTCAATATATTTTGGTATTGAATGATTTGGGAGAGCATATTGATGGGCGGAGCCAAGAGCCGAGCCATGCTTCGAACGCCACCTATATATCTGCCTCAGAAATGTTTGACAAGTTTTACAGACTTTCCAATCTATATTATCTGTTTCCTGTTTTGATTATCAAGGGAGCAACATGTTTTAGATCGGCCACTTTTGAGTGGCCACTAGGGGTATGACTTTTTGGCTTTTTTTTTTTAAGATTTCCTGTATCACGACCCAATGAACCTTTATCTATTAATGACTATAAATAAAAAATAATATAAAATAAAATAAATAAAAACTATTTAAAATTTAAGTTTTGACTGGGTTAATCCTCTGCATGATAATTTGCTATGCCAAATGGAGTCTTAATTTTTTTAACATAACACAAAAATAAGATGAAAATAAATAAAAATCTTCAGGACTATAAATTGGATGTAAAAGGGATGTAGAATATATTAAAGACATATTCCTGGGTAGCACGGGACCAAAACGGGATGTAAGATTCGTCCTGACAGTACGTACATAAGATGTGCTGTTTGGATCGCACGAGCCCTAGACAGGATCTAAACGGGACATCTTATGTACGTACGCAGGTGTGGAATCGGTACATACGATGTAGGTACATTGAGGGACAATATTATGTCCCACCCTGAGGCCTACCTCACTTTAGAGCCCTGCGCGTAGGCAACCATTTCTAGCGCTTTATATTATAGTAATGATATTTATTTTTTGGCAAATCATTTTTATTTAAGTATAAAGACAGAGACAGGGGCCCAAGGGGCTCAAGCCCCCTCCCCTCCCCTTAATGTTGAGGGAAGAGAAAATAAGTCATCTTTGTAATCAGCAATCCATTAAAATGTATATAAAGACTTATTGCTTGTATAAGCTTATATAAAGAAAAAATATTTTTTGACCCTTTGAGTAAGGGGTAGTTTATCCCATCTATATATTTTGTAAAAATAAATGACATTTTTGTAACGAGTGACCTTTAAAATGTATATAAAGACACATTACTTGTAATAATTAAAGTAAAGTTTTTTTGACACCTTAAGTAAGGGGTAGTTCACCCCATGAATGTTTTTGTAAAAATAAATGTCATCTTTGGAATCAGCATCCATTAAAATGTATATAAAGACATATTGCTTGTAATTACCAAAAAAAATATATTTTTTTGCTCCCTTCGGTAAGGGGTAGTTCACCCCATGTATGTTTTTTGTAAAAATAAATGCCTTTTTGTAAAACGCATATTTTTTTGATTTTTTGACATATGTTTTTCTTTATATTTCACACATCATAATCTTTTTTCAACTTTGTCAAGGGGTAATTTCAACCCCTTTCAGTAAAAATATGAAAATAATGAAGGCTATAGAAGAACATATGATGTATGTATAGTTTTAATTTTGTAAAAATCCGCCCAAAAAAAGATAATTATGGCCGCTTTTTTTCGATTTCAGCCCACTGTGCGGCGCTTGTTTTTAATAAAAATCTTTGACCTGATAAAGTTTGATTTCTTTTTTTTATTTTTGGTAAATAATTTCATCTTTGAAATATCATAACATTTTTACTTTTATTTTTTTTAAATTTGTCTAAGGTCTTTTTTTATATTTATACATGTACTAATTTTATTTGTTTTGTTTTAGTTGTTACTTCTCATTTGGAGAAAAAATTTAAGATGGACTTATTTTTTTTAGAAATTTGAAATTGATTAATTACTTGTTTTTTTTTCTTTTCGTTAATTATTTATCCATTTGTTTTGCCGCCCATGAAATTTGGTCCAAGGGACGCAAACGTCTTAATTATTATGGCTGATTTTCAAAAGATTTGGTCCAGTGGAAGCTAAAAAATCCATGGTTCGCGATAATAATTTACCGCTCCCTAGGGGCCGATTAACTCCTTGTTAAAACCTTCTAGGACTATAAATTTGCCAAACATCATCCTAATCCGATAAATATTTCCAGAGATATAAGCAAAATGAAAAGCAACACACACACGTGCGAACATTAATATTTTTTCAGCTGTGCCCTTCTTTTTCAATATAATTATCATTAGCTGCTTAGCTCTTAGCTCTTTGTAAAACCTACAAACTTACAAGCTTACAATATATTTTTTATTATCATCATATTAAAAACATATGATTGTAATATTTTATCTTTTTTTTTTTGTTATCAAATGTTAACATATCCCCTTTGTCCCTGGATTATATATGTATATCGATGTTTGAAAATAAATCCCATTTTGTTTAATTCCTTTATCAGGATTTATTCATGGCAGTGCCATTCTTCTTGAGGGTTCTTTTAGACCTGTACGCTCAATGGCAATGAATTTTTTTTTAACATAAATCGGCTTAAGTACTTTAATTAAAAATGTCTCGTGTGAACAATAAAGGGACAAAACATGAACAATAAAAAAAAAAATGGAAATGAGCGTTAAAAATATCGATACAGACAAACAATAATTTGAAAAGGGAATGGAAAGAGAGAGAGCTAGAGCGTACTATTAATTCATAATTCATTAATAAGGAGACGAAAGCATTTTAATTCGGGCTTTGCAGGGCTCTACAGGGTGGTCTTTGTGTCATTTGAATGTCGCCTTGAGACGGAGTTAATTTCAAGCCTTCCTGATGTCTTGGTCTCTTTTAATCATCTCTCTGGCTAATCTACACTTGTCTCTACAAGCCTTCATTCCATCTGCGGAATATGTCTCGAATCTAATTCACTTCCCCTACCAGCCCATCCAAACTGCAATATTTCGTTCCGTGACATACTCAACCTTCTATAATATTTAAAATATTAAATTAAAATATTTATTTGCTTAGTCAGGTGAGAGTTGGAGAAATAAAATATTCACTCTCGCTTTATTTTCATTGAAATAAGAAAATAAAAATCATAAATAAATAAAATTTTGATTCAAATAATTTTAATCATTTCGAATTTTTGTTGGAAAAAGGAAAAAAAATTACTGGTTTGGAAAAAATAACTTATAAATATAGTAGAAAGTACAGAAGGTAACATCCCGAAGTAATACAATATATTGATACAAATAAATGCATTAAAAATATATGAGCAGTGTTTTTAATTAATTTTCACCCTCATAATGTTTCAACTAGAGCCAACGGTTAAATTTAATTTAGAAATTACACAATCATTGGCTGATCAATCAGGAATCAGAATATGAAAAATAAAATGAATCAGTAAAATAAATAACTTTTGCTCAAAATTATGATTTTATATACAATTTTTGAATGTGTTAACTTCGTTATTTAAAACATAGACAACAGTATTTCCCTTTTATTCACAGAAAACGTAGGGGGTGAGAATATCTAATTCTACACTGAAGTCCATCAGTAAAGTCCCAAGTCAATTTATATTTAGAGCGAATTATTTAATCAATCTGTGCTTCATTTTTGACAAAATAAAAATAATCTAATTAGCTAGGGTTAATTATTTTTATTGAATTCTGTCCTGAGGAATAAAGGATGATTTATCAAATCAAACAAATGAACTGAAAAAAACATTTCATATTTCGTTAGCAAAAAAAAAAAAAAAAAAAATTTCATAATATCTTAAAAAAATAAATAAATTTTAAAGCGACATATCTATTATTAATTAACAACTTTGATTAAAAAATGAGCCTCTAGACGTGGCATCCATTTTTAGAGAATAGCTGGAGCTCTTTTTTTCGACACCGCGCCCTAATCCTGTTTGGCAGTACGTTATGAGTTCCATGAAAAGGATATAAAAATACAATTCTTTTTTTTTTTTTTTTTAATTTATTAAGTTCTAACATGTCACAATGATCTTCGAGCAATATATTATCTGAGAATCGAAAATTTCAAAATTCGAATATCGCAGAGGAAATTCAATTAAAAGTTTTTTTTCTCTCTCTCTCTCTCTCTCTCGCTTTTTCCAGACTCTCTTTTTTTAACAAGGAAAAATCAATTTTTATTATAAATATATTTCTGAATGTATTAGAGATTGACGCTTCAATGATATTTTAAAGATATTTAAATATTAATATTGCGCCAATAATGCGACACTTGAATATCCTATAAAAAAAAGAGGCGGATAAAATTGTAATATAATTAATTCCTAAATTTAAATTCAATAAATACACTATTAATAATTTTACTCTGCATATTTACTATTAGCCTTGACTCTAGTTTATCATTTCCAGAACAAACACATTCCTTTATGGAACGTTCCCATCTCATATTCTCATATAGTGTCTTTATTTATTTTTTAAATTATTATGTTATTTTATCATCATAATACTTATATTAACATTATATATAAAAATCTTATAATATGGAGATTGTGCGGTCAAGTCAAATGGTCCTAGTACTTTGGATTAATATATAGTATACTCTAATAAATTGGAATATAGAAATGACACATTTATACAAGACTACTCAATAATTAATTCCGCTACCCATCTAAGAAAAATTCAGGGATAAACTCAAGTTGTTTTCAAATTTATAGATCTAAAGGATTGTTCTATGATTTAAGCATCAATTAATTATACTCAAGGAAAAGTTTAGGCAGCGCCTCTGGAAATGTAAGCCTGCATGATTCATGCAAGCGTCAATATTGACCTTAGCTGCTCGCCCCTAAATGACCTGATTGTTGGTGATTAGGCTTTATGTCACCGAGATGTAATTTCACTAATTTCGTTTTTTTATTCATAAGTATTCAATATTAGATAGAAATCATGCCAATGAAACGCGTTTGATTGACGTCTAAAATATAGTCTAATATTAAAATAAATTATTAAAAAGCTCTCACTTAGTTATTTGAATTAATTTTATTTTTTAACAAATGAAAAAAATATAAGAAACTAATAACTGTAATCAGGGTCGTTGGAAGTGGGGGGGGGGGGTATGGGAATTCCAACTCCGCCCCCTCTGGGAGTTTTATTGAAGCATTCAAATTTTGCTGATATCTTATTATTTCTCATTAACTTATTTATAATTTTTCGGGATTTCAGCGGGGGGGGGGGGCGGGGCGGAGTTAGACTTTCCATACTCCACCCCCCCACACTGAAATCCCCAAAAATTATAAATAAATTAATGAGAAATAATAAGATATCAGCAAAATTGGAATGCTTCAATAAAACTCCCAGAATAAGACGTTTCCGCCTGAATTTATTTGGCCATCTTCAGTTATTGGAAATGATATTTATTTATTTATTTTCACACGCTGACAACAGCATAATGCCACTTATTGGCAGGTTACAAAAAAATAACATATCATACAATTTTCAATTTATTTAATTACATCCTTCAAAATTTTAGATGGCCGGAAGAAAAAGTCTAGTTGATTATATTCCCTATCAAAAAGCTCGCATCTCTTAAGAAAATTATTGTATTTCTAGGGTGCTGTAAATAGAATAGGTCGCGGCTTCGAGTGGTCATTAAAGGGGTGTGGAAGTTTAGAAGGGACAATGAATAAGGATCATCGACAATTTCCTGTACAAGACTTGTTGGAAATATTTTCCTACCTTTAAGTTGCTCGGCTTCAGGAGAGTTGGTTGTCAGCATGGGCGTAACTAGGGGGGTGCTGGGAGGAGGCCTGGCCCCCCAAAAAAAAGGCTCGTGCCCCCCCCCCCCAGAAAGCTCCTTGCTCCAAGAAAAATTGAGAAAATATGGGGCTTTCCGGGCCCACCGGAGGTTAGCTGGTCCCATGGCCCCCCCAGCCAAATTCTCTAGTTACCCCCATGGTTGTCAGGTCAGCTGTTGAGCATTTTTGACTGACAATTGTGAGCGAGGCTCGAGTGCTCGAACACAAGCGGAGAGGTAGGGGAAATATTTCAACTCAAAATTGGTTTTATATATTTAAAATACCCCCGACCTCATTTGTTAAAATGATGTTAGAATTTGTAACATCTAATTTTAAATCATCCCAATCTAAACCTAAACGCCAGATTTCTTGAATTATAATTTTTGCTAAAAATATTGTAGGCGACACTAACCCTAGGGGTTCGAAGATTTTCGAAAGATTAGATAAACTAGATATTTTAGTACATTTTATTTCAAATGTTTCGATATGATAATTAAAATAGATATATTCCATATATCGTTATCTGAGACAGGGTTTTCTATTATGGACATGGACCGGATATTAAGATTGGTTTTATTTAGATGGGTATTTAATTTACCAATGATACAACAGCCAAAAATGTTGCCCAGGAGGACCTTTGATCCAGTTCCTAAGTATTGATTGGATAACTTTCTCCCCCAATTAAAAAATCAATAGGATTTTTTTTAAAGAAGCATGGATCAGCAAATTTTAATGATTTTGTGTGATCTGGTATTTCATTAATTGCATTAAGTGGTATATTTTTAATTATCTAAGGATCAACTATTGCCTCAGTTTTTAATTGAGGCTCATTAGAATTGATTGGAGATATAATACATGTTATTGTTCCTTTGGGACGAATTACACTATTGTCAATCCCATTTATTAAAGGGAACATGGGTTATTAAAGTGAAACTTTTATTTTATCCTCCCAAATTTTTTGGCTCTTCTATCAGCATGTCGTTACAAGCCGTGGCGTCAAGTGCCGTGATGCTACAAGTCATGACGTCACAATCCGTGACGACAAAAATAAGAAAGTTGAAATTTAATATATATATATAACGAATTATAAAAAAAAATTGTTAGATTTAATAATTCAATTTTTAAATTGATAAAATATAATTTTTAAATTAATTTAAAATGATTCAAATCTTCAATCTATATATATATATATATATATATATAATTGCGGTGTGTCCGTCTGTCTGACCGCCCGAGGCAGCTGGCGGGGGGTCCAGGGGGCGTAGCCCCCTGTCTAGACGCCAGCCAGTTTCCCATAATTACGAAAGGGCGAAGGTCCGCCGCAGGCGGGTCCGAGCCAGCTGGTGGGGGGCTCCAGGGAGGCGAAGCCACCCTGACTAGACGCGCCGCCCGCCGAAGACGGGCGGCGCGGCTAGTTACCAAATAAATATTGTTCACGGTTTTTAATATGCCTCTATTGATTTCCCATTATCATTCATCATTTTCCAATTATTAAGTTAAGATTAAAAAAGCGATTTTAATACCCATAATTGAATAATTTTCTGAAAATTTTCAGTTAAACGCATACGATCCGAAAAAAGTTTCACTTGCATCGTGGTTTCATAAAACCACACAATGATTTTTTTTTTTAATTTTAATAAGTTAGCGAAATTTGAGGTTATAAAACACTCTTCAGCTCCACTATCTAAAAGTGCTCTAGCAACACGAATATCGCCATTATTATCTTTGATTTGTATTAAGACAGTAGCTAATAGCCTGGTAGAGAGTTTTGAATCATTTTGAGTTTTACTAATACAACTTTGCACATTTTGATGTGAAGTTTTAGGTTCTTTATCTTTTGGTGGGTCATTATTTTGTTTAGGGCCGGTTTTTTCATTTTGGGTAGAAAGAAAACCTATGGGTAGTGTGCAATGCAGAAACCCTCTTCCTGAGAATAAACTCTCTTCAGTATTAAGGGTTTTTTGAAGTTTGCTACTAAATAAAGACATAACATATAAAAATTATTAAAAATAAAAATTGAAATTAATTTAAATAAATATTATAAATTAAAATAATTAATTTAAAAAAAATTATTTTTTTACTAAAATTTAAAAATTGAAATTCTTTAGTTGAAGCTTCGTCTCGCCAGAGTGCGCCAGAGAGAGTTGGCCAACCCTCGAACATAGTTTCAACTTGGATATTAGAATATATTCAAATTATCATCTTCAACACCTTGCCAAAGATCCTAGAAATATAATCCTGACTGACATAAAATGAATAATGACAAAAAAAGGGATAGAATGAAGAATGCCTCTGTTATTTTTATGCGTGAAGATAGGATGCTGGTGCCAGGCTTGTGTTTCTAATATCATCCCTTTGGTAAATCGTACCCAGAGCTTTTGGCTCAGACTAATTTAACAGAGACCTTGGCAAAAAATTCAACATATATACATATACATTTACTCCAAGGCTGGGTTATGCAAAATGAAGCAAATGGATGCCTCAGATACCAGTGGACCTAACCTTTTGCATATTGTAAAATATATCACATCTCATCAGTTTATTGTTAAAAGAAGTTGAATCAAAATTAAATAAACTGATGGGATGTCGTATATTTTACTAAAAGAATAAAAATGAAGAGGGTTTCTGCACTACAAAAAAGAGCACTTTAACAGAGACTTCACTAACTACCCAAACATGAAAAAACCGGCCCTTAGTGAAATGTAGGGTAGTATGATAAGTCCTGTTACAGATTAAACAGAGATGTTTAGATAGGCACATTAGTTTTATGATTTTTATTTAAATTTAAACAATTTAGGCATAAGTTTATAGCCTTAATTTTTTCTAATCGTTGAGGGGATGATAAAGCACGGTATTGTGGACACTGATAGATTAAATGATCATTAGATGAACAATAGAAACAATTTTTTTATCTACTTTGACTGAAGAAGCTAAACCACGACGTATCGATATATTACTCGTAGTTTTAGGGAAGGGTTTGGTACACCCAGGAGTTGAGGAATAAGAGAGAGTGGTAAACAGGAACATAAAACGGTAGTCAGTGGCTAGCGCTTTATATCAAGAAACAAATAATTATTTTTTGACCCTTAGAGTAAAGGGTAGTTTACTCCAAGTATGTTTTTTGTAAGAATAAATAAATTTTGATAAAATCGGAAAAAACTAAAAAAGTACATCAGTAAAGTACTAGAATATTTGGCCGACTTTGTTTAAAAGCTTATTTACACGAGTTCGGAGGGTGGCTAACTTAAATATAAAATTTCAACCTACTAGCTCATTTCCTTCATGATCGAAAATATCCACACACACACACACACACAGAACAGTTTGCGGGACCCACTTTTTATTATTACAACGCTTTTATTAACTTGCTTTCCTGATTTTCCGACAAATCTGCAAATCGAAATTACGACCAGTTCTACTTAATCTAGAGCTTTGAAATTTCATACACATATGTAACTCCCGTGACAATGCAATATTTGATATGTGTCTCATCTTTGTATGTCAATTAATTTCAAAATGGCGGCCGATCAAAAAAAGAGAGGAGTTTTATAATCAAAATTTCTCCTATTTATAATTAATTTAGAGTTTTGAGCATTTGCAGAGGTGTTAAATAGACACTAATTTACACTACAAAATGTGCTATTCAAAATATTTAAAAAATAAATAGAGGGGGTGAAATTTATAATCAAAATTTCTCTTGTTTGGTCCGCAAAGATACAAATTGACTTATTCTATCCTAGACATGTATATTTTATTTGTATATAACTCATATATATTAATATATTATTACAAAAACTATAAAAAGAGATAAAATAATATAAAAAAATTTAAAAACAACGCTTTTATAAATGTACTAAAAAGGGATAAATAATTTTGTATAAGTTCTTTAAAATTATATTAAAAATAAATATGTTTTTAAAACTACAAGGGTTGGGCTCGCAAATTTGCAATCTCTTACAATTTCCATTGCAGAGGATTCACTAACCTTAACGCCCTGGGAAAAATTTTGGTCCCGCAAGGGAAAAAAATGTTTCGGCAAAAAATTGGCATTTCGCAGGGGGAAAAAATGTTTCGGCAAAAACTGGCTCTCTAAAAAAAAGGTAAAATATTTTTTCGGCCGGGAAAAAATTTTGGTTCCGCGGGGGAAAAAATGTTTCGGCAAAAAATTGGCATTCCGCGGGGAAAAAAATGTTTCGGCAAAAATTGGCTCTCTAAAAAAAAGGTAAAATATTTTTTCGGCCTGGGAAAAATTTTGGTTCCGCAAAAAAAAAAAAAAAAATGTTCCGCGGCGGCAAACTTTGGTTCCGCGGGCGGTAAAAAATTTTTACCGACTTTCGAGAAAAACCGGTTTTTTTTTTCATTATCGAGGTCGGTAATGAAAATCCATTACCGTCCAGCCCTACCCGTGACAATGCAATATTTGATATGTGTTTCATCTTTGTATGTCAATTAATTTCAAAATGGCGGCCGATCAAAAAAAGAGTTTTGTAATCAAAATTTCTCCTATTTATAATTAATTTAGAGTTTTGAGCATTTGCAGAGGTGTTAAATAGATTTTACACTACAAAATGTGTTATTCAAAATATTTAAAAAAAAAATAGAGGGGGTGAAATTTATAATCAAAATTTCTCTTTTTCAAAATACAAATTGACTTATTCTATCCTAGACATGTATATTTTATTTGTATATAACTCATATATATTAATATATTATTACAAAAACTATAAAAAGAGATAAAATAATATAAAAAAAAATTTAAAAACAACGCTTTTATAAATGTACTAAAAAGGGATAAATAATTTTGTATAAGTTCTTTAAAATTATATTAAAAATAAATATGTTTTTAAAACTACAAGGGTTGGGCTCGCAAATTTGCAATCTCTTACAATTTCCATTGCAGAGGATTCACTAACCTTAACTCACAGATACAAGATTACAACAAACAAAAAAACAATCTAACTGGTACATTTGAGTCACTTTTATAACTGTTTGGCCTAACTAGGCCTATTAATACAATTAACATTTGCAAATTCCGCGCCCAACGCTTTTAGTTTTTAAAAACATATATTTATTTTTAATATAATTCTAAGAACATATACAAAATTATTTATCCCTTTTTAGTACATTTATAAAAGCGTTGTTTTTAAATATTTTTTTTTAATATTATTATATTTTGGACTCAGTGGACCTCGAAACATGTACCGTTTATATCCATCAAAATCTCGACAGCAAATTTTTGACATTATCACAATACTTTCTTTCTCTCTATATTTCATATATAGGGTAAAAGAAATTAAAAGGAAATTTCTTAAGAAAATGTAAACAACAAATAAAGTAAGCCAAGTGTAAGAAGTAGGGTAGGCGAAGGAGAATAAGTACTTTAAGGGTTGCAAAAGACTTGGGTGTGGAGTAGATGGTCTGTGGTGTGGAGGAAGGGCCGGAGGAAGCGTAAGGGGTGAAACAACTAACCCTTCGGCGCTTAAGTACGCGCCCATGCAGAAACAATAGATTTAAAGTCAATTATTTCGGATGTATTTATACACCGTTCACACACACACACACGCCGAAATTGTTGTCCTGCAAATAAATTGTTCAATTTTTAAGTATTAGTGACAAATAGCAGGGTTTGTTTTGGTGTTGAAAAAATTTTTTTTTAATAGCCTATGTTTGTTGTTTATTTAAAATGGAGAATGTGGTATTTGCAGTTAGATTCTTCATTCATGAAGGAATTGAGCTATGAGGCTGAAATTTTATATTTAAGTTAAACACCTCCCGGGACCGGAAAAATAAGCTTTTAATCAAAATCGGCCAAAGAGTACTAGTACTTTACTGATGTACTTTTTCAGTTTTTTTCGATTTTCTCAAAATTCGCTCTAACGATTTTGATTAAAATTCAAAAATCAATTATTTTTTAGATTCTCTTTAAAATGTATATTCTCGTTTTGCCCTCAAAATTGTTTGAAGCACACTTTACTCTTGTATTTCATAGGGAAGATAGGAGAAATGGTTGCCATGGTAACAAAATATAAATATTTTCCCATGTTTATAATTTTGACATCTTAAATTTCTAATATATTGGCGGAAACTAAATATATTTCGACACAAAAAATCTGGTGTGACAAGCACAGAACACAACTTTCGATTACCGAAGGTAAGAGAAAGTTGTGTGCTGTGCGCCAGTCACACCAGATTTTTTTGTTTTCATTGGATTATATATAATTTTTTTTGTCAATTGTGCAAGTAACATTAAATATAAATTTTTTTAGGACATATTTCATAAATAATACTATATTATAATACCCCCCTGGCACGTAACACAAACTTTTTGAACAAAAGATTAATAGTACTTAATTGATGTACTTTTTCAGCTTTTTTGTCCATTTTTACACAATTTGCTCTAAAGATTTTGATTAAAATTCATAAATTAATTTTTTTTTAGATGCTATTTATTAATTGTTTTAATCTTTTGCTTTCGATTGGATGTCATTTGTAAATAAGCATATATACTGTATTCCAATTTTAATTATTGTATGTTTTTACGTAGTGTGAACTTCTGCATATTTAGGTCGTTAATAAATGTACCGGTATTTATTTATTAAGATATAAGATCAAAATACCAATTTTCCAAAGTTCAAAAGGTCTATACTGTACATCAAATAAATTTATTTTTCTTAGAGCGTTATAAATTTCTTTTTGATTTATTATTTGGTCTGTTGACTAATCTTTAAGGTCTGTGCTAAAACAGAGAAACAATGAGGAGGGAAAGGCATATTTTATCATTTTAGACATTTATGCAATTGTCCATGCCAAAACGATCTGAAACCGAGCGTCAGAATCCGCATCAAGATATCATTCTGTAATCTTGGATGGCCTCATCTTTCTTGAGAGTCGGCCCTCTCTCAAAAGCAGCAAAGATTATCGCCCCGGATACAGTGAATGGCGGATGCTAGGGAAAGGAGGAGGGAGAAGCGGAGGGGATGGATGCAAAAAAGGCATAGCTAAAACTTTATCCTGGCTTGTTTGTACCTCATGTGCCTGATTTATTATGAACCTAAAATATAAAATAAGAGAAAAAGCAAAACGGCTAAAGAAAAAATGGGCAAAATGCCAACGATATGAATTCGGGGAAGATAGCCGATAGCCAAGTAAATAGTTCCAATCGAAGCAGTTGGAGCTTTATGAATTTCATATGTGTAATTCGTTAATTTTATAGAATTCCCCCAATACTTCAGTTTAAATAAAATTTTATATGCTTATTTATTACTATTTTGACATTTCACGAAAAACTGCAACTTAAGAAAGAAATATATTACGTATTTGAACTACTTTTTATAGTTTGAATTTTTATTATATAATCAACAAGATAAAGAAAAGTGAATGATGAGAAAACATTATTTATTTGTTAGAGGATGGATTTCATGAGGAACTGCTTGCTTCCCAGTCACTCGGTTCAAACTTCTCTGCAGGTCCCGAGTAGTGATGGGCCGGGAATCAAATTTGTTTTATCAGGTACTGGTTGATACAGGTCTCACTCGTTCTTGACCCTTAGAGTAAAGGGTAGCTTACTCCATGTATGTTTTTTGTAAAAATAAATAAATAAATTTTGATAAAATCGGAAAAAACTAAAAAAGTACATCAGTAAAGTACTAGAATATTTGGCCGACATTGTTTAAAAGCTTATTTACACGAGTTCGGAGGGTGGCTAACTTAAATATAAAATTTTAACCTACTAGCTCATTTCCTTCATGATCGAAAATATCCACACACACACACACACACACACACACACAGAACAGTTTGCGGGACCCACTTTTTATTATTACAACGCTTTTATTAACTTGCTTTCCTGATTTTCCGACAAATCTGCAAATCGAAATTACGACCAGTTCTACTTAATCTAGAGCTTTGAAATTTTATACACATATGTAACTCACGTGACAATGCAATATTTGATATGTCTCATATTTGTATGTCAATTAATTTCAAAATGGCAGCCGAATAAATAAAGTGGGGGTAAAACTTTATAATTAAAATTTCTCCTATTTATAATTAAGTTAGGTTTTGAGCATTACCAGAGGTGTTAAATAGACTTTACACTACAAAATGAACTCTTCAGAATAATTAAAAATTAAAAAAACTCAAAATATCGGTCAGCTTATCACTAGGGCTCGGATTTATAGGCACTAAAAATCTTTAAAATAGGCAGGCAACTAAGCACTAAAAATTATTAAAATAGGCACTTAAAAAGGCATTTATTGTAAAAATAGGCACTTACAAGGTATTATTTAAAAAATAATATAAAAAAATTTAAAAAATTGATGTCTTATTTTTGGTAATTTGGTGTGACTGGTCGCATAGCACACAATTTTTTCTTAATTTCTGTAATTCTGTACTTGTTTGCCAGAATATAAATACAAATCAAATTTTTAACTACTAATTTTTAAAATTTTAAATTAAAAATAAATTTTTTTTTGAAAAAAAGTATTTTTTTTTCAAATCTCGGGGGGGGGGTAATTACCCCCTTTACACCCCCCCCCTTGAAATATTTTCTTGATAATTCAAAAAAATTTTAAAAGGCTATGTATAGCTCGTAAAAAATTTAAATTGGCTATTTGAACTTAAAATAGGTACTAAAAAAGGCATTTATAGATGAAATAGGCACTAAAACCCAGAATCGGCCAAAATAAGCATTATAGGCACTAACAAATGCCTCTTATTTTATTCAGAATCCCATGAAACGTATACATATCATATTGGCCTAAATTTTAAGCCATAAATTAAAAAAAGGCAAATAGGGCGAAATCCGAGCCCTACTTATCACATTTCTATTGTTTGGTCCGACAAAGTTAGCGATCGAAATTATGACCACTTCTAGTTAATCTAGAGCTTAGAAATTTTACACCCGTATGTAACTCCCGTGGCAATGCAATATTTGATGTCTCATCTTTGTAGATCAATTAATTTCAAAATGGCGGCGGCCGATCAAAAAAAAGTGGGGGTAAAACATTATAATCAAAATTTCTCCTATTTATATTTGGTCCGAAAAATTTGCCGATCGAAATTACGACCAGTTCTAATTAATCTAGAGCTTTGAAATTTTATACACCTATGTAACTCCCGTGACAATGCAATATTTGATATGTCTCATCGTTGTATATCAATTAATTTCAAAATGGCGGCCGATCATAAAAAGAGGGGGTGCAATTTATAATCAAAAATTTCTCTTCTTTTAAATTGCAAATCGACTTATTGTATTGTGTATATGTATCTTTTATATATTTACTAGCCGCAAGGTTCGCCTTCGGCGAACCTTGCTAGCCAGGGGCTTCGCCCCCTGGACCCCCAAGCTCGCCTACCGGCGAGCTTTGCTCGCCTTCGGCGAGCAATTGCCCGCGTGCACGGCCATCGTTGAAACCCTGAAATTCCGGGAGCGTAAACCTTCTTAATTCGTGGCCAACCCTCAACATCGATGCCTCGTTTCTTCTTTAGCGCAAAAAACAAACTGATATCTCTATCCCTTTAAAAGTCATTATAAAATTAAAAAAAAAAAAAAACTCCAAAATGAGAATTCAGTGCTTTTAAAATTAGAATTTGAAGCTTCGTAAATAAGGCCAAGGCAATAAATGTAATGTATCAGACAAATTATAACTTTTTTGGAATTAATAAAAAAAAAAAAAGTTGAGATTTAGGTAAATTGAAAAATCCTAAATTTCGTAAAAATGGGGAAGGGAGGGTGGTTCGGTTAAAACCACAGGTTAAAACTAAAACCGGTTACACCAGATTTTTTGTTTCAGGATATTTTTTCTTTTTTATTTAATTTAAATACTAAGGCCCGAGGTCACTAAATAACTTTACATCCCTTGAAAGATATTTATTCAAGAAACTTAAATCGAAAAAATCATGTTGATGTATTATTTAAATTGATATCTTTTATCGTTTAAAACATAGTTTCTCATACTTATTTTGCTGACTAAAAAGAGGGGAGAGGGGGGACGTGATTAGCGAGTATTTTTTTTTTATCTGCCCACGCGATTTCTGCACCATCTCAATGCCACATAATTTTCTCTTGGTCATGTACGGCCCCCTGAAAGTCTCAAACGCCCTCAGGAGGGAGGGGCGTTATCGCCTATGTTGAGAGCCTATGGTTTAAAAGATGTTAAAGGAAATATAATAGTATTATTCTAAAATTTTATAAAATTTAAATTTCTTCAAAAAAAATTATTAAATCTCACAAATAGATTATGTTTATTAAAATTATATAAATTCTAATAATATTAAATAAATTAGGGGTTTGAATTTGTTTTGGCGGGTGGGAGGATAGGGGTGGGGCCATGAATTTCGAAAATTCGCTTCTTAAATGACGCCTACGCAATAAAAGTAATCTACATGCCAAATTTCAACTTTATAGGTATTATAGTTTAGGCTGGGCGTTGTCATCACTTAGTAAGTCAGTCAGTCAGTCAGTCACAAGTCTCTTTATATATATAGAGATGGAGAAGAGAAGAAAAGTGTTGGGAAAAAAATGCATTTTTTACAAAAATGATGAATTGTGGTACCTAGCGACCGAATTTCAAAAAACAACCCCAAAATTAATTTTATGAGATGGGGGGGGGGAGAGAGGAGGGGGAGCTTTAACGTAGAAAGCATATTGATATCTCATTTCAGTAAAAAGTTCTAAAAATCCGAATTTTTTACAAAAATGGCGATTTGGGGTACTTTAGGGCCGAATTTCAAAAAACCCTGAAACAACGAAGTTAGATATTCTTCGAAGGAAGGTTTTAGCGAAGAGAGCAAATTGATATCTCATCTCGTTTAAGAGTTATTAAAGAAATAGTAAAATCAAAATTTTACCCAAAAATGTCGATTTGGGGGTCTTAAAATCGGAATTTCGAAAATTCGCTTCTTAAATGACGCCTACGCAATAAAAGTAATCTACATGCCAAATTTCAACTTTATAGGTATTATAGTTTAGGCTGGGCGTTGTCATCACTTAGTAAGTCAGTCAGTCAGTCAGTCACAAGTCTCTTTATATATATAGAGATAACTGATACGTATTACTATTTTATTACAAAAGCTAAAAAGAGGTAAATAAAAAAATAAAAAAAAATATTTAAAAACAACGCTTTTATACTTGTACTAAAAAAAGAAATATAATTTAGTATAAGTTCTTCAAAATTATATTAAAAATGAATATAGGTCACTAAAACTAAAAGCGTTGGGCGCGCAAATTAATAATTTTTTGCAATTTCCATTGCAGAGGATCAACTAACCTTTATTCACCGATGCAAGAATAAAAAAAAATAAATAAATAAAAAAATAAAATAAATAACTAGTAGGCCTACATTTGAGTCACTTTTCTAACTTTTTTGCCTAACTACCGGGCAAGTCTATGGTATTAAATTGTATTCATAAAACATATAATAGGCCTATAATACAATTAAAATTTGCAAATCCTGAGCCCAACGCATTTAGTTTTAGTAACCTATATTAATTTTTAATATAACTTTAAAGAACTTATACAAAATTATTTTTCTCTTTTTAGTACAAGTATAAATATTTATTTCTAATTCAATAAATTTAATCTAGGTTATATGTTTCAAGGCTTTATTTAAATTTTAAATTTCAAAATCAAATTAACATTTTAGAGTTTTTTTGAAATCAAAATAAATTTAACACTTTATGTACATTTCGGCATTGCTGCCATCCTCAGAAGTGATTTGATTACACTTGAACACTTCTGAGGATGGCAGCAATGCCGAAATGTACATAAAGTGTTAAATTAATTTTGATTTCAATAAAACTTTAAAATGTTAATTTGATTTTGAAATTTAAAATTTAAATAAACCCTTGAAACATATAACCTAGAGTAAATTTATTGAATTAGAAATAAATATTTATAATGTTTCAACTAGTGCCAACGGTAACCAGTTTAAATCTACAATTATAAAAGCGTTGTTTTAAAATTTTTTTTTATAATATTTTTTTTTGTTCTATTCGATATGCTACTATGTACTATTTTTTTAAAATTATATCAATAAATATAATATCAGCACTTACTGCTGTTTTTGCTTGTCTTTAATTGTTCGAAAAAATTGACCGATACGAGCAAGTATCAATACTTTTCATTCGATACCGAGTAGGTACTCGATAATTTGCGACCGATACCTGTATCGAGTAAAAGTATTGATCGATACCTCAGTGGTATCGTTTCATCCCTAGTTCTAGCTTCCCATTGATACAAGTATCTGATACGAGTATCATATTAATTATTGTATCAATGTGAAACTATCGATAATAAATCCTTTAACTTGATAAAAAGTATCAACATGAAATTATCAAAATATATTAGAACTTTTTCGCCTTTTATTTTAATTGTATGTATGTAATATTTAAAATTAAAACATTCACAAATCTCGTGGTCTGACATAAATAATAAAAGAATATTGTTTTAGGTTTAACAATATTCTTTTATTAATGACAAGTGTAAAATAAAAGCCTATACAAAAAAGTGGTTAAATATTTTTTTAAAATAGTTTTAATTTTTTCTTTTAGAATATCTATAGGGTTACGACAATGGTTGAAAAAGATAGGTCGGAACATCATACTTTTTTCAATTTCACGAAATAAGATTTTGAGACAACCAGTGTAATTGCCTCGCTTAGTTTTGTTCTTTTTAATATACTGCCCTGGTTCGACTTTGTGTTTTTGCGTTATGCAACACTTCAATGCTAAAAGGAATTCCATTTTTGGATTATTATATAATGCTCGGGAATATTTTATAAATCGTTATTTGCATCCGATAACTACTATGAATTTTGTTGCTATAGTGCAGACATCTTTTTTTTTACATTGTGCAGTTTTATGTAAAAGAAATTGATCCATTAAACGAGAGAGGGAGAAAAGATTTAATGGCGAAATAAAATATTCCCTTCTAAATATATGTGAAAAAGAAGTTTTAAAGAGGGAAAGGGATTCGATGAATTTCTTAGCTTTACCGAACGACTAAAAAAAAAAAAAAACAACGGGTCTCGGGTCCCAAGTCCCTAGTCCCGAGCGACTTCCGGACTCTGAAACGGAAAAGGCACAAGCAAAAAATATTTGCTAATGCGCAAACTCTTCAAATCACTTCATTCTATGGCTTGGTAAACAAAATAGATTCTGTCGAGTCTCTTTTTACTTTTTTTTTTAAAGAAACATGATTTAAAAAGGAATTTTAAAAAATCAAACAAAAAAGTATAATTAACAAAAAATATCTAATATATAAAACTTCAAGAGTATTCCGAACGGTTTTTTATTAATTAATTATTAAAATATTTTGTCAAGTAAGTTATTTAAATTAAATAAAAAATAAAGGCAAAAAAATAAAAAAAATTTATTTTACTAACTTTCCTATAATAAACGTTGAGAGGAGGGCAGAGGCAGCCAGGGGAGCCAAAACTAAATAATTCTGAATTCTACAACAATTTTTCGAAGACGTTTCGGTGCATTTATTAGTGCTCCATCATCAGCCCTTTAATTGTTTTTTTTTATGCTCAGAGTTAGTCTATACGGTATATGCTTGGTATATATTACATATGTTTTAAATTGTTGACAATTGAACATCTACCTGGTATATTGTTGAACTGGCATCCAATGATTGGTCACCCAATAGAGTGAATCATATGAATCATATAATTCAAACTATTGGGTGACCATTGTCAATCATTGTAGGCCAGTTCAACAATATACCAGGTACATGTTCAATTGTCAACAATTTAAAACATATGTAATATATACCAAGCATATACCGTATAGACTAACTCTGAGCATAAAAAAAATTAAAGGAATGATGATGGAGCACTAATAAATGCACCGAAACGTGTCCGGAAAATTGTTGTAGAATTCAGAATTATTTCTTTTTGGCTGCCTGTAGTTTGGGAAAAATATCAATTTGTTCATTTCAAAATGGCAGTCTTTTTTTGAAAAATTTGCAAATAGCCCCATTTTGAAACAGATTAATTGCTCAAATATCCTTCCCGAACTAGAAATTTGCATGAGTATTTTAGTTTAGATTAGAACCTCTGAAACGACTTAACCGATTGAGTTCAATTTTTGCTCTAAATTTCCTTTCAAATGGAGGACATTTATTTTCAAATTTTAAATAGACTATTATTTATTTCCAACTAGGACTTTCCGAGGTCTTTGTAAAAATTAAACTCAACTGGTCGAGTTCATCTAACGATATAAATTATTTAGTAACAAAACAAAATGGCGGATATCTGACGAAGAACCATTTTCGGTGATATGTTTGTTTTTAGAAACGTTTTTCTTTATTTAAGCCAATATAACTACCCTGTGAATTATCTCCGTGCATTACAGAAACATCCTGTATATTATTTTTTCAAAGACCAAGAGTTACCCAAGCCAAAATTAACTTCCTATACTGACTCATTTAAATCAAATTTTAATCAAAAAAAGAACTTGAGTTTAATTAAACAATAATCGAGATTCAACTATATAATGAAAAATTTATTATATAGTAACCATCATAAAGTTATTAATTCCGCTTTGGAAGGTTATTTTTTTTATTTGAACGAGTTAGTTTTTCGTTTCTTTCAGTGACTCTTTATTTTGAACTAGTTTAGTCCTTGACCATCTTACTTTCTTTAATGTGAGTCTTTTTCTTCTATGATTTTAATAATAACGGCGATGCTTTTCCATTTATGAGAGAGTTCCTAAATGGGGTCCTTTGATAAATAGAAGGCCTTTGGTCACATCCGAACAAGCCAGGAGATAAATAGTAGTTGAATGTTTACATTTCTCTAGAACATCCCCCGCCGGAGGTTCCTCTAATTAAGAAATTGTCTGCTAACTGTGCAGTGCTCCTCTCCAGAATAAATGTACCTCAACTTTTCCTAATTAAGTACCGTCTTTCTAAATTTGCAACAGACTACCTGAGCCCTCAGTTTATTTAGATCTTATTATTCCTTAATTTAAATTTTATAGTTGGAAAGGAGAGAGGTCTTTTCAGCTCAAATAAAATATATAAATAATTTATATACAGTATTTATTTTATTAAAATCTTTTAGATCTCAGACCGTCGGGTTTTGGCTACTCTGCTGGTAGCCTTCCTCAGTGAGGACTGGATCCAAATGGTAGAATATAATAATTTAAATTTAAATATTTTTCGAGATGTATATATTTGAATGAGATAATATTCAAAATACCTCGATTCGAACTAAACAAGTCATAGATATATTCAACAAGACATGTGAGTGTTTTTTATTGGTGAGGCCAAACATCCCAACTCGATTCCCGGGGGCCATGGGATGTTTGGCCTCACCAATAAAAAACACTCACATGTCTTGTTGAATAATAATTTAAAATTATGTAATTCATTTTATTAAAAATTATAAATTATGAGTAGAGACCGGACAAAAAAGCATAAAAAATTGGAAAAAAAGTGCTTAAAAAAGCATAAAAATCTTGAATAAAAAGTTTTAAATAAGCATAAAAAAAAAAATGGTCGGTGTTAATTTTTATGTATTTATTTTTGTATGTATTTTTTATGTATTTTATTTTGTAGATGCTTTGGCCCAGTGGCGCGTGGCTAAACGGGCGAAATAAAATAAAAATAAAATAATAATAATAATAAGCATAAAAATTGAAAAAAAGCATCTCATAAGCAATTTCTACTCATTCTAATGGCGGATACAAGGGGGGGGGTAAAGGATGTAATTAATTTTAATAAAAAATTTAAAAAATTAAAAAAAAATTTATTTGTATATACCTATATTCGGGTAAACAAACACAGAATGCAACTTTAAATTACCGAAAGTGTGAGGCAGTGGCGGATCCAGAGGTGTTTCTCGGGGGGGGGGGGGGTAATCTGGAGTGACTGGTCGCACAGCGGTAATTTAAAGGCGCATTCTGTACTTGTTTGCCAGAATATAAATATAAATCAAATTTTTAAGTATTAATTTTTAAAATTTTACATTAAAAATACATTTTTTTTTTCGAAAAAAAGTATTTTTTTCAAATCTCAGGGGGGTAATTACCCCCCTTTACCCCCCCCCCCCCTTGTATCCGCCCTTGGTGTGAGGCCAGTCCCACCAGATTACCCCCCCTGCGAGGGTCCGCCGCAGTAGGGGTCCAGGGGTCCCAAGGGGCTCGAGTCAGAGTAGGGAAGGCGCGATTTGCGCAGTTGCCGAAGGATTTGCTTTACATTTTGCTGATTAATGTTTTAAATTATTTTTTAAAAATTGTATAGCCCTCGGGCTTGGTGTAGTTGGTAGAGCGCCTGCCTTGTATACCAAGGGTCGAGGATTCGGATCCCATGGAGTCCGATGATTTTATTTAAGCCACTTGCATACCAAATGGCTTAAATAAGAATGTCTGGACCCCCAATAGATATATTTACAAATAACGAGTATTGTTTAAAGTTTTAAATGGCCTAAGCTGCCAAAAAGACTGTGCGTGGGCCATGGGCGTATATAGAAAATTTTTTTCGGGGGGGGGGGGGGGGCTAAACTCAAAAATTTTTCTACGGAATTTTTTTTTAAATAAACTAAATTTTTTCCGCCCCGCCCTGCGAAAATCATTTTACCTTTTTTTAGAGACACGATATTTTTGCCGTCCCGCGGAACATTTTCCCTTTTGTTTTTCACCCTGCAGAAAAAAAAATTTTTACAAGGCTATATTTTTTCGCACTGCGGGGCCGATCAAACATTTCGAGGTGGCCGAGATCCGCTAATGTCTGTATATCCCCTTATATGTATATGCGTTTGGAAAATTTCGGAGGGGGGGGCCGGACTCCCTCGCCCCCCCCCCCTTATATATGTCCCTTGTGTATGCGTGTGTGAATGGGAAAAAATTGTGTTTTTTAATAAAAAAAAAAAAAAAAAAAAAATTATAAATATTCGTAAAATAAGTTCAAATAAGCACAAAAGGCAAAAAAAACAAAAAAAGCATAAAAAATGTAATCTCAATACGCTTAGTTTTTCGTAATTTGCCTAGAAATTAAATATCTAATTGCTGCTTATAAAATTCAGCAATAAGCATTTTGCTTAAAATCCGGTCTCTAATTATGAGTATATATTATAATATATTCGCCGCATTTAGATCCATTACATTAAAAAATCTGAGAGTCATAATAATAAACAATGCCATATATACAAACTTCACTTTGCTTGTCAATACGGGCATCTTTTACGAGGACATTTGCAGGAGAAACTACTCATACAATTCTCCACTGGCAAGACTCCACAGACTGTAAAATGAGTTCGAGGATCAGCTGGACATATATGCGTCATCTTTGCAGCAGGTCAAATCGGTCATGATGTTTTAATACGCGTAGAAGTGAACTGGCTTTGTTTTAACCCAAATTTTAATTTTAAAATTCAAATTTGGCTTTCTTTGGCTTCATTTATTAATTAATGTTGTTTTTGCTATTATTGATGTAAAATATATATTTAGTAAATTGGTCTCGGCCCGTGAAATTAACTTAAATAAATAAATAAATAAATAATATAATGAACAAGGGTAATTTTACATTTCAAATATAGACTATATCGTACAAGCGAGGAGCTGAGTAGAGTCCCTGTTTATTCCCTGGCCCCTGTATATCAGAGTCTGGCCATACGGAAACTTTTTTTCTATTGGTCGCGCCATCTTTGTTCCTAATTTTAGCGCCAATTCAAATTTTCAATGTATCTCTATGGGATTAAAAAGTTTTTCATTTAACTTTTATAACGATACCCGTTCAAAGTATCATGAAATATTTTTAGAACATTATTTTAGAGGTTTCAATTTATAAATATTACTCATCATATGTTAAAAATCTCCATTAATTTTATTATATTCAGAATGCAAAGTTTAGGGTTATATTTAGCTGACTAGAATCTTAAAATCACTTTTAATTTTGAGTTTGTGTATATTTATCTATGTATTTAGCTTACAATTTATTTTCCTAATTATAAAATAGAGTTTTTTAAGAAAATAATCTATTTTAAAAAAGAATAAAACAAATATAAATAACGTTAGTAATTAACTCATTGCAAAAAAAATGAAATCTTTTGAGAATTTTTTTTATTATTAAAAAATTATAATTTATATAAAATTCATATTAGGCCCTATATAATACGATTAAAAAAAAACATGTTTTCAATATCAGCCGTAAAGGGGGGGGAGGCTTTTAAATCCCGCAGTGCCCCATTTGCCCGATCCTACATGACTAAGACAGAAAAATGAAAAACAAAATACCAAATTTGAGAAAAGATACCCGACACATATTTTTAGATCAAAAAGAGAACGGCTGGGCACCCTATATTTATGTCCGTGATCAAGAGCGTGTCCAGAGGAGTTTCTCGGGGGGGGGGGAATAATCTGGTGTAACTGGTCGCACAGCACACAATTTTTTCTCACTTTTTGGTAATTTAAAGGTGCATTCCGTTTTTGTTTACCAGAATATATTTACAAATCAAATTTTGCAGTATTAATTTTTAAAATTTTATATTAAAAATAAAATTTTAATATCAAAAAAAAAAATTTTCTCAAATCTCTGGGGGGGGGGGGCGGTATTGCCCCTTTTCCTCCCTTGTATCCGCCCTTGTCCGTGATAAAGTCAAAGCTCTTATCAAGTTTTTCACAAATCGCTACCACTATTTATATATAAATATACTTAGGCTACACTATATATAGAGTAACCTAATTTATAAATTCCAAATGTATATTTTAAAAGGAAAAGTAAAGGAAAAATAATTCATTCATTTAAATAATATTCTTGAGATTATTTACTTTATTTTAGAAATAAATATTACATATATAGCTATGAGAAAGTGAAAAATGACAGATTGGGAAATGTCAAATTCAAATGTTTTTTCATTAAATAAATTATTTTGAGAGATTTTACTTATTTTTTTCAGTATATAAATAATCATTACAGGGGCGTCATTTCAACTATTTCTAGGGAGGGGCAAATTTTTTTCTTGAGTGGGCAAACATTTTTTTTTCTTAAAATTTACTTTACAAATATGTACTCAAATTGAGCCAAAAGATATTTAATTTAATTGTTTAATTCTCTACAGTTTATATACTCGTAGATATATTTTGAAAGATTTTATCTAGAATAATATAAAATTTTATAAAAGTCTGAGCCCTTGGGGAAGGGAAAAATGACCCCCCTGCCCCCTCTCAAATGACGCCACTGATCATTAAACTATTAGCTTCTGTTTCTATGAGATTTTTTTTTAATAAAATTATTATATAATTAAAAAAAAAAATAATTTTTTCGCCATGTATTCATTGGGGCGTTTGCAAGAAAGATGGCCGACAATTCTAACGGTCGCTCGTATGGCCAGACTCTGATATACAGGGACTCTACCCAGCTCCTTTCTTGTACTACGATATGTATTTGAAATGTAAAATTAAGCTTGTTCATTATATGAATGACGAGCAAAGCGAAGTTTGTATAAATTTATATGGCATTGTTTATTATTATGACTCTCAGAATTTTTAATGTAATGGATCTAAATGAGAATAAAATACTCACCTTATAATTAATAATTTTTAATCAAATGAATTACATAATTTTAAATTATTATATTCTACCATTTGGATCCAGTCCTCACTGAGGAAGGCTACCAGCAGACTAGCCAAAACCCAACGGTCTGAGATCTAAAAGATTTTAATAAAATAAATACTGTATATAAATTATTTATATATTTTATTTGGGCTGAAAAGACCTCTCTCCTTTCCAACTAGTAAATTTTGATATTTTTTCATGCAAATTAATGGAACAAATTTCTCAAAATGGGCTACTTAAGAGTCCACAAATTATATGCGCCTTCGGTATCATTTGCATTGGTGGAAACACGCAAATCGAAAGAGGCTAACAAATTGCTGCTCGTAAAATTTCAATTTGATTTGTCAAGCTGAATAATCTTTTATTTAGACAAAAAAAAAAAAAAAAGAATTGAAACCAACATGTGACTTCTTGTAAAAGATAGGCAATTAATGTTTTTTTTTTTTTTTTTAGCGTTTGGTAATAAATACAAACTCGTAATATTGAGAAGGAATTAACAGAATCGGTTTCTTTTGATAGAATCCTGAGGACCCCACCTCCTATGTCCTAAAAGCTCCCCGAAGAATTCATTTAATGAGTGGCTCCGGTATCATTAGCGAGCTAATGAGCTCGGACAAGATATTTTATTGCTGGGGGCATTTTGGACCGACTTCTTGCCAAGATCGATTCCATCCCGTCGATCCCGATGAGGAGCACAGGGATACACATTTGTTCAGAGGCCAGATAGCAATTCGACTCCCCCTGGAATTTATGATCGGTGCCAGGGGGAGAGACGTGTGGGCTCCAATCAACCGGCGACTTAACCCCCTCACTCTAACCTCAACCCTAAAAACAACCCAAACCTGTCACATAACAGCCATTCATTTTTTCCTTTCTCATTATTTGAGAGCCCTTCAATATTGTTGGAAACTTTACTATTTTTATTTTCAAGCTTTTTAGGTTTATCATGATGAGTATTTCGAGATATAAACTTTCCTTTCTTTTGCTCCGATTTTTTTTTACCTCTCACCGGACAGTGCGACTCTTAAATATTATTCATAGAATTTCTTTTCTAAAATAGATGAGAGACTGAGGTGGTGAGGACCAGTTTTATTTTCGATTACTTTTCTACACGACACATAATCAAAATCTTACGGTTTCCAAATGAAAACTTTTTTAATAAAATGCTAAAGTGTTTCTGTGTGTACACTCCATCTCCCCCTCCTCTTTTATACATTTATGCACCCTCCAGGCCCCACCATTTACATGTCTTAGGATTTCATACACAATCACAAAATTAATAAACGCTAAACAATCTTTGTGGAATGCTGAAATAAGAAAAAATAAATAAACTTTATTTAACAGGGCGTGGAAATTTATTATTAGAACAAGTCAAAATGTCAAATTGATATTTATTATTTAAGAAGTGTTTTTTGCCGCTACTCTATTTTAAATTGTTAATTTATTCAGCTTATATTAATTATCCTAAAGTGCGTTAATTTATGATTGGTGAACAGGTCCTTAAGCGGAGCAAAATGGTAAAATTAAAAAAATAAAAACATCGTGTACTCATACTACAAACTAGAGAAGTGAAACTTCTATGCAAAATCACATTCGGGATAGGAAAAAGGTTAGGAAATTGGCCAGATCTGTTGTTTTCTTGTATTTGGAAGAAAAGAGAAATTTGCAGAACTCTCACCCTCATGAACAACCTAACGGACTGGAAGAGCTGAAACGTTTAGGAACAAAAATAAAACTTGCTGCCAGTAAATCTTAATCTCATCCAGGTCTATGCCCCCACTTGTGATGCTCAAGACGAAGAAGTTAAAGAGTTCTACGGATCTATTCACTCTGCAGATCATCTCGAATAGGCAAATGGTGCTGATATCGGGCAATTATAATGCAAAGTTCGAAAATACCACCGAAGACGACCACATTAAAAATGTTGTGGGTATAGTCGGAATTGGGGTGAGAAATGACCGCGGGTCAAGGCTCATCCAATTTTGCCTCGACAATAAATATACTCTATCTAACACAACATTCCAACATCACAAACGTCAACTCTACACCTGGATCTCATAGAATGGATTCTAACTCAACCAAATCGACTACATTGCAATAAAAACGAGATGGAGAACGTCGCTAAGAAACAAAGTCTTATCCAAGTGCTGAATGTGACACTGATCACCAACTATTAGCAGCAGAGCTTCGTCTGAAATTTAAAAAGGCTACCACCCAATATCCTACAAAGCGATGGAAGGTCATGAACTCAAATGAATTTCTCAGAAAAATCGAGTAAAATAACTCGATTTATTCATTCTCTAACAACGCTTCTGCCAACGAGGTTTGGCAATCTACTAAAGACCTCGTTAAAGCCTCATTGAAAGTGCCTCATGTTATGACCAAAAGAAAATCTTGGATATCGGACACCACTATTTCGCTGTTTGAGGAAATACCCAAGCTGAAAATGAGCGTGATGAACAACCTAGATAAGCATAAAGCGATGAGACAAATACGGACCTGCGGACGTTTGTGAGGTATAGATAAGTGTTATTTCTCTTTAAAATCACCCCGTACCGCACTTCCGCGCTATCTGTTTAATTCGCTCACACCGGGACCGTCTGAGAGGGCTCTCACCCTCTCCTGCCCTATCCATAGATCTGGAACAATGTCCCGGTCATTTGTCGTAACAGCCAGCAGGCTTTGGAATAGTCTCCCTGTTGAGATTCGGAGATGCACCAGTTACTTCAGTTTTCGCCGAGCCGCCCGTGCCCACCTCATAGCTCAATCCGATTCCTGATTGTCCGACACCTGCCGGGTTTTAAGTAGAAGGTCAAACTAGCCTTTAGACTAGCTGTCGATGGCGATGCTCAATATTTTGATATTTTCTTTTGCAATTACTTTTGTTTTCTATATATACTTTTTGTTTTTTCTTATAAACTTGTACACTAAGAGGGGCCGAAGGCCCTATGTACATTTTAAAAATAAATAAAATAAATAATAAAAAAATAAACAAATAATCAAAAAGATTAAAACTGCTTGTCGACATGATAAAAACAGCTATTACAAGACATTGTGATCCGAAGCACAACGACATGCTGACAAAAATAATGCTAAAGATCTGTTTGGCATGATTAATAATACTGGCAAATAGGGTTTGGACCCCGCTGGAAACCCAAACCGGTAAACCGGTTTTTGGCTAATTTTCAAAAACCGAGAAACCTAGTTTTTCCCGAAAAACCGAATTCGTTTTTTTTTTTTATTTTTTCTTCAGTAATACTTGTATTCAAATTATAAATTAGCCCGTGATCCAGGGCTCAGAGAGAAGATATTAGCTTCTAGTGGTTTGGGGTTTCGGGTTCGCTTCCCGTTCCAAGCGAGAAAAATTTATTTCATTTAGTGGCTATCAATCATTTTAAATAAATAGGGATAAGGTCTAAATGGCCTTAGATGCCCAAAAAGACCTTAAACAAATTTTAAAAAAAAATAATATTTTATTATTATTTTTTCCCCTTTTTTCTAATACTTAAATAATTTATATATAATAATAGCGGAGTGTCTGTCTGTCTGTCCGTCCCTCTTTCTCGATCGGTTTGACCAACTTTCCGTTGGAATAACGAAATTTTGCAGACTTATAGAAGACGTTATAGAGAGTCCCGGAAAAATACTCAGGTCCTGGTCTTGGGTTCGGATTCCAGGCATCCGATGATTTAATTGAGCTATTTGGATACCAAATGGCTTGAATAAAAATGCCAGGACCCCCAATAGATATATTTACAAATAACGAGTCTGATAAAAAGTCTTAAATGGCCTAAGTTGCAGAAAAGACTGTGTGTATGTGAGTGTGAATGGGAAAAAAGTGTCTGCTAAAAAAAAAATCTTGTGTGACTGGCGCACAGCACACAACTTTCTGTTACCTTCGGTAATCGAAAGTTGAGTACTGTGCTTGTCACACCAGATCTTTCGTATCGACATGTATTTAGTTTCCGACCGTACGGTACATTCGATTTTCAAGATGTAAAATTTATATATGAAAATATTTATATTTTGATACCATGGCAACCATTTCGCCTATCTTTTCTATGGAGTACAAGAGTAAAGTAGTCTTTAGAAGATTTCGATGACAAAATGAGAATATACATTTTAAAGTGAACCTTAAAAAATAATTGATTTTTGAATTTAAAAAAAAAAATCGTTGGAGCGAATTTAGAGAAAATCCAAAAAAAACCTGAAAAAGTGCATCAGTAAAGTACTAGTACTCTTTGGTCGATTTTGTTCAAAAGCTTCGTGTCACGTCCCATGGGGGTGCCTAACCTAAATATAAAATTTCAACCTCCTAGCTTCTTTCGTTCTTGAGATATTTTGTTCACAGCACACAGACACACAGACACACGGACACACAGACAGATAGACCATGTCGCGAAAAGCACTTTTTGGATTCAGGGGACCTCAAAACGTGTATATCCATCAAAATCTCGACATCGAATTTTTGACATGAATCCAATACTTTCTCTCTCTATATATTAACATATATATAGAGGTAAGAGAAAGTAAAAATATATTAATTCTAAGGGTCAAGGGATCTTTTTCCGTAGCCATAAAATATTTCTAAATAGAAGAAATAGTCCAACTTCTGGAAAGTTTCGCAAGAGTTAGCAGGGAGTACGGACTGGTTCTCAACAAGAAAAAGACCAAACTGATGATAGACAGGGCAAACAACAAGCCGGACACCAAACAACTAGCTGATTGAGTCCCGTGGGCGGCTTGCCGAACCAATAAATCCATTTTAGAGGAAGTTCACGCGGACCGGCGTCTTTCTAAGGTGTTACTCGAGAGGGTCTTTAAATACCTCGGCCACCTTACTCGCTCAGACTCCGGCTTAGAGAAGATCATCATGCAGGGTAATGTGGAAAGCAAAAGAAAAAGGCAAGATGGGCGGATCAAATATAGACCCAACTTGGCACAACACTTAATGATGCTACAACGATGGCCAGGAGCAGATCACGCTGGTGGGCTGCAGTTGCAACAACTGGGGCTTTGAGAGCATGGAAGAAATGAGGATCACGGCTCCTCTGAAAAGAGCAATACGACTTTGAAGAAAGATGACATATTGGTATTTCCGTAAGAAAGTTATAATGTACTCGACTTCTGCATTCAAGACATTGAAGGAGAGCGGAGGGGAAGAGATGTAACGTTTCGTAACACTATGAGGGACATGAACCAAACTAGATCTTCTTCTTCTCAAGGCGCCTTCTCGTTTCGGAGGTTGGCGATCCACATAGCGAGCATAGTTTTTGAAACGGCTGCCCGGAATATCTCTGTCGAAGTGCAGCCGAACCATTTTCGTAGGTCCTTCAGCCAGGAATTCTTGCGTCTGCCGACCGATCTTTTCCCTTGTATTTTGCCTTCAATTATTATTCTCAGAATCTCGTATCTCTCTCCTCGCATAATATGGCCTAGATATAGAGCCTTCCTTTCTTTGACCTTGTAAATAAGCTCGCGCTCTTTGGTCATTCGTTTGAGAACCTCGATGTTGGTGACCTTCTGAATCCAAGATATACGGAGTATTCTGCGATATAGATAAAATTCGAAGGCCTCTATTCTCTTTTCCAGCGTAGAGTTAAATGTCCAGGCCTCGCACCCGTACAGAAGCACTGGAAAGACATAACACCTTAGCATTCGTATTTTCAGGTCGAGGCTTATTCCTGATCTAATAAAGAACTGTTTCATGTTTGTGAAAGTTTTTCTTGCCTGTTCTATTCTAGATCTTATTTCGATGTTGATGTCACAACTCTCATTAATTATGGTACTAAGTACTTGATTGAGTTAGTATGTTCTATTTTTTTGCCCTTTACTATTAGGTCCATAGTTATGTGTTTTTTTGAAAAGATCATTACTTTGGTTTTATTTGGATTTATGCTTAATCCATAGCTTTCACTAAACTGGACAATCCTGTCGAGCAGATGTTGTAATTCTTTTGGGCAGCTTGCTAAGATCACTGTGTCGTCGGCATATTTTATGTTGTTAATATCATGACCGTTGACTCTAACTCCACCCGATGTTTCTTCCAATGCCTCCCTGAATATGGTTTCAGAATAAAGATTAAACAGGAGTGACGATAAGACGCAACCCTGTCTAACTCCCCTCATGAAGTCTATAGGTTCCGATGTTGTATTTTGTATTCTGATTTCCCCAGACTGATTCCAGTAGAGATTAGCGATAAATTGTAGGTCTCTTCTATCCACTCCTGTGTCCTTTAAGATCTTTATCATTTTTTCGTGATTTACGCAGTCGAATTCTTTGCGGTAAACTAGGTCTACTGTATGTAAATTTCATTTCAAAAGTATGTTAGCATTCCAATTTGGCTGATATCTCCTTCTCTTCGTTATAATCAGATCACAGCCACAACTTTCAGCAAAAAATATGTTAGAGTCAGTGATTGAAGTTGGGATAAAAAAAATCCTCAGATGTTATGATAATTGAATTGTAATTAAAAAGAGAAATACTTTTCACTATAAATTATTTGCTACTTATTTCTGATTAATTAAATTTTTTTATGGGTGAGTAAAAAGTTTGTTTCATACTTTTCCAAATGTTACGAAACGCTGCTCCTTTGCGCGCAGTTGAGCTCGTAAGGAAGTCACATACATGAAACTTCAACAAAATTTTCTTTCTTGCGAAATTACGTCAGCTGAAAACACGAAAAAAGCGGATCTCGACTCAACACATTTATAGAGTGGAATCCCGAATTCGTAGCCCGATTATTCGTTTCTCTGACTGATTCGTACAAACATGCAGGTCCCAGAAAAAATCCCAATAACTGGTATAAAAACAATACATTTCAGTCCCCTCGGTAATTCGTGTTATTTTTATGCTCGGGGTCATTTAAAACGTCTTATAATTCGTATTTCCAGCTTAAAAAGCTCATTAATTCGTACTGTTTTTAAGAAGGGGGAAGGAGAGAGACAAGTTTTTTTCGTTAATTTCCAATCTTTTCACTCAAAGGAAATGAGGAAAGGAGAGGGGGAAACTGAGCTTCTCTTACATTTTTACTTTTTTTCTTTCCTTCCAACATTACAGTCTTCGCATTAATATTTTAATTTTTTTTTTAAATTTTGTACTCCTGATAATTGGTATTCTCTATAATTCGTAGCGACGGTCCGCCCCGTAAGATACGATTTATTGGGATTCTACTGTACCTCGAATTTCAGTTGATAATCCAAAATTTAATAAATAGTATACTCATTGAAAATTACTTAAACAGATCTGAACAATTTCTATTTGTGAATGTGAATTTTGCGAAGTTTCACTGTAATATGAATTAATGTTTTTTTTTATTCAACTTACAGTATGTCCATCTAGAAAAATTCATCTTGTTTTAAAAGGGAAAATAAAACAAATTTTTTATAAAGCAATGAACAGATTTATGTTTAGACAAGTAAAAGCTCGCTTTCTCAATGCTTTTATAAATATTAATATATTTTAAGATAAAATAAATATTGTAACAAAAAAATGATCTAAATGAAAGATGAATTTGACTTGGAGGGGGGGGGGGGGGAGGGGGAATTTATTCAAATCCCAGGTGGCTCATGTTTTTTCCCCTTCTTATCTCTCTTAGACGTCTTTCATTTTCCCCTATTAGTTGTTGCAAATGAATGTTCAAATAAATCACCTCTACGTTTCCATCTATGATATGTTAGCCTAATAAACAACTATAAAAAAAAAAAAAAAATTTTCTCTATTTTATATTTATTTATTTAGTTTTTCCGCGAACCATTTTTCACGAGGCAGCGGCAATCATTGATTTAGGCCGCATTTGGCCAGAACCAAAGGGCAACAACATTTTAAGAGCCCCAGCTAGTATTTTACCCGAAATTGACAATATCATTTCGAATTGCGTTTCTCTCAGTGTAAACATTTATCAACATTTTGTTGTGGATTGTAAACCACAATTGGGTTTTTCAAATGAAAAATTGTGGTTTACAATAATAAACTAAGGGCATTAGTTTGGACAATTTGACCTACCACCCAACACCCCCTCCCAACACGCACACACACACACACTACTGATACCACCTATAGTTGGAATATTGGATCGATTTAGAAAACCGCTAATTCATTATAGGAATGTTTCGGAATTTTTTGGAAGAGGTAAAATTTATTAAAAAAAAAAAAAAAAAAATATCAATTATTACTTTCTCTTATTTTTGTATTGAAATAATTATTACTTTTTGATTATGAAAAATTTAAGAACTTTCGGCGAAATATTTTTGAAACAAAATCAAAAGAACTTGACTCTACTTCATCCCCTTAACGCCAACAATCACACATTTACATTCACACGCTTTTATATAAAATTAAATAGAATTTTTAGGAGTTTTACAATGGGACCCTACGGATAATGGGTCACCGATTTTTTTTATTTTTACTTTCTCTTACCCTGTCTGAAACGATTTTTAGCATGAAGGAATTGAGCTACCGGATTGAAATTTTATATTTAAGTTCGGTACCCTCCCGGACACTCAAAATAAGCTTTTGAACAAAATTGGCCAAAAAGTACTAGTACTTTACTAATGTACTTTTTCCATTTTTTTTAAATTTGCTCCAACGATTTTTTTAGTTTATTTCAAGCAGTTAACATTTAAAATTCACAGAGCTTATGGAAATTTTGAATCAATTTTTTAATTTTTTACTTTTTTTACTTACGAAATGTAAGCGGTCAAGTTAACTAAAGTGCTATTGGAAACAATATACCTCTCGACACAAAAAATCTGGTGTGACCAGCCAGCACGGTGCACAACTTTCTCTTACCGAAGGGTAAGAGAAAGCTGTTTGCCGTGCTGGAGTTTTATAAGTTATAAGTACGGCTCGGATTTATAGGCACTGAAAATCTTTAAAATAGGCAGGCAACTAAGCACTAAAAATTTTTAAAATAGGCACTTAAAAAGGCATTTATTGTAAAAATAGGCACTTAAAAGGCATTATTTAAGAAATAATATAAAAAATTTTAAAAATTGATGTCTTATTTTTGGTAATCTGGTGTGACTGGTCGCACAGCACACAATTTTTTTTTAATTTCGGTAATTTAAAGGTGCATTCTGTACTTGTTTGCCAGCATATAAATACAAATCAAATTTTTAAGTACTAATTTTTAAAATTTTACATTAAAAATAAATTTTTTTCGAAAAAAAGTTTTTTTTTTTCAAATCTCGGGGGAGGGGGTAATTACCCCCTTTACCCCCCCCCCTTGAAATATTTTCTTGATAATTCAAAAAAATTTTAAATTTAGGCTATGTATAGCTCGTAAAAAATTTAAATTGGCTATTTGAACTTAAAAAAGGCATTTATAGATGAAATAGGCACCAAAACCCAGAATAGGCCAAAATAGGCATTATAAGCACTAACAAATGCCTCGTATTTTATTCAGAATTTCATGAAACGTATACATATCATATTGGCCTAAATTTTAAGCCATAAATTAAAAAAAGGCAAATAGGGCGAAATCCGAGCCCTAGTTATAAGTTAGTAGAAAAAGGTATTATTGAAAAAGCTAATGGACCAACAGAGCGGGTTTACCCAATTGTTGTGGTTGAAAACCCAGAGTATTAGACTACGTTTGTATCCGAGACCATTAAATAAATTTATTATAAGAGAAAGAGTAGAAATGCCAACTTTAGAGTCAGTATTTGCAATTATTCTCAAGTGGTGTTGCTGAAGTTGGTTTATTAAAGAGAAAAAAAACGCTATATTTTCAGCAATTTAATTGCTGAAAATATAGCGTTTTTTTTCTCTTTAGTATTTGCAATGTTAGTAGATGCTAAAGTGTTTACTGTACTAGATGCCAGTAATGCTTTTCATCAGATTAGATTAGATGAAGAGAGTAAAAAATTATGTACTTTTACAACTCCTTTTGGAAGATATTCTTATAAACGGAAGTCTTTTGGGATTGCTAGTGCAAGTGAGGTGTTACAAAAGGCAATGAATGATATAATTGAGAACTTAGATGGGATTTTGGCGTATATGAATGATAGACTAAATTTTGGAAAGAATTTAGAGGAACATAATGAAAGGCTAGAGAAATTTTTAAAAAGGGCTTAGGAGAATGGTTTAAAACTTAAAATGGGTAAAATGCAATTAGCTTCAAATAAAATTAGCTATCTTGGTCATATAGTTTCTGATAAAGGAATATACATTGACCCAAAGAAAATTGAAGCTATAAACAATATTCAAGTCCCAACAAATAAAAAAGAGTTGCAAATTTTCTTATGGGAAGGAGAATAAAGACAAATTTACCAATGCTAGAAACAATGTTCCCTCCTTTTTTCGATAATGAAAACATTTTTGAAGGTTTAAAAGAGAACAAAGAAATTCAAGAAAAATATTTTAATATAAATTATAAATTATTGTTACGATTAAAGGATTCAGAAAGAGTTTATATGCAGACAAGGAATAGACGTTGGGTTCCAGGAAGAATAATTAGAAAAGATAAACATCCTAATTCATTCTGGGTACAAGCAGAAAGTGGAGGAATTTATCGAAAAAACAGAAGATTTTTAAATAGATGAGCCGGTGGAAAGGAAAAAGAAGAAAAAGGGGAAGAAGAAAAGAAGATGTTAGAAAAGAAAACGAGAAGTGGGAAGAGGTATTAAGTATTAATGATGCAAGAAAGAAGACGAGAAGAAAAAAAAATAGGATGAGGAAGTTTAGAATTGTTTCTAAAGGAGGGGCATGTAATATATACGTGATATATACATTTACATATCAATGTATGTAAATATATATATACACTGATATGTTATGTTGTCAGGGGTTTTATTTTGTAAAATATATATTTTGTTTTGTATTAGGACTATTAAATAAGATATTCTGTTAACTCAATCATTGATTGAATTATTAATACTATAACTAGATTATTATAAATTTATATTGAAAAAATTATTTGTTAACTAGCATTTCAATTTTATAAATGTTAATATAAGAGATGCTGTATAATATACAGTATATATATAGTATGTAGGCCTATATACAATGGGGTGGCCCTTATTTTGGACTTTTTCGCTTTTTTACCTTCCCACCCCCTAAAAATATGCTATTGGTTAAAAAACATAGAAATATAAAATTTTAGCCCATTTGGAGGTGATTTAGGGGACCCTCACGAGGTGTAAAGTTCAAAAAATTCCATTTTTTCATATTTTTTCTCTTTGGACACCCCTAATGGTATTTTTACTAACCCTGAATACAATAAACAAATTTTTATAATATTCTATATCTCTTTACCTTTCCAAAAAGCATTTATGTTTGAAAATCAATTAAATATTATAGGAACCGACTGAATATTCGGTTTCGACCAGTTTCGGCCAAAAATCATGGTTTCAACCGTAGTTTCGGTTTCGGCCAAAAAGTAGCCGAAACTTTCGGACGACCAAAACCTGAGTCTGAAAAGATGGGATGATGGGATGAGACTCGCATGCAAAAAAAAAAGTCAAAAAAAAATAAATAAATAAAATGATTTGCACTTGAGGGAGAAAAAAATTTAGTCTCAAAAAAAAAAAAAAAAAAAAAAAGTAAAATGATATAAATTTTTTATAGGAAATACAAGTTTCGGTTTCGGTTAAGGTTTCGGCCGAAACTAAGGTTGAGGCCGAATATTCGGTTTCGGTTGAAAATCTTGTTTCGGTCGGACCCTAAAATATTAACAAAATTATTATCAAAAAGTTAGCAAAGTCATGTTTCAGCCAAATCTATATATAAGAGGTATAAAAATGAAATGGGAAAAATGTATGTATGTATGTACAGCGAGGGTCAATATTAAGTCCCAACAATGCGTTTTCTACTTGTGATTATTTCAGTGTTTTTATAAGAGAAAATGTAAATCTTTATTAGAAACTTTTTACCTGGAAAGTATTCCGAAGTTAATGAAATTTGTACAGTTTTTTTTTGTGGTACTCTAGGATGTCTATATTAATTCCTCGACCTCGAGGACCTTCTGCTAACTTGGAGGGGGCGGGGAGAGCAAAAACCTCAAAAATTTTGTCAATTTTTTAGTTTTTCTCTTATATTTCGTAAACTAAGCATATTATGTCCACCACAGTTCAATACAAAGCTGCAGAGCATTAAATTTGCTAAAATTTGGTTCATAAAACTAATTTCAAGTTCAAATATTAACCGAGATGCGGCCAGTTAAATTTAGACAAAATTTTACATTTCGAGAAAATTTGTCTAGCTTTGACCGGCCGTATCTCGGTTAATATTGGGTCTACAAAATCGTTTTATGTACCAAATTTTGGCCAATTTATTGCTCAACAATTTTGTTTTAAGCTATGATGGACAAAATATAATTGAAAAACGTTTTTGAATATTTTGCCCCTTCCCCCACCCCTTCCCAATTTAGCCCAGGGTCCTCGAGATCGAAAACTTAAATAGACATCCCTAGGCAACTTGTTTTATCGACTCGACTAAAAAGTAGATATGTAAAAAACTTCAAAATATTTTTATACAATATTTGGTTGAAACGTGACTCTGCTAACTTTTTTGATAATAATTTCGTTAATATTTAATTGATTTTCACACATGAATGGTTTTTGTAAAGTTAAAGAGATTTAGAATATTATAAAAATTTGTTTATTGTAATCAGGGTTAGTAAAAATGGTATTAAGGGTGTCCAAAGAGAAAATAGTATGATAAAATGGAATTTTTTGAAGTTTAGACCTCGTGAGGGTCACCTAAATCACCTCCGAATGGGCTAAAATGTTATATTTTTATTTTTTTCTAGCAGTCGCATATTTTTAGGGCGTACGACTGTAAAAAATCAAAAAATTTCAAAATAAGGGCCACCCTAATACAGTATACAGCCTATATACAGTAGGGTGGCCACAAAATAAAAAAAATTTTCATTTCTTTCAGCTGAAGCTCTTAAAGTTGCCTGAATAAAATGAAAATGGCAAAGTTTTAGCTAAAGTGGATAACGTTAATCAGTGCCTCATCGAGGTAAAAATTTTAAAAAGTACCATTTTTTTACTTCATAAAATAAAATAAATGAAAACCAAGTGTCATAAAAAGCTGATTCTTGTCTCATTTTATAGCAAATTTAATTCTCTTGAAGTTTTATTATAACCATTTATTTGTTAAAAGCTATAGATTAAATGATACTTACTATTTAGCATTTCGGGTTTGGTTTAAAACCTCAAAATTGCCTTTCTGAAAAATATGTGGAAAATCACAATAGAACTAATTTATTTTTGGCAACTTTTAGGAGGTTCTTCAGAAAGAAATGAAATTTTTTGTGGCCACCCTAATATACAGATATAGAATTGAAATAGAAATAAAGTCGCCAACAAGCATCGAAACAGCGACTCCTCCTTTAGGAGACTGGCGGTATGTGCTTTACTACCAGACACTTTTGACATATATCAAAATTATCTCAATTTATAGAACTCGGAATTCTTCAAAATCGATTTTCTCGAATGCTTTTAGAAGTGCATCGTAATGCTTTAGGAAATTGATGTCCAGATCTTCAAACCCTATGATTTAACCCGTAGTGTTCCCTTGTTAGTAAAAAATTAATTTTTAGAAATTTTTTTAGGAGTTGAGCGGTATTTTTCTAATTGAGACTGCTTATGTGAATTGGGTACAAATCCCGAGCATGTGCCATATTTAAAATGTTTGCTTGCATCAAAGAAAAGTCAAACTTTGAAGAACGATCTTCCCATGTCAGACGTTAAATTTTGGTGGCAAGAAGGATAAACGAGGATACAAAACACGTTCCAATTTTGAACCAATCTTTGCTTGTCTCATCGCAAAGCCGAATTTAGAACTAAGAGCTTCCAACATTTGCTTTGGAATATTTGTCAGTGAAGTTGAACTCGTCGATCAGGTTTTAATAATCAAATAAAACATACGACACACCGTGTTGTAGAAAAAACGCCTTAAATAATTGCCAAATCATTTGTCTTAATGTTGAATTCAACGTTTAAAACTTCAATTATTACTTCTAGCTCAACCTTGAGTAAATTTCAAATGTTATTAAGAAAGAAAAAAGTTTTACTATAATGTATTAACTTTCAATAGAATTATTAAAGAAATATTGATTTATTCAATTTCTATTGAAAAGACAAAACTTTACATCTATTGAATCCATCTTAAATATTGATTTTTACTTATTTTAAATTAAAACTTACGTTTCATTGGCCGAGATTTTAGATACCTAGATATAAAACAAATAAAAGGATAACTAAATTTTATTTAAATATTCAATTTATTATAATATTTTTAGATATATTGATCGGGCATCAATTTGATATGCTATGCGGCAGCTGGGAGTATCGAATTATAATTTAAGAATACACTAAACCCTTGATTTAGCGGACTAAAAGGGATACATAGCAAGTTGGTTAAAATCAATGTAAAGAGAGAGAAAATTTTATATTGGCTATTTTTTTTTTTTTATATAGGATTTATATTTAAAAAATTTAATATAAAATATAAGCAATTAGAGAATAACTAAGGACGTAGAAAAAAAGCACTAGCGAATTTAGAAAATTTTCAAAAACTTTCGATTACCGAAGGTAAAAGCAAGTTGTGAAATGTGCTGTCACACAGTTTTCGTGTCGACCTATATTTAGTTTTGAGTGTAATCCATTTAAAATTTACAATTAAAAATAGGAAAATATAAATTAATATATAATATTTTGTTTTCATGCCTAAAATTTATTTAATTCTACCTTTCCTATCAAGTACAAAAAAGAATATACATTTTAAAGAAGGAAGCAATTGGCTAAGCCGTGTAAGCTGCGGATTGTGGATCTTAAAGGGAAACAACTCGGGTTCGAGTCCAGCTTGCAGCAAATAATTCAACATTGCCGAGGTCTCCTATTAAGGTAGGAAAGTGGGAGAAAATCTCACCCCACAGGCAGAAAGAGCCCAATTTGAGATCAATGGTGTCATTTCAACTTTTACTTGGGGGGGGGGCAAACATTTTTTTTCTTAAAATTTACTTACAAATAGGTACTCAAATTTGACCAAAAGATAATTAATTTAATTAATTATTTAATTTTGTTGCTTTTGTATACTCAAAGATATGTTTTGAAAGAATTTATTTAGAATAATACAAAATTTTATAATTTAAAATCCTGGGCTGGTCGAATTGAAGATTAAAAGTATATAAAAATCAAAGCCATTGGGGGGGGGGGGCAAATGCCCCCGTGCCCCCCAAATGACGCTACTGTTTGAGATGGCCTTAAATGGGGATGACTTGACTTGGATATCTCGGGACCTGCAGAGTGGTGTGAGCCGAGTTGGAAAGGAGCAGGTCCTCATGAAGTCCATCCATATATTTTAAAGAGCATCTAAAAAATAATTTATGAATGTTAATTAAAATTGTTAAAGCGGATTTTGAGAAATTCTAAAACTAAAAAAAGTAGATTAGTAAAGTAATAGTACACTTTGGACGATTTTATGAAAAAGGTTCGTTTTCCATAGCATAGGAATAATCTCATAATTCTTTCCATGGGCGCAAATAACACCCCCACAAAAGTTGCACTAAAGTGGCTCTAATTTTGAATTTTTAAAACGTAATCCCTTAAAAATATGCAGATAGTTAAAATACAGAGAAATATTCCAGTTTCAGTACAATCTGAGGATGTTTAATGGTGCAATATTTTTTTCCGCCCTTGACAATTACATAATACATCCTTTAGTTATTAAGGTATGTACCCAGCTAGCAGAACCTTGTCAAAATGACGTCCGAAATTGGTCATAACTGGCCAAATGACTAAATAAAACCTAAAATAAAAGGTCTTTTTTGTAACGTCTTTAAAACGTGCAAAATAGCACATTATAAAGACGTACCGATCAAGTACGAATCACGACACTTATTATTACTTTCTCTTACCTACATATTTTTATTTTAATACGCATGCGCACACATTTCGCGCATTCGCATGCATTTCGCGCATGCGCAACTGTTAGCACCCACAAAGGATCGTACCGGTTCTATTATCTAAGGTGGCATTTAATGTAGTCATGTCTTTTATTGCTGTTGAATTTGTAACTAATGATGATCCTGTAATGGCTATAGTCCATCATTCTTGGCTATTAGCAGATCAAAACAAAGATTGGTGGCCTCGCTACAAAATAGGTTGCAGAATAAATAAAGATTTAATAAAATCCGAAATACTAGACGTAGAGAAGTGGGAATTGTGTTCATTCAAAGATAATTTAGATAGAGCAAACAAAAAGCTGCAAAAAATAGAAAATAATAATGATACTGAAGCACCATCTTTGGAAATTCAAAAACAAAAAAGAAAGCCTAATATACAATATCATACAGTATATGTATTTAATTGCTAAAATAATGTGTTTTATAATTATATTATTAATAAAATTTAATTTTATATGTGAGTTTGTGGTTTCTCCTTTTTTTTTTTATCCATCACGTTATAAAAAGGTCAAAATAAGTCAAGGAATCACAATTTGTTTTTATTTTCTTCCTGGCTGCATGTGACTATTGGTCATTATAGGTCTTCGGACCTTATGCACCCATTCCAAAAAAAAAAAAAAAAAAAAAAAATTTGACGTTTTAACATGTCGTCATCGATCTGTGACATTAGTCCGTGATTTTTAGGTCATTTTGTAGTCAAACATAACGTCATTTCTGGTCAGTCTATGACCAGTTTCCGACATTTTGACGGGTCTCTGCTAGCTGGGTAAATTCATAAGAGTACAAATCTACTCAGAGCCCAATAAAACATTTTCTATTTCTATTCTATTTATAAATTACAATTTTAAACAAATCTATATCAATTATATACAACTAGCAGCTCGCCTTCGGCGAGCAATTGCCCGCTTTCGGCGGGCAAGTTTCTTGCACGGCCATCGTTGAAACCCTGAAATTCCCGGAGCGTAAACCTTCTTAATTGGTGGCCAACCCTCAACATCGATGCCTCGTTTCTTCTTTAGCGCAAAAAGCAAACTGATATCTCATAGGTTACCCGTTTAAATGTCATTATAAAATTTAAAAAAAAACTCCAAAATGAGAATTCAGTGCTTTTAAAATTAGAATTTGAAGCTTCGTAAATAAGGCCAAGGCAATAAATGTAATGTATCTGACAAATTACAACTTTTTTGGAATTAATAAAAAAAAAAAGTTGAGATTTAGGTAAATTGAAAAATCCTAAATTTCGTAAAAATGGGAGAAGGGAGGGTGGTTCGGTTAAAACCACAGGTTAAAACAGGTTACATCAGATTTTTTCTTTTTTATTTAATTTAAAGCCAAAGGCCCGAGGTCACTAAATAACTTTACATCCCTCTATTATCGTTTAAAACATATTTTCTCAAACTTATTTTGCTGACTGTCCCTTTTTTTTAATTTTTTTTTTTTTTTTTTCACATCTGTAAACGAAGATTTACTCCAATTATAGAAAGATATTGGCAATGTTTGAAAATTTTCACGGCAAGTGGGATTTGAATTGGGTGGGCAACTCTAGATTCGTAACCCGCAGTTGATCCGATTAGCCATGAGCCTCCTATATTTTTATTAACCTTCAAAAGACATAAATTTATGACATAACTAATGAGAAAATTAAAGGAATTTTTTCGATTTTAAGGAGTTTGATAATATCAGGTTCTATTTGAGTAAAATACAACGAAAAGTCGCCGCGTTCAGTAACTTGAAGCCAATTGATCTTTTAAGTTATCAACATTTCTACTAATACTATATAAATCCACGTGATAAAAATGAATGCAATACCCGTAATAACAAAAATTAGACGATATTAATTTTTAATCTACATGCCAAATTTCATCTTTATAGGTATTATAGTTTAGGCTGGTCGTTGTCATCACTTAGTAAGTCACAAGTCTCTTTATATATAGAGAGAAGAGATGAGTAGATGTGTTTAATTTTTTTTTTTTTAATTTTTTGAAAATAAATTTTAAATTGTATATTAATGATATGTATACTGTATATACAAAAAATGCTATTCAAAATGTAATAAGACAAAATATTGAAAATATTTGAAAGTATTATTAAATTGTAGATCCTGAGGATGTTGAATCCATCGAAACTGATACTTGCTACTAAGACAGTTGACTAATAATAACTAAATTTACGTAAAATAAAAACAACGTTTTTATAATTTTTTTGACCGAACATCCGTCTTAGGCGAAGAATCTGCAAAGTCAATTTAATTTTTTTTTTTTTTGTGGGGGGATCGACATTCTTGTATCTGGGGGGGGGGGAGGAGGCGCCAGTCAATGTAGTTACCGCCTCTGGCTCTTTCGTTCCTTTATATATTTTGTTCGCACCTTTTGAACTTGCTGGACCCCAAAACGGGTATTTCAATCAAAACCTCAACATGGAATTTATGAGGTGATTGCATACTATGTACATAAATATTACATAGATATTTAAAAAAAAGGTATGGGTGAGCTTTTATTCAAAATGCATAAGAAGGGGAAAAATAACTTTTTACAAAGAGATATACAATTTTCAATTAAGAGTCAATTATTGTCAATATTGTCTTTCTTTGAAAGAAAGTTATTTTCATATTTTTAGTGAATGTTTAAATAAAAGCGTTTTTTAAATACATAAAGTCCTATTTTTGATATAAAAACAAAAAAATTTTAGAGCTTCTTGGGTTGGCTACTAAAGAGATTTGACAATTCTAATTATGAATGTTTGAATTCCTTTTAAAGGCACACACCCTACCCACCCCTACAAACACCACGCGCATTTCATTTCTCAGCGGTGCTCTAATGATTTTTCATAAATTTCAATTTTCTTTATTTAAACTTCACTTATATTTTCTGCGATTTTAGAGTAAAGAGATAAACACATACACACAAACGTCAATACACGAACGCATAAACTCATACACCATCAATTTATTAACAACAAAGACCGTTAAAAATGATAATATTTAAGGGTTGTTAGTTTGATATTATTTAATATTGCGAAAATTAATTAACATTTATATCTCACTTTTTAGCATATTAAATAAAACAATTTTAATCTTACAAACGAAGAACAATATGCCTACCATTGGGCCTAAACGTTGATTTAGCTCAAATAACAACGCGCCATTGTGATATTTGCTTTAATTAAATAAAGACTAAAACTCTCAATTTGAATTCCAGACTCAGAAAATTATTTAAAATAATTAATAATTTTTTTTTTTTTTTTTTTTTTTAACCGATATAATAATTTTTTTATTGAAAATTTTCTTAATAGGGAAAAAAGAGCATTTAAATTCTCCATAGAGAAATTACAAAATTACTTCTTTAGGAGAAATTGTAGTCTATTTTACGCGGAGAAAGTTTTTTTTTTTTTAATCAAACATATTTCATAGAAATAAACATAAAATAATTTTTTTTATTCCTTCCTTTTGCCGATATATCATTAAAAACGACTAGCTGCACATATAATATAAGCAGTCGAAACTTTGTACAGTATTTTATTTATTTTTTTTAATAAATAATTAATACAAATGTGGTCTATAATTAAAAACTACCAAATAATAATAATAATAATACAAACTTCAAAAGCTTTAATAAACATATTAATAAATATGAATTATACTTATTTGCTTAACGACCATTTATATGTTATATTTAATTTATTATTTATTAATTGAAAAAATGTGAGATTTACTCAGAATTCCTTGTCGACAGAGAAATTTTGTAATAAAAACATTTATACCCTCTTTTTTAGCTTTATCTGAACAAGACTCGATCAGTAAAAGACTCATCTTAAGAACTCTTTAAGAAGTGCCCTTAAATTAAGGGTCTCTTTTTAAATTATAATTAATTTATTATATTTTTTAAGTTCTTAAAATATCAAATAGAAGGCTCTAACACTATTTTTGAGAGGAAAGTAATGAAAACATAAGGGGTATTAGTGATCTTGTATATAGGACGTCCTATCGTCTTAAAAGTCTCCTATGTCTTATTTGAGTATATTATTATACTTAAGACATTTACCACTCCTATTGCTAAATAGTACATAGGACGGCCACAGGTCTGTTATATCGGTGTCGTATGTTGTAAAGCAATTCCCGCCTTTAGAAATGTCAAAGTTATATTCTAACCTAAAAAGTGTTAGTGCAGTTTGTGTTTTGTTTTCAAGTGTTTAGTGTGTTGTTTTGTTTGTTTCTCTTATTTATTTATTTAAAAATAAAAATGAGTCAGATAAGTGAGACAATTGTAAAAAGAAAAAGACTGAATCAGGTTATGAATGTTGTTCGATCTCACCGATAGGAGCGCCACTAATCATCAAATATGACATAGGACAAATTTATTTTTGGTCAGTCGTCAACTTTTGTTCAAAACTGTTTACGATTTAGGACATTTAGGACAAAACACAAGATCACGAATACCCCTATAATTTCACCTATATAACATGTTACTAAGCGTTTTAGGAGAAAATTACAAAAATAATAAAATTCAAATTCTTTTGTTACCATGTACTGGTCTAACTTTCGGCAATCTAATTTCACAAGGGACTTGTCCCAGAGTTCAGTGCAATTTATTTTTTTTTATTTTTACATCTCTCAACAGGGACAAACTCCCATTACAGAGACGGAGAAGACATTGGCAATGTTGGAAAATTTTCACGGCAAGTGAGATTTGAACCCGAGTTGTATAGCAACTCTAGATTCGTAATCTGCAGCTTATACGATTAAGCACGAGCCTCCTCAAAAATTTATATTGATACATGTAGGCCTACCATATACAATATATATATATAAAGATATTATGGAAAAAATACATGTCAAATAATGTGTTCACATGAAAATTTTTTTTTAATTATTCAAATATTAGACAAATTTATATTAAAATAAATTTGCATTTTAAAAGAGAAAAGTTTATAATTTCTTTGTGGTAAAAGTTTAGAAATTCTTATTTATAATACCAGCATTTTTTTATTTATTCAATCAGACTTGTCATATATATTTTGTATAGTTGTGTTTTATATATTAAAAAAAAAAATGTTATGTAAAATTATTGCATATGAAAGGGATAGATTAGTTATGCAAACAAAGTAATATCTGAATGCATTTGCAATGGAAACAAAGCTCTAATTTATTGGCTAAAAATATTATTTAAATTAAATCCAAAAGATAATTTATATATGAATAATTTTTTTTTTTAATGAAAAAAATATTTTTTTTTAACAAGAGTGTGAGTGTTTTTTATTGGTGAGGCCAAACATCCCATGGCCCTTGGGAATCGAACCCAGGATCTCCGCCTTTCCGGGGCATTGGCGTGCTGTCCAGGCCACCGGACCCTCGACCTGCACCTGTGGCCTGTCCGGCGGACTGCCCCTACGGAAATACTATATGCCCTAACAGGGGCGTATATAGAAACTTTTTTCGGGGGGAGCCCGAACTCAAAAATTTATCTGCGGAAAATTTTTTTTTAAGAAACTAAATTTTTTTCACACGAAGTTTTTTGCGGAACATTTTTTCTTTTACGGAACCAAAGTTTTGCATCCTGCGGAAAAATTTGTTGCGCTGATGTCTGTATATTCCTATATATGTATATGTGTTTGGGAAATTTCGGGAAGGGGGACCCGAGCCCCCTCGGCCCCCCCCCCCCTTATATACGGCCCTGTGCCCTAAATTATAAGCGAATGTAAGCAATTATAATTGCTTATATCCTCACTTATAAGCAGAAATATGACCTGAAACATATATATCTTCAAATTATATATTAAGTTATAAGAAAAATTATAATCGGATATAATTTGAATTATAACCAATAGGTATAACTTTTTATATGTCTCGGAAATTATAAAAATTATTTTGGAATATATCTATACTATATATAAACGACGAATGTGTGTGTGTTACACTCCGTTCTCAGCAGCCATTAGGCGTAGAGACATGAGCGATGGCTCATTTTGATCCTCTAGGTGTGAGGATGATGCAGAAAAGGCGAGGGTCCGCCGTAGGCGGGCCCGAGCCAGCTGGAGGGGGGTTCAGGGGGCGTAGTCTCCCTGTCTAGACGCCAGCCGGCTTCTCATATTTAAGAAAAGACGAGGGTCCGCCGTAGGCGGTCCGAGCCAGCGGCGGAGGGTCAGGGGGCCTAGCCCCCATGGCCAGCCGGAGCAGCCGCAAAGCGGCTGCGGCCGGCTGGTTATGGTATATTCAAAGATATAATTTTTGATTATAATTGTAATTATTTTCGCAAATATGACTGCATTATACATATTCATGATGGTATAGTGACTCTTTAGATTTGGACTCTAGACTTATTTTTACTAGTTAATTATATGGGGATTTAAAAAACTCAGCTTCCCCCCCCCCCCCCGCTCCCCTACCTCCAGGAAAAAATTGAAATTACGGCACTTCAATTAATATTTTATATAGAAAATATATATATATTTTTTTAAGGTCTTTTTCGGCATCTGAGGCCATTTAGACCCCATCCCTATTTATTTCAAATGATTTGAAGTCAAATCAAATGAAATAAATTTTTACTTGAATAATGCTTTATTCTGTTCCAGTAAATTTATTTCAAAATAAACTACATAAATCTAATTTTAGTTATTTTAATGTATATTTTTACTAAAGGCCCTAGGGGTATAAGAATGGTGAAAATGCCCTTGGAACATATTTCAATGATACATAGGTGATTTGTAGGTACTAATAAAATAATAAGATGCTGAAAGTTTCAGATCGCTATCTCAAATGGTTTTTGAGAAAAACCAAAATATGTAAAAATCAGAAAAACATTTTTTTCTCAGGAACGGCTGAATCGATTGATTTGAATTTTTGATATGTTTTGGGGGCTGATGGTACCTTCTAGGGAAAAAATCAAGACCTATATCGGATCATGACATCCTTGAAAAAATGGCGTTTTTTGTTTAATTTTAATTTTTAACCATGATACAATTTTGGCACAAAAATGAAACAATTTTTTTTGAAATCCTCATTCAATTTCCTGTAAGTTCGTAAGTTCAACAAAAAAAGGTACGCCATAGTAGAAAAAAATAAAAACCATTTATTACTCAAATATTGACTTTATATGTTTTGTGCTTTAATCTTGTTTTTTATTGCTTAAGCTTACACATATATTTTCATTTTATTCAAAATAACCAGTTTATATTCATAACATCAAAATTTTTTGCCTAAATCAAAAGTTAAAATTTTTAAATATCTATAATCATAAACTATAATGCTATAAGATAGAAACAGTTTTTGATTAATGAATAATAAAAATAAAAACTAATATCAAAAAGATAAATCTTTCAACAATAAAAAATGCAGAATCACGTTTAATCAGTCTTCGTCACTGTCTTCTTCAATCACAGTTGAAACGTTGTCTTTATCAAATAATTTGCTCAATGTTTCAGCGGGCCTCAGAATTTTTGTCAAATATCTTCCGTATGACAAATAATTTTCATAAACAATGGCAGCAACGTGAGAGCATCATCCAATTGTTCTAAGACCATTCGCACACTCACAGCTATGTCTTAATAGGCCTTTAGGTCCATTAGCATTTTTTTTATATTTAATAAAACATCTATACACTTTGTTATTAATATGGCGAGAGTGTACTTGAGCTTTAAGTATGTTAGTATGGTCTTTTACATATTGGATAGTAATTTCAGGGGCGTATATAGAAATTTTTTTAGGGGGGGGCCTGAACTCAAAAATTTTTCTGCTAAAAATCTACCTAAAGGCCTATTAAGACATAGCTGTGAGTGTGCGAATGGTCTTAGAACCAGCATTAGATTTTCGAAAAATTTAAAATTTAGCTAATAAAAATTTTTTTGGATCTTTTAGATTTTAATTAGTCATAAAAAATTATATTAAGAAAATTTTTAATGAATTTAATTCATTAAACGCATCCAAAAATTCCTTAAAAAGTTATTTGATATAAAAATGAAAAATTGAAGAAGTATGATTACTGGGAGCTCATAGCATTTATGAATAGTGTTTGTAGGAAAAAACTCAGAACACAACAGTCATAAACAAAATTAGATCACCAAGAGCTTTACACTATGATCGTTGGATAGCAAAAGTCCTTTACTCCTTTAAAATATTTTTATTTTGACAAGTAAACGGCGTGGAGTACATTTGTTTGTTTCTTGTGATTGTATAACATCAGCGTAACTACATTGATTGGTGCCCCCTCCCTCGATGGTAAGGAATGTCCCCCCCCAAAAAAAAAAAAAAAAAAATATTTCCTAATATAGAATTCCAAAAATTTTAAATTTAAATACATTTTATTATTTAGTGGTGCCAAAAGGGCTTAAACTTTAGAAAAAACGAATTTTACAGTTTTTAAACTTTGGACACTCCTAATACAATTTTTCAGATCCCTGAATCAAAAAACCATATATTTACGATAAGCGAAAGGTTGTGGCGTGGCAACGAGAAAATAAATTTTGACACTCTAAAAATGTACTTGCTCATTGCCAAGAAACAGCCTACACCTATCCTCATATATTTACGACATTTTATAGTTCTTCAACTTTTCAAAAGTCATTCATTCTTGAAAATCTATTAATTTTAAACAAAATTATGAAGAAAATAGTTATCAAAGTCAGGTTTCAGCGCTATCCATATACCCAAGAATAACTCTAACTTCTAAGGCATTTTTCATAAAATTTTCTTATATTCATACTTGTCTTTGATAATTATTTTGTATATAATTTCGTTAATAAAACAGGCCAACAAAATTTTTTTTTTTTTTTGTTTCTATTCTAATGCTGGATTCTGAATCTAGACACCGAAAAAAACATAAATTTCCATTTTTTGCTTTTAAAGTTTGCTTTTGTTTAATACGAAAAAGCCCATACAAACTTAATATATAATATATACAAAAAAATATTCACTTTTAAACTTGATTTCTTCCAATTTTCACCAATGGTTTATTTTTGGAAAATTAAAGAAATATCGTAAATACAATTTTTGGATTCAGGGATGGTAAACAATTTTTAGGGGTGTCCTAAGTTAAAAAAAAACTAAAGAAATTCGATTTTTCTCAACTTTTAGACGTGTTTTGCAGCACTAAATGCTCTCAGATTGTACTGAAACTGGAATATTTCTATGTATTTTATTTAACTATTTGCATATTTTTAAGGGGTGGTGCCTTAAAAAATCTTGAAAATTCAAAATTATAGCCACTTTAGAGCAAATTTTCTATTAAAATTTATTTTTCTCTATAACTCTAAAAATGTGCCTGATGGGGCAAAACTTATGGAACTTTTGGAATCAGCTCTACCCATTTACTCAAGAATAGCTCATTATACCCAGGAAAAAATTCACTGTTGAACAGTGTTATTTATGAAACAGTTTTATTAAGATATCTTAATAAATTGTAAAATTTATTTTGATGATAAAGTGTTTATTACATTTTATTTTTTTTAATTTTATATATTTTTTATGCGCCCGGGTCTTTGCGCCCCTCCTTCCGCATTGCGGGATCTGCGGTGGTGATACTTACGCTCCTGTATAAGCATGGTTGGGAACAATAGAAGACTTTGTTCCACATAAAAGTCAAAATTTATTAAAGAAATTGGATGCCGAAATCGCTTTCTCAAGCTCGGTCCAGATCTTTGGGATTTGCACAAGAGACACTCCAGAATGTCATTGTCGTTAATAACATCGAGAAAAGAAGATACAATTGATCCAAGTTTTTAATGGGATCTTAACTGTGGATGAAGAGCAAAAACAATTTCTTCTCCAATGTATCGTAGTCACAAAAAACAGTGACTCCAAGAAAGTTACTCTTAAACGAAAATTTATTTAAATCTTGATTAAAAAGTGAATTTATTTTTTAAATTGCCCTAAAGATGTCATTTGATAATTATGTAGCATAATTACACAAATTCATAAATATAATTTACATTTTCTAATTCTTAATTTTTTTAAAATTTTTTCTCCGTTTTTAATCATTAAAGCCCTATGCGGCACCTGTTAACCTTAATATATTGGAAAAATATTTGATACACTTCAACATTGTGATAAAAGGAAAAAAAATTACAAAATCTTTTGACCTCTATAAATAAGGACCATCCTAATATATATATATATATCATATATATATGTATGTATATAATATATAAAAGTGGATACTCACGTCAACATGTATTTCTTTATGTGGAAAGATTTTTCTGTTTGGAAACTCGCTTGGTGAATATCTGTAGAATTCGTGAAGTCCTCTATACCATTTCACAGAGTAGAGATTAGCGTTCTCTACATCATACTGGCAAACCAATGTAGCATAATGTCCCTTCTGGACAGCAGGCGGGTTGATCAGTAGGCTCACGTTTCGCAAACACTCGCCGCCTGTAACATAATTATGATCGAACCATTTTTATTTTTTTTTATTTTTTATTTTTTTTTGTATATGAATTATTTATTAGCCAGTCTATGAGTTATGCGTTTAAAAGAAACTCCTTAAGGGAATAAACGAAACAAAAGCACGCTTACAACTAATCTAGATATATTTGAGACAATTTAATTCGAATTCCGCATTTGGAAGAGGAAGTAAAAAGAAATAAATTTCCACCAAAGCGGTTGTATCTACCTATTAAATATATGATGAATTAATAAGTAGAAATTATTATACCAAATTAATTAATTTTATATGCTATCTGATTAATATTCAATTTGCTGTACAGTTTAGAGCTACACAGGGCGGATGTGTTTGGTTTCTATGTACTATCCCCGTCTGGAATTAGTTGAAATAAGTTTACTTTGGGTAAATAAATTTACTGAAAAATCATAATTCATTTTATTTTCGGTGAAGTGATACGCAGGGACAGGACCATGATCAGAAAATATTTTCGGGGAGGGGGGGGGAGGGGTTAGGATGATTCCAAATGAATAAACTTTAAAGAATATAAAATATTTTTATAATTTCTAACAGTATTAACATTTTAACACCATGTTTCTCTGTATACATTTCCTTTTTTTATAATTTTTTTGAATTTCAAGAGGGGGAGGGGGATTGGAGCCCCGCATCCACATAAACCCTGCGAAAGTGTGGAGGGGTGGATTTAAATTTACTTTGTTGTTGCACCTCCCCTCTCCCACTCCTGAAGAGAAATGTATTACAACGCTTTTAATTTAACTTGCTTTCCTGTTTTTCAGACAAATCTGCAAATCGAACGACAATTACGACCACTTCTACTTAAACTAGAGCTTTGACATTTTATACACATATGTAACGCCCGTGACAATGCAATATTTGATATGTCTCATTTTTGTAGGTCAATTAATTTCAAAATGGCGGCCGATCAAAAAAAGTGGGGGTAAAACTTTATAATTAAAACTTCTCCTATTTATAATTAAGTTAGAATTTTGAGCATTGGCAGAGGTGTTAAATAGACTTAACACTACAAAATGAGCTCTTCAAAATAATTAAAAATTCATAAAATTCAAAATGACTAATCACATTTCCATTGCTTGGTCCGACAAAGTTAGCGATCGAAATTACGACCACTTCTACTTAACCTAGAGCTTTGAAATTTTATACACGTATGTAACTCCCATGATAATGCAATATTTGATATGTCTCATCTTTGTAGTTTAATTAATTTCAAAATGGAGGCCGACCAAAAAAAGTGGGGGTAAAACTTTAAAATTAAAATTTCTCCTATTTATAATTAAGTTAGAGTTTTGAGCATTGGCAGAGGTGTTAAATAGACTTTACACTACAAAATGAGCTCTTCAGAATAATTAAAAATTAAAAAAAATTTAAAATGACGGCCTGCTAATCACATTTCCATAGTTTGGTCCGACAAAGTTGCGGATCGAAATTACGACCACTTTTACTTAATCTAGAACTTTCAAATTTTATACACCTATGTAACTCCCGTGACAATGCAATATTTGATATTTCTCATCTTTGTATCTCAATTAATTTCAAAATGGTGGCCGATAAAAAAACAGGGGTGCAATTTATAATAAAAAATTTCTCTTCTTTTAAATTACAAATCGACTTATTGTATTGTCTATATGTATCTTTTATATGTTTATGACTCATACGTATTAATATTTTGTTACAAAAACTAAAAAGAATTAGATAAAATAATATAAAAAAAAAATTTAAAAAGAACGCTTTTATAATTGTACTAAAAAGAAAAAAATAATTTTGTATAAGTTCTTTAAAATTATATTAAAAATTAATATAGGTTACTAAAACTAAAAGCGTCGGGCGCGCAAATTAACAATCTCTTGCAATTTCCATTGTAGAGGATCAACTAACCTTAATTCACCGATACATGAATCAAAAAAAAAAAAATAAAATAATCTAACTAGTACATTGGAGTTACTTTTCTAACTTTTTTGCCTAACTACAGTGCAAGTCTATGGTATTAAAATGTATTCATAAAACATATAATAGGTCTATTAATACAATTAAAATTTGCAAATCCCGCGCCCAACGCTTTTAGTCTTAGTAACCTATATTAATTTTTAATATAATTTTATTTATTTATTTATTTATTTATTTGGAATAAACACTCTCTTACAGATTTAAATCCATTTAAAAAAGAGCATACAATAACAATAACAATAACAATAAAAAAATTTTAAAGAACTTATACAAAATTATTTTTCTCTTTTTAGTACAATTATAAAAGCGTTGTTTTTAAATTTTTTTTAAATATTTTTTTGAATTTAGGACCAAAAATTATAAGATGAAGTGTGCTAAAACTCCATAAAGCAAGCAAATAGCTCTCTATAAAAATCAGAGCCCGCAGAAATCTTTCCAGGGGGAGGAAGGAAATTTTTTTATCATATTAATATTTTAGCTTTTAAAATGACATTATAAGAGTGCACGTCAAAATTAATTGCTTTTCTCTGTTCAAATGCCATTATCAAGGATAGTATTTGTTATTCGATCTAAACTTAAATTGAGAGAAAATGACGCAAGTCAATGGGATGGTATCTTCCCGAGCAGAAACACATTAAACTCAGTGACGTCGTTAATATTGATATGATATTTGTATGATTGTTCCCAGGGGGATTACGTTCTCAGATTATCTCTTTCGTTCAATAAAAGATCCGTCTTTGGAAAATTTTGAAAGCAACGATATTTCGGTCTCTTAATTTTATTTTTTAATAATATATACTTGAAAAATATTAAACATTTCGTATTTTAATGAATATTTAAATTAATAATAAATATTCTAGAATTAAATCTATATATAATAATAATAACTATAAAATTGTAAATTAAAAAAATTTAGTATGTTTACAATATCTCTATTATCATTGTTTAAAGTCCAATTACAAAATATATACTTATATTTAGGGAAATCCGACCCTTTGACAAATATTTATAAATTTTGTTCTTGTTGTTATTTGCTCTTTAAAATGTATTAAAAAGTCAGTAACTTCCCCCCTCCCTTCCCTTGTTACAGCCACTTTTCAATTTTTTACTTTTTTAATCTAGAAGCGTGGTTTATTAATTTTCGAATAATAAACATTATCAGTAAAATAGATACTCATTTTTTTTTTTTTTTTAGTTTAAATGATGGGAGGAGAAAATGAAAAAAGATTTGATTGATTTATTGATTAAATTAAAATATAAATTTATTCATATATGAAATATGAATTTTAATTTTGTTTTTCTTGACTTCTATTATTATAAGCTGCCTATTAACTCAATAAGCGTTGTGAATTTTAAAGACTTCCGAAATGCCGGAGGGAGTTGTTTTGTTCATTTATTTATGGATTGTTTTTAATTTTAAACAAGACATCAAGGGGAAATAATAAAATAAACAATTAATGAATAATGAGAAGGTGTTAGAACTAAAACGCCCAGAATTGTAGCCGTATGGTTCAACCCCTTCCCAAATTATAGGCCTATATATATATATGGGGCATTCCACGCCAACTCGACCACTTCTGAACCCGACCATTTTTGATTTGGCTGAAACTTTGTCATCTTTTTATACCCTATTGAAAACGTGTTTGAGAATTTTTTCAGATTTTACGACCCAGCCAAAAAAAAGTTATAGCATTTTCAAAAAACATCGATTTTTTTTTTAAATAACCGTAAAACAGTCAAAAATTAACTTATCGGGACGATTTTTTTTTTGAAATTTTTGTCTTTAAATGTACTTTTTAGAAAAAAATATGACAAAATTTTACAGATTCATCTTGAACGTTTTTTTTGACATTTTCGTAAAAAAACAAAAATTTCGGAATGAATGACACTTTTTTTTAATTTTTTTTTTTATAAAAAACTTTGATTTTTTCTACAAATGCTCTGAAAATTTCAGAGTGGGATTATTTCGCGTTCTATTTTTTTTTATTTTTGAAAAAAATTTTTTTTTTTCTCTCCGCTTATTTATCATGACGGTGCTCTTAAATTCTTCCAGGATTGACTGAGATTCTAGAAAATTGAAGAAAAATAATAATAATAATAGTTAGGGGTGATAAAAATTGAGAAAATTCCATTTATCCTGAAAAAATTAGAAATTAGTTGTGTATTCAACTACTGAAGTATTTGAAGCGTCAAGTAAAAGCTTAGAAACATGGGCGTAACTAGGGGGGTGCCGGGGGGCCTGGCCCTCCCAAAGCCCTTGCCCCAAGAAAAATAAAAGGGGGGCCATGGGACCAGCCATCCTCCGGTGGGCCTGGAAAGCCCCATATTTTCTCTATTTTTCTTGGGGCAAGGAGCTTTCTGGGGAGGGCCAGGCCCCCCGGCACCCCCCTAGTTACGCCCATGTTTCTAAGCTTTTACTTGACGCTTCAAATACTTCAGTAGTTGAATGCACAACTAATTTCTAATTTTTTCAGGATAAATGGAATTTTCTCGATTTTCATCACCCCTAACTATTATTATTATTATTTTTCTTAAATTTTCTAGAATCTCAGTCAATCCTGGAAGAATTTAAGAGCACCGTCATAATAAATAAGCGGAGAGAAAAAAAAAATTTTTTTTCAAAAATAAAAAAAAAATAGAACGCGAAATAATCCCACTCTGAAATTTTCAGAGCATTTGTAGAAAAAATCAAAGTTTTTTATAAAAAAAAAATTAAAAAAAAAGTGTCATTCATCCCGAAATTTTTGTTTTTTTACGAAAATGTCAAAAAAAACGTTCAAGATGAATCTGTAAAATTTTGTCATATTTTTTTCTGAAAAGTACATTTAAAGACAAAAATTTCAAAAAAAAAAATCGTCCCGATAAGTTAATTTTTGACAGTTTTAGGTTATTTAAAAAAAATCGATGTTTTTTGAAAATGCTATAACTTTTTTTTGGCTGGGTCGTAAAATCTGAAAAAATTCTCAAACACGTTTTCAATAGGGTATAAAAAGATGACAAAGTTTCAGCCAAATCAAAAATGGTCGGGTTCAGAAGTGGTCGAGTTGGCGTGGAATGCCCCATATATACAAGCCGGCCGCAGCCGCGCCGCCCGTCAGCTGGCTCGGGCCCGCCAGCGGTGGAACCTCGCCTTTTCTTAATTATGAGAAGCGGTCTGGCGTCTAGACAGGGGGACTACGCCCCACTGAAACCCTCTCCAGCTGGCTCGGGCCCACCTGCGGCAGACCCTCGCCTTTTCTGCTCCTCAACCCTCAAGGATCAAAATGAGCCATCGCTCATGTCTCTACGCCTAATGGCTGCTGAGAACGGAGTGTAAACACACACACACACACACACACACACATTCGTCCTTTATATATAGTACATATATATATGCCCCACTGTTTATTGAATTACATAAAGGAATAGCTATATTTTTTGAAAATAATTTAATATATTAAACGGATCTACACTATAACAATTAATTTAATGTTAATAAATTTAATGTAAATAATAAAAATAATTTAATGTTAATAAATTTATATTTTAATTTATTTAAATTAATTAAATTTATTTTAATTTCAATAAATCAATCAAATCTTTTTTCACTTTCTCTTCCCATCATTTATACTAAAATTTATTTTATTTATTTTGTTTCCTCTTTTTCTTTTGGAAATTAAACATCCATTACATGATGTTACAAGATACTAGAGAATTCTCATCTCAAGTTTATCCTTCAATAATATAAATAACAACAGATGCCCGACTTCCAATCAAGGGCGTATCCAGAGGTCTTTCTCGGGAGGGGGGGGGTAATCTGGTGTGACTCGTCGCACAGCACACTATTTTTTCTTAATTTCGGCAATTTAAAGGCGCATTCTGTACTTGTTGGCCAGAATATAAATACAAATCAAATTTTTAAGTATTAATTTTTAAAATTTTACATTAAAAATACAATTTTTTTCGAAAAAACGGTATTTTTTTCAAATCTGGGGAGGAGAGGGGTAATAACACCCTTTACCTCCCCCCCCCCTTGTATCCGCCCTTGCTTCCAATTGTTATTTTCAATCAAATAAAAAAAATAATAATATAATACAATTTAATGTATAGAGAAAAAGGAATAAATCCATTTTACAGTGTTTTTTTAAATATAGTGAGCATTGACAACAGGGGGCGGAGGAAGTTCTATTAATAAAAGCTAGACATCTATAGAAATCATATATTTTTAGTCTAAAATAATATTTTTACAATATTTAAAGTCTCAATTCCCCTGGGCCATAGCACAATGGTAGAGTTCCTTCCTCTTCTGCTAGGGGTACGAGGTTTGTCTATACTCCCCGACAAAATTGCATTAATCCGCCCCTGATTGATAATATTCTAAATTTCTTCTTTTTCTTTTGGAAATTAAACATCCATTACATGATGTTTCAAGATATAAATTATACTAGAGAATTCTCATCTCAGGTTTATCCTTCAATAATATAAATAACAACAGGCGCCCGACTTCCAATTGATATTTTCACTCAAATAAATTCTTCTATTGATTGCACACGTTCGTATATCATCCTGAGAGTTAACAAGTGTCAGAGACCTGTGTTAACCGCAGTTTACTTTGTTAGATGTTTCCTAAGAAGATAAATGATTTTCGATAGAAAGGCAGCTATCGCCAGGTCTTTCTTGTGGAATTTGCTGGTTCACCATGTTTGAAACCTTAATAAAAGCAGAACATGGAGCAAGGATTTGGAGATGCACATCAGACTTTAAAAATATATAGATAAAAACAGAGAAGAACAAAAAAAAAAAAAATGTAATGGAATTTTTATAATGTACCGTAACATACAAAAAAAAAAATCTGGTGTGACTGGCGCACAGCACACAACTTTCTCTTACCCTTCGGCAAGAGAAAGTTGCGCACCGTGCTGGTCACACCAGATTTTTTGTGTCGAGATATATTTAGTTTCCCATAGCACCTTAGTTTCAAACTTGCATTTTAAATGTTGACTGCTTGAAATAAACTATGGTTATTTTTCAAAATTTTAATCTCATATTCGGACATTTTATACACAATATAGAATCGTAAATAAATACAAAATTTCATAAGAATTGGAAAAAAAAATTTTAAATGCGTAAAAAGTTCCAAAGGGGACCCCCTTTTGAATCGAAATTAACATACAAATCCCTATAGGAAATTAACATTAGGCCTATGAGAGAAGGCGGAGAGACAGGCGATAATGTTTGCAAGTGAGAGAGAGAGAGAGAGAGTGAGATATGTTTTCTTCGAAACAATCAAAGACACAAATAAAATTTAAAAAAATGGGAATTTAAATAATAATTGATTTTTAATCTAATAAAAAGAAAAAGATTTAAATTCCGTTACCATGGCAACCAGTTCTATCTTTCCTATAAAGAACAAGAGTAAAGTGGTCTTCAGAAGATTTCAACGGCAAAATGAGAATATACATTTTAAAGAGCATCTAAAAAATAGTTGATTTATGAATTTTAAAAAAAATCCTTGGAGGGAATTTTGAGAAAATCGAAAAAAACTGAAAAAGTACATCAGTAAAGTACTAGTACTTTTTTGCCGATTTTGTTCAAAAGCTTATTTTGAGATTCTTCAAAGGTACCTAAGTTAAATATAAAATTTCAATCCGGTAGCTCAATTCCTTCATGCTAAAAATCTGTCCACACACACAGACACACACACACACACACAGACAGACCAATTTGCGGGACCCACTTTTTTGGACTCAGGGGACCTCAAAACATGTATATCCATCAAAATCTCGACATCGAATTTTTGACATGATCGCAATACTTTCTCTCTCTATATACAGTAGCGTAACTAGGTGGGGGCGAAGGGGGCGCTCGCCCCCTCCGCCCCAGGCGCTTTAAGCCTTTGGCGCCCCTCGATACCGACATAGGCGCCCTAGAGCATCTAAGATATAGTTCAGGAACGGTGATTTTAACATATTCTTTCGATAGATTGTCCAAAAAATTGATAGATTTCTTTAAAATTATATTACAAGTTAAAAACGGCGCCCTAGTTGAGCTTCGCCCCCTCCGCCCTCAAAGGCTAGTTACGCCGCTGTCTATATATTTCATATATAGGGTACGAGAAAGTAAAAATGAATTCAAGTTCAAATTCTTTCACTGGAAATATTTATAAACCATTTTACCAATATATATATATATATATTTTTAATATTAATATTTTATATTATCTTATCTTATAGGCCTACTATTATACGAGCAATGTACCGTACGTTTATTTGTTTGTTTGTTTATTTAGCATATCAGCTCTAGAAAACGGCTCTAACGATTTTTTTCAAATTTTAAATATATACTATTTGCGGTCCAAATATGCAATTGTGCTAGGTCTAGTATTTGGGAAAATTTGGGTACTAGTACTTTACTGATGTACTTTTTTAGTTTTTTCACAATTTTCTCAAAATTCCCTATAAGGATTTATTTCAAATTTTAAATATTTTCTAGACCCGATATAATTGAGCTAGGTCTCGTCATCGGGAAACCTCTAGTACTAGTACTTTACTGGTGTACTTTTTTTTAGTATTTTCCAATTTTCTTGATATTCTCTTCAACGATTTCTTTCAAATTTTAAATATTTCCTATTTGAAGTATATAAAATAAAGTACACTATAGTGTAAAAAAAATATGAATTTTCAATTATTTTTCATATACTTCGGTGATTTAATATTAATATACCCAGGTGTTGGATCCAGGAAAGGATACCGGGTGATTCTCAAAAAAAAAGAGTTGATTTAAAATAAATTTAATAACGATGCAGGTTGAAGTAATTATAAAACGAATTTAAGTACAAAAATAAATAAAATGCTTGATGACTTCTTGATGTTAGTTGATGATTGAATTCTTGATAAGAGTTGATGGTTGATAGAGAAGCAAGTTTGCTTGGCTCTTGAGAGTGTTGATTTCCGCTTGCGACGACAGTGGGCTGAAATAGGAAAAAAGCGGCCATAATTCGAAAAAATGAACTTCAAAATATAAAAATTGCGTTTTGCACACCAATAATAGACTATATGTGGACCTCAGTACAATAATTCATTTTTTTTTTACCCAACCCAAACCCGAGTTATAGAGCGCCAAATTGGGCAGGAAAACTTATTAACTTTTCTTTGCGTTTTAAGTCGATATTCAGAAATTTTTTTCATGTATTAATATTAATCCAATTTTAATGAATTTTTTTTTTTCAATCATAGATAAATTAATCTTCTTTCTGAAAATATTTTTGTTTTTCTTGTATTTCAGTTATTTATTTTTAAATAAATTTTTTTTGTAAGTAAAAAAAAAGCAATATAAACTTTTTTCTATTTCAAAAAAGTATATGGGATCCATGCGGATCCCTAAAAAACTCAATAGATTCTGAAACTAGGATACATGTAGAACATGATTGCATCGGAACTTTTTGCCCGAATTTACCCGCCGAATTTTTATTAATTTTTTTATAATTAAATCGGCAGAAAAACAAGTGATTTCCCTCAAACCATATGAACTTCTCTCTGCTTTACAGATAATATTGAATCTTGACAAAGGGCTGACGGACAAAATAAACTCAGGCTATTATTAGAATGACCATAAAATTTTATGGTGGGGGCTCAGATTTTGTAATCTTTTGAAAAAATAATCTATGAAATGGGAATATCCAATATATGAAAATTTCATTTTTTCTTGTTCATATTCTTATTAATATTATTGAAATAACTATATTATTTTTGTATACAAATGGTAAAGCCCCCCTGGACCCTCTTACATGCCTCAATGAGCAAATGCATCAAATTTATTCTTGCTCACTGTTTGGAAATTTTGCAATTGCTCGACTTCGGCGCAAAATTTTAAAGTTTTAAATTTCCTTCACTGACTCCACTTCTTCTGTCTCTGGCCAATCAGCCAGAGACAGTGGTAAACAGGAACATAAAACAGAAGTTAGTGGCTAGAATATAGTAATGATATTTATTTTTTAGCAAATAATTTTTATTTAAGTATAATGACAGAGACATAGAAGCCGACTCCAAGGGGCCCAAGGAGCTCGAGCCCCTCCCCCCCTCCCCCCAATGTTGAGGGAAGAGAAAATAAGTCATCTTTTTAATCAGCAATCCATTAAAATGTATATAAAGAATTATTGCTTGTATAAGCTTATATCAAAAAAATTATTTTTTGACCCTTTGAGTAAGGGGTAGTTGACCCCATGTATATATTTTGTAGAAATAAATGACATTTTTGCAACGAGTGACCTTTAAAATGTATATAAAGACATATTGCTTGTAATTATTAAAGCAAAATTTTTTTGACACCTTAACGTAAGGGGTAGTTCACCCATGTATGTTTTTTGTAAAAATAGATGACATCTTTGCAATCAGCATCCATTAAAATGTATATAAAGAAATATTGCTTGTAATTATCAAAAAAAAAAAATATTTTTTTGCTCCTTCAGTAAGGGGTAGTTCACCCCATGTATGTTTTTTGTAAAAATAAATGTCATTTTTGTAAAACGCATTTTTTTTTTTATTTTTTGACATAAGTTTTATTTTATATTTCACACATCATAATTTTTTTTTCAACTTTGTCAAGGGGTAATTTCAACCCCTTTTGGTAAAATATGAAAATATTGAAGGGTATTGAAGAACATATGATCCTGTATGTATAGTTTTAATTTTGTAAAAATCCGCCCAAAAAAAAGATAATTATGGCCGCTTTTTTTCGATTTCAGCCCACTGTGCGACGCCGTTGTAAGTGTGCTCAAGGCAGGAGAGAGAATGAGAGTTGTTGATTTAGTGTTGATTCCCGATTGCGACTTGAGTAGTCGTGTGTTGCAAGAAAGCAGAACGGAGAATGAAAGCAGAGAGCCAGCGGGGCTCCTTTTATAGAGGGGTGAAGGCTTACTCACAGAGCATGCGCGCTGGTCTTGGGAGTTTGCCTTCTAACGGTCAATTTGTGCTAGTTGGCGTTTTGCGGGTGGCGTTTCATTCAGGGACTGAACACCAGGATATGAAATAAAATTAATATAAAAGTTTATGAGTAAGTAACAACTTGTAAACTTAATTTTTCTTTGTGTCCGCCAAATTTTGAAATCGTTAAAAGTGTACAGCGACAAGTTGAGAATCACTGGTCTAAACGTTCTCAAACAACTTCACTACTTCAATGAATTTTTATTAATATTATTTTATAATTAATTTAAGGAAACTTGAAATTATTCTCTTAAAATTTATTTCACAAATCTAATTTTATTAAATTCTGGTTTGAAACTCGCGCTCTAATCTATTTAAATATTAATTTAAAATCATACTAATTAAATAATTTTTATAAGTAATTCAATTAAATAGCTATAAAAATTCAAATTAAAATTAACAATTTTCACCAAAATAATTAATTTTAACATATAAAAGAAATTTGTTAGGTTGGCAACAAATTCTGTTTTTGATGTAACTAATTTAACGCATAGATAATTGAACGTTTATCATTATTTAAAATGAAATTTTAATATTTAATCAATATATTGAAATAGGAACATTTTACTAGCAAAATCCTAAGTATTGAATTTGAATTTGTTAATTGAAATTTTTTTTTTTTTTTTTCAAAAATTCAAGTCAATTATTGTTTGTCATTTTTCGGGTCAGGTTAGTCATTTTTCAGGTCAAGTTAATACTCCACTACACTACTTTGAACGTTAATGAAAACGGAACTCTGTTTCTTCTCAAAAGACCTGTTCTAATCTATCTTAATGATTAATATCGAATATCTCATATATTTCTAAGTAAATTTAACACAAATCCATATCATTTTGATAAATAATTAAAATTTAAAACAGAGACAAATATGTCAAAATTTTTATATTAACTCCAGATTTTTATAATTTTAAAATAATCTTTCCATTTCGGTTTTTCTCTGTCTACTTTATTGGAAATTATAAAAAAAAAAAAAAAAAAAAAAAAAAAAAAATTTAGTTAAAATCCAACAAAACATATCGAGATTATGTTGATTTGCCCCTCAAATGAAAATCGAAATATTTTTGTATTAAATTATTTAAAATAATTTGTAGGCCTATTTGTGTTAAATTTACTTAGAAATGTATAAAAATTTATTTTTTGTTACAAATTTTTTCTAATATAATTTTTTTTAATAAATAAAAAATAATAAATATAAAAATCCATGGTTTCACCTACACCACTTTTCCTCCAAACTATAAATTCGTAAGGACTTTCATTTTTCACAAATAAGTATAATAATTTTTTCATAAAAAAGTATATTAAATTTATCACAGAAGTATAATATTTTTCATAAACCCGAATATGAATTTTTTCATATCAGGGTTTATTAAAGTTCATTTTTGGTATATGAACTTTCTCATATACCCAAATTTAATATTCATAAACAGTTTATGTAACAGACTTCCTATACTTGTATATGAATATTGCTTGAAAATATTTAACAGTGTAGGTCTCGTCTTTGGGAAACTTTGAGTTTAAGTACTTTACTGGTGTACTTTTTTAGTTTTTTTTTCCAATTTTCTCAATATTCCCTTTGACGATTTCTTTCAAATTTTAAATATATATTGAGTCTTTGATAGAGCCCGGCCCCTCGGGACTAAGGTATATCCGGCATTTTAAAAATATTTTTGTGTCCGAAAAAAATTCTATATACGCCCCTGACTTGATAATAGAGTTTAATGAACTTCTCAGTTTCAGAGTGGAAAGTAGGAGTTAAAAAGTTTCTGTTATAATTGCTAAAAGATGGCATTAAAATCGTGCCTGTTTTAGCCAATCAGAAATCTTGGTTTGGTCTGTCACTTCTGTATTTATTTTTTAAAACAATTTATTTTTATTTCTTAATAATAATACATTTTTTAGATTAAAAAAAAAATGTTATATAACGTCCAAATTTAGTTTTTAATCCGTTTATTCTTTATATTCTTTTCCAATATATTTCCTTTTTATTTATTTTCATTCCTGTTCGCTTATTATTTCATTAAAGATATTCATCCTTCCTATTGGTCTAATTACAAATAATAACATACTAATGTTCTCTAAATTATGTGATTTCATTAAACAACGAACCAAATTCACAAATCAATTCTCATAAATAATTTAAATTTCAGATATATACATTCATATGTCTCGGAACATAATTTTCTAAAAATCAGAGGGAATGAAGGAAAATAGAGAGAGATACAGAGGGTGAGTAGTTAGATATGTTTTATTCATTTGAATATATGAAATGAAGATTAAAATTCGAAATTATGGGAAAATAATTACCAAATAAATATGAAATTTTCGCAATGAATTATGCAAATAATTTGTCATTAGAAAAGATGATTTAATAACAAATTATTACGAACAAATTAAAGAGGATATTCAAAATTTCCATAAAAAAAAGAAAAATTTCGTTAATATTAAATAAAAAATGTCGTTTCACATTCTCCAATGTCAGAACTAAAATCTGGCGGTAGGCCTGCCTATACATCAAAATTTATTTATTTATTTATTTATTATTGTTATAAATACAGACTAACAATAATAATGCTCCTCTACAGAATTTTTCCATTTACAGGGGAGCGTTGGAGAGAAAAAAAAAAAAAAAAAATTATAATCCTGAAAAATTTAGAGAATTTTTTTAATGTTATTCTATTACTACGATTTACAACATTCAGAATGTAGATCGCTAAGAGTAAGCATCTGAATTTGTACCTGAGGAAGGTTACAGAAGGTAGCCGAAACGTTGTATATTATAAATATTAATTACAGTTTACATGAAAAGAAGTATTATTATTTCATATTAGCCGCAAAGCCCGCCTTCGGTGGGCTGGTTTAAAAAACCAGAGAGTGAGCAGAGAGGTCCCACTTATAAATTATAGCATTGAGAAGGGACCAAATTGGAATTGGAATTTGGGTTTGGTGTACCAGTATATCTTCCGTGCCCAGAACCACCTCCTCTTATTAAGGGGTAGAAAGCATAATAATTTGGAAATGCGTGAAGGAATTTTGATCAGATTTTTGAAATGACGCTTCTTCCCCGATAAATACTTAAGAAATCTCTTATCTCTTAAAAATTAATTATTTTCTTCCCATGGGCTCCAGGAAGAGCGGAGCATTCGGCGGTCCTTAGGTCGGGTCAATTATATTTGAAATTTATGTTTAACAGTATATAAAAAAGAGAAAATAATTAGCAAACAAATATGTCAATGGCTTTATAGACTTGTAATAGAGTGAAAAGACCCTTTTAGGGTGAAATAGAAATAAACCAGACCGAAGTTGCCAATTAATTTTGTTTCCATGTCCATGTCTCATGTGTGAATGCCTCGTATTTTGGAATTTGTTCGTTTGAAAAAAAAAGTTTGATCGATTAAACAAAAGCAGAAGTAACTTTGCTGAAAAATGTCTTTATTAATTCAATTTCACGGATGTAGCTGCTTTGTAAGTTTTTTTTTTTATTAATACATCATTTATTAATTAGATATAGAGCTTTGAAAAGCCTAAGTGAAACGAAACATGAAAACATCCATAGAAAATAATAAAATGAATTTTTTTTTGTCTTTTTTAATGAATAGAGAGAGAGAAAGAGAGGAAAAATGTCCTTTATTTTTTCTGTAAACTTTTCACTTGTTATTAAATAAAATAAAAAGTCTTAATAAGATTAGCAAATGTTTTATTTTTCGGCCCCTAAAGTTAAATATTTGAGCCTGAATAATATTTTTGTTTTTGAATAAATATATCTCAGCCAAAAAAAACATCGGAGATGCAAAAAGGGGCGCCTCGCAATATTTTTGCCCAGAGTCGAGGTGAAATCAAAAAAATGCACCTCGCTTTTCTAATTTATATAAAAGAGAGGATATATTTTCACTTAAATAAAACCCCTACAGGATTTTATTTGTGTCATCGCTTTTATATAAATCAGAAAAGAGAGATTTTTTGATTTCATCTCGACTTGGGATAAATAATGTGAAGCATTTCCCATGTTTTTGGCTGAGATTTCACTTCTTTTTGTGAAATATTACATTTAAATATTATTTAATCATTTTTCTTTATTAAATATTAAATTATCCTATGAATAGATCTTTTATTATGCATTCCAAACAGTAACAAATATCTCTTTGGTTTCCATTCAAAACGATAAAAACATAGGATTTTTCCAAATTTTATAATTTTTTTTAAAACTATAGATACATAATCATATGTTCTTCTATACCCATCAATATTTTCATATTTTACCGAAAGGGGTTGAAATTACCCCTTGAAAAAGTTGAAAAAAAAATTATGATGTGTGAATTATAAAGAAAAACATATGTCAAAAAATCAAATAAATATGCGTTTTACAAAAATGACATTTATTTTTACAAAAAACATACATGGGGTGAACTACCCCTTACTGAAGGAAGCAAAAAATATTTTTTTTTGGTAATTACAAGCAATATGTCTTTATATACATTTTAATGGATGCTGATTCCAAAGATGTCATCTATTTAAAAAAAATCTGGTGTGACTGGCGCACAGCACACAACTTTCTCTTACCCTTCGGTAAGAGAAAGTTGTGCACCATGCTGGTCACACCAGATTTTTTGTGTCGAGATATATTTAGTTTCCGATAGCACCTTAGTTTCAAACTTGCATTTTAAATGTTGACTGCTTGAAATAAACTATGGTTATTTTTCAAAATTTTAATCTCATATTTGGACATTTTATACACAATATAGAATCCTAAATAAATACAAAATTTCATAAGAATTGGAAAAAAGAATTTTAAATGCGTAAAAAGTTCCAAAGGGGACCCCCTTTTGAATCGAAATTAACATACAAATCCCTATAGGAAATTAACATTAGGCCTATGAGAGAAGGCGGAGAGACAGACGATAATGTTTGCAAGTGAGAGAGAGAGAGAGTGAGATATGTTTTCTCCGAAACAATCAAAGACAGAAAAAAAAAAAAAAAATAAATGGGAATTTGTTGAGTGTGGAAGTGGCTGTGATTAATATCTTAAAAGAATGGAAGGAGGTAGCAGCCAGGAAGGAGTGTCTCCAAAACAATGAAACTCCCAGATATTCGCGACGTTTCGGTCCAAATTTATTTGACCATCATCAGGCAATCAGGCTACAATAGATTTTTATTCATAATTAACATCATTAACAATTAAAACATTAAAATGGTTGTTATTTTTAATTTTTTTACTTACAGTTGTCATATGTAAATTTATATAAATATATTTAATCATATGTTGCTTCGGACTTGTTAATGACATTAAAATTTTGCTCATCTGCAACCGAAGGCTTAGATATGTGAGGAAGTAATGACAATTTTTTTTTTTCCAAACATATATAAAGACAAATGTTTGAAAAAAATCGTCATTACTTCCTCACATGTGAGTGTGAATGAGAAAAAAGTGTGAGTGTTTTTTAATAAAAAAAAAGAAAAAATGATCTACATCATGTAAAAATAGCCAATTTTTATTATATGCTGATAATTGTAAATTCTATCAGATAATAAAAGAGTAAGTTGATTGTAAAAAATTACAAAATGATTTTAATAATGTAGCTCAATGGTGTGAAAATAATGTAATGGACTTGAATGTAGGCAAATGTAAAATACTTAGTTTTTGTAAAGGTAAATCTATTATAGAATTTAATTATGGTTTATCTGGATGTGATTTGGAGCGTGTTGTAGAAATTAAAGATCTGGGAGTTATTTTTGACACAAAAATCACAGTCAACAATTATATAGATTATATTGTAAATAAAAGTTTGCGAAAGCTTGGCTTCGTAAAAAGAAATACCAAAGAGTTTAAGAACCTGGATTCATTGGTAACATTGTACAATGCTTTAATCAAACCCATTTTAATGTACTCGTCCACTGTTTGGTTCCCTTATTATGAGAAACATATAAAAAGAATCGAACGATTTCAACATAAATTTTTATCATATGCAGCATTCAAGATTAATCTGCCAAACCCGTCAATAACGCATGATTATAGTGAAATTCAAAACGTAACAAATTTGAGCACACTGAAATCGAGCAGAGACTATTTGACGCCTGTGTGCTATACAATATCTACAATGATAATTTTTCATCTTCGCGATTGAAATCTTTGTTTAATTTCAACGAGCATACATACTCGTTTAGATGTTTAAGAACATTTAAGATCGAACCACACAGGACGTCGTATGGCCTTTGCTATATAGAAATAGATTGTCGAGAATGAGCAATGATAGTGATTGCCCGTCTCTGAACGCTCCAACAATAAATCAATTCAAAAAAGAAGCAAAATTAAGATTGTTAAAAAAATAATTTAATTATTGAATATTAATTGTAAATTGGGCAAGTTGCCTGTTGTAAATAAATAAATAAATAAAATGTATATTCTCATTTTGCCATTGAAATCTTTTGAAGACCACTTTACTCTTGTACTTAATAGGAAGGATAGGAGAAATGGTTGCCATGGTAACAAAATATAAATATTTTCCCATACTTATAAATTTTACATCTTGAATTCTAATATATGGGCGGAAACTAAATATATGTCGACATGAAAAATCTGGTATAACAAGCACAGAACAAAACTACAAATTACCAAAGTTAAGAGAAAGTTGTGTGCTGTGCGACAGTCACACCAGATTTTTTTTATTCTGATGTTATCTACGAAATTTGATCAAAATTGTTCAAAAATATTAAGGTTGAGCAAGAGACATAGACACACACGAATTTTAAGAATGACTTTTAAAATAAGCCCCCAAGTGGTTGAGAAGGAAATCCGAAGATGGCAGATAAACAGATAAACCAAGAAATCCGAAGACCTACCGTCTCGAAATTATGTTCCCCCCACCACCAGCACCAGGCACCAGCCTCATACTTACACTCTATAAATCGACCATTAAGCAGGCCTCACTTACTTACTTAGGTGAAGCTCATAACTCAGTTAAAATGACACGTTTAATATAGAATAAGAGAGTTTAAGGTCTTTTTTTTAAAGCTTTAAGTGGATTTATATCATTTTTTATTGAATTAAAAAATAAATATATAATTTAATTGAAAAATCTAAATAGAAGAATAAAAAGATATAAAACAAACTGATGTGGCCAACACATTACCAAAGATAAAAGATAAATCAGTAAAACTTTTACTTAAAAATATGTATATGTATATAAATAAATATATATATATATATATATATGCAAAGATAAGTTTTCTCGGGTTAAGTCGCGTGGGGTGCTGAGATTTACTCGACGTTTCGGCTCTCTTTTTGGAGTCATTTTCAAGAGAGAAGGAAGTTAGGAGGTAATGGTGGAGGGGGGTTGTTTACGGGGTCGCAGTCTTGCTGGTCCCCAGGTCAATTTGGTGGATGACTCAGAGGCGTGGATTGGTCTCTGAGAGCTGGAGGAAGGTTTGTTGTGTGTAATTGTGTTCGGTTTAGGTTGACTATGGGGCCTCAATCTGCCTACTCCCCAAGTCGGTGTATTGGTGGATGCCTCAGAGGTCTGGGTTTGTCTCTGAGGAATGGACAGTGGTTGGTTCTGTGTAATCGGGTTTGTTTTTGGTTTGGGTTGACTTTGGGGCCTCACTCTGCCTACTCCCCAAGTCGGGGTGTTAGCTCTTGGTTCCCGGGGTCTCAACCTGCCTACTCCCCAGGCCGAGAGCAACTGATTGTCAGTTGCTCTCGGCATATGTATATATATATATATATATATATATATGTTTTCTCTGGTTAAGTCCCGTGTGATGTTGAGATTTGCTCGACGTTTCGGCTCTCCTTTTGGAGCCATTTTCAAGAGTATGGGATTAGGGGGGAATTGTTGGGGTGGTTTGTTTACGGGGTCGCAGTCTTGCTGGTCCCAGGTCAATTTGGTGGATGCCTCAGAGGCGTGGTTTGGTCTCTGAGAGCTGGAGGAAGGTTGGGTGTGTGTAATTGTGTTTGTGTTCGGTTTAGGTTGACTACGGGGCCTCAATCTGCCTCCCCAAGTCGAGGTCTTGTTGGTTTGGCTAGTGGATGTGTTAGGGGCTTGGATTTGTTCCTGAGATTTAGATTGGGTGTGTGAATGTGTGATCGTGTCTGTGTTTAATTTAGGTTGACTTCGGGGCCTCAATCTGCCTACTCCCCAATTCGATGTTTTGCTGGGTGTTTCCGAGGCTTGTTTGTGTCTTTGAGATGTGTTGGGTTGTGTGGTGTCGGTTTGCGTGTTGACAGTCGGAGTTAACCAGGATTGAGGCCCCGTAGTCAACCTAAACCGAACTCAAACAGAATTAAACACACCCAACCTTCCTCCATCTCTCAGAGACCAAACCACGCCTCTGAGGCATCCACCAAATTGACCTGGGGACCAGCAAGACTGCGACCCCGTAAACAAACCCCCCTAACGATTCCCCCCTAACTCCATACTCTTGAAAATGGCTCCAAAAGGAGAGCCGAAACGTCGAGTAAATCTCAACATCACACGCGACTTAACCCGAGAAATATTATCTATCTATATATATATATATATATATATATATATATATATGAAATGGGAAAATTGAATGTATGTACGGTATGTAGGCAGTAGCGTATCCAGATGGGGCGAAGGGGGGCGCTCGCCCCCCCGTCCCAGGGGCATCAAGCTTTTGGAGCCCCTCGCGCATCCGCTTTTTTTTGAAATTTCATAATAAATTCATTTTATATCACAAATCCGAAGAAAAATTACAAAAAAAGCCCGAACGAGTTTCGAATACTAAAAAAAAAAAAAAAGGTCGATCGAAAAACGGCGCCCCAGTTGAGCTTCGCCCCCTCCACCCCCAAAGGCTAGATACGCCTCTGTATGGTAACTCTGTGGGGAACTAGGAGACTTGACCCATATGGAGACTTGAGCCCCTAGTAATTTGTCTATGAACGGCTAATATTTTAGTGGTGATTGTGGCAGCCCTATTTAACATCCAACCTTACAATGACTCACAGTGAACAGCCCTTCTTCTATTCTAGTTGTTAGAAAGAAGACGCCACATTGTTTGTTTTACTGCTTCTGCGTAAATTCTAAACTCTTCAGTTTTTTTTTTTTTTTTTTTTAGTGAAACTTTTATTTGATCCTCTCAATTTTTTTCGCTCTTCTATCAGCATGTTCCGTTACAAGCCGTGACGTCAAAGGCCGTGACGACAAAAATAAGAAAGTTGAAATTAAATAAAATAAATAAATAAAATGTTTTATTTGTTTTTAGTAATTTGCTATACAAATGAGTGAGTTACATATTTCATTTTAAATATCAAAATATACAAAATTTTTCAGAATGATAGACAGGAAGAAAGGATGTCAGCAAAAAAGGAGAGCCTCTATAGAATAAAAGTTATAATAGTATAAACTATTTTTTTTTTTTTATTTATATTTTTAACAAGTTTTTCACGACGGCTCAGTTTGCATATCTAAAATAATCAATTTATAATATTTTGCATTCCTTCAAATTTAATATTTTCTATTTCTTAATCAAAAATATTTTATTTTATTTAATAAATTTCCGAATATTTTGATTTAAATCATGTGTGTAATTTGCAAATACAAAAAATAGATCATATTTCAAATCAAACAAACACACACACACCAAGGCCCAATTAAAATATTTATTAGTCCTCTTACAATTGCCGACCGGAGAGGAGCTCATCCTGGCGCTCTCTCTCTCTTCTCTCTCTCTCTCTCTCTCTCTAAACGCCTATAACTATTTATATGTGGCTCTATCTACTAGCTGTGAAGAGCGAAGAAGTTTTTTTTAATTTGAGTTTTATTCTGGTGAAATTCGTATGAAATTTTTTTTATTAAAAAGACCACCCCATTCAAAAATATAACTACCTCATCAAGAGAGGTTTCAAATTGTTACATTTGATATAAATAAGAGAGATACGGGCCTCATCCTTCCTATTTACTGAGGAATCCATCGCATTTCGACATCTCGGCACATCATCATCGCCTTCCTCAGTCCGGAGGAAGCCATCAGCGATTTTGCCCACGCCACAACTCCTGCGGGTCAACCGAGATAAGTCCGCTTCAAATTTTTTATTGTTCTCACCAAATCCACGTGTGTGTTATATATATTATAAATCATTTCAAAAAAAAAAAAAATTTTTATGAAAATTTTTTTTATTCTTAAAAAAAAATCTTGTCAATTCAAATGTACTACTGTAAAAATAGATTTGAGCAAATGCAATGTTATGCGCCTGAGCCCGTCGAAATAGATACATATATTCTACCACTGTGTTAATCCCCACAAGTCATTGTATCGAAGCCAATGACTGATTTCAACCATTTCAATTGTTATTAAACGAAAACAATCATTCAAACCATCTTTTAATTTAATAAATAAATCCTTAATCTCTAATTTTTTTTTTATTTATTCATTTTCCCCTACCTTCAACTCTTATTATTATTAAACTAATTTAAAATAGTGTAGTAGCCCCTACCAAAGGAGCAATTTTACACTTTAAAGTCTCCACTCAGAAGACGTTTCAGGTTTAATTAAATAAATCCATCGAAGCTTAAACCGAGAGAATTGTAGACCAAAACGCCTCAAACTACGCTAATTTTTCGGCAAGGACGTAGGAAGGGAAAAACAAAAATAAAAATTTTTTATTTTCCCCAAATGAGTTTAATTCCTGATATTTCGAAGGCACAAGGGCGCTTCTTCTTCAGAGGAAGCTCATTTTACACTCTGCTAACAATATAATAACTAGGGCTCGGATTTATAGGCACTAAAAATCTTTAAAATAGGCAGGCAACTAAGCACTAAAAATTATTAAAAGAGGCACTTAAAAAGGCATTTATTGTAAAAATAGGCACTTAAAAACGCCAGTGGCGTCATTTGGGGGGGGGGGCATTTGCCCCCCCCCCCAAGGGCTCTGATTTTTATAAAATTTTATATTATTCTAAATAAAATACTCCAAAATACATCTACGAGTATACAAACTGTACAAAATTAAACAATTAATTTAATTTAATATGTTTTGGCCAAATTTGAGTACCTATTTGTAAGTAAATTTTAAGAAAAAAAAAATGTTTGCCCCCCCAAGAAAAAGTTGAAATGACGTCACTGAAAAAGGCACTTAAAAGGCATTTATAGATAAAATAGGCACTAAAACCCAAAATCGGCCAAAATAGGCATTATAGGCACTAACAAACGCCTCTTCTCTTATTCAGAATTTCATGAAACGTATACATATCATATTGGATTAAAATTTTAAGCCATAAATTAAAAAAAGGCAAATAGGGCGAAATTCAAGACCTAGTTATTATATATTATGTATCTTTTATAAAAGCATAAAAATTTATAAATATAGGCCAGATATAGACCAAAAGGGGATCAGCTGTTAGACTAGCGTGCCATCTATTGCAAGAATGCTGAACTAATTTGACAGATGAATTTTAAATAAATCATCTAAGCTTATTTTAAAAATTTCTTAATTAAAATGTGATTAATAATAACAATAAATTCAATTTTAAATTTAAAAAAAATTAAAGATTATTGGGACTGATTGTTTTTTTGTATTTGCTTGATAACAAAAAAAATTAACTACGAAAATTTTTTAATAAGTCATTAAAAAAATTATAGCTCGATGTCCCAATACTATCTTAACAGTTAAGAATTTAATTCATTAAAAAAAAACCGCATTGAAAAATTCCATATAATAGTCTAGTTTTTTTTTTTTAAATACGTTTAGACGTCGCTCCTGAACCCCCTTAATCATTGTAATATATTAAATAAAATAAAATTGAAGGCTTTTGTTGAGGCAATGTTGCCAGATCTATATTACGTGAAAAACTGTTCAAATCAAAAGTCATTCATTTATTATTTTTGGTAATTAAATTATTAACTTAATACAATTATAAACTCTGATAGGTCACGACTAAATTATAATAAGGAATTTTGGCATTCAAATTTTTCATTTTATTAAAATAACATTTAGATTTTATTAGGACTTACGGGGTACTATCTGTACAATCTTTAATGGTTTGTGTCTGTTGATTATTATTATTTATCTTATAAAAAGTTGCTTGAGGCAACAGTAATAGAATGATGATGATTTTTAGGTGTTTTAGATGTATGGAATTAGAGAAAAAGAGCCTTTGGATGAGAGAGACATCAAATCTCGCTATGCGGCGACATCGCAATTTAATGGAAATGGAGTCTCAGTTACATTTTGGTTCTTCAGATTATATACTAAGCACTTGACATTATATTGCACTCTAGTTTAAAATCTATCCACAAGTTGGCAACCTGCACCCGACATGTCTGTTTTTTTTTTTTTTTTTTGTTTTTTTTTTTTTATTTTTTTATTTTGTTTTTTTTTTTTTATCGAGCAGCTTATCAACTAAATTCAGAAATTTATCTTCGTTTCTTATTTAACTAAATCCATGTAAGTTCAAATTACCATTGGATGAACTAATCCAGTTAAGATTTGACAAAATAAGGGAGGTCTAAATTTTCATAGAAGGAGTCTCTCCCTTATAGATATCGGAGACAATTATGATTGAAAGGAGGAATGCAAGCAGTATCTTTAAGCATTTATTTTATTTTATTTAACTTCAGTGTTGAAGACCACTTTACTCTTGAACTTCATACAAAGATAGGAGAAATGGTTGCCATGGTAACAATATATAAATATGTTCCCATACTTATAAATTTTACATCTTGAAATTCGAATGTACCGTACTGTCGGAAAGTAAATATATGTCGAAGCAATGCCTGCCCATTACAGTAGGGAAAAATGTATAAAGAAATACATGGAATGGAATTGTAGTACGAATTTTTTACTATATATAGAGGAAAAAATAATATAAAAAAAAAATTTAAAAACAACGTTTTTATAATTGTACTAAAAAGAGAAAAATAATTTTGTATAAGTTCTTTAAAGTTATATTAAAAATTAATATAGGTTACTAAAACTAAAAGCGTTGGGCGAGGGATTTGCAAATTTTAATTGTATTAATAGGCCTATTATATTTTTTATGAATACATTTTAATACCATAGACTTGCACTGTAGTTAGGCAAAAAAGTTAGAAAAGTGATTTTTTTTTTTTTTTTGATTCATGTATCGGTGAATTAAGGTTAGTTGATCCTCTACAATGGAAATTACAAGAGATTGTTAATTTGCGCGCCCAACGCTTTTAGTGTTAGTAAACTATATTAATTTTTAATATAATTTTAAAGAACTTATACAAAATTATTTTTTTCTTTTTAGTACAATAATAAAAGTGTTGTTTTTAAATTTTTTTTTATATTATTTTATTTAACTCTTTTTAGTTTTTGTAATAAAATATTAATACGTATGAGTTATAAACATATAAAAGATACATATACACAATACAATAAGTCAATTTGTAATTTAAAAGAAGAGAAATATTTGATTATAAATTCCACCCCCTCTTTTTATGATCGGCCGCTATTTTGATATTAATTGAGATACAAAGATGAGACATATCAAATATTGCATTGTCACGGGAGGTACATATGTGTATAAAATTTGAAAGCTCTAGATTAAGTACAAGTGGTCGAAATTTCGATTTCCAGATTTGTCGGAAAAAAACAGGAAAGGAAGTTAATAAAAGCGTTGAAAAAAATAAGCTAAATGATTTATTTTATTTTATAGTAGAGGTAATTAGCCTCAAGGGGAGGTAAGGGGTAAAAGGAATCAATAAAATCTAAAAATCTAAATCTACTAGAGGTAATTAAGAGAAGTTTGATCTACACAGTAAAAAAAAATATGAATTTTCAATCATTTCTCAAAACTAAATTTTGAAATCGTTAAAAGTGTACCGCGACAAGTTGAGAATCACTAGTCTAAACGTTCTCAAATAACTCGACTACTTCAATTAATTTTTATTAATATTATTTTATAATTATTTTAAGGAAACTTGAAATTATTCTTTTAAATTTAACAAGACATGTGAGTGTTTTTTTATTGATGAGGCCAAACATCCCATGGCCCCGGGAATCGAACCCAGGATCTCCGCCTTTCCGGGGCATAGGCGTGCTATCCATTGCACCAGGCCACCGGACCCTCGACCTGCACCAATAAAACTCACTTCCCCTTATATGCAGTTAGTCGCGCAAGTTACTAACTCGTAACGAAAACGTGAAAAACTTTAAAGGCCTCATCAATAAAAAAACACTCACATGTCTTGTTAAATATATCTATGACCCAGTTAAAGTCCGAATCGAGGTATTTTGAATTCTATTATCTTATTCAAATAATAGATCTCGAAAAATATTTAACTATAACTTAACCCCGCTGCCCTCTGGGCTTGCTGCTTACAGTAGTGTGTTAGAGCAGATCCAGATATCTGTCCCTCTACTGGTTAACCAAGCGGCGCATAAGTGGAAAATTTTTCTTTAAAGTTTTTCACGTTTTCGTTACGAGTTAGTAACTTGCGCGACTAACTGCATATAAGGGGAAGGGAGTTTTATTGGTGCAGGTCGAGGGTCCGGTGGTCTGGTGCAATGGATAGCAATAGCACGCCTATGCCCCGGAAAGGCGGAGATCCTGGGTTCGATTCCCGGGGGCCATGGGATGTTTGGCCTCATCAATAAAAAACACTCACATGTCTTGTTAAATATATCTATGACTCAGTTAAAGTCCGAATCGAGGTATTTTGAATACTATTATCTTATTCAAATAATAGATCTCGAAAAATATTTAGCTATTCTTTTAAAATTAATTTCACAAATCTAAATTTATTAAGTATATTAAAATCATACTAATTAAATAATTTTTATAAAGTAATTCAACTAAATAGCTCAAATTAAAATTAACAATTTTTACCAAAATAAGCTTAATTAATTTTAAAATATACAAGAAATTTGTTAGGTTGGCAACAAATTCTGTTTTTGATGTAACTAATTTAACGCATAGATAATTGAACGTTTATCATTATTTAAAATGAAATATTTATATTTAATCAATATATTGAAATAGGAACATTTTACTAGCAAAATCGTAAGTAGTGAATTTGAATTTTTTCAGTGAAAGTTTTTTTTTCTAAAATTCATAAAAATCTGCTAATTATTAACGAAATTATTAACAAAAACGTCAGCAAAGAAAAAACACAAGTACACTCACTGGTCGAAAAAAATGGACCTCTTGTTCTTTTAGAAGTATAAAGAAAGATATGAAATTCAAAAAATATTTTTTTTTTAATAATATATAATAAAGTTAGGGCCCGTGACCCGATGCTCAGAGAGGATACATTAGCTTCTCGTGGATAGGGTTCGCTTTTTAATTCAATTGAAGTCCATTATTTTCGACCAGTGAATGTACTTGTGTTTTTTCTTTGCTGACGTTTTTGTTAATAATTAGCAGATTTTTATGAATGAATGATTTTTACAAACCCAAAGAACTATAGAATATCGTACATATATGTTTTTTGCATTCAGGGATATCTAAAATTGTATTAGGGGTGACCAAAGCAAAAAAAAATCTTAAAAATTTCGATTTTTTAAAACTTTACGCCGTTTGCGGCACGTCTAAATGACCTCCGATTGGAATGAAACTTAAAATTTATGTGTTCTAACTATCTGCATAATTTGACGGGGTGTCGCGTTAAAAATAATTTGAACATTCTAAATAAAAGCCGTTTTAGAGCACTTTTTCTATTAAAATCTATTTTGCTCTATATCTCTAAAACTGTGCCTGATGGAAAAATTCTAACTACGGTACATATCTGAATTCAGAATGAAAAAATGCACTAGGTTCACTAATCAAATTTCTTGTGAAAAAAACCTTGTCGACTAGTGTTATTATTATTATTATAAATCAAAAACTTTACCGCCTTAGGTGTGACAAATACATAATCTTATCATATATTTTGGTACTTAATATTTATTAGTCCTCCTGTTCCGAAATAAGATTTATTTCTTGTCCATTTTCTTAAAAATATTTATATCACATAAATTAAATAAAAAATTTCGTATAATAATATGTATTAGGCTTATTTAATATATCATAATTTAAACATTTCTCAAAATTTTTGTTTTTTCTTTGAATTCTGTCAACAGTGGCGGATTAATACAATTTTGTCGGGGGGAGGGGGGCGATTTTTTTTTATTTTTTTTTATTTAAGGTCTTTTTCGGGATCTATGGCCATTTTAGACCTCTTTCCTATTTATTTTAATTGATTGGTAACAAATTCAATTGAAATTAAAGAGCGGAAATCATAATTTCTTTAGATTACTAGTTTTTATAACTGTTTGAATCTCTTCTTGGGGGGGGGGCGACCGCCCCCCCTTTAATCCGTCCTTGTCTGTCAATATATGCAAAATAATTTTATTTATTAATTATTATTTTATTTCATTAAGTGTTTATTTACCTAATTTTTTTTAGTGTCCTTATAGTTACTAAAGTGGTAAATTTATTTTTTTCAATAATAAAAACTCAACGAGTCTTTTAGACGAAAGTAATATTTTTATCTTATCGGACTTAGAGGAATCAATCTAATGGACCGAACGATTTCCGACAAAAAAAAAAAAAACTCGTGGCATCTTGTAAACAATAAAAGTCTATAAATTTTCAGAAGACTCGGCTTTTCTCTCAGGTTATAGAATTGTCACAACAATTTATTATAATACCAAGAGCTAGATGTACCGGTATATAGAACTTAACCAGTTAGAAAGTCAGAAAAATAATTTTTTATAAAAAAATGTATTCTTTAATCTTTAAAAAAAAAAAAAAAAAAAACAAAGGAATTATTTAAATAGAAGAACGCTTCTTGCTTGGAGTTAGCATTCACGATAAGAAGATTAATGTTGAGTTTGTTAAAAGACGCATGGTAGAAAATAGGTATATGATATGAATAAATTAATTTCTTATAATTAAAGCATTTTATTCTTTAAAAATTTTGTTGAATTAATGTTGGTTTAGGTATTACAGTATTTGATTTACGGGGAACAGCGGGAACAAATATAAAAATCTGGTGTGACTGGCGCACTGCACCCAACTTGCTCTTACCCTTCAGTAAGAGAAAGTTGTGCACCAGCACGGTCACACCAAATTTTTTGTGTCGAGATATATTTAGTTTTCCATAGCACTTTAGTTTCCAAATTGACCACTTGCATTTCATAAGTAAAAATCTGCTGTGACTAGCGTACAGCACACAACTTTCTCTTACCCTTCGGTAAGATCGTTATTATATATTATATATCATCTATATTATACATCATCATATATATTTGAGCGTAAATCGACAAGATCTGGAACTCGGCGGTACCTAATTTTTCGCTTATTTAAATTAATAAATACTTGGTTATATGTTTTCATAATTACCTCATGGACCAACAATGATATATATAATTCTTTATTTATTAATTGATAATTGAGTTAATTTCTCAAAACGTCCATCTAGATCGCGCCTAGCAACGGAGAAATCTGAACGCTTGATTGAGGGGTTTTCTAGTAGACTGAAATCAGCGATCTATCATAATTTAAATAAGCGAGTGTATGTGGTCAAAGTAGGGTGTTGAGTAAATCGAAGATCGTGGTGAATGTATAATTTTGTTTTAATTATAAATAGTTATATCATCATCATATATATATTATATATATTATTATAGGTAATTTCGTTTCCCATAGCACCATAGTTTCAAATCAAACTCGCAATTTAAATGTTGACTGCTTGAAATAAACTATGGTTATTTTTCAAAATTTTAATCTCATATTTGGACATTTTATACACAATATAGAACCCTAAATAAATACAAAATTTCATAAGAATTGGAAAAAAAATTTTAAATGCGTAAAAAGTTCCAAAGGGGGTAAAAAAACCCCTTTTGAATCGAAATTAACATACAAATCCCTATAGGAAATTAACATTAGGCCTATGAGAGAAGGCGGAGAGACAGACGATAATGTTTGCAAGTGAGAGAGAGAGAGATATATATGTTTTCTCCGAAACAATTAAAGACAGAAATAAAATAAAATAAATGGGAATTTAAATAATAATTGATTTTTAATCTAACAAAAAGAAAAAGATTTAAATTTCGTTACCATGGGACCATTTCTTCTATCTTTCCTATGAAGAACAAGAGTAAAGTGGTCTTCAGAAGATTTCAACGGGAAAATGAGAATATACTCTAACGAGTTCAAATATTTTCGAAAGCAAGATGCCCAAAATTTAAATTTGACAGTAAAATTTAGTGAGATAGTTTGAAAAATAGGCGATAGATGCAAGGGCGGATCCCCCCTTCGCCCCCACCTGGATACGCTACTGGACCCATTAGAAAAATAAGAAAAGTCAGAGCATGGGCTCGAAGGGCAAGCAAACCTCAAAGCACTCGTTTCTTTGTCTCTCTTCCATTCTTTTACGCTACTGGTCGCCTAACTCACAGGCGTTCCCGTCATTAAAAAAAAAAAATCGTTTAATGCTTCGATTGGTTATCTTATCTTATCCACTATTTTTCTTAATATACTATTGATCCCTCACTGGGATATAAGATTATATAAATAAATAGTAAGTAAATAAAAATAAGGGGTGGATTTTGTTTAAGAAGTGTAGCCTATAGATACGACATTAGTAAATTGTTGGGAGCTGCATAATATAGAAAAAAAAAAAAAAAAAAAAAAAAAAAAAAATTGAATTTAAGTTCGCTTTGAGGTTAAGGCCAATGATAATAGAAGAGCTTTCCGAGCCAAGTAGCTCGGAACCCTCTTCTGTTCTTGACATAGAACATACGATGATGTTCAATGAATGAAAATCTGGTGTGATGGTCTCACAGCACACAACTTTCTCTTACCTGGGGTAATTAAAAGTTGTGTCTGCTCACACCAGATTTTTTGGGTCGACATAGATTTAGTTTGAGGCATTAGAATTCAAGATGTAAAATTTATAAGTATAGAAAAATATTTATATTGTATTTTGTTAAGATTTCTTTTCTCCTATTTTTTCTCCTTTGTATGAAGTGCAAGAGTAAAGTGCGCTTCAAACAATTTTAAGAGCAAAATAAGAATATACATTAAAAGAATCTCAAAAATAGTTGGTTTATGAATTTTAATCAAAATCATTGGAGCCAATTTTGAGAAAATCGAAAAAAACTGAAAAAGAACTTGAGGGAAGAGATATCGAGTAGATTTCGCGAACCAAATTATTATAGTAGGGTTGATCATAGGAAGAAAATTCAGAAGCCAAGACTCTTGAAGAATATATGTTTGCATTCGTTTGTAGGATCTGGAATTGATTTGTGGAACGGTTTGTCTGTCAATACTTGGGATTATAGTCCTCTGCCTCCTATGATTAAATCAATAATAAATTCTGTCAAATCCTAATGTGCTAGTTGTGAGAAATTTTTATTTAGTTCTTGATCGCAGAGATTAGTTCATGTGGAGAGGTCATACCATCCTTGTTAAGGTTTTGGCCAGGTTTTCCTTAACAGCGTAAGGCGAATGTCGGGATGGCTAATGCGACGTTTACTCCTGGTCTCGTGGCTTGCGTGAATTTTTTTGATAATTGTTTTTTTTTTTTTTTTTTTTTTTCATTTTTTTCGATGGAAATGCATGAACATGTTTATTGTTAATGGACATACATTTCTATTATTTTTTTTTTGTTTTGTTTTATTGTATTTATTATTGTATTTAAATTTGTATTGTGTTTGTTGGACCTAGCCCCCGAGGACTGGTGCCTCTAAGCGGGTCGCAATAAATTTATTTATTTATTATTATTAAAATGCTAGTAGCCACTTTTTCCCAAAGACGAGACCAAGCGCAATTTTATTTTGGTACCAGAAATAGCATATGTTTAAAAATTTGTTAGAGCTGTTTTTGAGAAATGGTGTGTTTACATAGAAATATATAAACAAACAAATAAAAGTACATTGCTCGTTTAATGGTATACCGGTAAGATATGCAAAAATTGTACCAGTTAGATTTTTCAAAATTATAATATTTCCCTTTAAATTATAAATATATAGACTATTAATGCGAAAAAAAAAGAATTGATTTTCTTAATTAAACATGAATTAAATTAAAAAAAAATAAATAAATAATTAAGAGAATTTTTTTTTTAATGTTAATCGACTAGAACAAAATATTATTGAGTTAATGGAGAAATGTTTTTAAAGAATAATTTATAATTTTTAAACTTATTATAATATAATTATAATGTAAACAAAAAATAAATTTTAAATGCCCTTAAATTTTTCTATTTAAGTCTAACTTAAGTTTAATCTTTAGTAATTTCTTCCAATACATTATTATCAACTGGGTAAGATTCTTGTGTATTTTTAGCTGGGTTTGTAGATAGCCAGAATATTATATTTATTATATATGCTTATTAATTAAACTAACTACTTATGTTTATAGCCCAGAGAACAAACTCAAAAGCTTAAAGGTTTAATACTACAGGCAAAGTTTGCAACTTTGTTGCTTTTGAATGCATGTGCATATATTTAACTATTCTCTGGTAGTAAGCATAGGATCTGATGGTACCCACGTCGCAAGCGAAACAATGGCAAAGTTGCAAAAACAACGGACAATGAGACTAACCCTTAAACGTATACAACACCTGCCCAAGCCCTGCTCTGTTCTGCCCTTCGGCCACCTGTACACCAATCTGATAAATTTCTACAGATAATTTTTTGTTTAATATAATAAATTTAACATCCTGTTTATTTGATTTTGAGGCTATAAGATAGAAAAAAAATTTTCTACAAAAATGAGCCTATTAGTCATTTTGTATTTACAATATAAGGATCAATACAACAATTGCTATACTATACCAAAACACAATTAATTTTTCCACTTCCTGGAGGGAATTCATTGAATCTGTATGAATGTGCTACGTTTAGAAGGACTACATTGAAATAACATTAAAAAAAAATGATATTGTAAACGGTACAAAACAAAACTGTAACTCTTCTTGTATGTATTCCAGATAAAATGTAAACTATATTCTTTTTACTTTTTCGATTATTACAATTATTCTTAAAATCCCCCACTTCATTAAACTACTAATATCATTTTGATATCTTATTTAAATGAATGGATATAACATATCAAATTGTAATTCGCAAATTCTCTTTGTTTGCGTATCATTTGATATTTCTAAAATCAAAACAATATTTGCATGCTTTCAATAACACTAATAATCATTTGTGGGTATAATCATCAGAATGGTTGTGTTTATTAAAGCTTTTCTGGTTTGAAATATTATTATTAGGAGAATTTTTAATTATAGACAACATTTTTGTATTAAATATTTATTAAAAATATATAACTACTGTACAACGTTTCGACTGCTTATTCTGCAGCCGTTATCAAGCACTGTGCACAGAGGCGTACCCAGGCAGTTGGGGGCCTGGGGCGGCACTAGAAGAGGGGGCCTTATCTCTAATTTTTTTTTTTTTTTTGGGGGGTGTTCATCTTTAAATATCCTTCTCAAAATATTTTTACTTTCTCTTAGCCTATATATGAAATATATAGAGAGAGAAAGTATTGCGATCATGTCAAAAATTCGATGTCGAGATTTTGATGGATATACATGTTTTGAGGTCCCCTGAGTCCAAAAAAGTGGGTCCCGCAAATTGGTCTGTGTGTGTGTATGTGTGTGTGTGTGTGTGTGTGTGTGTCTGTGTGTGTGTGTGTGCGTAACGATTTTTAGCATGAAGGAATTGAGCTACCGGATTGAAATTTTATATTTAACTTAGGTACCTTTGCAGACTCTCAAAATAAGCTTTTGAACAATAACGGCCAAAAAGTACTAGTACTTTACTGATGTACTTTTTCAGTTTTTTTCGATTTTCTCAAAATTCCCTCCAAGGATTTTTTTTAAAATTCATAAATCAACTATTTTTTAGATGCTCTTTAAAATGTATATTCTCATTTTGCCGTTGAAATCTTCTGAAGACCACTTTACTCTTGTTCTTCATAGGAAAGATAGAAATGGTTGCCATGGTAACGGAATTTAAATCTTTTTCTTTTCATTAGATTAAAAATCAATTATTATTTAAATTCCCATTTTTTTTTTATTTTATTTCTGTCTTTGATTGTTTCGAAGAAAACATTCTCTCTCTCTCTCTCTCTCTCTATTGTGTATAAAATGTCCAAATATGAGATTAAAATTTTGAAAAATAACCATAGTTTATTTCAAGCAGTCAACATTTAAAATGCAAGTTTGAAACTAAGGTGCTATGGGAAACTAAATATATCTCGACACAAAAAATCTGGTGTGACCAGCACGGTGCACAACTTTCTCTTACCGAAGGGTAAGAGAAAGTTGTGTGCTGTGCGCCAGTCACACCAGATTTTTAAAATACCGTTTATCCCTGAACCCCAAGGGCCCCGGGGCCTCTCAAAGAGAACTTTTCATTAAATTTTGTTTTTACTTGAGCCCTGAAGGCCCCGGGGCCTTAATTGTCTCCCTTAATTTTCTCAAAACTCGATAGCTGGCGCTTGACACACTTTTTAAATGCGTAACAAGGTCCATATAATATAATTTAATTATAAAAATGTTACCATTTGAAAATATTTTTATCTGGTTATTAATTTTGAAAGTGGCCTTACTCCATTCTTGGTAAGAAAACGCATAATATTCACTTAATGATTGCCATTATTTTAATAGGAACTATAAATTTAACACATTTAGATACACTTAAGTAATATGACTCTTAGTATCCTGTACGTAGATTTTTAATTGCATTGAAACACAAACCTTAAATATCCCAATTTAAGTATAAATAGGCTTAAGCCATTTTCAAAATGAAGGGCTCATTTATTTATAAATCGCCTGCTGAGAGTCATAGTGGCAAAGTCCAAAATTCAAAAATTCGAGAAAAGGGGTTTGAAAGTTTTATATTGATTGGTTGATGTTGAGGCTTTTTGGGCGCATCAGCTCCTGAGGGCATTAGCGCCATGGTTTTGAAGAAGCAAAAAGTTTAGTTAAACATCTTAGATAAACAAATATTACAGCAACATTACAATATTACATATATCATCGTGATATTATAAAATATAAGTCCATCATAACTAGGGCTCGGATTTATATGCACTAAAAAAAAGGCAGGCAACTAAGCACTAAAAATTATTAAAATAGGCACTTAAAAAGGCATTTATTGTAAAAATAGGCACTTAAAAGGCATTATTTAAGAAATAATATAAACAAATTTTAAAAATTGATGTCTTATTTTTGGTAATCTGGTGTGACTGGTGACTGACACAGCACACAATTTTTTCTTAGTTTCGGTAATTTAAAGGCCCAATCTGTACTTGTTTGCCAGAATATAAATACAAATCAAATTTTTAAGTACTAATTTTACATTAAAAATAAATTTTTTTTTTTCGGAAAAAAGTTTTTTTTTTAAATCTCGGGGGGGGGGGGGTAATTACCCCCATTAAACCCCCCTTGAAATATTTTCTTGATAATTCAAAAAAATTTAAATTTAGGCTATGTATAGCTCGTAAAAAAATGAAATTGGCTATTTGAACTTAAAATAGGCATCATAAAAGGCATTTATAGATGAAATAAGCTCAAAAACCCAAAATAGGCCAAAATAGGCATTATAGGCACTAACAAATGCCTCTTACTTTATTCAGAATTTCATGAAACGTACACAACGCATATTGGCCTAAATTTTAAGCCATAAATTAAAAAAAGGCAAATAGGGCGAAATCCGAGCCCTAATCATAACTTATACATTTAAATAGCCGGGCAACAAATGAATAGGCCAGAATCAATAGCAAAGAATGGAAATATATTTTCGCCACTTTGGCACTCAAAAGAGAAGACGTTTTAACGTTTGCAAGACTTAACTCGATTCGCCACTATGATTCTCAGCAGGCGAAATTTTTATGCGGGGCTTAAAAAAAAAAATGTCTATAACAAAATATAAATATTTTCCCATACTTATAAATTTTACATCTTGAATTCTAATATATCGGCGGAAACTAAACTTATCTCGACACGAAAAATCTGGTGTGACAATCACAGAACACAACTGCTGTTCAACAGTCACACTAGAAATTTTTTTTAATAAGAATATTTTAACGCCCGAGATATTATTATAAAAGTCTATAGATATCGCAAAAATTTGATTAAAAATTGGGATACAAGTTTCGTTCAAATTTTGAAATAATATTTTTTCCAAATAACAAATAAATTAAAAAAAAAATGTAATTTTTTTATTTTTTGAAAAAAAAAAGATACCCTATATTGAGATGGATTTTTAACCATAAAAAAAAAGTAGGGGGTGAAATTTTTTTATTCCCCCCCAAAAAAAAAAAAAAAAAAAAAAAAAACCAAAAAAAAAAGGGAAATTAAAAAAAAAAAAAAATTAAAAAAAAAAAAAAAGGATACAAGTTTCGTTCAAATTTTGAAATAAGTTAATTTTTTCCAAATAACAAGTTGAAATTAATAAAAAAGTTGCAATTCTATTAATTTGAGATCAAATTCATTTGATATGAAAAGGCTACGCTATATCGCTATATAGATTGTTCAAAGGGGTTGGTTTATGGTCTATCATAAAAGACCCTCAGAACCCTAGCACAGGTAAATTCACACAGACAGTGAATATGTAGTGGTGAGTCAATTGGGTTGCCTAACTAGTAGGCGTCTTTCAAATAGGCTAGGGAGCAAATGTTTAAGTTCGCCATGGTAGTTCCAATCTTGCTTGTTAGATGGCATGCAGTTTTTAAAATCTTTCTATAGTCAATGAAATTTTAATTTCATTAGTATAACACAGGGAACAAAAAAGAAATTTCTTTTGCCGGGGTATTTGAGGCACGTCTAAATGACTTCCGATTGGGCTGAAATTTAAAGTTTATGATAAGTAATAATAATCTATTAAAATATCATTTTAATCATTATAATTATAATAATTTATAAATTAAAAAAAAAATATTTATATAGGCCTATGTATGTATTACTTAGAGGGGTCTATAGGTGAGGAATATATAATATTATATGTAAAAATGTTGAATGAAATAGTATAATGCTAAATTTTATTTTTTATTCATTTATCATCAAGATCAAATAGCGTAGTCAACAGTTGTTTAGACTAGCTGTTTCCATCGAAATCATTTGGTATTGATGGGGCCTTGAGGCATGCATGGCCAACCTAACACTGACCACAAAATGTATGGTAATCCTGCTTCCCTACATGCACAATTTGCGCCACAGTCTTTCTTGCAATTGCAAAATATCATAACCAATTAATCTTCCGGTGGTTGTGTGGAAAATTAATTATAATCAAATTTCCTCAATATGGAAACACAAAATAGACAAGTTGGCTTGGAAATTAGAGATGCAGTTAGTTGCTATGTGAGTCAGCTTTCTAGGTATACGAAATGGAGCTGTGGGAGGAGCTACCCAGAAGTTGAAAAAAGAGAGCACGCATACGACTGATCCTTCAAACAGTCATAAATAGACCCATTTTGTTCTGTGCCCAGTCCGTACCCTCACTTGAACTCAAGATCCTTCCTTAATATCTTAACACTTATAGCAACAAGAAATATCTAAAATTGGCAATAAACTCGCCCGCCAGGGGCGGGCAATTGCTCCCGGATGCGAGCAAGGGGGTCCAGGGAGCGCAGACCCTGGTTAGGCGGAAACCCGCTGAAGGAGGGCTTTGCGGCTAGTTTTAATATAGAGATATTTCAAGATCGACATTTTTTATTAGTGATATTATCGTATTTACGAATAAATATTGGACCTATTATTTGAGAGCGAATTAAGAAAGAGAAATTCTCATTTGACTTTTATCTTTGTTAATTAAATTTGATGACTTTGGATTTTAGGATTCCCTTACTGTTCATCTAGTAAAAAGGAAACAACACTGTATATAATTAATGAATGAATTTAAATATATTAAATTGTTGAAAAACAGGCAACGAATTTGCATGCGGTGTTAATGAAAATTGATCTCATGTAGACTCAGCCTCGTATTAAAAAGCTTCTACTCTATATATTTAAAGGGACTTTAAATTTCGAGAGTCAAAAAAAATTCTGAATGTTTTGTTCTATGAGATTATGATAATTAAAAAGAAATTGTTGGGATAATTATATTTACAATATGGTATTTTTTAATCTAGCTAATTTAACCGACAAGAATTAATAATTATAAGACTAGACTAAAAATTTTATAAAATTATAATAGCTATTTAAAAATTCTCTCCAAAAAATATAAAGAAACCCGTCGTATATTCACACACACTAGAGAAGGGAAATTTATATGCGAATTTGACATTCACGATAATAAAAAGGTCAAATATTTTTCATTTAGTGGTCAATATATTGAATTATTTATTAAATTGTTTGCAAATATGTATTTGCAATAGATGCCAATGGCCCAAGGCATTTACAGGGATGAGTCGTCCCTAAGACGACGATTATCAAGAAATATGTTAAATCCTTAATAAAAGCGACGTAAAAAACTCTTTTTGAGAAGCTTTTCTCTTTCTGGGCGAATATCTCAAAACATTTTTAAGATATCGGAGCCAAATTTTTTTTTATATTAAACTAGAATAAATAAGGATTATTTTGAGCAAAAATTCAAAAAAAAAAAAAATTCCAGGGCCCAAAAAAATGGCAGAGGCCTAAAGATTTTGCCAATTTCAGGAGGCCAAAAGTTAGCCTCTTATTTTTCCTTTTTAAAGTGAAACTTTTATTTGATCGCCTCAAATTTTTTCGCTTTTCTATCAGCATGTCGCTTTACAAGCCGTCAAAGGCCGTGACGCTACGAGTCATGACGACAAAAATAGGAAAATTGAAATTTAATATATATGACGAATTATAAAAAAATAAATGTGAGATTTAATTAAAAATAAAAATTGAAATAAATTTCTCGCCTGGGACGAAATGCCAACCCATGGCCTTTGGAACCATTATGAAATTTGAATATAATGGTACAAAAATGACTAGTGACCATCAATTATTCGCTATCGAGAGAATTTAATCAATATTTTCTCCATCCGGTGAAAAATTTAAGAAGTACAGCTAGGACTACTATCACTTTTTTAAGTGGTGCAGTAAACATTCAATAAAAAATAAAAAGTCTAAGTAGAAGAAAATCAGGAAATTCACTTTTCAAATTTCATTTTTTTTTTAGTAACTATGCTAATTTTTTGGTTCTAGTCATCATAAGTATTTTGCCTTTTGCAGAGTCGATGGTGGCGATTAAAAAACTAAAATTGTGATATCTGTAGATGGTACTTTATAGTTCTATAGGGAGACGTGAGTTTTAATAAATTTTAAATATTAGTTGGTTCCAAAAAACAAACAAATGCTATCATATATTTTGTTTATTTAGACAATATAAAATTTGAGTTATTTTGAATAATAAATCTCCAATACCAAAAATTTTGGCCCATTCTTGGAATCCCACGACACAGTGGCGTAACGTACGCCCCCCGCAGACACCGCAATGCGGGGGGCTCCGGACCTTGGGGGGCCCACGGGCCGGGCCGGGCTAAGAAACTGTATCTCCTCAGGGCTCCGGTAAAAAGGGAAAAATAAAATGAAAATTTGTCTTTGAGAGGGCCCGGGCCCTCAGGGTTCAGGGATATACTGTATTTTAAAAATATTTTTTGCAAGGTCTAATAATGGGGGCCGAAATAAAGGTTTGCGGGAGGGGGGCAGCTAAAAAACGTTACGCTACTGCCCACGACATCATGTCTTCGGCTATGGGTTGGGTTGGAGTGGTTTCTATTGAAAAACTGATCAGAGATATTCTAATAAACAATATCCTATTGACATTCATTACTTCACTCTTTTGCCTTCAGCTACATACTAGTATATATACAGCTATCTCTCTTTGAGGAGAATTAAAAAATTATGTAGACTAAAATTTTAAACAAAACACTAGCGGTCACAGGGGGGCGCAGGGGCTCGCCCCCCCCCCCCCCATTGGACAACACTGACTGGCGCACAGCACACAACTTTCTCTTACCCTTCGGTAAGAGAAAGTTGTGCACTGTGCTGGTCACACCAGATTTTTTTGTGTCGAGATATATTTAGTTTCCGATAGCACCTTAGTTTCAAACTTGCATTTTAAATGTTGACTGCTTCAAATAAACTATGGTTATTTTTCAAAATTTTAATCTCATATTTGGACATTTTATACACAATATAGAATCGTAAATAAATACAAAATTTCATAAGAATTGGAAAAAAAATTTTAAATGCCTAAAAGTTCTAAAGGGGACCCCCTTTTGAATCGAAATTAACATACAAATCCCTATAGGAAATTAACATTAGGCCTATGAGAGAAGGCGGAGAGACAGACGATAATGTTTGCAAGTGAGAGAGAGACATATATGTTTTCTTTGAAACAATTAAAGACACAAATAAATTTTAAAAAAATGGGAATTTAAATAATAATTGATTTTTAATCTAATAAAAAGAAAAGATTTAAATTTGGTTACCATGGCAACCATTTCTATCTTTCCTATGAAGAACAAGAGTAAAGTGGTCTTCAGAAGATTTCAACGGCAAAATGAGAATATACATTTTAAAGAGCATCTAAAAAATAGTTCATTTATGAATTTTAAAAAAAATCCTTGGAGGGAATTTTGAGAAAATCGAAAAAAAACTGAAAAAGTACATCAGTAAAGTACTAGTACTTTTTTGCCGATTTTGTTCAAAAGCTTATTTTGAGATTCTTCAAAGGTACCTAAGTTAAATATAAAATTTCAATCCGCTAGCTCAACTCCTTCATGCTAAAAATCTGTCCACACACACACACAGACGCACACACACACACACACAGACGCACACACACACATACACACACACACACAGACCAATTTGCGGGACCCACTTTTTTGGACTCAGGGGACCTCAAAACATGTATATCCATCAAAATCTCGACATCGAATTTTTGACATGATCGCAATACTTTCTCTCTCTATATATTTCATATATAGGGTACGAGAAAGTAAAAAATAAATGTGAGATTTAATTAAAAATAAAAATTGAAATAAATTTCTCGCCTGGGACGAAATGCCAACCCATGGCCTTTGGAACCATTATGAAATTTAATATAATGGTACAAAAATGACTAGTGACCATCTATTATTCGCTATCGAGAGAATTTAATCAATATTTTCTCCATCCGGTGAAAAATTTAAGAAGTACAGCTAGGACTACTATCACTTTTTTAAGTGGTGCAGTAAACATTCAATAAAAAATAAAAAGTCTAAGTAGAAGAAAATCAGGAAATTCACTTTTCAAATTTCATTTTTTTTTTTTAGTAACCATGCTAATTTTTTGGTTCTAGTCATCATAAGTATTTTGCCTTTTGCAGAGTCGATGGTGGCGATTAAAAAACTAAAATTGTGATATCTGTAGATGGTACTTTATAGTTTATAGAGAAGTGAGTTTTAATAAATTTTAAATATTAGTTGGTTCCAAAAAACAAACAAATGCTATCATATATTTTGTTTATTTAGACAATATAAAATTTGAGTTATTTTGAATAATAAATCTCCAATACCAAAAATTTTGGCCCATTCTTGGAACCCCACGACACAGTGGCGTAACGTACGCCCCCGCAGACACCGCAATGCGGGGGGCTCCGGACCTTGGGGGGCCCACGGGCCGGGCCGGGCTAAGAAACTGTATCTCCTCAGGGCTCCGGTAAAAAGGGAAAAATAAAATGAAAATTTGTCTTTGAGAGGGCCCGGGCCCTCAGGGTTCAGGGATATACTGTATTTTAAAAATATTTTTTGCAAGGTCTAATAATGGGGGCCGAAATAAAGGTTTGCGGGAGGGGGGGCAGCTAAAAAACGTTACGCTACTGCCCACGACATCATGTCTTCGGCTATGGGTTGGGTTGGAGTGGTTTCTATTGAAAAACTGATCAGAGATATTCTAATAAACAATATCCTATTGACATTCATTACTTCACTCTTTTGCCTTCAGCTACATACTAGTATATATACAGCTATCTCTCTTTGAGGAGAATTAAAAAATTATGTAGACTAAAATTTTAAACAAAACACTAGCGGTCACAGGGGGGCCCGCCCCCCCCCCCTTTGGAGAGACAAAAATTCAAAAGTTTTATTTAATATTTTAAAACTAAACAAAAAAAATTATAAATTTTTCACGTCTCAGGATAGCTAAAAACGCAAATTTCAATGCCTAATTTTCAAAAATTTTTCCATACCTTCTAGGGTGTTAGCCTTGTATTCCAAGGGTCGCGGGTTCGGTTCCCAGACAGTTTTTAATGAATATTATGATGTTATATGGCTTTAATTTGACTACAAAAAAATTAGGATGTCGCCTTTATGGCGACATACGACTGCAAAGGTAAAATATATAATGTCGCCTTTATGACGAGCTAAAAAAAATTTGAGGGACCTTTAAAAATTAATATTTTAAGTTGAAAATTTGAGAAACTATTTTTTTTCGACTATAAAATTCGACCATAACGAGAAAAAAAATTAAAAAAAAGAAAAAAAAAAAACTCGATTTTTGACGAATTTGGAAATTTTTTTAAATTTTGATCGACTCTTAAAAAATTTTTTTGAGTTCATCTTTGGAGAGGTCTCTTAAAACATGATATACTAAAATATTGTCATACGAGATTGAAAAAAAAATTAGTCGGTTTTTTGCGCCATCCTATTCTTCACCTTCCCTACATCATAAATTTTAGGCCATTGGCTACCAATCCAGGTGAAATAAATATATAGAATAGGTCTAAATAGCATTCGCTGCCGAAAAAGAGCTTAAATGAATAACAAAAAAAAAGAAAATTTGGACCCCCCACCCTTGACAAAATCCTGGGACCGCCACTGAAACAAAATAAAATAGGAAATTGAAAAATCTTTAAAAATTTAAATTCAATACGTAGGCCTAACTTTTCAAATTTATTAATTGAAGTTAAATAGTCAGGAATTTGAAATTTATTGTCTTCTGACTATATAAGTACACAAATACAATAATAAATTCTTTTTTTTTTTGGTTTATTGACTTGTTATTTGAAATCAGAAGAAGACGACATGACTTTTGACATGCACTGTAAACGACCAACCAGATACGTATTTTTCCGATATCTATTTTTTATATGATCGGAATACTTTATCATATATGAATGATAAAACAAAAAACATTTCAAATGGATGTATACTAAATCTAAGCGAAATAAAATAAAAAAAAAAAAAAGAGAAACAAGTTTTGCACATGTGAATTTATTTTTGAGTTTCTCTGTCTGATGTTACATTTGAACTGAGTGTGCGAATATTAGACTAAAGAGCATTAGGCCAAATGCTCACTCAACATTACTCTTTAATAATGCACTCGCTAAACATTGACATTCACTAGCACTAGCACTCCTACTGACCATCTTTAATAAAAAGCTTGGAGAGGAATGGACAAAGCTACTCTCTCTCTCTCTGGGATAAAATTCTGTTTGCAACACGCCGTTCTATTCATTAGTATTACCATCTTAAAATATTTCATTGAATTATTTTGAAAAAAAAAAATTAATAAAAACAAACAATTGAGAATCATTAAAAATTACTAAAATAAGTAATTAGATCAATATATCAAATAAGGGTCTATGGAGAAAATTCATATAATTAATATTTAATATTAAATCAAAGAGGCGAAAAATTTAGATACCGTCGGGAGTTGAACATCATTTTGCTTCTCGGACTGTCCTAGTTCCCTACAGCACAGCACTCGCTATTTGAATTTAATAGATTGCAAATTTTAGTGATCCGTAGAAACGTCTCACAGTGGTCCGGATCGCTGAATATTTAGCTAACTCAAAGCCGTGATTTTTTTTCAAAATAGTGTAGCCATTTCACAGTTATAGGCGCACAAAGTTGGCCAAATTACGGAGAGATTTTTAACCATTTTTTAGAATAAATTCAAGAATTTTATTATGGGAAATAATGGACCAATTTAATTAAAATTTTATTTCTTAATTCATCAATATCTCTAGTTTAAAGACAAATTTTTTTTTCTTTTAGTTTATATATATTTTTATATTGTTTTAACACCAAAAATAAAATGTAAATGTAAAAATGCATCTGAAAAATATAAATATTAGTCCATATCTATTTTTTCCTAAAAGGTGTTAAAGATTTGAATGCACCTGGTGATAGCTAAAGAGCCAAGGAAAATGCCCTAATAGACAACTTTTGTATATGTTTGCCTATTTGGAAAGTACAAGCCTTTAAAGCAGTCGCGCGCGGATTTTGAATAGACTTGAAAAAATTCATTAATATGTTGAATTATTTTAATTTTATCTAACTAAAAGCAAATATATGATGAAATATATTTTTTAATATCAATTATATTAATTTTATTATATATATATTATTATATCTCTATATATGAACCCTGTTATTCAATGGTGTGTCAAAGACCAAAAAATTCAAAATTGAGTTAAGCACGAAATATTGTTTCAAATGCTTTAATTAATAGTATTTTTTATGAAATATGTCCTAAAAAAATTTATTTTTAATGTAAAAGCATAAAATTATTTTTGCAATATTTCAATGCAGGATTTTACATTTTTCAATAATGATTTATGTACTTAACATGTTGTTTCGTAATACTTAATTTGAAAAGAACAATTTTTCATTTATGCGTCAAGTGCAAGACATCGTAAACAACTATACGCTTGAGATATATTGTTGCGTTTATGCCCTAAGTATTTTCAATTTTGAACACCGGCATCGCTATTGTTTAGAGTTGTTTCTCTGAATTCGTAGACGTCAAAATTTAATTTTTTGATATTATTCCTGATAATGAAAATGAAGATGAGGATGAGGATCAGTGCGATTTCGAAAAGACAACAAAATAAATAATATTAGGTTAGGTTAGGTTGAAGTGGTCGTAATATTAAGTCTTATTTCATTATTATAACTTTGATTTACTGTTTCCAAGCTATTTATTCAGAAATTAATTGATGAGAAAATTTTGATATCACTTTGTATTTAATTTTAAAATATTAATACTATTTAAAATTGATGAATGTGATTTTGATAAAAAGTTTCTATGCTACTAGTATTAAATATAAAGAGACTTTGAAGCATTTTTGCAAATATAATTGGACTTAGAGAATTTTTCAATCATGGGTCAAGGGACTTTGAAGCATTTTTTTACAAATATATATCGCACATAGAGAATTTTGTAAAAATAATTTTTTATATTTTATTTTTTTTCTCTAAATTAGTCATATTTTTAGAGATAATTTATGAATATCTGTCATAATTACAGTATTTACTTGCACAATTGACAAAAAAAATGATATATAATCTAATAAAAACAATTTAAATCAGAAAAACTTTAATGTTGATTTTCTCAAAACTCGATATTTGGTCTTTGACACACCATTGAATAACAGGGTTCATATATAAAGAGACTTGTGACTAACTTACTTACTAAGTGATGACAACGCCCAGCCTAAACTATAATACCTATAAAGTTGAAATTTGGCAAGTAGATTACTTTTATTGTGTAGGCGTCATTTAAGAAGCGAATTATCGAAATTCCGATTTTAAGACCCCCAAATCGACATTTTTGGGTAAAAATTTTGATTTTACTATTTCTTTAATAACTCTTAAACGAGATGAGATATCAATTTGCTCTCTTCGCTAAAACCTTCCTTAGAAGAATATCTAAATTCGTTGTTTCAGGGTTTTTTGAAATTCGGCCCTAAAGTACCCCAAATCTCTATTTTTGTGAAAAATTCGGATTTTTCAACTTTTAACTGAAATGAGATATCAATATGCTTTCTACGCTAAAGCTCCCCCCCCCCTACCTCCCCCCCATCTCATAAAATTAATTTTGGGGTTGTTTTTTGAAATTCGGTCGCTAAGTACCACAATTCATCATTTTTGTAAAAATCCCACCCGCCAAAACAAATTCAAACCCCTAATTTATTTAATATTATTACAATTTATATAATTTTATTACACATAATCTATTTGTGAGATTTAATAATTTTTTTTTGAAGAAATTTAAATTTTATAAAATTTTAGAATAATACTATTATATTTCCTTTTAACATCTTTTCAACCATACGCTCTCAACATAGGCGATAACGCCCCCTCTCCTGAGGGCGTTTCAGACTTTCAGAGGGCCGTACATGACCAAGAGAAAATTATGTGGCATTGAGATGGTGCAGAAATCGCATGGGCAGATAAAAAAAAATACTCGCTAATCACGTACTAAAGTAAATTAAAAATTAATATCGTGTAATTTTTGTTATTACAGGTATTGCATTCATTTTTATCACGTGGATTTATATAGTATAGTAGAAATGTTGATAACTTAAAAGATAAATTGGCTTCAAGTTACTGATCGCGGCGACTTTTCGTTGTATTTTACTCAAATAGAACCTGATATTATCAAACTCCTTAAAATCGAAAAAATTCCTTTAATTTTCTCATTAGTTATGTCATAAATTTATGTCTTTTGAAGATTACTAAAACTATAGGAGACTCATGTCTAATCGGATCAACTGCGGGTTACGAATCTAGAGTTGCCCACCCAATTCAGATCCCACTTGCCGTGAAAATTTTCAAACATTGCCAATCTCTCCTCTCTCTTTCTGTAATTGAAGTAAATCTTCGTTTACAGATGTGAAAATAAAAAATTAAAAAAATTTAAAAAAAGGGACAGTCAGCAAAATAAGTTTGAGAAACTATGTTTTAAACGATAATAGATATCAATTTAAATAATACATCAACATGATTTTTTCGATTTAAGTTTCTTGAATAAATATCTTTCAAGGGATGTAAAGTTATTTAGTGCCCTCGGGCCTTAGGATTTAAATTAAATAAAAAAGAAAAAATATCCTGAAACAAAAAATCTGGTGTAACCGGTTTTAGTTTTAACCTGTGGTTTTAACCGAACCACCCTCCCTTCCCCATTTTTAGGAAATTTAGGATTTTTCAATTTACCTAAATCTCAACTTTTTTTTTTATTAATTCCAAAAAAGTTATAATTTGTCTGATACATTACATTTATCGCCTTGGCAAAAAGGGGGGGGGGGGGGGGGGGGGGGGGGGGGGGGGGGGGGGTAGCAAAAAAGCATCGTAAATTTCATTAGGCCATCGCTATGTCCTATTGAAATTTATGCATATAACAAATATATACCAAACATGAGATGCTCAGGCATTCAAGTGAATTCAACACACAAGTGTGGTATATTTAAATAATATTTGTTCTATGAGAAAAGAGACGTCTATATATTTACATTTACATTTTCTTCTAATTCTTAACAAATAATTTAGGTGCTTATTTTCGAAATTAATGCATCATATAGCATCCTGAAGATGACGAATAATGTTTCCGAAACACTGTATATTTATTTGATTGTATTTATTAGATCATATTTTTATTTTATTGTATTGTTGGTTTGTGAAATAAACCTCGGTGTCATGTCAAAAACATGTCATTTTTTAAAACAAAATATTTGTTAAAAAAAATTCGCTTTAAAAAAATATTTTTTTTTTTATCGTTATAATAAAAATATAATAGATTTATCTTAAAAGACATAACCAAAAATATATGTATACAAAATTTCATCAAAAAACACTCCTTATTAAAAATGATAGTGATTAACAAAAGAAAAATAATTAGCATGAAAAAGAGTTTTTTATTTTTTATGGCTTTTATGGCTAAGAGAAAGTTGTGTGCTGTGCGCCAGTCACACCAGATTTTTATTATTTCAATTAAATAAAAGTTATAATTAGAGCCCGGATTTTTATGCAGCAAAAACCGCTAAATATGCCATATAATATGCAGTAAAAGTATTAAAATATGCAGCCAAATATGCAATATATTTATGGCAAAAATACAGTGGCGGATTCAGAGAAGTTTCTCGGAGGGGGTAATCTGGTGTGACTGTTCGCACAGCACACAATTTTTTCTTATTATCGGTAATTTAAATGTGAATTCTGTAGTTGTTTACCAGAATATATATACAAATCAAATTTTTAAGTATTAATTTTGAAAATTTTATAATAAAAACACAATTTTTTTTTCAAAAAAAATATTTTTCTCAAATCTCAGGGGGGTAATTACCCCCTTTACCAACCCCCCCTTGTATCCGCCCTTACAAAAATATTAAGTAAATGACTTCCAATTAAAGGTAAATCATGATTTCAACTGATGTAAAACTAATGGTGTTTTATTTTTGGAAGGAAATGATAAAAAAAAAAAATTGGTCTAGCAATAAAAACTAAATTTAATTAAAAAAAAAAAAAAAAAACAGGGAGCAATCTATTGCGAAATTTTTGAAGCAAACGAGGACCTCTGTTTTGGCATTTTTTTTCTTTAATTAATTTGACTTCGAACTATGAAACACAACTGACTTGATATTCATCCAACGAAAATTCTAGCAAAACTAAATTTATTTCTTAAAAGTGGATATAAAGCAGTGGTTCCCAACCGGTGTGCCCCGGCACCTAAGGGGTGACGCGAGATATTTAAAAAAATAAAATAAAGAGGCGAAAAAATAAAGTTTTGCTAAAAAAAAGGTCAAATGATTAAAATGGAAGCGGCAAAATTTTCCGTAGATCGGAAAAAATTAAGCTTTGCCAAAAAAAAAAGGTCAAATGATTTTCACGCAAGGGAAAAAAAAATTTGCCCCAGGGTGGAAAAAAATTTGGATTTGATAGGAAAAAAAAGGAAGGGTGTCGCTAGTGTGTAATATTATTCCCAACGCACCTTTGGGGTGCAGTGGACTTCAAAAGGTTGGGAAACGCTGATATAAAGTATAAAAAATTATTTATTTTTTACAATGTAGTAAAAGGCTTAAATTTTTTTTTTTCGTTTAATTTTTTTTTTTTTGTTTAAAAAAAAAAATTAAAAAATTAAAATAAAATGAAACTTTCACTGAAAAAAATTTAAAATATCCAAAAAGTTTTAAATATGCAACTTTATGCAATAATGACCAAATATGCAAAAATATGCAATATAGAATTTGAACCCTAGCTCCAAGGGGGCATGATTCGGATAGAAAATTGGTTTTCAGTGACGTACCTATTAGCAAATAGAATATGCAATTGCATAGGAATCCGGGCTCTAGTTATAATATATATTTAAAAAAATAAATAGCATCATGACGGAAAAGCGTATTGATAAAATAATCTAACTGGTCGTGAACTGTTTGAGATTATACTAAACGATGTGAACTAGGTCTTGAACACCTTATTTAAACGTTTGGACCAACATTTTACATAGTTTTATATACCCAACAATTTTTGATGATTGATCCGCCATATATGATCCGCTACTGCAATTTATTAAATTATACAAATATTATAAAATTTGTAATCAGCCACATCGAAAACGCTTATATACCAATTTTCAATCAAATCTAAAACTTTTTTCTATTTTTGGCCAACTTTTTTTTCATTCTAGACCACTGTGCATTGTGCGTCTCTCACATAGAGATATAAATTTCTCCCCAACGACTGCTACCTACATAGGCAAATTTAGAAATCCTTTCAAAAGTTCAATTAATAAGAAATTATATAAATATGTTATTTTACATATTAATTTATAAATATAGGGTGTTTCAGGAGGAATGGTAAATTTTTTAGGGGGTGGTAGTATCGACGAATTGCAATAAAAAATTCCATTTAACTTGTCTCCAATTTTTAATGAGTCCAGAGATACAGTGGTTGGTATTACACGGTTTGCTATGAGAATTTAACGATTGTCAACAGTTTTGTTTTGTTGTTGAAGTTGAATGCTGTGAATTGACATTGTGATTTGTTAGCCAAGTGTACTGTACTCTGTCGTTTAAACATGACGCACGTATTTACACATGCTGACTATGCCGAAATGCTATGTGTAAATACGTACGGCATGTTTAAACGAAACAGTACAGTACACTTGGCTAACAAATCACAATGTCAATTGAAAGCATTCAATGTCAACAACAAAACATAACTGTTGACAATCGTTAAATTCTCATTAGGGTTTGGATCTCGGTGGAAGCCGAAACCGGTAAGCCGGTTTTTTGGCTAATTTTCAAAAACCGAGAAACCGAGTTTTTCCCGAAAAACCGAATTCGGTTTTTTTTTAATTTTTTCTTCTTGTTAGATTTTTATTCATATTATAGTGCGAACACATATACGTATATACAAAAAGATACACTTGTCATATTACATTTCTCCTTTTTTTTTTTTTTTTTTTTTTTCATTTTCTTGTACATACATTCATTGGTTTAGAGCAAATGCTCTTAGTTTAAATGCCCCCGACATGAAAAAGAAAAGGGATTTTATATCCCCCTCTGAAAGAGAGAGAATTACAGATGCGAGTTCCTCCCCGGCGTTCAAATTTTTCACCCTTTCCAGATAGGAAACCCGCATCGGTTCGTAAAGGGGACACTCCACTATAATGTGAAATAATGTTTCTGCCTCCCTTATATTACACATTCCGCATGTCTCCTCTTGATTGACCTTATATGTTTTTCCGTTGAAGATTAATTTTAGGAACCTCTTTCCAGACAACCTTATCTGGGCACAGAATCTTTTAAGAGAAAAACCTATTTTCCACAAAAAATAGGTCTGAGGCCCACCCGAATGAAACAAATAGGCTGTCTTTAGGAAGGGGCCGTATGTAGACCGTCCCACAAAATCCAAATCGGCCGACATGAGCGATCCCTCATATGCCTTCAGTGGCGCTCCCAGAGCAGCAGCCACTGAGTCCACACATCTTAAATTCACATCTATCCCGGCCGAAGATGTCAAATTTTGTAGTTGGATCACCCAATTGAAGCGTACATTTCCAGCTGTTTCCAACTCCATCAGCCTGGAAAGACATATTTTCGGATATCTCTGGTCATCCATCATAAGCATCTTCCGAAGCCACCTCAAAGTCATCTTCAGAACCTGGAGTGAAAGCTTGACCAGACCCACCTCGAGCCTCACCGCCGCATCAGGGGTAGTAATCGGAAGGCATAAGAGTCTCTTAAAAAAGTTGGTCTGCACCCTCTCGATGGTATCCAGATAACGTAAACTCCACACCGGTGCACCATACAACAAAACGCTGGTCACCATGGCGTTAAACAATCTCTCCACAGTATCCCAACTGGAACATCTCGAACGGAAGAGTATCCCTAGGACCGTCGAAGAAGCTAGGAAAGCCTTGCTCATCGCACTCCTTGTCGCCAGCAGCGAAACACCGGAACTCGAAAATGATGTGCCAAGATAGACACATTCCGGGGTACACTCAATGATAGAGTCTTCACACTTGAAATGCTTAGTTCCCGAGAAGCGCCCCTTGTGAAAGATCGTTATTTTTGTCTTCCTTGCATTTATCCTGAGACCATTCTCTCTGCAATACTCGGCGAGAACCGCTAACTTTTTGCTTACTTCAGAAGGTGTATCAGAGAAGAGTACGAGGTCATCGGCGTAAAGTAGATGAAGAATGTCAAGAGACGGAGTAACAAACTCCAGAACATCCATGACTCCTGAAATATTCCTCCATGTCTGCAATATATAATGAATATAAAATAGGGCTCAAACATTCACCCTGGAGGACACCTTGGGTAACCTGCACAGCCGACGATTTTCTTGCACCCGATTTCACTCGTACATTTGCCTTATCATAAAGATTTTTTATTATTCTGATAAACTTGGCGCTTATTCCTTTAGTAAATAATTTATACCATAGTTTATTATGGGGAACGGTATCAAACGCTCTCTCGAAGTCAACAAAGATAGCGTAGAGTCTACCTTTAGGTCTCTGAAGTCGAATCTGGATAAGTGCATTCAGCGTAAAGAGATTGTCCAAGCAGCCTCTGCCTCTCCTAATTTTTTCTTCTTGTATTCAAATTATAAATTAGCCAGTGACCCATGGCTCAGAGAGAAGACATTAGCTTCTAGTGGCTTGGGGGTTTGAATTAATTAATATTAATTTATTAATTATAAATAAGCTAGTACTCAAATAGGCTTGAGCAATTGATTCTTGCAAGACAAATCAGTGAAGTATTTATTGCCTGTACAACTTACCGTAGTTGTTAATTAAAAATATTTAACTACAAAGCATGTACTAGGATATGTTTAATTCTAAAACTGATCGGGAACAATTAATCAATTAATCAATTAATGTGATTAGAATCTGAAACTTATGAAATGAAAATCCAATAAGTATTTGAAAATTATGCATTAATTTTTAATTATATTCGTAATACCATTAAATGTTTTGTAGAATTAAAAAAAAAAAATTAAAAAAAAATTGTTAATAATGGAAATACCTGGTAAGTCTAGTAGTGGTAAATATTTTTTATTTTACTTGCTCCAGAGAGCTAAATATGTTTCTACGCCAATGAGACTGGCTTACAGGAGAAGGGCTTCTCATTAGTGGTCAAAATAAATGAAATTGTTTATCTCTAGACCAGCGGTGTAGTGGCAAAATTTTCAGTGAGGGAACGCTAAATACATGAATTACCAAGGGAGGAGGCCGGGGGGAACCGGGAGCCCTCCCCCGGAAAATTTTAGAAAAATTAATAGTGAAATGGTGCAATTCTAGACTATGAACTACTCAAATCTTAAATTATTACCTTAATTTTAAAAAAAAGTTTGTAAAGTATTATTTTATTTACTTGCGTAAATAATTTTAATTTTATTTGTTATTATTTTTTTTTTTATGAGTGAAACCAGTATGGGAACGCCGTTCCCACGCGTTCCCGCACCACTACACCCCTGTTCTAGACTAAAAATTACATATTTGTTTAAAATATCAGAATTATATTTTAAATGGTCAATATAGTCTATATTTTAGGGCCAATATAAAAAGAATTAATGAACATATTATTATTTAAAAATATATTCAAAAAAAGTCTTGTTTAATTACACAACATTTATAATTAAAATATTGAAAATAAATAAACATCTATTGCAAAATGAATTGATACTTGGACACGTATAGTTATAAGTAAAACCAAAAATATACATTTTTCACTCATTTAATTATGGTCATTAGGGTAGCCTTTTGAAATGATTTTTTAAATTTCCTTATTTTACGCTGCTCAAAAGTTTCCTTTTCCAAAAAATAATAAGATGTGCAAAGTTTGCCATCGATCCGAAAATTCTTTCCAGGGGCTCAAAGCCCTTGAAGTTGACAAAAAATCAATTTTTTGCTAAGATTTTCGATATTTTCTATTATAATATCCTAACGAAAAATCAAATAAAATTTTCAATGGTACCACCAGAAAGGAAATTTAATTTTTCAAAATTTTGCAAATCCTATCTTTTTGCCTAGAAATTAGACAACATTGGGTTTTTAAACTTCAAGGGCTTTGAGCCTCAGGAAAGAATTTTCGGATCGATGACACACTTTGCACATCTTATTTTTTTTTTGTAAAAGGAAACTTTTGAGCAGCGTAAACAAAAGAATTTCTAAAAAAAAAATCTTTGCAGTTATAACCAAAAGGCCACCCTAATGGTCATATTTATAGCTTTATAAATTTTCATACAGTATATTTTTTTTAAATATAAATATCAATAATAATAATAAAAATAAATATTTTTAAATCATAAAATAAAGCTTTTTTTTTTTAAATTCAAATTGCAATTTTTTTAAATTATATTGGTATTTTAAGTGCATTTTATAATAAAATTTTTTAAAATTCTAATAAATTATCAAATACTTTTGCATCGAAATGAAATTATATTTATTTTTTCATTTAGAGTTGAATAATTTTTTTATCAAATTAGAGATTGTCATACACATCCTATCAAATGAAAAAATTAGTAAAAAAAATCGTTTCATGTCAATGGATAATTGGAAAACGCGTGTAGACCGAGTTGGACAAATATTTTTAAAAAAATTATCAAGTACTAAAATAAATTAAGAGAATTATATCAATATCTCCGCTCCTCCAGTTCTCGGATTAGTTAAATCCATACAAAATTATTATTATTATTATTTTTTTTATTTAATGAATTTTGAAAACAAAAACATTTTAATTAGCCTATAAAACATATATTTTTGAAATTATAATAGTCAACTCCGAAGGGAATAAAGTATTCATTTTAATATATTTTGTATGTACAATTTTAAAAATCTCATCTCTCATCTACCCCCTATCGAATTTATACTTGCAAAACACAAAAGTTTCTATTCTCCCACACCCCTCAGAACACCTAAAATTACACTAGACACTTGGATTCTTACTTTATTTATTATTAATTTTTTAAATTTATTTTTAAAATAAATATTTATTGAAAACTCGCCAGGACTGTTGTAAATGGATTAAAAATCAATTAAGGTTAGGTCAAAGCACCCCATTGAGTTGCAGAGTAAAAAAACAAAAAATATATTTAGATGTAGGCCTATATATTCTTTATAATCTCTTTAGTCATTGACAAAAATCTCAGAACTCTAAGGTTTCGGCCACTTAACAGCATGCCTCAGTGAGAATCTATGCTATTAACCTATTCTCAATTATTCGAGGAACAGGCTACCTCGTAAGGAGGAATTTTTTTGATTTGAGATTTTCTTAAAAGATAATTATTTTAGGGTTTAAGTATGTAGGTAGCTGCTTCGACTTTTAAGGTTTATGTGCTGAACCTATCGGGTGGATGGGAAGGAATAGAAATGGATAAGTTCTAACGTAAATCTCTGTCGAGTGTCATGCGGAGTAGGTGCGCTTGGGCTAGCTCCCGCTATCAAGACAATTTTCTCGGCTACTTTCATTATTGCTTACTGTTCCTGCTCCAAATGCATTGAAATAGTTGATTGCATCGAACCATTAAGGCCCCTAAAGCTGATGCCACGTCCAAAACAATAAAATCCGTACGGGAACTTGTCGAAGATGAAGATTTCCTGAACAAGCTCGTCGATGCACTCGAACCGGCGCTGACGAAGATCGTCGAAAACCTGACTGCCGGAATCAAAAAGGAACTGAATGTTTTAAAGAGAAAAACTTTTAATAAACTCGACCTTCTTGAACAACAATCAAAACGCAATTCCATTATAATTCATGGTGTGCCAGAGGGCGGTGCAGGTGAGGAGGAAACAGTAGGCTCTTTGAAGAGTGTTCTCTCTGAAAAATTCAATATTGAGCTCGAAGACAGAGATTTTGATTGCTGCTATCGACTCGGCCGCAAAACCACCCACAATGTTGAACACAAGCAACCCCGGCCTCTACTGTATGTAAATTACACAGGGCAACAAAAAGGAACTTTTTTTTGTTGACTGAGAATTTTAAGGTATTTCTGGGTATTTGGGTACGCTGATTCCAAAAATGCCATCAGTTTTGCCCCATCACGTCAGATTTTTAGAGCTATAGAGAAAATAAAATTTTAGTAGAAAATGTAGCCCTTAAATGGCTCTAATTTTATATTACCTGGATTTTTTTAAGGCAACACCCTTTAAAAATATGCAGATAGTTATAATACATATAAATTTTAAGTTTCATCCCAATCGGAGGTCATTTAGACGTGCCGCAAACGGTATAATATTTAATAAAGTTAGTGCCCATGACCAGATGTTCAAAGAGAATACATAAGCTTCTCGTTGATAGGGTTCGCTTTTTAATTCAATTGAAGTCCATTTTTTTCGACCAGTGAGTGTACTTGCGCTTTTTCTTTGGTGACGTTTTTATTAATAATTTCGTTAATAATTAACAGATTTTTAAGAATAAATGCTTTTTATAAAGCCAAAGAACTATAGTATAACGTAAATATATGTTTTTTTTCATTCAGGGATACCTACAATTGCATTAGGGGTGACCAAAACAAAAAAAAAACTGAAAAAATTCGATTTTTCTAAACTTTTAGCCGTTTGCGGCACGTCTAAATGACCTCCGATTGGGATGAAACTTAAAATTTATATGTATTATAACTATCTGCATATTTTTAAAGGGTGTTGCCTTAAAAAAATCCAGGTAATATAAAATTAGAGCCATTTTAGAGCACATTTTCTACTAAAATTTTATTTTCTCTATAGCTCTAAAAATCTGACGTCATGGGGCAAAACTGATGGCATTTTTGGAATCAGCGCTACCCAAATACCAAGAAATACCTCTCAGTCAACAAAATCACTGTTGCCCAGTGTTATTTTTGTATTTTCTTGTGCTTTTAAATCAATCTTTTGGTAATTTATATAGCCATTTAAGATTAAGGTCACTGTCCTAATCGAAGTAAAAGATTATTATAAATTATTTTACAATTAGTTTGGATGACGGCATCTCGATTGCATGAGAATGGATGATCGGGGGGGGGGGAGGGGGGGAGGGAGAATATTCTAAACTTGTCCTTGTTTCATTTAATACAATTTCATTCTTCTATTAAAAATTAATATCAATACTATTCTATTTGCAAACAACAATCTCACATTTATATTTAAAAGAAAAAGAAAACAAGTGAATGCACAAATTTAAGTGACCCCCAATACATAAACTCATAGATAGATTATTTAACCATGTCCTGACATGACCTTTCCCTTTCCTCTTTCCCTGTCCCTCCTGAGGCAGATATATGATTAAAATGTATATTAGATAAAATAATAATTTCTCTTTGATATTACCGAGTATTGTCTTGGGCCTGCTCTTTAGAACATTAGGCGGGCCATTATCATAGTGGACAGAGAGACTTAATATACTCACTATTTTGCCTGTTTGACCTTTAACTTAAAAATTTGTATTATATTTTTTATTCTTTTTTTCCTCATATTTATACACTTCGTAATACTTTTGTTTTTTGTTTTTGTTTTTTACAACGCTTTTATTAACTTGCTTTCCTGTTTTTCCGACAAATCTGCAAATCGAAATTACGACCAGTTCTACTTATTCTAGAGCTTTAAAATTTTATACACATATGTAACTCCCGTGACAATGCAATATTTGATGTGTCTCATCTTTGTATGTCAATTAATTTCAAAATGGCAAATTTTTCCTATTTATAATTAATTTAAAGTTTTGAACATTGACAGAGGTGTTAAATAGCCTTTACACTACAAAACGTGCTATTCAAAATAATTAAAAATTTAATAAAATCAAAATGGCGGCCTGCTAATCACATTTTCATTGTTTGGTCCGACAAAGTTAGCGATCAAAATTACGACCAGTTCTAGTTAATCTAGAGCTTTAAAATTTTATACATATATGTAACTCCCGTAACAATGCAATATTTGATGTGTCTCATCTTTGTAAATCAATTAATTTCAAAATGGCGGCCGATCAATAAAAGGGGAGGTAAAATTTTATAATCAACATTTCTCCTATTTATAATTAATTTAGAGTTTTGAACATTTGCAGGGGTGTTAAATATCCTTTACACTACAAAATGTGCTATTCAAAATAATTAAAAAAGTTAGCGATCAAAATTACTACCAGTTCTAGTTAATCTAGAGCTTGGGTGTCTAAAGGTTACCGCCCTATTAATGTTAAGTTGGATGTAGCAAGTTTCTTTAAAATATCTTTTGTGCCAATTTTCTTCTCTACAGGGAACCTTAACTGACTCCAAATCAAAATTAAAATTATGGCTTAAGTCTTGCGAATGTTGTTGTAGGGCTGTAACATTGTTAGTTTTGCCAACCGACCTTCTATGTTCATCCACGCTCTTTTTGTGTTTCCAATATAAATCTTATTGCAGTCCTTGCACTCAATTTGGTAAACTGTGCTATGAATTTTATTTTTTTTATCTTTGTCTTAAGTATTATATAAGAACATTAAGTTTCCAGTTGTTTTTGGAATAATATTTATTTTATATTTATGGAATATGGCTTTAATTTTATTAAAATCACGGGTGAAAGTTTTTGGGAAAAAACCGAAACTTTCTTTTTCTATTTTATTGATAAGCGAGGGAGATGGGGGTGGTGAGTTGTTTAGTTTTGCTATTTTTGTCTTTGTTTTATTTATAATTTTGTTTGTTAAAGGAATGGGGTAATTGTTATTTTTCGTTATTTTTATATATTTTTTTATATTATTTTCCCAAAAACAACGGTCACTTAAACTCAAAATTCTATAGAGTAGGCCCTCGAGAACATTCATTTTATGTGTCATTGGGCTGGACGAATGAAAGTTTAAAATAATATTGCTGGAGTAAGGTTTTTGATACCAGTCAATACCTATATTGGGCGCTCTGTTGTAAAGGGTCATATCAAGAAAGTTAATACAATTATTTTTTTCCATTTCAACTGTGAATTTTAGAGCACTATTGTATGCGCTAATTTTCTCCAGTACGCTTTCAACTTGGTCCCGTTTTAATGCTGTAATGCAATCGTCAACATACTGGAAGAAAAAGACAGGGTTGATTTTGTCTATGGCAGTTTTATGGAAATCATGCATAACTAAGTTTGCAAGAGCAGGTGCCATGTTTGTTCCCATTCCTATGCCTTCTTTTTGTTTAAAATAATTATTATTGAATTTAAAACAGCCTTTTTTAGTGCCTATTTTAAGTTAAAATAGCCAATTTCAATTTTTTACGAGCTATACATAGCCTAAATTTAAAATTTTTTTGAATTATCAAGAAAATATTTCAAGGGGGGTAATTAATACAACAATTACAATAAATCCGAGCCCTAATAATAACACACTTAAATTTGCTCACTTGGGAAATGTATGTTAAGTGGTGATTGAAGAATTGAAGAAAAGAAATTGATTTTAAAATCATTATACTTAGATTAGACACAAATTATTTTTAATTATATTTTTTTTTTCCTCAAAAAAAGATCAAATTATTTCTTTTGAGATTTAACTGTTTTAAAAGAATGAATTGTTTAATTTAAAATTTTTTTTTTTAGTGATCTTTGTAAACACGCAAACATTTTTTTTTTTTTTTTTTTGTTATTTTTTACTCAATATGAAAATTACCATTGAGGCAAGCGTAACAATGATCCTCATCAACAGATTGAAGGAGTCAATTTAAAATTAAATAAATAACATTTCTGATTAGAGAATTTTGTTTTAAAATAAAAAAAAAATAAGATTTTATAAAAGGGTGGATAATAATATTAGTATAATCGATAGGTGGTGGGATCGCGAAATAAATTGTGTTAGAAAATATTGGGAAAAGGTCAATGTTTGGGTTAATAATAGCAAGTAAATGGTTTCATTTTTATGCTCTAGGGTTATTTAAATTTAAAGAAATTTATTAAAAAAATTAAAAAAATCCTTTTGTATAAAAAATTTTGTGATGGTCAGCCGTAGAAAAATGGTCATCGTGCGCATTTGACAAACTGAACTTACTAGGATCATAATTTAAAAAATGGGGAATACAAAATTCTAATCGGGGAGAATTAGGCCCGTTAACGTGTGACTTTTGTCTGTTACATCAAATAGAGATAGCTCGGGGTAAACAACGACTGAGCGGTTTGACAGTGTGGCTGGAGGTAGCAGGAAAAATCTTTTTCGAAAGTCAAAAAGAGACTGGGCAAAATTATTAGCAGTAGGGAAAGCTGTAGAGCATAGCTGAATTTTAATATGACTAGAGTCTTCAGTATGAGAAACATGGGAGTCGAGATTTTCGAAAACATCTTTATTGGAATTAGAAATTTCAAGGGGGTCGGTATCAAGGACGGTTTCATAATTAAAATTTGATGGACTGTCATTATTTGATTCGTTGTTTTCCGTGAAATCTTCTTCTGGAATTTGAGGAATAGACTGTGAATCGACTGGGACCTGGATGTTAGCCAAGTCAGACTGCCCTTCATTTTAAATATGGATTTGAAAATTTTCGAAATTAGAATGGATTTCACTACGAAGAGTTTCTAACTTTTTTTAGCCTAGTGCCAAAATTTTGTATTTCAGTTTTAAGATCATTAAACATGTTTTTGGTTTGTTTGGAGAAGGCTTGGTTCATTTGTTGAATAGATTGAAAGTACGCCACTACTTCTTCAAACATTTTTAAAACCATGGGTTAAATATCGACCTGATTCTGACTGGGATATTTTGAATTATAAAACTTCCCCCCCCTTTTTTTTGATCGGCCGCCATTTTGAAATTAATTGACATACAAAGATGAGACATATCAAATATTGCATTGTCACGGGAGTTACATATGTGTATAAAATTTCAAAGCTCTAGATTAAGTAAAAGTGGTCGGAATTTCGATCGGCAACTTTGTCGGAACAAACAATGGAAATGTGATTAGAAGGCCGCCATTTTGAATTTAATTAATTTTTAATTATTTTGAATAGCACATTTTGTAGTATAAAGTCTATTTAACACCTCTGTCAATGCTCAAAACTTTAAATTAATTGTAAATAGGAGCTCTGAAGATGGCCTTGACCAGTGGCCGAAAAGTCAGCCTGGAACGGCAATAATAAAAGAAATAATTTTGGCTGCCTATGTCTTGGATTTTTTTTTTGCTTCCTTAATAAAAACGTTTCTAATTATACTGTATATTCTTATTAAAAATTACAATATTCAGTAGAGAATACAAGTAACATAAAAAGACTAAATAATTATCTATTATCAAAGAGTTCTTCTTCTTTTCTCGCCTTATACTGGCTGTGCGGGGTAGGCAAGTATTTTATCAAAACCTACTATTTAATAAAAATATAGACTATATAAAATTTGCTAATCTAGTTCCACCTGTCTGTTCTCAAATCTACGTAAACAATAAAATTTCCCGTTTCCTCCATAGGGAATATATGGGGAGGATAATCAATTTTATGCATTAGCCTTTCCAAGGGCGGATACAAGGGGGGGGGGGGGGGGTAAAGGGAGTAATTACTCCCCCCTAAGATTTGAAAAAAATACTTTTTTTCGAAAAATAATTTATTTTGAATGTAAAATTTTAAAAATTAATACTTAAAAATTTGATTTGTATTTATATTCTGGCAAAAAAGTACAGAATGCGCCTTTAAATTACCGAAATTAAGAAAAAATTGTGTGTTGTGCGGCCAGTCACACCAGATTACTCCCCCCCGAGAAACATTTCTGGATCCGCCCTTGTCCCTTTCTCATTGTAGTCATTCCAAGACGACCTTAAATAATACAAGAGGCAGTGCACGCGGGCCCGATTCAATATGGCTGAAGGCGCACAGTGCAGCTATTAGTATAATTTTAACAAAACTGTGAGTGTTGTTAAATATATCTATAACTTGTCAAGTCCGAATCTTGAATAAATAGATCATAATAAATATTTAACTATTAGTAGATTATTCTTAGGGCCGGTTGCTTCATCCTGGGTGAGCTTGTTAGCCCCGACTTTTTTTTGTAGTGCAGAAACCCACTTCAGTTTTATTTTTATAGTAAAATATACGATATTTCATCATTTTATTGCTAAAAGAAGTATTCTAGAAGTACATATATTTGTTATTTTACCTTATATTCTACTTATTTTATCAATAAAATGATGAAATGTCGTATATTTTATAAAATATGTTATAGGCTAGGGCCCGCTTGCATCAGATCTCGTCGCCATATTTAGCCCTGAGTTAACCTCACTTTTGAGTAATTTCATATAGATATATGGGGAATTGGAGCCAAGGTCCGGGCTAAAGTTAGCCCAGGCCCAAAGTCGGGGCTAAGATTTAGCCCTGGGTTGACACGTACGAACATGTATTATGAACTCAAGCATCCTAACTTCACCAATATAAATGTAAAAAATAATATAAATGCAATCTGGAATCTACCGTTTTTTTGTTATTATTCATTTTATGTCAATCAGGATTATACTCGTATATTCAGGATATATTGCAAGTTGTTGAATATTCTCCTAACTTCATCTAAGGCATTGCACATGTCTTGTTAATAAAACTATTTGTCTTCAAATTGAATGCAAATTGATATAATATTGATATTAAATATTTATATAAATATTTTCAATTGATATTACTTCTTGTTAGGTGAAAATAAAAGGTATATTTCTTTTTGAAATTATCTTTATTTGAGCCACACAGCTGGCAATTTGTCAAAATAGTTGTGAAGATTGGAACAATTGACAAATTGTTATGCGAACTCTAATAAATCTTGTTTATTTTTTTGAGAATTTTCAAATTTTAGCAAAAAAAAAATTAAATTCTTATATTTAAATGTATATTAATAATATTTATTTATTTAAATTATGGGTGATAATATCAATTTTTATTTTTAATAATTTTTATAAGATGCCTTAATGGAGTTGCAAACTTCACAAACAGAACATGATTTGTTCCCCCGGAAGAGGGTTTCTGCATTACAAAAAAAGCCATTTAGCCCGGGGCTAACAAACTCACCCAGGATGAAGCAACCGGCCCTTAGTAAATAATTTTAGCCCCCTAAAAATACCAGAGTCCTCAAAAAGTTCTTTGATAATAAAAGTAATAAAATTATTAATTAAAAGGCATAATAATATTTTTACTTATAAATATTCATCAGTTTTATGCAAAAAATTATTTTCCTCTTTTGACTGCATATTGAATAAAAGCGTTTTGTCTTTAAATACTTTATTTTGCCAACTCAAACCCTATTTGCCTACAACCAGTTCTCATTTTTTTTTTTTTTTTTTTTTTTAAGAAAATATAATTATTATTGTGCAAGGAAACATAATAAGTTGTTTGATGAAAATTTCGCAATTAATTTCTGTGCCTTCTTCTAGAATAATTGCGATTAATAGCAAGCAGGCCGGGAAATTTGTTATCTCTTTATCCTGAATATAATTCAATGGAATGACAAAGGTTATTTAAAAGGTTGATTGAGGAGTTAAAGCAATCATCCAATTTGCTGCCTTTGTTTTTCTTAATGCAATTTTCTTAAAAACTAATTCCGGCATCTTGAATTCGCTTCTTTGTTTTCACTGCTTTCCATCTATTTACATTATTCCAATCCCTAATTTTTTTATTTAATAATTCATTTTAAAATAACAAAAAGAAAACGAAAATCCTGCTTGGTATTTTATATTACATGCATAAGAAATTCCTGTGTCCTTGACAAATAATCTCAGAAAATATGAGTTAGAGCCATGCAATTCTTTTGAGGTTGTAGAGCATCATTCAATATAATTTCGTTCCGAAAATCGGAGATTTAATTTCAATATGTACGGTAACCAAAAAGCACATGATCAAATTATCTAAGAACCTACAATATATTAATAAGAGATAAAGTCATAGTTTTTTATTTTGTACAGCATCTTTAAAAGGAGTGCATGAATATAATATCGTTACGAAAATCGCATCGAACCCTCACTGTATGCGATATTCTAGAAACACATCACTAAATTATCTTAAAAAATATTGTTTATTTATTTAGTTTTGTATAGACTCTATTAAGAGATAGATATTTTTCGAGGTTGTAGTTTATTATAATGTTTTTATCAATCATAAAGAAAGGTGCATCTTGCATTATCATCACGGGCGAACCAGGGGGTGCCGCCCCCCCCCCCCAGAAAGCTCCTTGCCCCAAGAAAAATTGAGAAAATATGGGGCTTTCCAGGCCCACCGGAGGATAGCTGGTCCCATGCCCCCCCCCCCCAGCCAAATTCTCTAGTTACGCCCATGGTGGTCTTCAAACAATTTTGAAAGCAAAATGAGAACAGCATCAAAAAATTAATTGATTTTTGAATTTTAAGAGAAAGTAAATATTAATATGTCAAAATAAATTTGGAAAATCGATTTTTAATCATTTTCAGAACGTTTTGAGACTAAAATTTCTTTGTTTTTGCTTGAATATTTTATATGCTAAGTTATTCAATCAATATCCAGGCCTAAATGTGTTTATTTAATTAAAAAACAATAAATTAGGATAATTAGAAAATGAAAGAGGCAATTAAAATTTGAAGATGTAAAAGGCAATTAATAAACCCCCATTTTATATAGTCGTAGTTAAATGAAAAAACAAGACTGTGAGTGTTTTTTATTGATGAGGCCAAACATCCCATGGCCCCCGGGAATCGAACCCAGGATCTCCGCCTTTGCGGGGCATAGGCGTGCTATCCATTGCACCAGGCCACCGGACCCTCGACCTGCACCAATAAAACTCACTTCCCCTTATATGCAGTTAGTCTTGCAAGTCACTAACTAGTAACGAAAACGTGAAAAACTTTAAAGAAAAATTTTCCACTTATGCGCCTGTTAAACCAGTAGAGGGATCTGGGTCTGCTCTAACACCCTACTGTAAGCAGCAAAGCCCAGAGGGCAGCGGGGTTAAGTTATAGCTAAATATTTTTCGAGATCTATTATTTGAATAAGATAATAGTTATGTCCGAATGGGGGTATTTTGAATACTATTATCTTATTCAAATATAAAGATCTCGAAAAATATTTAGCTAAATAAAAAAATGTCTATAGCTTTATAATTGATTGAAAAGACCAGTTTTGCATTTTTCCACAAATCCAACGAAAAATAAGAGAGATATAGCGAGTTTTTGAAAAGCGAATGTGCGCGTGAAGAAAAGCCTAGACGAGAGTGAAGCGAGGCTCCCTGGCTGCACTCTGGGCGCAGATCGAATCAGAAAAAACAAATTGATGCTCTCCCAGCATTTGAAATTATTGACAAATTGATTGATTTCATCTTTTTATGCTTTTATAAAATTTTATTCGAAACTTTTTTTTTAACTATCAGAATAAAAGACGCATATTTATCCATAAAGAATTCAATCCTTTGAGGAAAAATAAAATTTCAAAATATTTTGTCTTCAATCAAAGAGATGCTTATTTCTCATAAATATATTAAATAATAAAATCCATCCCTTTAGACCTTTAGTTCATTTATTTTTTTTTCTTTAGGGACTCGAATTGAATAAAGACAGACAGACAGTCTTGCAAGCAAATGGTGTGCATATTTACAAGGCACCGCCGGCAAGTGCTGCCACCTGGTGTCCATTCTATAAACCCTTTTGTTAAAATGAAATTAATCTTTAATTTAATCAAACAAATTTTATAAAATTAGTATAAATATCACGAAGGGGACAACCTAAAGGGGGAGGGGAGGGAGGGGGCCTAAAAGGCGCCCCCCTTCTCGAAAAAGCAAAAATTCAAATATTATGGTCTATAAAAGGCTATGGAATGGCATTTGAATAGAAAGAGAGCGAAGGTAATGAGTGCGAGTGAGATGGAGAGAGGCGCTTAAAGATGCTGAGTCTCCGCTCTTGGTGCACGTGAACCGGATTGCAAACAATGCGCGTGACGTCATCTTTTCTGAGAAGCCATTAAGACAGAAATAAAAAAAATAAAACTATTTGTTTTTTTTTTTTATATTCATCAAATTAGAAGAAAAAAACAAATTAAATAATTTAAAAAAATGAATATTATTTTAATAAAGGAAAGAAATATATTCTAACTTTTGATTGTTTATTGAGGTGGGATTTATTTATTTTTCTTCCTGAGACGGGTGTTAAAGTTAATTGTATTTTCAATTTATATTTCGGCCTCTAAGATCATTTGACTTTTGGGAAATTAAATAAAATGACTTCCAGCAGGTGAGAGACTCAACACTCAGCGGGTCACCTATCCACGGTCCAGCAGTTTTTAGCCTTGCTTAACTCGAATTTTCTCGATTTTTTTCTGCCATTCATTTGGTCCTCACTACAAAATTGTTCGCTTGGCCCCGATATGACAGCACCAATAGCGAGGTGTCATTGTTTTAAATTTATACCCTGCGGGGAGTGTTGCTAAATCGCAACTAGCATCATTTATGACTAGACATTACTTAATCGAAAGAAAAAAAATGATATAAAACAAAATGGTAAATATTACTAAATAAAAGAGTAATCAATTAAAAGTTTTGATTAGCTATTTTTTAACATAAGATGTTTGTTGAAAAAAACGCATCAAATTAAAAACACAAACAAAAAAACACTTTTTAGATGATTTTTCTTTTTTGTTTTATACAATTTTCCTAAATGTTTTAAATTTGTTAATCCTGAGGGAAATTTAATCCAGACTCGGTTTTTTTTTTTTTTTGATGACGTAAAAAATAGAATAAGGAGTTTTCAAAGAATATTCAAGAATTTTTTTGAAAATATGCCGATAAAAAAAATGAGTTTGTATTTAATTTTCAGTATAAAGAAGAAAGCAAAAAATTTCTATTGATTATAAAGGTCGACAGGAGAACTGAGTTCCTCGACTTTCTCACTTTACATAAATCTTATTTATCTATGTTTTCAAACAATCGAAAAAAATATACAAACTCTTTTCAGTTGAGATTATTTATTTGAAAAGTTGATATCTCTTTCAAATCTACTTAACAGTTAACATCCGATGTTTATAATACCTTTGACATCAATATATGGAAGAGAAAAACTTTTTATTATCTCTTTTTTTATGCAATTAAATTAAAATACAGAAAATAAAAGAAAAAAAAAAAAACAATAAAAGGTAAAAATTGAAAAATATTTTATTTTCTCTTTCCTATACCGTATATAATTCGAATTAAGAGAAATGTGAGGGAAAATGAAAACACTTGACTTATTTAAAACAAAGGAAATAAAAAAGTAAATTAGTCAAGTGAATTAAAGAGAAATAAGAACTAAAGCTGTTCGATTATTTTTGCTAAGAGATGGCGCTAAGATCGTCTCTGCTCTAACCAATCAGAGGCTTATTTTGGACTCACACCTCTATTATTTATTTATTCCTATAAAATTCCCCCTACACATCAAGGTTTAGGATTTTACATTTATTATAAACTAGCTGGAAAGGCCTTCCCACATAAGCCCTGGCGGGCGGCGTTAGTAGTTATCCCCATCAGTGGGGTTATTAGGGATGGGGAGGTAGAGCTCACGATTTCCGCCCCCCCCCTCCCCCGGGACCTTATTTTTCATTAGGTTCCCCTTGACATGTCATTTCTCTATATTGCGAGGTTCCGCAGTAACTTAATCAAGGGCTTCAACTTTATATATTAATAAATTAGTTTTAACAATTATTGTTATTAATTATTAACCTCATATATTATTAAATTCATGTTGGATGTATTTTATAAAAAACTGTTCCATCCCAGCAAGGGCGGATCCAAAGGTGTTTCTCGGGGATTGGGGGTAATCTGGTGTGACTAGTCGCACAGCACACTATTTTTTCTTAATTTCGGAAATTTAAAGGCTCATTCAGTACTTGTTTGCCAGAATATAAATGCATTTTGTTGAGTGAGTTTTCTACTTCTTCAATGATTTTATATTTGCTTTAAATATTTGCTTAAAACTTTAATCTTTGAAAATCCCTTTTTTATTGTATTTTATTTTTATTTTTAATTTTATTTTTGTTTTAATACTATCATTTGAATATATATATGTCGTAGACAGATCGTGAAATTAGACAGTTCATGAACTGTCTAGACATTTCATGAACTGCAGCCAGATCGTGTAATGGTCAAACAGTTACATGATCTGGCTAAAAATTTTAGACAGTTCATGAAATGCAATTGGGCCTTAGACAGATCGTGTAATGCTCGAGAATTACATGAAATGTCTAAATTTTTTAGGCAGTTCATGAACTGCCTAACAGCAGTTTTGCCGATCGTGTACTGTTTGTAATTTAATGCAATAAATCTAAAAAAAAATTTTATTTTTTCGAAAATCAAAAAAAGGGCTTCTATAAGTTGTAGACATTTTAAATAGCTTTAATTTAAAAAAAAATTGAGGTAGATAGCTTCAAATTTGTGGCCGCTGGAATCTCCCAAAATTAGAACCCCGAGACGCGCACCTTAACTCAAGATTTACAAAGTGAGGAAGATTTGGAAAATTTAGTAATCGATAATAATAATAATATTGAAAAAAATTGACTTTTTTCGAGATCTTTATTTGCTTTACAAACAGTACACGATCGGCAAAACTGCTGTTAGGCAGTTCATGAACTGCCTAAAAAATTTAGACATTTCATGTAATTCTCGAGCATTACACGATCTGTCTAAGGCCCAATTGCATTTCATGAACTGTCTAAAATTTTTAGCCAGATCATGTAACTGTTTGACCATTACACGATCTGGCTGCAGTTCATGAAATGTCTAGACAGTTCATGAACTGTCTAATTTCACGATCTGTCTACGACATATATACCATATATAAGAGTACGAATATAAATAATCCCGTGCGGTCACTCACACCTCATCCCAACTCTGGGCCGTCCTTGCTCCTAAGACGCTCTGATAGGCCCCAGATGCGTGAAGTTCAGTCACTTGATTGATTAATTAATTAATTGACTGAGTGATTATTTACTCCTTATCAAGGGGGATTATTAATAAAATTTATTGCTAAAAAACTGGTCGTATTTCTTAAATAAAAAAAGGGAAGATTACATGTAAGATAGTGTTGCCTGTTATGTGGAAAGCCATTCTATGCATACCAGGCTATAATTATTTGTGAAGGACCTCTTTGTGATAGAAAAATTCACAAAACTTGTCTGAATAAGTTCTCTGAGGACTCAAGTAAAAAGTCAAATGTAATTATAAATAAGAAAAACAATGAAGATGATAATGATATGTCAATTGTTTGTAAACAATGTTATGAACTCAGTAATTCCGATTCTCTCTCTGATTTAACTAATATTTTAAATAAAGAAAATAAATATCGTTTCATATATGAAACTTTTAAATTGGTCAAAGAACTGACTATTGAAGTAAAACAACTTCGTACTGAGAATATCTCAATGAAAAATGAAATATCTCATATGAATAAGACTGAAGTTTCGGCTCCGTCTCGAACGAAAGTTTCGCGCCCTGAGCCTCGGGCTGTTAGGTGCGATTTGATTAGGCCTCCTGCCCCTGCTGACGGGTCGGTTCCTTCTGGACAGACTTCGACTTTGACTCCTGGTTCAGCTCTTGTGGTGAATTCGTCTCCTGGGACTTCTGGCGCCTCCTCCTTGCTACCGTCTTCTGAACCTGATGAAGGTGATGTTCGAGGGAGCGAATGGATAGAGGAGGAAGAGGAGATCTGGGCATCCACCTTTGCAGGGTTGCCGCCAGATATCTAGTTTGAGTGTGGTCAAGCCTAAGAAAGCCTTTTTTGTCTCGAGGCTTGATCCCGAAACATGAAAAAGACATTGAAGACTATATGAACCCTGTTATGCAATGGTGTGTCAAAGACCAAACATCGAGTTTTGAGAAAATCAACATTAAAGTTTTTCTGATTTAAATTGTTTTGATTAGATTATATATCATTTTTTTTGTCAATTGTGCAAGTAAATACTGTAATTCTGGCAGATATTCATAAATTATCTCTAAAAATACGACTAATTAAAAGAAAAACAATAAAATATAAAAAATTATTTTTGCAAAATTCTCTAAGTCCTATATTGGATATTTGTAAAAGTGCTTCAAGTCTCTTGATAATAAATAAATTAATTTTAGGTTATAATTCAAAAATTAAAACAAAGATATTATTAAAGTTCTTTTATGGTTATATTTAATACTAGTAGCATAGAAACTTTTTATCAAAATTATATTAATAAATTTTATATAGTATTAATATTTTAAAAGTGATAATAAAATTTTCTCATCAATTAATTCCTGATATGGAAGTGAACATGGCAACAGTAAATCAAAGTTATAATGAAATTGACTTAATATTATTTATTTTGTTGTCTTCTCGAAATCGCACTGACCCTCATCTTCGTTATCACGAATAATATCAAAAAATTAAATTTTGACATCTACGAATTCATTTCTCATTTTTCAAAAAAAAGGATTTTGGTTTATTTAAGGTAAACAATATATAATATAGGTTAAATAAGTTTGTATTGGTTGTTAACATCATAAAAAACAACGTGTTAGGAACATAAATCATTATTGCAAAAATGAAAATCCTGCATTGAAATATTGTAAAAATAATTTTATGCTTTTATATTAAATATAAATTTTTTTAGAACATATTTCATAAAAAATACTATTAATTAAAGCATTTGAAACAATATTCCATGCTTAACTCAATTTTGAATTTTTTTGGTCTTTGACACACCATTGCATAACAGGGTTCATATAAGAAAAGAGTTCAATATAAATTACGTTTCTTGCACTAAATTAAACTTGTTTCTAAATTTAATTATTATGCTTCATTCCATGTGTCTGTTACGAGTGATGATTTTGTTAAGCTCAGTCATGAAGACGCATGGCCTAGGGGTGTACTAGCTAAGCCCTTTTTTGGTAAATTAGCAAATAACCGTAATCTTAATAGAAATAGTAATAAATCTGATCCCATTGTTAATACCCAATCAGGGTCAAAAAACTCAAACATCGTAGAAATTTATTATCAAAATGTAAGAGGTTTGCGAACCAAAGGTGAAGATTTTCTGCTTAAATGTACTGAAGAATCCCCTTATATTATAAGTTTGACCGAAACGTGGCTTAATGAAAATTTTCAAAACAGCGAATTTTTTCCACAAGAATATTCTGTCTTTAGAAAAGACCGAAATGTTCATCTTACGCAAAAAGAAAGAGGGGGAGGGGTTATAATAGCTATAAATAAGAACAGATTGAACTATATAGGAGAACGTGTACTCTATCAGATATAATGCATTCAGCGCCAAAGTCAATATGATTTAAAAATAATATTCATAATTTTATAAAAATTTTAAATTAGGCGTGAGTGATTCTTAGAGATTGAATGAAATTGAAAGAAAAAAAAAATTTATAAATAATGCATAACTCGCCCTAAGAAAAGGATTGGCAAAAGGAAAAGTTTGTTTTCTCTCTCTCTAGGTTGATATGAAAGAGGTCAGCCAAGTCCTAGTCCTCCATAGTGCTAACATTTTTAAATGTATGTATACAGGGGAGGATCGGGTATTATAAAAAAAAAAAAATTGTTTGAAATTCCAAATTTAAGATCTTCGCGTTTATTGGAAATGTTTGGAAAGAAATCCCAACCACAGGTATATTTTACTATCTACATAAATAAAAATCTGGTGTGACTGGCTGGCGCACAGCACACAACTTTTTCTTACCCTTCGGTAAGAGAAAGTGGTGCACCGTGCTGGTCACACCAGATTTTTTGTTTCGAGATATTTAGTTTCCCATAGCAACTTAGTTTCAAACTGGGCCACTTCTAATTCATATTTGAGTAAAAAGTAAAAAATGTCAATTGATTAAAAATTTCCATAGGATCTGTGTATTTTAAATGTTGATTGCTTGAAATAAACTATGGTTATTTTTCAAAATTTTAATCTCATATTTGGATATTTTATACACAATAGAGAATCTCTATATATATAAAGAGAGAACTCACTGACTGACTGACTTACAATCATAAACCTAAACTGTAAGGCCTAGAAAGCTGTAATTTGGCATGTAGATTACTTTTATTGCCTAGGCGTCATTTAAGAAGCGATTTTTCGAAATTCCAATTTTAAGGGCCCCAAATGGTCAATTATGTGTGAAATTTTGACTTTTTTATTAATTTCTAAACCAAAAAAGACACAATCATCGCACAGCCTAAACTGTAAGGCCTAAAAAGCTGTAATTTGGCATATAGATTACATTTGTGCCCTAGGCGTCAGTTAAGAAGTGATTTTTCGAAATTCCAATTTTAAAGGCCCCAAATGGTCATTTATGGGTAAAATTTTGACTTTACATTAATTTCTAAACCAAAAAAGATATCAATTTGGTTTCTTCGCTAAAACCTTCTTTAGATAAAAATCTAAAATCATTGTTTCAGGGTTTTTTGAAATTCGACCCAAATCGCCATTTTAGGGAAAAACAATATATTTATGGGTAAAATTTTGATCTACATTAATTTCTAAACCAGGAGAGATATTAATTTGGTTTATTCACTAAAACCTTCTTTAGATAAAAATCTAAATTCGTTGTTTCAGGGTTTTTTAAAATTCGGCCCCTAAGTACCCGATATTGTCAATTTAAGGTAAAAATTTTGATTTTACATTAATTTCTAAACCAGGAGAGATATTGATTTGGTTTCTTCACTAAAATTTCTCCAAATGTTTTAAATAAGTTATCTTAATACTCAATCCAATTAAACTTGGTCATCATATGTGTAAAATATTCAGTACAGTAAAAAAAAAAATTATCACCAACAATTAAAACCCAAGTTTAATTTCAATTGAAAAAAAAGTAAAAATTGAAATTTTATTTTACTTTTACGTTTGCACAATTAAAATATTTTAAAAGAGAGGAATGGGATCGAGGAGGGGATGGTTTATAAACGATACCTGTCAGTGTTTCCCATTAGGGTTGGACATAAATTGCTCTTAACGATGAAAAGGGAAAAATGGCAGTCGTATCTATCTCACTCTAAAAAAATTATGGCCTGATTAATTAATACTAGGATTTTATAAATTTTCTCTTTTTTTTCGAAATAATAATTTTATATAATTATTAATATAAAAATGTAGGCTCATAATTTGATTTAAAATATTTTGTCCCTACCTATATATACCTGTATTAGGGTGGGCCAAAAAAATCGACTATTTTTTTTAACTTCCGACACTGAAAAATTGGTCCCTAAACACATTTAAAAAATTATCTCCAAAGATGAGCTTTTAATTTTAATAGGAAGGTCCTCCTCATCTCAGTTTTAAATTTTTTCTTCAGTCCCTTATGGCAAAATTCATATCTCACCAATACTTGATAGTACAGAAAATTTCATTTTCATTAAAATTGTTTTATCTAAATTTTTCCACTTATATCTGAACCCTGAGGGCTTTGGGGCCTCTCAAAGACAAATTTTCATTAATTTAAAAAAAAATTAAATCTAAAAGTTTAAAAAAATCAAATTTTTCTTAACTTTGGACAACCCTAAAATTTTTTTAACATCCCTGAATGCAAAGAACGTATATATACGATATTCTGTAATTCTTTAGCTTTCCAAAAATCATTCATTCGTGCAAATCGGTTAATTATTAACGAAATTATAAACTTGTTATATCAGCGCTATCACTATACCCAAGAAATCTTCTAAGCAATACACCCATCTTTATCATAAAAAATATTCTTATATTTGTACTTGACTTAGATTAACTATTTTGTTTATAATTTCATTAATAATTAACCGATTTGCACGAATGAATGATTTTTGGAAAGCTAAAGAATTACAGAATATCGTACATATACACTGTTAAAAATTTTCGATCAATATTCATACACAAGTATAGGAAGTTTGTTACATAAACTGTTTATGAATATTCAATTTGGGTTTATGACAAAATTCATTTACCAAAAATGAACTTTCATAAACCCTGATATGAAAATTTTCATATGCGGGTTTATGAAAAATTCAATATACGGGTTTATGAAAAAATTAATATTCGGGTTTATGAAAAATCATTTTTGGTATATGAAATATAAATTACGGGTTTATGAAAAATAATATACTTGATATTGAGGTTCATCATGATCCCTCGATGAGGCTTATATTATCTTTAAACCTTTTTTCAAAATTTTCAAAGAGGTACTTTTTGAAAAAAAATTTATATTTTTGCACTTTTATGGCAAAAATCTAAAGAAAGGGTTGTTTTAAATTAATTTTTCTATATGAACCCATTATGATCCTATGATGAAACTCAGTTTTATCTTTACAAGGATTATTTAAGAATTTTTTCAAAATTTTCGAAGGGGTACTTTTTGAGAAAAATTAATTTAAATTTTTGATTTTGAAATTAAAAAAAAATTTTTTTATTACCACCCCAAGTGTGTTGTATATCATTGGAAAGGGCGTCTAAAAAGCTGTAAAATGACACCTCATTCATCTCTCTTAGAGATAAGATATATATCATCTCTAAGAGATTTTATAACAATTTTAATAGATGTGGTTAGGTCGATTTTTTGCCATTTTTGACAAATTTAACAGACCATATTTCTTAAAGGAATTGAGATATCAATTTGAAATAGGTGATTTTTCTTAGTCTCTATTGACTCTACCTATGACCCAAATTTCATAGAAATCCGAGATGGTGAGGTTAAAAAGTGTATCGATTTGACGTGGAATGACTCAGATGCGACACATCAAATATTCCATTGTCACGGGAGTTACATATGTGTATAAAATTTCAAAGCTCTAGATTAACTAGAACTGGTCGCAATTTCGATTTGCAGATTTGTCGGAAAAACAGGAAAGCAAGTTAATAAAAGCGTTGTAATAATAATAATAATAATAAACCCGTTTAGGTTCCACTGAATGATATTTAAAGACATTCGAAAAGATTAAAAACAAAAGAACAATTTATAATAATATTAATACTTTTAATAGGAGCGAAGATGTTATCTATCTTCTCCCTCTAGACCTATTTTTTTTTTATTTGTCTTTGATTTCGAATTCTTTGATTCGCTATCTGTAGACGTTTCTCCAGATTCAGATTGGCGAGTTATAGAGAAGCTTTACTTTTGAGAACTTTAAAAGAAAACAAGGAGGCCATCATCGAGACCCAGGGGGATGCTGCCGCCTGATTTTCGTCAATATTCATTGATTCCTTATCCTCACTACCAATAATTATACCTTCCCGAACATTAGTAACATCCCGAGTCAAAAAATTGTCCTTGCTTTGCCCTGAAGTCGTAAATTCTGTCCTGCTTTTATCCTGGAGCAATAAATTTTAACCTGTATTTAGCCTCGCATTGATAAATTTGTCCGGTCTTCAACCTGGCCATTCTCGCCGAATCCTTGTTTCGGCCTCCTGCCGTCACTTTTGCTATGATCTCATACTGTTAAAAAAAATATTGTCCTGTCTTCGCACTGCCACAGACAGACAATGAGCCTTTTAAACCCCCTCCCAAATAAATAAATAAATAATTTAAAAAAAACTGAAATAATTTGATGTTTTTTTCCAATTTGCATTTTTATTCCAATTCATTTGCTTCCCTATCTATAAATCAATCATAATAACAATAGAATAAATATGACAAAAGGGCAGGTCTAGGCAAGGATGAAGGAGGCTCAAAGAAGGGCAACGGGAGGACGAGTCCAGGGTTAAAAATTTAGACTGCTTTCGGCCTGCTTCGTGCGTATTCAGGCCCAGAGAAGGTCGAGAAACACAATAGAATACCAGGCTGAGATCAGGGCTTAAATTTACGACAGGAGGTTTTGACAAGTACAAAATTTTGACTCGGGATATAATAATTGGTGCAATTTTACTGTCAGTGCTTGAACTTCTTCAGTTAGTTTCATAACGGTTTTTTTCCTCACAAGTGCAAGGGCTTTTATTTTTTGATGCCTCAGCATAACTTTAATTACTACTATTTCTTTCAAATTGCTTTTTCGCCAAGAAAAAACTTATATTCTGTGATACTGAAATAGCTATATTCACTGTAAACAATTATGACAAAAAAAAAAACAAAAAAAAAACCAATATTACATTGTTTATAATAGCCAGTGTTGATAATAGCGAAAAATAAGATCCCTTCTATATACGTGTTCTCACCTTCACTGTTCTAACTAAACTGAGATATAGGCCTATTATAATAAATCAAATTCATAGATTCTGCTATCTGCGTCTGCATTTACGTACAAATTTAAAAATTTTAACAAAAAAGTAGCCAACTACTTTATTTCAAGTCAAAAATAAATCAACTTCCTCAGATAACGTTTTCTTTTCAAAGTGAATAAATACAACAGCTGCAGAAAAAAATGGCAAAAGTTTATTTTGAATACTACTCCTGACCCTAGGGGAGGTAGGCAAGATTTCAAATATTTTTCTCCCCCAAATCTTTTAAAAATCTAATAACAATTTTATTTTTTGAAGAAAATTTCAAAAATGGATCTTTTTTATTTCATTTTCATTTAATGAAAACAAAAGTGACGTTTAGATTCTAGATTGAAATTGGATTCTTCATAATATTTTATTTTTATTAGAATTTTTTGTCCTCTTCTATTCTGTCTATCTTGATATTTTTCTCTTTAATTTTTGTTTTTTTTTCTTTTAAATTTTTTTAAACCCTAATAATTTTTCTCTTATGATTACTCATCGCCCCCCCCCCCACTTTTTTATAGCCCCCCTGAAAAACCAAATTGCCCACTTGGGGGCGATCGCCCCCAGGTTGTGAACCTCTGGTCTAAATTTTAACTTTAGAAATAATAATTTTTTTATTTCCAACAATTTTTGAAATTCGGAAATATCGAGATGTTTATATTTAAATTTATTGTAGGCCTATCTAAATCACCAAAAAGCTTTAAAAAAATTTTTTTCGCACAAACAACAACAACAACCCTTTTGAATAATGACACACGCGAGGATCCCAAGGGAGCATCATTTCATGGGAATAGCCGCAATGTCGGACAAAGGGAGAGAGGAAATCTAATCATATAGATGCGTATTAAGTAATTAGCTGGGACTTAATTAAATGTTTGTAATTTTAAATTAGTGATGCGGTGTAGAACACACCCATTGCATGTTGTGTTGATCCAACATATCCACATGCAAGCGATATATTTGGCCTCGCGTGAGAGAGGGGGGCGAGAGCGAGGGCCTCACCACTCACTCTCCCTACAGGCCTTCTACTGACTGGAGGGTGAAATACCCTTCTGCAGGCTGAAAAGGGCTGGGGCAAACGCCAGGCCATGTCCTGCCACTCGGTACATCACCAATTTCATAGCAAATAACATTTCGCGATATTTTCAACACCCTCCTCCCTCCACCCAACAATGATAGAGTTATTTCAACACATTCTTTTTACTACATCTCCATTATATTAATACTATTCAAAATAGATTGTGATATTAAAATGAATGTTATGAAGATGACACCAACAGATAGATGACTAAGAAAAAATTAATTAATTTATTCCTTACATTTCGAAGCACTTATTCATCATATTCATCAGAGTTTTATGTAAAATTTCAGTAACTTTTGATGAAAAAGGGCTTCGAAATTTAAGGAATAAATTTGAAAATTACAGCATTATAATTTTTTCTCAATACAAATTATCGATCCTTTTATTTCTCATATAATTCTAATTCTAATAGCATTATTCACAAAAAAAAGAAATTTATATTAATTATTAAATAATAATTAAACTACGGTCATATATACGGAACTATAGGCAGAGAATCTAAAATAATTTTCTCTTAAACCGGCCCTTAAACCACGCTCTTAAAATTTTTTGCACAATGTAATCGCTTTGTAAAGGCAATGTGGAGGATAACGGGTTGTTATGAGGAATTTTTTGCAAAGAGATATTTTTCCAACATTATAATCATATTGTAATTTAAATCAACTAATTATCTCGTGCTGTTTCTTCTTCTTTTGTGAAAAAAAAATTAAATTCGCCAATTAATTTTTAAATTTTTACAATTAATTAATATTAATGAATACAGTATACAGTAGTTAATTTTTGTTATAATTTTTAACGAAAATAATGTAACCTCACTGGGTGCCTGTAGATGCCTATGGCCAGAGGTCGGATGGGTTTGAGGTGTCTGTCTACGTGCACGAAAGTACCTTTAGTAAATAAACGAGGATTCCGGTAGGAAATTCAAATAATAATTATAATAATTATTTCCAAAAAAGGACATCACATTTCCAAATAAGAATGAATTTTATTTTTAATCTTTTTGCATCGTAACAGTAAAAAAAATCTAGTGTGAATGGTCCCACAGCACCGGTAAGAGAAAGTTGTATACCGTGCGTCACACCAGATTTTTTGTGTCGAGATATATTTAGTTTCCCATAGCACGTTAGTTAACTTGAACACTTGCATTTCATAAGTAAAAAAATGTAAAAAAGTCAATTGATTCAAAATTTTCATAGGCTCTGCTTGAACTAAACTATGGTTATTTTTCAAAATTTGAAACTATATTTGGATATTTTATACACAAATGAGAATCCTAAATAAACACAAAATTTCATAACAATTGGAAAAAAAAAATTAATATAATTTTTTCTAAATATGTTTTGATCATAGGCCCTGGAGAAGTTCGTGATTGACGTTCGAAACGTCGGTGAATAAAAATTAAATAAAATATTTTTTTATTTAATCTCCTGGCTGCAAAGTTATTTCGGATCCTGATCAACTTGAATTTATTGTAATGAAATCAACAATAATACATAGTAGAAAAATAAAAGGCCGAGCAACTAGGTTTATTTCTTTAAAAGTGCGATCACACCGGAACCTGACTAGACTTGAGTTGAGTCCGGTGGCGGACCCAACCTATGTATTTCTATGGAGGTGCACACACTGCTGCCGAAACGGAGTTGAGCGGAGCTACGTCACGATACTGACTCTTGTGGCTAACCAATTTTGTTGGATCGGGACCTGACTCAGGCTGGCTGGGATGCCAACATGGCCGACTTTTTCAATCAGCTGTTTGATCGGTTCCTTAATGAAGACATTTTTGGCAATATAAGGCTTTATTTAAGTAATAATAATACAAATAAATAATAATATTGAGATAACTTCTATTTTTTATTAAAAATTGAGGGAAATATATGTTAAGTCAAAACAAAGAGATTCCAAATTTTTTTTTAAATTAATAAGATATTATTTTTTAAATAGTCAATTAAAAAATATTTTTAATTAAAATTTAGTAAAAATATTCTTTGATATAACGATAATTAGTTTTATTAAGTTTATTTAGAAATAAATTGCTGGGAAGGAAAATAGTATCATTCAAGTAAAAAACATTGTTTACTCCGGCGACATACTTATATACCAAATAACAGAGAAGTAAGATTACGTCACTCCAGCCAAGTTCTCTATTAAATAAATAAACCTAGCTACTCGGCCTTTTATTTTTCTAAATAAAAATAAATAAATAAATAAATTTATTACGACCCGCTTAGAGGCACCAGTCCTCGGTGGCTAGGTCCAACAAACACAATACAAATTTAAATACAATAACAAATACAACAAAACAAAACAAAAGGAAAAAAAAAAATAATAAAATAAATAAATAAATAGAAATGCATGCCCATTAACAATCAACATGTTCATGCATTTCCATCGAAAGAAAAAAAAAAACAATTATCAAAAAAATTCACGCAAGCCACGAGACCAGGAGTAAACGTCGCATTAGCCATCCCGACATTCGCCTTAAGCTGTTAAGGAAAACCTGGCCAAAACCTTAACAAGGATGGTACTACGTATTGATTCAGCTATTCACCTCGCTAACAATAATACAATAAAAAGGTCAAATAGTTGTTCTTTGAGTGCGGATTGATTTCAAGTCATGGTCAACCAAACACAAAATGAAGGAATTTCCTCATAAATATTTTAGTTATTAATTGATTGTCCGTACTGAAAGCTTAACTGGATCTTTTTTGCTCTCTTATTCTTTATACAAGTTGAATAATATATTCTTTTAGAAATTTTATAAAGAAGTTCGCTAAATGGATTTGGACTTTTCTTGGCTCCAACATTTAGATTAGTTATTTTTTTTTCAAGCAAAACTTTTTTTACGTGCTGAGACGGTAAAACGAAAAGACGGACGGCATAAAAAGTGAAGATCAGAAACTATTCACGGCACGGTACAGAAAAAGGATCAATTCCAGTGCAGAGTTTATATTATTATCTATTGTACAAATAAAATAAAGCCAAGACCCTTCTCCCCAAAATAGTCATTTACAGAAAAATTAATAGTACTGAAATGTTTAGAAAGTTTGTAGGAGCCTCCAAATTATTGCCCACAATCCAATTTAAAAAGGCCCTACGATTATTACTTTCTCTTATTTTTATTGCTTAAAATTTTTTTTTTTAACAATCGTTTTGAGGTTCTTATTGAAACATTCGATAATTTAAAATGAAATATAAATTCAAGATATTAAATTAATATCTTGAAACAGGTAACCGATTATATTATTTGTATATTTGACTTCAACCTTTCAATATAAATTTTCGTTAACGAATTGTTCCTCCTTCATTTATAAACAGGTCTTCCTTAAATAATTTAATTTTTATTTTCACACGTTTTACTCGTATAGAGAGAAAGTATTGCGATCATGTCAAAAATTCGATTTCGAGATATTGTGGATATACATGTTTTAAGATCCCCTGAGTCCTAAAAAGGGGGATGCGCAAATTAGTCTGTGTGTGTATGTAACAACTTTAACCATGAAGGAATTGAGCTACCGGGTTGAAATTTTATATTTAAGTTAGGTACCTTCCCTGACACTCAAAGTAAGCTTTTGAACAAAATCGGCAAAGAAGTATTATTATATTAGTACTTTACTAAAGTACGTACTTTTTCAGTTTTTATCGATTTTCTCTTTGGAACTTTTAAAAAAAGTTTTTCCAATTCTGAAATTTTATATTTATTTATGATTCTCTATTGTGTATAAAATATCCAAATATGCACTAGCGGTCCCAGGGGGGGGCCCAGATGGGCCCGGGTCCCCCCCCCCCTATTGGACCCACAAAAATTCAAAAGTATTATTTAATATTTTAAAACTAAACAAATAATTATAAATTTGCCAGAATTGATAGCTAAAAACGCAGATTTTAGTGCCTAATTTTTAAAAAAAATTTCAAACCCCTAGACCACCGGAAGTAGTCTGTCCGGATCTGGCCTCATTAAATCATGGTAACCCTAGGTATGCTTATTATTCATGATATTTCAATAAACTTGGTAATTTTTTTACAATTGTTCAATTTTTGACTTGCTGAAGTTTTCGTGTAAGTTAACGGTTACCGAAATATTTCTCTACACTGTTTAAGGGTTCCTTTAAAATGTGGCTATTAAGACTTTTTGAAGATGGCTACTAAGTGAGAGTGACGTATCATTTTGGTATTATTCAAATTAGACAATACAATTGTTTAAATGATTTTCGGACAATTTTCTTTTTTTTTATTTCATTTAAGATCTTTTTCGGCATCGAAGGCCATTTATTTCAATTGGATTGTTAGCCGATCTAATTGAAATAAATTGTAGCATGAGACGGGATGCGAACCCGCTGCACAAATGGCCAGCACGCTACCCACTACAACAAGGCCCGAGAGCCTCTTCGGTAAATGACGAGCAAAATATGTTCTGCCACGAGTCTTCAAAATTGTACCGTTTTGTTTTAGCATATTATAAAATTTATAAACGAATTCAGTTCTTTATTAATTTGAATCCGGAACTATAATAAATGAATATCTCCCCTATTAACCACTACTCTTCTGGTGTGCACCACTGCCTCTTTACCTTCTCTATATAAATTTTGGGCCATTGGCTAACAATCCCGGTGAAATAAATATATAGAATAGGTCTAAATGGCTTTCGATGCCGAAAAAAAGCTTAAATAAAAAAAAAAAAAAAAATTTGGGCCCCCCTTGACCAAATCCTGGGACCGCAACTGCAAACATGATATTAAAATTTTGAAACATAGCCATAGTTTATTTCAAGCAGTCAACATTTAACATTACACGGTACACAGAGCCTATGGAAATTTTGAATCAATTGACTTTTTATTACAACGCTTTTAATATTAACTTGCTTTCCTGTTTTTTCCGACAATTCTGCTAATCGAAATTACGACCACTTCAAGTTAATCTAGAGCTTTGAAATTTTATACACATTTGAAATGTCTTATCTTTGTTTCGGGTCGGCATCTTAACTTCCTGTGCTTTCTTCTTTTTATTTGGAAATTTATTTTACTTTCTCTTACCTATGTATATATGTAATATATATATAGAGAGAAAGTATTGGATTCATGTCAAAAATTCGATGTCGAGATTTTGATGGATCTTCACGTTTTGAGGTCCCCTGAATCCAAAAAAGTGGTTTTCGCGACATGGTCTGTCTGTGGGTGTGTGGGTGGGTGGGTGGGTGGGTGGGTGGGTGGGGTGTGTGTTCAATTTTAAGCATGAAGGAATTTGGAGCTACGAGGTTGAAATTTTATATTTAAGTTAAACACCCCCCAGGACCGGAAAAATAAGCTTTTAATCAAAATCGGCCAAAGAGGTACTAGCACTTTACTGATGTACTTTTTCAGTTTTTTTCGATTTTCTCAAAATTTGCTCCAACGATTTTTTTTAAATTCAAAAATCAATTATTTTTTAGATTCTCTTTAAAATGTATATTCTCATTTTGCAATTGAAATCTTCTGGAAGACCACTTTACTCTTGCATTTCATAGGGAAGATAGGAGAAATGGTTGCCATGGTAACAAAATATAAATATTTTCCCATGCTTATAAATTTTACATCTGAATTCATATGTTCCGTACTGTGCGGGAACTAAATATATGTCGACACAAAATCTGGTGTGACAAGCACAGAACACAACTTTCGATTACCGAAGAGTAAGAGAAAGTTGTGTGCTGTGCGCCAGTCACCAGATTTTTCCCATTTCATTTATATATAGACCTATATATAAGATATTTGGATGCTTACCCTAAAGATGGTCGTACAGTTCCTTTTTCAAAATTGTAGAAAGGGTTTCATTGCTTAAACCATCTTCGTTGATTATTGGTGAGCGATTCAGTTTTTTTCACGAGTTCAAGGGCAAAATGAATCAGCTAATGATTTTTTGGCCGATTTAAAAAAGGCTTTGTTATGCGATTTTTGAGTCTGATTCTGAAGATATTGTTGGAGCTCGTTCAAAAGAATCAATTCATCTTTGGTTTAAAACAAGCGGATATCCAAACCTTACTTTTAAGACAGGAAAATTTAACTCTTGAAAATGCTATTAAATTGGTAAATTTTTTGGAATGTGCAAAGAAAACTAGCGGTTTAATTAATTCAAACAATAATTTAAACAAAATAACTAAAATAAATTTCTTGGAAAGTGTCAACATTGTGGCAAAGTTAACAATCATAATTCATCTTATTGTTACTTTAAAGATGCTACTTGTCATAAATGTAAAAAAAGGGTCATTTGACTTCAGTATGTCAAAGTAACTTTAAAAATAATCGTAATATTAGCAAATTAGAAGGTGATTCCGAAGAGAATGAATCAAGAGAAGATAGTGAAGAGGAATTAAATAATATCAGTAATATCTTAGAATTGAATCAGGTGACAAAATATAATTTTGATTTGTTAATAAATGATAAATTAGTTAATTTTGAATTTGATACTGGCTCTGGTGAAACTATTTTAACATTTGAGGATTATAAAAAAATCCAAGAATTCATAACTTATACCATCAAGAGCATATACAGCCCAATATAGATAACTTAATAAAAAAATGTCAACAAAACGATTATCCAAAAAAAAAATTAATACTCAAAACTTTAAATGATTACAACAATCGTCAACACATGACAGTAAACACCACTAAAAAAACAATAGAGCACCATCTACAACACTCAACATACGGATCTATCTCTTATATTCTAACACTAACAGAAAGAATAACCAAAGAGCTTAAAAGGATCAAATAATGATGGGCATAAAATCAAAAAAGTCTCTCCGTCCATTGTTCCCAAACAAATGTTAAAAAAAACTTACTGAACAAAAACACATCGTATATGAATTAGAGTGCAAGAATTGTAAGGAGCTTCATCAACCTTAGTTATATATAGGCGAATCAAAAAGGCCTCTCAAAGTTCGACTAAAAGAACATTTCGTCTCTGTTAACCACCAACGCATGACTACCACGCTCTCTATTCATTGTATAGACCACAAGCACTAGATGGATTACGAGGGCGTCAGAATCTTATGTAATGAAATTGTTGATGAAAAACGTAAATTTAAAGAAGCAGCCCATATTTTAACAAAAAAGACAAACAGTTTAAAGTTCAAGAGTGATAGTGAAAATCTTTCAGATGCCTACAGCTATTCTCCATGCAATTTAAAGAAAATTTAAATCTAAAAATATCTATTTAGTTAATTAAAATTCTCAATTCTCAAGTGTAAATATTGTATATTGATTTAAATTAATTTTTTCGGTTTTGAATGAAACGTGTATTAAAATAAATAAATATTCCCAACCTATAAATAATTTCCTTTTATAATTTATATAAAAAAATAAAATTCGATTTATATTATGACCAATAGACCCATCTATCTTAAGGTACATGTACATTGTAGAGTAAAATCTAGCTAGACAAATCTAATTGGGTGTGTACACTGCAGAAATTTCAGCCCTAACTAGAGCACCGTAGAGTGGACCTAGAGTTAAGTCTAGCTAGACAGCTCTCTTGGGTGTGTATACTATAGACTTTTGCAATCGATTACACTAGTCGACAAGGTTTTTTTCACAAGAAATCTGATAAGTGAACCTAGTACATTTTTTCATTCTGAATTCAGATATGTAGTTAGAATTTTTCCATCAGGCACAGTTTTAGAGATATAGAGCAAAATAGATTTTGATTGAAAATGGGCTCTAAAACGGCTTTTATTTAGAATGTTCAAATTATTTTTAACGGGACACCCCGTCAAATTATGCAGATAGTTAGAATACATATAAATTTTAAGTTTCATCCCAATCGGAGGTCATTTAGACGTGCCGCAAACGGCTTAAAGTTTTAAAAAATCGAAATTTTCAAGATTTTTTTTGCTTTGGTCACCCCTAATACAATTTTAGATATCCCTGAATGAAAAAAACATATATTTACGATATTCTATAGTTCTTTGGCTTTCTAAAAATCATTCATTCGTAAAAATCTGTTAATTATTAACGAAATTATTAACAAAAACGTGAGCAAAGAAAAAACACCAGTACACTCACTGGACGAAAAAAATGGACTTCAATTGAATTGAAAAGCGAACCCTATCTACGAGAAGCTAATGTATCCTCTTGGAGCATAGGTTCACGGGCACTAACTTTATTATATATTATTAAAAAAAATATTTTTTTGAATCTGATATCTTTATTTATACTTCTAAAAGAACAAGAGGTCCATTTTTTACTTTCTCTTAGCCTATATATGAAATATATAGGAGAGAAAGTATTGCGATCATGTCAAAAATTCGATGTCGAGATTTTGATGGATATACATGTTTTGAGGTCCCCTGAGTCCAAAAAGTGGGTCCCGCAAATTGGTCTGTGTGTGTGTGTGTGTGTGTGTGTCTGTATGTGTGGACAGATTTTTAGCATGAAGGGATTGAGCTACTGGATTGAAATTTTATATTTAACTTAGGTACCTTCCCACACGCTCAAAATAAGCTTTTGAACAAAATCGGCCAAAAAGTACTAGTACTTTACTGATGTACTTTTTCAGTTTTTTTCGATTTTCTCAAAATTCCCTCCAAGGATTTTTTTTAAAATTCAAAAATCAATTATTTTTTAGATGCTCTTTAAAATGTATATTCTCATTTTGCCGTTGAAATCTTCTGAAGACCACTTTACTCTTGTTCTTCATAGGAAAGATAGAAATGGTTGCCATGGTAACGGAATTTAAATCTTTTTCTTTTTTATTAGATTAAAAATCAATTATTATTTAAATTCCCATTTATTTTTTTTTATTTCTGTTTTAATTGTTTCAAAGAAAACATATATATATATATCTCTCTCTACTCTTTTTAAATTCCCTTTCCACCTTATCTTCGCATAGAAACAATGTTAATTTCCTATAGGGATTTGTATGTTAATTTCGATTCAAAAGGGGGTCCCCTTTGGAACTTTTTACGCATTTAAAATTTTTTTTTCCAATTCTTATGAAATTTTGTATTTATTTACGATTCTATATTGTGTATAAAATGTCCAAATATGAGATTAAAATTTTGAAAAATAACCATAGTTTATTTGAAGCAGTCAACATTTAAAATGCAAGTTTGAAACTAAGGTGCTATCGGAAACTAAATATATCTCGACACAAAAAATCTGGTGTGACCAGCACGGTGCACAACTTTCTCTTACCGAAGGGTAAGAGAAAGTTGTGTGCTGTGCGCCAGTCACACCAGATTTTTTAATGATTAAAATGATTCTATCATTGTAATGCAAATGAAAAATTTGTGTCACGTGAATATGTCACGTTAAGGCACAGTCTCTTGTGGCGCACATGGATGAGTTTAGATAATTTTTTGGATTTAACTATAGTTAAATCCAAAAAATCATATTATGACGTAGTCTGCATTAGTGAATCGTGGCTCAAGTCACATATTACTTCAGAATTTGTTAAACTGAGGGGCTATAAACTGTTAAGAAGAGATAGATAATGGAGGTGGTGTGGCTGTCTATAGACAGCACACATATATATATTAAAAATAACTTTAAATGTCAAGAACTCTCCTTTCCACAGGAAAGTGTCACTTCATTACTCGAATTCTTACCTTTGGAAATCACGATTGATATTGATATTATTATTATTATTATGATTGATATTATAAAACGTGTTCTAAATATAATTTTGCTAACATTTTACTTAGATTATACACCGCTTTTCAGAAAATCAAATCTTTTACATTCCAGCCCAAACCTGAGTCAAAAAAGGTCAAATGATTTGCAGAAAAAATTTAGTCTCCCTAAAAAAAAGGTAAAATAATTTTCAGGGGAAAGGAACAAAATTTTCAAAAAATTTCAAAAAAAAAAAAAAGGTAAAATGATATGAATTTTTTATAGGAAATACAAGTTTCGGTTTCTGTTACTGTTTCGGCCTAAACTAAAATTGAGGCCGAAATTCGGTTTCGGTTTCGGGTGAAAATCTTGTTTTGGTCCGACCCTAATTAATATATATAGTGAGATATTGGATTCATATCAAAACTACGGTGTCAATATTTTTTTTTAAATTCTGTTTTGTTTTTTCTAAGTCCATTGTAATAAAATATTCACAAGAATGTTGAAACTATTTGTTATGTGCAAGAAAAAATGTATTGCATAACAATTATAGACGAATCCATCGTGTTTGAAGATCGATTCTCAAACATGTGAGAGAAAATACGAAAATGAAACGTTCCACGAGTCTATAGAAAAAGTTTCTTTTACAAAAAAAGATAAACGGTTTTGGAATGATTGATCAATGAATGTCTTTGGCAAATAGATAAAGCTGTTTTAGCGTTTTATAATACTTTTTTTTTTGCACTCTGAAATCGACTTTTGAAGATAGCGTCGAGGAACAAGAAAAGCTTTGCTACCTGACAAATATGAAAGTAGAAGTTCAAAAGGGAAGAATGGAAAAGTTAGAAATTGCTAATAAAAATCTATAGATTAACAAGTTGAGAAAGGCGCGGCTTCGCCGCGCCCATCTCACCTTGGCCCTGACGGGCGGCGTCTCGGGTCGTGATCAGTAGTTTTCCCCTTAATTTTAAAGCCCATATGATTTTTGCCTAAATGAAAATACATTGAATCAAGTTTAAAATTTGAGTATTCACCCTGCCCAGCCTGTGGGTTTTGAAGGCCATTAAAAAATTACGGGCGGGTAGCAAGTAAAAATTTCTCTTTAATAAATTGATTCGGGAGGACGGGCTTGCAAATGAAATCAGGCGGGCAGGGACCTATTAAAAAAATCAACAATTTTAAAATATTTCTTTTTCCGACATCTAAAAAAGTTTATTTTTTATTATAAATTTAAATATGTACAATAACAAAAATTAAATATTTTTAAATAATTTTTTTATTTGATGTATTTAAAACTCTTTATTAAATAAAAGAAAATTTATCTTTTATTTTATACAATGTTATGATTCAGGGTTATTTTAAATAAAATTATTTTATTTAAAAATTCCTAGACATTTATTCATTGCTTCACTAAATTTTCGTCGGGTACTGGAGGGTTTAAAAAATGGTAAAAAATACCCGGCGCTAAGTCAAAAAAAATATGGGTACGGGCAAAAGAAAAATCGGCCCGTGGAGGAGTCTATGAGGGAATGAGTTGAAAATGATGTTTTTGCTATGTTTTGAAGATATATAAAGAAAAAAATTGAAATAATTTATAATTTCGTTCATTATAGATACTACAGTATACTATACCATGTCTGAGAATATTGCATTGGGGCTCATTCAAAGCAATCAAAAAAAAAAAAGCTTCTTTCATTTTAGAAGTAGTTTTAAATACTCTAAACAATGTCTTAATTAAATGAAATAGTGTTCATTTTTTACAAAATTTAATCTAGAATGTGAAAACTTTTAGATATCCGAGATATCTTTTCGAAATCGAAATCGATTCGACCAACCCTAATTTCAACGGCAAAATGAGAATTTACATTTTAAAGAGCATCTAAAAAAATAGTTGATTTATGAATTTAAAAAAAAAATCCTTGGAGCGAATTTTGAGAGAATCGAAAAAAAATGAAAAAGTACATCAGTAAATTACTAGTACTTTTTGGCCGATTTGGTTTAAAAGCTTATTTTCACGAGTTCGGGCCCTGGGGGGGGGTCATTTGCAAAAATAAAAAATAAAATTATAAAAAAAAATATAAATTATAATTTATAATAAAAAGTTGATAGTTTGGGCTGGAAGTTGAAATTAATAAGTAGGAGAAGGAAACCAGCGCTTCTTTTTCCACCATATACACTATTTATTTGCAAATATTGCTGGTAATTAGCCTATTTTAAAAACATCGCTATGAGAATGTCAAGCATTTATACAAACAGAGGCAAAAATATAGACGACATCCACCACCAAAACTATTTGCTGCACTGATGATGGGTGGCGTACTGCAACCCGAAATATTTGCAAATAAATAGTGTATATGGTGGAAAAAGAAGCGCTGGTCCGGTAGATACAAACATTTTTCCCAATTCATTTTTATAATATAGAGATTATTTTAACGGTTAATTATTCATAAATTTAACATTTTTTGTGAATCATATCCTTTCCGGCACTCTCCCGGTACACAGACAAAAAATTTACGTCGATATTTTAGAATTCAAAATGTAAATAAATAAAAAATCGTAAACATGGGAAAATATTTATATTTTCTTACCATGACAACCATTTCTCCGAATTTTCATTTTTTTCTTATTTTAGCGGTTAATTACTCATTAACTTATTGTTATTTGTGAAACATAACCTGTCCGGGATTCTCACAAACATACACAAAAAATTTCATCAAAATCGGTTCAGTCGTTTAGGAGGAGTTCAGTCACATACACACTTACAGAAGAATTATATATATAAAGATATACATAAGAGAAAGTAATAATTGGAAATCACAATATTGATGAAGATTAATTGAATACAGTAATATGAAGAAAATAAGGTGAAAAATCTAGTGTGACTGGCGAACAGCACACAACTTTCTCTTACCCTTCGGTACCGAAAGGTAAGAGAAAGTTGTGCACCGTACCAGCATGGGTAACACCAGATTTTTTGTGTCGAGATATATTTAGTTTCCCATAGCACCTTAATTCCAAATTTGCATTTTAAATGTTGACTGCTTGAAATAAACTATGATTATTTTTCAAAATTTTAAACTCATATTTGGACATTTTATACACAATAAATACAACATTTCATAAGAATTGGAAAAAATTTTTTTAAATATGTAAAAAGTTCCAAAGGGGGACCCCCCTTGGGAATCGAAATTAACATACAAATCCCTATAGGGATTTTACATTGGCCCAATGGAACGAAGGGCCGGAAAATGAATATGAAAAAAAAATGAATTACATCAGCAAAGTGTACTTCAAACAATTTTCACAAAATATTACTGATACACCTTTTAAAACGGCATCTAAATAATAATTGATTTATATGAATTTTAATCTAAAAAGAAAAAGATTTTAATTCTGTTACCATGGCAACCATTTCTCCTATCTTTCCTATGGAGAACAAGAGTAAAGAGGTCTTCAGAAGATTTCAACAGTAAACATGAGAATATACATTTTAAAGAGCATCTAAAAAATAGTTGATTTATGAATTAAAAAAAAATTCTTGGATCGAATTTTGAGAAAATCGAAACAAACTAAAAAAGTACATCAGTAAAGTACTAGTACTTTTTAGCCGATTTTGTTTAAAAGCTTATTTACATGAGTTCGGAGGGTAATCAACATGAATATAACTTTTCAACCTCGTAGCTCATTGCATTCATGCTTAGAAATATCCACACACACAGGCAGACCAATTTTTTGGACTCAAAACATGTATATCCATCAAAATCTCCACATCGAATTTGTGACATGATCGTAATACTTTCTCTATATATTTCATATATAGTGTAAGAGAAAGTTAAAATTGGAAATCACAATATTGAGGAAGATTAAATTGAATACAGTAATATGAAGAAAATGAGGTGAAAAATATGAATTTGTCGTCGCATCTAAGGTCCTTATCAAAAAAAGCAATTGGCTAAATGTAGAAAATCGTCCAGAAAATAAATTCTCTTTCATTAAAGCCTTAAGCTATTTTCAAAAGTTGTCGAATGAAATCATTTAAATGAAAATGTACCCAAGATTTGATTTATCAAGTTTAGAAAAGAGTAAATGTAAAATAGAATTCAGTTTTTTGATTCGTCATGTTTTGAAAAAGCAGTTTGGAGAAACTTGATAGAAAAAAAGGAAAGAGAGAGAAGAAAAAGAAAAAAAATTGAGGGTGTTGTGTTTGGAGGATGGGTAAAAAACTAAAACCAAGTTGCAAGTTGCAATAAAATAATCTGAAATGGAGGAGAATAAGAAGAAAAAGAAGATGAAGATGGAAATGGAATAAGAAGAGAAAGAGAAGCTGTAGCCTGGATTGGGCGCCAAGTGGGAGAGCAAGTTGCGAAAATGTATTTAATATTCCTACATCCTTGCTAAGTGTGGTCGATCGGACAGATAAATTGTTTGCTCAAGTTTTTCCTGTTGGAAATGGGGACTTGGAGTTGTCCTTATGGCCACTTTATCCAAGCATGCTAACTGGCTGTCTGGCACCCTGCCCTCTCCATAATTATTACCAGTGGGATGCAAATCTACTTGCTTCAGCTGTCTTACGAGTCCAATCAAAACAAATCTGACGCGTCTTTTTCATATAACTAAATTATTTTCGAACTAGGCGAGTGTATATTGAAACATCTTGTTGTTTGTTCAAGTGAAAAAATTAAAAAAAAAATAAAAACTTCTATTCTGGATCAAAACAAATTTTAAATGTATGAAGATGAAGATAAAACACTCATACAAGTTTAGTTTAGTATAATTTACAATCGATATTTACTCTTATTTAAAAGGCATTCTATTAGAATAGGAATACTAATTTTTACTTTCTCTTACCTATATATGAAATATAGAGAGAAAGCATTGCGAAAATGTCAAAAACTCCATTTCTAGATGGACATACACATTTTGAGATACCCTGAGTCTTATTATAATGACTTTTAAACAGGTTGAGATATCAGTTTGCTTTTTGTTCTAAAGAAGAAACGAGGCATCGATGTTGAGGGTTGGTTAGCCATGAATTAAGAAGGTTTACGCTCCAGGAATTTCAGGGTTTCATCGATGGCCGTGCAAGAAACTTGCCCCGAAGGCGAGCTCGAGGTCCAGGGGCGCGAAGCTCCCTTGGCTAGCGCAAGGTTCGCCTTCGGCGAACCTTGCGGATAGTATAATATATATAGAGATATATCAGGGCCGGATCTAGGGGGGTCAGTGGGTGCCTGTGCCCAGGACGGCAGATATCAGGGGGTGGCAATTAAAGAAAGATTTACTAAAAAAAGGTAAAATTATATGAATTTTGTATAGAAAATTTTAAGGAGGGGGCGGCAAATTAAATTTTGCCCCCCCCCCTAAAAAATCTCCTAGTTCCGGCCTAAATAATAAAATAATTATAATATTGCAGATAATTGATAATAATTAGAACTTGTATTGAATATAATATTTGTATTATTTTCGAGTTAAATAAAAAGAAAATATTTATATAAAATTTCTATTATTCATTTCATAAAAATCATATAATTTTAATTAAGCTTGGTAGCATCCAATGCTTACATTACAATATAATAAATATCATATATTTTGTAAGAATGTGCCGAATCTCGCGAGCCAAAAAAATGTTCAAGACGGGACCGCTGCACAGTGGTCTAGATTGAAAAAAAGTTGGCCAAAAATAGAAAAGTTTTAGATTTGATTGAAAATTGGTATATAAGCGTTTTCGATGTCGTTGATTACAAATTTTATAATATTTATATAATTTAATAAATTGCAGTGGCGGATCATATATGGCGGATCAATCGTCAAAAATTGTTGGGTATATAAAATTATGCAAAATGTTCGTCCAAACATTTAAGTGACGTGTTCAAGACCTAGTTCAGATCGTTTAGTATAATCTCAAACAGTTCTCGACCAGTAAGATTATTTTATCAATCCGTTTTTGCGTAATGATGATATTTATTTTTAAAAACATATATTATAACTTTTAATTAATTGAAATAAGAAAAATTATATTTATTGACAATAATATTTCAAAAACAAAATAATACTTTGCAATTAGACACCCTTTATAAAAATATTCAAAAAAAAGCTCGTAGACTAACAAAGAGTCTGCCTGCCGCGGCTCAAAAATAGACATAATGCTATCTAACTTTATAATAAAAATACATTTCTCAAATAATAAGCTCTTATTTTACTAAAAAATAATAAAAATTATATTTCTACACAATAATATTTCAAAAATTTGAAATAAGATACGGCATATAGGGTAAATATAAAAAAAAGCTCTCTCGTCGCTTATTTTTAACCTCAAAATTCGGGGGGGCAAGTTGGGGCAGGATTTTTTTGCAGATTCCATTACAAAACATCTTAAACTATTTATTAGATATCTCAGTTTCGTGGGCCCCGCTGGGTTCATAACTTTTTTGCTATTTGAAGGAAAAAGTTTTTACAAAAAAATCCATTCTGAAAACGCAACTTTGACATGATTTCTAAAAAAGGCGAGTATAAATTAAGGAAAACGATATATCAGTAAATATTCTACATTCTTTCCTTAACACCCTCCTTGAAACAGAATTGAAAAAGGACACTCGAGTAAAGAGTTATATGCATTTAAACAAACATTGATATTTCAGAGCCTCTGCGCGTCGCTCGCGCGCTGCCGAAAACGCTGACTTTGAACTCATGTAGCGCCTGAACTATAAAAGATATCTCACTTTCCTTTTGGATTTACATGCACCAACTATCCCTCTACAAGATTGTATGGGACTGAAGTCATTCTGTGACTATCATTTTTTCGATTTTTGGCCAACTTTTTTCAAATCTAGACCACTGTGCGCTGGTCATCACACCTTTAGATGTTAAGGCGGGGTCTCCCAAAAAAAAATATGAAAAATTAAATTCATATTTGCTCGCTTTAGGCGAGCAATTGCAAAATTTCTTTAGAGCTTTATAGAATTAGAAATTAAGGTTAGTAAACAAACACCGTGTATTTAGGCTATATATGAATAGACGATGGAGTATACTACACATTAAAGAACTGAAATTTTACCCAAAGTCTACATTCTCCAGAATAGAAATTGGTGATATAATTTTCAAAAGGTACTGAATTTTTTATTTATTAACTGATCTTCAATGTATAAATATGTTGAGTCCAGCAGATTTTCTGAAGATGATGTCAGAAAATGCAAATTTGCATTTTTGCGTATGCAATCGAATTCTCCCTCACTAGTTGAAGGGATGAAGAATCGCTAAACGCAAAATATCGTAACAAAAGTAATTTGAAATTTATAAAAAAATATTTTTTAAATTATTGTTAATCTTATTTTAATAAATAAATTAATTTATTAATTCCCGGCTTTTATAGAATAGTTATAAATCGAGAAAATGAAGACCAGTCTGAGAAAGATAAAAAAAACCATTGATATTATAGAAAAACATGGCGGACATAAACCCCGTTTTTATATTTCAAAATAAAAACCTCGAAATTAATTTGTGTTCAGTTTATGATTAGATTTTTTATTTGTTTGATCAAAACATTATAATTGTATAAAAAATAAACAAAGATGAATAATTAAAAAAGAGGTTTCAAGCTTTTAGATATGAGAGAGAATCATGTTGAAAAATGATGACATCTTTGATGAAGTTGTTTTAATATAGTTGTTTGTAATAAATTTAAAAAGATACTTTGTTGGTTAAATTTTTGACTCTGTCTTTGTATTTATTCAAAAAAAAGCAATGATAATACTGCAGGGAAAAATAATAAAATTTTAGAGAATATTCCGAGGAGAGAAAGCCCAAGTAAAGCAGTTCATTGCACTCAAATAGACTGGATATTTCGAATGGGATTAAAGTGATTAAAAGAGCAAAAAATACAACTCAACGCAAATGTAATTGCAAAAATATGATTCCACTATAGAAAAATGAATCAGTAATTGGAATCGGTTTATTTTACTCTGGCATTTTTATATTTTTTTTTAGTGGTGAAATTAAGTTAGAAATAAATTATTTTTTGCATTAAATAAATAAAATGCAAGTTTGAAACTAAGGTGCTATGGGAAACTAAATATATCTCGACACAAAAAATCTGGTGTGACTGGCGACAGCACACAACTTCTCTTACTCGGTAAGAAAGTTGAGTGTGGTAAGATTTTTGTGTGAGATATATTTAGTTTCCATAGCACCTTAGTTTCAAACTTGGATTTTAAATGTTGACTGCTTCAAATAAACTATGGTTATTTTTCAAAATTTTAATCTCATATTTGGACATTTTATACACAATATAGATTCGTAAATAAATACAAAATTTCATAAGAATTGGAAAAAAAAAATTTTAAATGCCTAAAAAGTTCCAAAGGGGACCCCCTTTTGAATCGAAATTAACATACAAATCCCTATAGGAAATTAACATTGTTCCTATGCGAAGATAAGGTGGAAAGGGAATTTAAAAAGAGTAGAGAGAGACGATAATGTTTGCAAGTGAGAGAGAGAGAGAGAGAGACATATATGTTTTCTTTGAAACAATTAAAGACACAAATAAATTAAAAATAAATGGGAATTTAAATAATAATTGATTTTTTAATCTAATAAAAAGAAAAAGATTTAAATTCTGTTACCATGGCAACCATTTCTATCTTTCCTATGAAGAACAAGAGTAAAGTGGTGTTCAGAAGATTTCAACGGCAAAATGAGAATATACATTTTAAAGAGAATCTAAAAAATAGTTGATTTATGAATTTTAAAAAAAATCCTTGGAGGGAATTTTGAGAAAATCGAAAAAAACTGAAAAAGTACATCAGTAAAGTACTAGTACTTTTTGGCCGATTTTGTTCAAAAGCTTATTTTGAGATTCTTCAAAGGTACCTAAGTTAAATATAAAATTTCAATCCGCTAGCTCAACTCCTTCATGCTAAAAATCTGTCCACACACACACACACACACACACACACACACACACATACACACACACACACACACCAATTTGCGGGACCCACTTTTTTTGGACTCAGGGGACCTCAAAACATGTATATCCATCAAAATCTCGACATCGAATTTTTGACATGATCGCAATACTTTCTCTCTCTATATATTTCATATATAGGGTACGAGAAAGTAAAAAATATTAATTTGAAGAAATAAAGTGGCTGTTGTATTTAACAATAAAGGCCGATTGCATCAGTTTAGGGAAGTTTGTTAACCCAGGGCTAATTTTTTTTTTTTTTTTTTTTTGTACTGCAGAAACCCTCTTCCGGGGAAACAAATCCTGTTCTGTTTGTGAAGGTAGCAACTTCATAAAAGCTTCTTATAAAAATTATTAAAATAAAAATTGATATTATTACCCATAATTTAAATAAATATAATAAATTAAAATAATTAATTTAAAAAAATTAATTTTTTTTTACTAAAATTTAAAAATGTTCAAAAAAATAAACAAGATTTAATTCCAATTTGTCAATTGTTTCAATCTTCACAACTATTTTGGCAAATTGCCAGTTGTGTGGCCCAAACAAAGATAATTTCAAAAAGAAATATACCTTTTATTTTCATCTGATAAGAAGTAGTATAAACTGAAGATATCTCTCTATATATAAATATTTAATATCAATATTATATCAATTTGCATTCAATTTGAAGACGAATATTTTTATCAAAAAGACGTATACAGAAATGCCATGCGTTAGCTGAAGTTAGGAGAATATTCAACAACTTGCAATATATCCTGGATATACGAGTATAATCCTGAGTGACATAAAATGAATAATAATAAAAAAAAAAAAAAAACGATAGATTCCAGATTGCATTTATATTATTATCTATGATTTATTTATATTCGTGCAGTTGAATGCTTGTGTTCATAATATCACACCAGGTCTAAATCTCAAATTAAAGCCTACTTTGTGCCTGGGCTAACTTAACCCAGACCCTGGCTAAAATTCACCATTAATCTAGCTGAAATTATTCAAAAGTTAGATTATCTCAGGGGTAAAAATGGCTACTATAAAAATAAAACTGAAGTGGGTTTCTGCATTACAAAAAAGCCAGGGTCAACAAGCTGCCCCTAACTGATGCAATCGGCCCTAAGAGGTTAAAGGAGCAGGCAGCCTGGTAGTTAGTATCCACGAAATGAAACTCTCTGTTGAGGAAACAGTTTCGGTTTTAATGAAATATAACCATCATTGGTCCATTTATCCATTTATCGAGCTGCAAGCATTGTACAGTCAGAAAAAAACAAATAACAATAAATAATTTGAATATTTACAAACAATATATAACTGGTACCTACAGTGTGAGCTTTAAAACATTTTTTTCAATTTTTTATTAATATTTGAGGCTTTTAATATATTCATATAACACACAAGTATTTGTATATAGATTTGTTTGATAAAATTAGCCATCATCTTGGAAATTCAAAATTATGAATTTATTCATAGTGAAAAATTGTGATTCTGATAAAAGTACTATATGTTAATCAGATGTATATATATATATATATATATATATAGTCCTAATGGCGACTGAAAAAAATCAAACAAGATGAATGTTGAATATAGAAGTAATGTAAAATTATATTTTTTATATTCTCTGACGATGATTATATATCGAAACTGTACTTTGCAAAGCGGTCAGCCTCAACTATTAATAAAAAATTGAAAAAAATTTTTTTTTTTAATTTTATTTCAATAAACACCTACCGAACACGAGTAGAGACGGTGCCACTGCGGCTATTCGAGTTTTAATTAAAGAAACCTCCGTCCCAGAATCTTCTATAATCTATTTGAAATATTATGATTCATTAGTACATGATTGAATACAGTATTTGAAAAATCTACATAGCTCAAAGAAATAAATAGTTATCGATTAGAGACTCCCTCTTCTCCTGAAAAGAATTAAAACTTTTCTTTTTGAAAATTTTTTATAGTAGTCTTTAAAATGATCTAAATCCCCTTCTCTGAATTCACTGTGTATTAATGATGACCTATGGTAACTTATCATAACATATCAGAGTCAAAGAGAGGTGGAAATATTTTAAAATACTGCATTGAAAATCAGGGGCGTATATAGAAATTTTTTTCGGGGGCGGGGGCCTGAACTCAAAAATTTTTCTGAGGAAAATTTTTTTTAAGAAACTACATTTTTTTTACACGAAATTTTTTGCGAAACATTTTTTCTTTTGCGGAACCAAAGTTTTCCATCCTGCGGAAAAATTTGTTGCTGATGTCTGTATACCCCTATATATATGTATATGTATTTGGGAAATTTCGGGGGCAGGAGGGGCCGGGCCCCCTCGGCCCCCCTTATATACGCCCTTTTGAAAATAAACACAGAAAGGTGAGAATTTAGGTTTATAATGAAAATGATAATTTTTTATAATATAATGTAAAAAAAAAAAAAAAATTAAGGTCAGTAATATCAATTCGCAAAGTAATAAATTCAATTTTATAAAAATATCTAGACAAAGGTTGAAAAATGATTTTAATCCAAACCAATTGTCTAGGTAGAAGTGAGAATTTTTATTTCGTGACTGTACAGAGTGATATAATATAGATTCGCTAGCCAATCCGTGATTTTCCTGTTTTTCTCACTTTTTTGTAATAAAAATATATTATATAAATAAATATGTATATATATACTATATATAAGAAATATACTTCGTTCCTTTTTCTATGCGAATTATAAACCTCGGCGCCTATTGACTCAGATATGATATTAAAAAACTGATATAATAAAGCAGAGATTCGGTTTGATTGTCTGGTTGATGGCCGTCGAAAGATGGCAGATTGCCTATTCGAGTCATAAGATGAAATGTTATTTTGGACGATTCTTTCCAAGATGGCTTATTCCATTGATCGGACCGAGATAAACACCGTGGACGGATTGGCACAATCATTTGAAGGATAATGATTATTTTAGCGAGGGGCCTGGGTCATGCTATTAACTGGCCCAAGGACATCATTTAAAGGGTCTACTCGGCTAAAGAGAAAATGGAAAAAAAAAATTCTGTCTGGCAACCACATACACCATCTGTTCATGCGTTAAATCTTATTAGATCCTATCTGCATAGATAATAAATATGCATATGCTATTGGTTTTCAGGAGACCATTATTTAGAAAAAAAAATAATTAAACAAAAATGATTGAGGTGTTCTGAATATATACAAAAAAACTGTAATATAAATTTATTTGTTACTATATTAAAGACCATGAGTTAGTGATCTCCAAAAAAAAGGTCATGCTTTTGCACATCTTATAACTAAATAAATACTTAATTTAATTTTATTGTAATAATAAAATAAATAAAATTTTATTTGAATTCAGACAAATCATAACGCTATAATTAAATTATAAAATATGGACATTATTTGTGAACAAATCGCAATTATATCTCAACAATCAAACATTTCGTTTTAATTAAATTTTACCTTGTCCATCATAAGGAACTGCGAGTAAAGTTCCTCTTGAAATTGATTCTTATAAAAACTCGTACAATCCAGTTATTTTCAAATATATTTTTTTTGTTGTAGAATATCTGTATGCTGCCTCGCTATAGTAATGAATTAGAATTAATTATTGTAATTGATTAAGTGAATTATTAAAATGAAATATTATAAGTAATCTTGAAACTAATTTGAAAGTTAATTATTTATTCGAGCTCGATTTAAGTATGAATATGAATAAGTTAAGTTAAAGCTCTTTATATATGAAAATCATTTAATTAAAAGAATAGCACTTCACTAATTGATCACGGAAATAATTGAGATAAAAGGGGTGGCACTTATCTTGTTTGGGTACCGACAGTGGCGTCATTTCAACTTTTTCTTGGGAGGAGGCAAACTTTTATTTTCTTAAAATTTAATTACAAATAGGTTCTCAAAATTGGCCAAAATATATCTAATTTAATTAATTGTTTAATTTTGTACAATTTATATTTTGGAATATTTTATTTAGAATAATATAGAATTTTATAAAAATCAGAGCTCTTGGGGGGGGGGTGCAAAAGCTCCCTGCCCGCAAATGACGTCACTGGGCACCGATGAGAGTACAGTTGTATGGACACGGTGGTCTGTACCAGAGTCCGGAAGATGATTGCAGTGGTCGTGTGTGGAGACGCCACGGCCAGGTACTTCTTAGGTGAATAGTATTAATGTGATATTTGTTTTGATGTTTATAAAGGATAATTAAAGTAAATATATGTTTTTAGGTGAGCACAAATTAGAGACGACCGTTAAAGGGCTGAGTTGCGTCTGTTCGATTTAACCGAGATGTTGATCGTTAAAGAGTTAAGTAGCGTCTGTTCGTCGCTCGTTTGCATCCGCCGAGAGGGGTGAGCGGGCGCCTGCTCCCTACTTCTTTTAAGTGAGGAGTGGGGGAGAATATTAATTTATTTAAATTAATATCAATTAATGATTTATGTGATTTTCACTGTAACAAGTATTTGAATAATTAATCTTGAACAGTTTTGGGTAACATTATTGGCGATTAGTGTTTTAAATTTCTTTCTTGTTTCAGATAGCTGGTGGGAGTTTGTATTTAACAATATATAACTGCTACATACAGTGTGAGCTCAAATGACAAAGCATAGAGTCATTTTTTTAACTAAATTTTTCCGTTTTTACTTGAGCCCTGGGGACCCCGAATTGAAAAAAAGTGGCCAAAATTATTTTATTACTACTATTTATGTATTTGAGGCTGCTGAATCCGAAAAAAATATTTTTTAAAAATCTCAGCTTAAAATAGGGGTAATTTAAGAAAACAAAATGTCGCTACAGATTTTTTCAAGAGATAAATATTAAATTTTGCATTCTTTTAAATGTTTCCGGTATTCTGGATGATCTGGCATAGGACAGGTTTACTCCGGATTAGTAAGACTCTACTGTATTATAAAACAATGATTTAAATTTTTAAGTAAGTTCATTTAAAAAAAAAATTTATCAATCCATTATTTTTGTTGTAACTTTATGAATTTCTTCTCGGGGGGGGGGGGCGATCGCCCCCCTTTAATCCGCCCCTGCCCCCTAGCGACTGTGCTGTAAGGCGAGAATGTGTAGCGCGATATGAGCGCCACACCATAAAATTATAAATAAAAACACCGTTCATTTGCCAATTTTAAATTAATTTTTCAAATATAAAATTTTAATTTCAAAAAATATAATATTCTCAACTCTTAATAGAGTTAGTGAATTAATTAAATATTTTAAAATTGTGTTTATAAAACTGTATTTATAAGCTACATAAAAGAGTAGAATCTATGTTAATAATTAATTAGATGAAATATTAATTAGTATTTGAGTAGAGAATAATAAAAAAATGTTAAAGCTGAATTACGCAAGACTAAAGAAAACCGGTTCAAAATTAAATAAAAGTAAAATGGGAAAGAATAGAAAAATAAATATAACTCTTTCTACGTATAATTGTTTTATTTGATGATTTTCTTCATATGAAAATATTTCTTTTTTAAATAAATTTGAAATATTTCCCCAAACCAGAGTCGTAGGATTATTGTACTTTTTCATAAAAGACATCAGTTAAAGAATATAACAATAGGATAAATAAAAGAGAATAGATAGAACGATAAATAAATCGCTTAAAGCAGTAAATCACGTTTAAAGTATATTAAAGTATTAGGACCAATCTAAAAACACGGCTTTAAAGGAAAAATGAAAAAAAAAACTTTTTTTCTAATTCGCTAAATATGTCATCCCAAAATACAAATAAATATGCAAAACAGTCGTGGATAGGAAGAAGGGGGTCAACTCTATTTCAATTTATTACCAGAATAAAATTGAAAATTGAATATTCGCCTTAATATTATCGACGCCATGCGTCTCTCTCTCTCTTTGTTCTTCAATCCAGAATTAAAATGTGCTTAATTTAAGTATATCATTAAAATAATTATAAGTCGATTTTCATCAAGAGAGACAATGCAATATGTGCCCCGCCCAAATGCAAGGGCACTTTATTCATTAAATATTTTATTATTAAATTAAATTTTTCTAGAAAAAAATTAGGTGTTAGCTGTGTCTTCTACACAGCCGGTGGCTTTTTAACGTGACAACGTCTTTTGCTTGATTTCAAAAAAAATTTTTTTCTCTTACCTATATTGAAATATAAAGAGAGAAAGTATTGTTTTTATTTTTTTTTTTACTAGTAGTTTGTTTTCATAAATAAACATGTTCAAACATTTTCATTGAAACAATATATGACAGGGGTGGCCAAACTTTTATCCATTAAGGGCGACATATGCTTAAAAAATGAGGTTTTTCGAGAAAAAAACCAATTTTGGAGTTAATTACTCGGGATTTTTTTATTTATTCTATTAGAGGTTTTCTTTCTGCACCAAATGACATCTCATTTAGTCTGATCTGATTAGCCGTTCGGAATCTACAGGGGTTTAAAATTTCGAAAAACGAAATCCCGCCGAGTGCTCTCATGCGGTAAAATGACCTCATATCAAAAAAAAAAAAAAAAAAGCCCTGGGGGTATTGAACCACTCTTTCTAAAACTATATTTAGATTTAATGTAGCTTTTATGGTCAAGTAGCTAGGCGTTGCACAAGTAGGGCTATTTTTCGATATTTTTTTGCCTAAAAAATGAGGTTTTTCGAGAAAAAAACCAATTTTGGAGTTAATTACTCGGGATTTTTTTATTTATTCTATTAGAGGTTTTCTTTCTGCACCAAATGACATCCCATTTAGTCTGATCTGATTAGCCGTTCAGAATCTACAGGGGTTTAAACTTTCAAATTAGAATTTACCGCATCGCGGTAAAATAAAATGATAGGAAAAAAATAAATGGTGAAATCTTTAGCTGACAACTCATTCTTTCTAACCGTATATTTTTCATAATTATACCTCTTAAGACAGAGGAGTTATTCAAGCCAATAAACTTTTCGTGCATGCCCCTCTAACATGCCACTATAGACACATGATTTGTAAGACGTTGTCACGTCAAAAAAACGAATTGCAAAATCATTTCATAATTACTAAATATAAGTGTTTATACACGTAGGCCTATATATCAGTTGTTATTATAATTACAACTAAAATCCCGTTTCAGGCGATAAATCAATAACCATCAAAAATAAATAATATAAGTGGTTCTGTGAATTTAAATTGAAAGTAGCAAAAAATTTTATTTTATGAAAATGGTTAAAAAATAATCAACCCATCTTGTATTCATATTGAAATGAAATTATTAATCAAAATTCACATTCAGGAACTTGGTCAGTCATAATTTTCAATAAATAGACCATTTACTGAATTTTTCACTGACAGGAGCGCTGAAAGGAGGGGATGTACGCGTAGCTTTTTGTAACGCTTTGAAGGACATACTAGTGAATCGAATTTGCTGTCTTTTACACAGGGACGTAAATAGCACCCCCGCAGAACCCGCAATGGGGGAAGGGGGGTGGGGAGGGCGCAGCAAGTCAAGGGGCGCAGAGATCCGAGTGCATAAAAAATATATAAAATAATTTAAAAAATCTGGTGTGACTGACGCACAGCACACAACTTTCTCTTATCGAAGGGTAAGAGAAAGTTGTGCACTATGTTGGTTACACAAGATTTTTTTTGTCGAGATATATTTAGTTTCCCAGAGCTCCTTGAAACTAATCCAAACTTGCATTTTAAATGTTGATTTCATGAAATGAACTATGGTTATTTTTCAAAATTGTAATCTCATCTTTGGATATTTTATACACAATCGAGAATCCTAAATAAATACAAAATTTCATAAGAATTGGAAAAAAAAATTTAAATGCGTAAAAAGTTCCAAAGGGGACCCCCTTTTGAATCGAAATTAACATACAAATGAAAAAACAACCAGGGACTGCTTTCCACGTCAAAATAATCTATTTGCAAATATTTCGGTCCGCCTAACGCAAACCATCCTCAGTGCATCAAATTATATAATAGTGGAGCGCACAAAATGATTTCGAAATTTTATATACCATATTTTTTGCCAATTTATTGAAGTCACTGTAAATAGATACAAAATAGAACACAAGATTTTAGACTCACATATAACAGTTATAGGATCATTAATGGCACAAGGAAGTCAAATATTCTAAATAATGTCATTGGAGAGGATGAATCTCAGTGAGAGTTGTGCTTGTTGAGGCAGAAGCCGTACAATTCTTCCATATCTTTGATCGCACTCTCAGAAAATTGGTTGTTGCTTAGGGCCATGTTGATTGGGGACTCATCTGTTTACTAGAGGGTTTTCAAGGAATTTACTCCTCCTGGAAAGTGATTCAGAGCTCTAGATAGTTCATCAAAATCTTTAGAGCTAAATCATTGGCTGCTGAATCAATGATCAGCCCATTAGTAAGAAATTAAGGTTGTTCGGACATTAAAGCACTTTATTAGATTTTTTTTTTTTTTTTTTTTTTTTAAACATTCACACTTTTTTCTCATTCACACTCACATTCACACAGTCTTTTCGGCAACTGAGGCCATTTAAGACTTTTTACGATAATCAGTATGTTTTAATATATCAATTGGGGGGTCCAGGCATTTTTATTTAAGTCATTTGGTATCCAAATGCCTTAAATAAAATTATCGGACTGCCTGGGGTCCGAACCCGAGACGTTCGGTATAGAAGGTAGGCACGCTACCAACTACTTACTCCAAGCCCCTTGGGCTACACTTTATTAGATTAAAAGCTAATTTTTTAATATGTTATTAATCACTATCACATACGTTTAAAATAAAATTTTGAAGAAGATCTGACTCAGGGTTATCGTGTAATTAATTTTTTTAAAAATTGAAATTTAACATGTAGCCTATGGGGAATATCGACGAAACGCACACATATCGAATTATATAGCCACCTCTGCATTAGATACAAAAACAAAAAAACTTACATTTTATCAATTCACTTCCGAGGAATACGTTAAACATAAAATCAAGAGTTTCTGCCGAAGGCTTTTAAAGATATTTTAACAAGAAATTCAAAAAATTCTCCAAAATGACAGTCGCCAATATTTAAAAATAAGGAAGTCTCGAGAGTCAGACCAGCCTGGCAACGTCGCATAAAATAATTCTCTTTTCTAGTTGTCAGTTACATTTTTTTTTTCCATTTTACGATATTTTTTCTCGCAAATCGTCCATTGTATTTAAACTGATTTGCATTAATCATTGTAATATATTAAATAAAATAAAATTTAAGGCGTTTAAGATTTAAAATAAACAGCTAATGAATGCAATGTTGCCAGTTCTATATTACGTGAAATACTGCTTAAGTCAAAAGTCATTTATTTATTATTTTTGGTAATTAAATTATTAACTTAATACAATTATAAACTATGATAGGTCACGACTAAATTATAATAAGGAATTTTGGCATTCAAATTTTAGTTTTATTAAAAAAAAAATTTAGATTCTATTATGACTTACGAGGTACTGTCCGAACAACCTTAATGAACTAATTTTATGTAACCTGTCACTGGTTTCAGGCATCAGAATAAACGCAAGAAAGGCTAGAATGGCACGAGAGGTCCAGCGTGCATTGCTGATGTTTGGGATTTGTGAATTGGGATTTCATTACTCTCAGTGAAGTGACGGAACTCACGATTGAGGCGGAAGAGAAACTTAATGTCGTTTCTCCAGTTGCCTGTTTCATTTTAGTTTTACCGTTCCTGAAGGCTCCTTTCAATTTTTTATAATTGCTTATCAAATCCTGCACAAAGAAGTACTGGATGTTTAGTGATTTAGTCAACCCATGGAGCTCATCGCCCATGACAACACGTAAAAGGCGATCCACCAAATGGAGCTGACAACTAATAAACTTGGGTTTCGGGTGACCTTTCTCTTCGAACATTTGCTCCAGCTGATCAACACCTGTTTTTTATTTAGAATAATATAAAAAAATACTAAAATTTTCTTTTATTTTAAATAGAAATTATATAGTTTATCATTAAATCTTTATTAGAAAAATAAAATATATAACTATGCTTTTAGCTTCTCCCTCCTCAGAGAGTACCTAGTCCCTCCCCAGGGGTTTTGAGCGTTCCAAAGGTGATAATTGATACCAAATTAAGCAAATTAAGCTAATTAAAACTCAACGATCCGCTTTGTACACCTCTCTTTTATACCAACTTATACAAGACTGCGTCAACCTAATATTTCAAAGTGGTTTGTGCGCAAGGGCGGATCCAGAGGTGTTTCTGGGGGGGGGGGGGATCTGGTGTGACTCGTCGCACAGCACCAGGGGCGTATATAGAAATTTTATTTTTTCGGGGGGGGGGGGTTGTTAATGAATTATAAACAAAATAGTTAACAAAGTCAGGCACAAATATAAGAAAATTTTATGATAAATACCTTAAAAGTTGAAGCTATTCTTGGGATATATATTAGATAGCAATAAAATTATTTAATTTTATGTGAGATTTCACTAGACTAGGTTGACCCCGCAAATTAAAGTAATTCCTAAAAGAGGCAACCCCTCCATATCCAATTCTAGTCTCAAGCAAACATTCACAACCTTCCCCAACCCCAAGTGGGGGGACTCCTATGTAAACTTGACTGGTAGCATCTCATCTCATTTATTCACTCAGTCACATGTACTCCTGAGGATGGGTTAATAGCCCGAAATATATCTAGTTATAAATTCAAATTTTGCTTTCATTTATGACCTAGTGAATCCTCACATAAGCTTATATTAAATAATTTTACTTATAAATCTGTTTCACAACCACTGCACCACCTTTCAAAACCTACACCACTTTCCCTCCAAACTATACATGGAAAGTGTTTTGTTCATAATTTCATTAATAATTGACAGATTTGCAACCATTTTTGGTTTTTGGAACTATAGAATATCGTAAATATAAGTATTTTTCATTCAAGGATCCGAAAAATTGTATGTATTAGGAATGTCCAAAGTTAAATAAACTGAAAAAATTATATTTTTTTAAAACTTTTAGCTGTGTCGGTTTTGCATCAGTAAGGGCCGAATGCATCAGTTTGGAGGAGTTTGTTAGCCCCGGGCTAAATGTTTTTTTTTTTTTTTTTTTTTGTAGTGCAGAAACCCTCTTCCGGGGGAACAAATCCTGTTCTGTTTGTGAAGGTAGCAACTTCATAAAAGATTCTTATAAAAATTATTAAAATAAAAATTGATATTATTACCCATAATTTAAATAAATATAATAAATTAAAATAATTAATTTAAAAAAATTAATTTTTTTTTACTAAAATTTAAAAATTTTCAAAAAAATAAACAAGATTGATTAGTTTTTACATTCCAATTTGTCAATTGTTTCAATCTTCACAACTATTTTGACAAATTGCCAGCTGTGTGGCTCAAATAAAGATAATTTCAAAAAGAACTTGCGTCTGGCCCCTGCTTCTCTGAAATTGTAAAATAATCATCACCTATTGTTTGACACGGGCCCTCCGCCAAACCATTTGTTTGCACTGATGATGACTAGGCGTGATGCAAGTCGAAATATCAGCTAATTAAAGATTATGTGAGAGGGTCCATCAAATGCTGGCTTTTATTCTCCGGTTCTTTCCTTAAATATATCTAATTCTTTTAACAATAAAATGATGGAATGTCGTATATTTTACTATAAAAATAAAACTGATGTGGGTTTCTGTACTACAAAAAAGCCACGGTTAACAAGCTCCCCTAACTGATTCAATCGGCCCTAAATCACCTCCTGAAAAATGAATATTTTTATATACTGTATTTTAAAAACTATCACGACAATTTGTGAAGTGGCTGTTGTATTTCTACAATAGGCGAGGGAGCAGGCAGCCAGGAAGTAAGCCTCTACGAAATGAAACTCAAGAGTAGTGGAGGCAGTTTCGGCTCTAATTAAATATCGCCACCCTCAGTCCATTTTCGAGAGGTGCACTTAATGCCAATGCATTTAGCCAAATGTAGAGTTGTCAGTTGTAGAGTTTGAATTGGCATTTGAGAGCATACTCTCGAAAATGGACTGAGGGTGGCGATATTTAATTATGGCCGAAACTGCCTCCACTACTCTTGAGTTTCATTTCGTAGAGGCTTACTTCCTGGCTGCTCGCTCCCTCACCTATTATTGTTATTTTAACTATCTGCATATTTTTAAGGGGTGTCGCCTTAAAGAAATCTTGAAAATTCAAATTCAGAGACACTTTAGAATAAAATTTTGAATATAATCTGAATAAAAAAAATGTATTTGTTAAATATTATTCAAAATAGTATTTAAATTCTTGGAATTGTATATAAACAATTTTTTTTTTTTTTTTTGGAGGGGGGTTCTTGTATCTGCGGGGGGCCGGGTGCCGATCAGTGTCATTACGCCTCTGCTTTTACAATATTTCATAAAAAAAAAGAAAATGTAAACCTGTATATTAGGGAAAGCAACCAATGATGCTCGCCTGTAGAGATGGTTGCCTCAAAAATATTTGGTATTATATTCACATTAACGATAGGAAATCTATGCGTAAAGAAGTTTCACTTCATAAATATTAATTTTTATTGTCATTTCAAATCGTGTTAACTAGAAAAATATCGCGTGTAAACCAGGGAGAGATATTTATTTGAATCGAGTTAATCGCAGAATTCGGATATCGAATTAAGTTTTATATCTAAAGAACAAGAAAAAAAAATAAAGGAAAGAGAAGCGAGAGCCGTCAAGGAATTTAAATGATATTTAAAATTTACTTTATTACTTTTTTTTTTTTTAGTTATTTTCCTGTATTTATTGTATTATAGATTAAATATTAAAAAAGTAAGAGAAAGTAAAAATTGCAAAATCTATTAAAGGCATTGCAATTTATTTCATTTTAAAATATTAAAAAAAAAACAATTAACAAAAAAATTTCTGATATAAATCTTGTAAATGAGGAAATATGTTTGTTATATACGTATGTATATAAACCGATATTATCAATATTATCAATAATTAATTTTACTATAAAACTTTGTTCTCGAAATTTATAATCCAACAGAGATAAATACGCAAAATTCCGTGGAAGTGGAGAAAGGCGAGGGGGGGGGGGGGGTATCAATTTCAATCCGTTGTTTAAATAATTGGAAATTGAATCTTCATATCTGATGAAGCTTTTATAAGACAATAAATAAGTTTTCATTTCTATTTTTTTTCTTTTGTTACTTTATTGATTTAGTTATCAATTAGCAATTATAATCTTATTTTTGACTTGTAAATAAACAGAAACACTTTATATCAAATCTCTCCAAAGTAATTTTCAACAAAGCCTAACTTTAGAAAGTTGAAAGTTTATGAATAAAACTTTGCTATTTGACTTCAGAACGAATAATAAAAATTATTCCAATTCCTAATTGGACCCAGTTATACATTAGTGTGTCAAGCGCCAAAAAATTAAAAATTAAGTTAAGCACGGAATATTGTTTCAAATGCTATAATTAATAGTATTTTTTATGAAATATGTCCAAAAAAAATTTATATTTAATGTTACTTGCACAAATGACAAAAAAAAAATTATATATAATTCAATGAAAACAAAAAACTTTAATGTTAAATTTCTCAAAACCCGGTAGGTGGCGCTTGACACACTAATGCGTAACAGGGACCAATTAATAATATTTTATTAAATAATTTATAATATGAGATGTGCATTTTAAATAAAAACAAAAGTATATTTCTAGTGTTTAAAAAAAATCACCACATTGAACGTCTCAACAAAATTTTATGATAAAAGCTTTATCGAATTAAAACTGATTTAAAGTTCTTCTTCTCTGCTGAGGAATTACAAAACGCTTCAAATCTCATTCTCAGGTCAAGGGAGGATACAGGGGGGGGGGTAAAGTGGGTAATTACCCCTCTGTGATTTGAAAAAAAAATACTTTTTTCGAAAAAAAAAAAATGTATTTTAATTGTAAAATTTTAAAAATTAATACTTAAAAATTTGGTTTGTATTTATATTCTGGCAAACAAGTACAGAATGCGCCTTTAAATTACCGAAATTAAGAAAAAAATGTGTGCTATGCGACCAATCACTCCAGATTACCCCCCCCCCTCCCCCCGAGAAACACCTTTGGATCCGCCACTGTCTCAGGTTGAGTTAGTGAGAGGGAGACTGGCAAATCTTGAGCAATCACCTTATAGTGAGTCAAACTTTTGGTTTTAATTAATATTAAAATAAATATTTTTTATATACGTACAATAATAGATCACCTGTCATCGCAATGGTTTCCTGGAAATGCTTGTTATGGAATGATGGTTTGGTATTTTTTATTTATACTGTTACTTTGAAATATTTCCTTTTTATAACCATAATTTTAAAAAACTAGCCGCGGGGCTTCGCCTCCCTGAATCCCTCGTCACCTGGCTCAGGCCCGCCTGCGGCGGACCCTCGCCTTTTCTTAATAATGAGAAGCTTTAGGTCTAGACAGGGGGCTCCGTCCCCCTGGACCCATCTCAGCTGGCTCAGGCCCGCCCGCTTCTTCTTAATTATGAAAAGAAAATTATTATTATTCCATTCCAATTCAGTGTCTGCTTGAAGGTTTGTTTACATTTATAGAATACACAAACCACCACCAATTGTCAATGGTTTGGAAATTAAGTTCTCGGAGCATGTGAAGGACCTGGGGATTATCATTAATCGTAGGCTGAATTAGTCCGATCATGTCACTCAGATATGTCGCAGAGTCTATGGGGCCCTTTACCCCTTGCGTCGGTTGGCCGACATAACTCCGGTGTGGATGCGCCGTAGACTTATGACCTCACTACTAATGCCTCACTTCTTGTATGGAGACGTGGTCTTTTATAACCTGGATTCGCGTTCTTATCGGCGACACCATGTAGCATTCAACTCGTGTATAAGATACATATTTATATAATTTAAGATCTAGAGACCACGTCTCCCAGCAAGTTCGCGAGATTCTGGGGACTGACCTGCGGACGTTCATGGGTTTTAGGTACGCCTGCCACACGTTTAAAATCTTAAAATCGGGGGTTCCTGACTATCTTCATGAAAATCTCTCGTTCGGGCACTCGCGTAGGGCGTGCAATCTGAGTTGTCCTGTCCATAGGTCCGGGATGATGGCTGAGTCTTTTGCGATCACTGCTGCGAGGGTTTGAAATGACCTGCCTGTTGAGATTCGGAGATGCGCGCACTTCCCAGCCTTCCGCTCCTTATCCTTCTCATATCTTAGGCAGGCCGGGGACGATCCACGATCGTAACTGTTGTCCATCCCGTGATTCGAGTTTTTTTTTTTTGTTTTTGTTTTTTGTCTATGTTTCTCCTTGAGAGCTGCGCCGGGATGGGAGTTCACTGCTGTCGAGGTCAATTTGCCATTCATTATGTAAATAAATGTCAATCATCATTGTACACTAAGAGAGGCAAATAAGCCCTATGTACATGGACTTTAATAAATAAATACCGTAAATAAAATAAATAAATTCAATGAATACATAAATACTGCTGTATTTCTCTATACATTTCCTATGGGAGAAATCGTAATTTTAGGAATTAATAACTCAAAAAGTTATAGGAATTTCGGGATGAAAATAATTTTCCTGTAATCCCGAGAAGGTCCTCTTATGCATATAAAATTTCGTTTCAATATTACAACGGGAAGTTATCTAAATAGAGCGTGACAGACAGACAGACGGACATTAGGGAGTTATCTAGATAACTAACTACAATTGAAAATAAATTTTTTTAATTAAAACGTAAATTTTGATAAATTAATAGCATTTTGTGTAATTACTAAAAAAAATTGTTTTAATAGAAAGAAATTTTTTTATGAATTTGTCTTGGGGATGATATAAGTAACTCTTAATTAATCATTGCTTAAAGCCTCGCCTTCTATTACTTATTTTTTAAAACAAATCCCCCCAGTCCTAGTACTCTTTATATATATATATATATATATATATATATATATATATATATATTGATAATATCTTGTTGTTGATGAGGAATGAATTTATTTTGATATATTATAGTCCCGCTGCCATAACTAAATCAACTTGACAGATGAACCACTGGGATGAGTCAAGGGGAATTTAGGCAATAAATAATACTATGACAGTATATTTATTAATATATGTACTTATTGTTTTTAATAAGAGCCAAAATGATATAGATCACATAAGTTATATAAGAATAACAAATCAGTGCTTTTGTAATTTGTTTCACTAAACGTTTCGACTGCTTATTCTGCAGCCGTTATCAAGTACTGTGCACTTGCTCCGACTCAAGTGAACTTAGTGTAGTCTATAATTAAAAATTCTCCTAATAATCATAATTCAAACCACAAAAGCTTTGATAAACACATTCGTGAATATTTTTAAATTATTGTATAAATACTATACTAATACTACTAACTGAAGAAAATGCCGCCCTATGACTGAAATTTTATTTTAATAGTTTTCATATCTTATTTTTTAAGAATTTGAATAACTAATAAATTGCAGAAAATTGCATACATAATTTGAAAATATTTTTAATTCTTCAAAAAAACTACATAAATTTATCAATTCCAGAAAATAAAAAAAATCAAATTTTATCTATTCAAACCTTCATGGAAATAAATTAATTAAACTATTTTTTGATAGTTTTCACTTAAATCTTCAGATTTGAAGATTTGAAGGTTTGATTAATATATTTTTCGTAAAGCGAGTTCGAACCTGTTTTCCAATACTTACATATGGGACATTTGTGAATTCCTAATAAGGGGGTTTCTTACCCCTAATTTGATATAATGATAGCCTAAAATCACCCCCGAAAAATTCTCTAACCATTAAAAAAAAACGCCATGAAAATCGGTCCAGTAGTTTCGGAGTCACTGCGTTACAGACAGACAGACAGATTGACAGACAGACTTTGTTCAGACTTTGTCTTTTATATAATAGTATAGAAAAAAGGCAAAGTCTGTCTGTCAGTTTGTAAGGCATAAACTCCGAAACTACTGAACCGATTTTAATGGAATTTTTTTTTTAATGGGTAGAGAATTTTTCGGGTGTGGTTTTAGGCTATTATTATGTAAAATTAGGGGTAAGAACCCCACTTATCAGTGGCTCAAAAAGTTTTAATAAAGTCTAAAATGACGCTTCCCTAGGAAGCAAATAATTGAAAAATGATAGTCCACAACTCAAGAACTTCTATCGAATTCCCCCTCCCCCAATTAATTTAAAAACATTTATCTAGACAACTCCTAGTCATATCAAGGGATGCCGCCCGCCACGGCCTAGGGTGGTAGGTGCCAAAGGCAGCCTTACCGCAGCTAGTTTACTAATGAAAAATCTGGCGAGACTGGTCTCACAGCACACAACTTTCTCTTACCTTTGGTAATTGAGAGTTGTGTTTTCTGTGTTTATTGCAAAAAAAAAAAATATTTTTCTCAAAATTTTAAAGTTTCTTTCCCTCTCTGACCTAAAGTTTTAATTTTCTCTCTCTCGTTCCACTACCTGTAACTATAGTCAATCAGCGAGAGAAGAGGCACAGTGACAGGAAGACCGCGGTTAGCGCTTTATATTATAGTATGATTAGGTTCCCATGGCAACCATTTCACCTATTTTTACAACTCTTTTATTATTTTTTATACTGAAATTGCTGCAGCTTCTTATCGTTTTCACAGGTATTCGGTGTCAAGAATAAAACAATTTATATAAAAACTATTTTACTTTTATTTTTCAAGTAGGCCAACTGAATGCATTTAACAGTTTCGAATCAGCGATTAATGTAAAATGATATGAATTTTTTATAGGAAATACAAGTTTCGGTTACGGTTTCAGCCGAAACTAAGATTGAGGCCGAATATTCGGGTTCGGTTTCGGCTGAAAATCTTGTTTCGGTCGGACCCTAATAAAGAATCAATCAACTACAAAGTTGATAGAGAAAGGCCCCAGGTGCTTTATGGTAATTTAATTCAAAAGGCAACAAAAAGATTGTACAATCAGAAGATTTTTAACAATAACTGAGTTTTTTTTTTTTTTTTAAACATTCACACTTTTTTCTGATTCACACTCACACTCACACACACATTCACACAGTCTTTTCGGCAACTCAGGCCATTTAAGACTTTAGGCGATAACCGTTATAAATTAATAAATATTTATAACGAATTGTGGCTGTTATACAATTGGATTAATGATATAAAAAGAGGATGCAGCCAATAATAAAAAATCTGGTGTGACTGTCGCACAGCACACAACTTTCTCTTACCTTCGGTAATCGAAAGTTGTGTTCTGTGCTTGTCACACCAGATTTTTTGTGTCGACATGTATTTAGTTTCCGCCAATATATTAGAATTTAAGATGTCAAATTTATAAACATGGGAAAATATTTATATTTTGTTACCATAGCAACCATTTCTTCTATCTTTCCTATGAAGCACAAGAGTAAAGTGTGCTTCAAACAATTTTGAGGGCAAAACGAGAATATACATTTGAAAGAGCATCTAAAAAAAGATTTTTGAATTTTAATCGAAATCGTTAGAGCGAATTTTGAGAAAATCGAAAAAAACTGAAAAAGTACATCAGTCAAGTACTAGTACTCTTTGGCCGATTTTGATTAAAAGCTTATTTTGTCGGTCCGGGGGGGTGTTTAACTTAAATATAAAATTTCAACTTCTTAGCTCAATTCCTTCATGCTTAAAATTGAACACACACACAACAGACAGACAGACCATGTCGCGAAAACCACTTTTTTGGATTCAGGGGACCTCAAAACGTGAAGATCCATCAAAATCTCGACATCGAATTTTTGACATGAATACAATATTTTCTCTCTCTATGTATATATTAACATATATATAGAGGTAAGAGAAAGTAAAAGCATCTATTTTGTTAACACTTTATTTCGGAACGTTTCGGCTATGATCAACAAAGCCATCTTCAGCCCTCCAAGAGTATATTTTATATTATTAACATACAAAACAGATGTAGTCAAATTAGTTATAATACAGTTCATATGCATTTAGTCGAATGTATTTTTTTTAATTTTCATTACCCACAAGAGAGTATGAATGCCTTGGCATTCAAGGCTTTGCTCTCATACTCAAATTTGCAATCTCTTGCAATTTCCATTGCAGAGGATTCACTAACCTTAACTCACCGATTCAAGATTACAAACAAAAAAAAAAACACTTTAAAAAAAATTAATCTAACTGGTAAATTTGAGTCACTTTTCTAACCGTTTGACCTAGCTACCCGCCAAGTCTAAGGTACAAAAATGTATTCATAAAACATATAATAGGCCTATTAATACAATTAAAATTTGCAAATAAATAAGATTTGGTGGCTGTGAACGTAATAGATTTTGATAGGGCAGGTTCAGCCAAATAAAAAGCCTTTATATGCTTCTCGACTCCGGAGACGTTTCGAGATATTACCTGCCCTATCAAAATCTAAAATTTGCAAATTTCGCACCCAACTCTTTTATATATTTATTTTTAATATAATTTTAAAGAACTTATACAAAATTATTTATCCCTTTTTAGTACATTTATAAAAGCGTTGTTTTTACATTTTTTTTTATATTATTTTATTCCTATAAAGTACAAGAGTAAAATAATGAGAATATATATTTTAAAGAGCATCTAAAAAAAATAAGTGATTTATGGATTATATTCTAATTCGTTAGAGCGTATTTTGAAAAAATTTAAAAAACTGAAAATGTACATCAGTAAAGTACCATTACTTTTTGCCTGATTTTGTTCAAAAAGCTTCGAGTTACGAGCCCAGGTGGTCCCTAACTTTAAATATAAAATTTCAACTTCCTAGCTTTTTTTCGTTCTTGAGATATTTTGTTCACAGAAACAGACAAACCATTTTGCGGGACCCACTTTTTTATACACAGGAGACCTCAAACGTATATATATATCCATCAAATCTCGACATCGGGAAATTTTTGACATGAATATATTCTATTGTATACAATAGTTTCTCTCTAACTATAGCTTATACATATATAGGAAAGAGAAAATAAAATTCTAAACAGGTGGATAATTTATATCAAAATGAAATAATTTTTCTTTCTTTATAGGCCACATGCATTGATATTTATTTCTCCTTTATTTGTTCCATTTATATCCTTATTTTAATAAAATTATTGACATGTAGGGGAGACTGGGGCTCCTTTGAACACGGGACACCTTTGAACATGCCGTTTTAAAAAATTGTCGCTTTATTTCTATAGTGAGTTGCATTAATGCAAGATATATCTGTGTCCAGATTAGGAACCGACCGAATATTCGGTTTCGGCCAAAAATCCTGGTTTCGGCCAAAAAGTAGCCGAAACTTTGGTCTGAAAAGATGGGATGAGACTCACATGAAAAAAAAAGGTCAAATGATTTGCACTTGAGGGAAAAAAAAATTAGTCTCCCTAAAAAAAAGGTAAAATGATTTTCACGGGAGGGAAAATAATTTCAAAAAAAAAAAAAGTTAAAATGAAAAATTTTTTTATAAGAAATACAAGTTTCGGCTTCGGTTACGGTTTCGGACGAAACTAAGGTTGAAGCCGAATATTCGGTTTCGGTTTCGGCTGAAAATCTTGTTTCGGTCGGACCCTAGTCCAGATCAACAACTGCCTTCGTCTTTGTTTGGAGTTCCCAGAAGCAAGTAAACGTTTTTGGTTTATGTGTTGTAGTTTCTGTTTTATTTTTTATTTTTTTTAAGCGAATTAGTGTTTTTAAAAAAGACCTATCCGTGAAAAAAAAAAAATTTCGAAATTTTTTCACAGGGGGGGGTCGGGGGGGTTAAATGAACTACGATTGACGTAAAATTTGATTTGTGGATATTTTTTAATATAATAAACAAAATGAGAACGCATACGCAAAAAAAAAAATTTCAAAATCCCGCCCAAGACGTTCGGGGCGGGTAAATGAACACCGAATGGAGTCAAATTTCATTTACGAGTGTTTTATAATATAAGTAAAAAAAATCTGGTGTGACTGGCGCACAGCACACAACTTTCTCTTACCCTTCGGTAAGAGAAAGTTGTGCACCGTGCTGGTCACACCAGATTTTTTGTGTCGAGATATATTTAGTTTCCCATAGCACCTTTGTTTCAAACTTGCATTTTAAATGTTGACTGCTTGAAATAAACTATGGTTATTTTTCCAAATTTTAATCTCATATTTGGACATTTTATACACAATATAGATTCGTAAATAAATACAAAATTTCATAAGAATTGGAAAAAAAATTTTAAATGCGTAAAAAGTTCCAAAGGGGACCCCCTTTTGAATCGAAATTAACATACAAATCCCTATAGGAAATTAACATTGGCCTATGAGAGAAGGTGGAAAGGGATAAAAGAGTAGAGACAGGCGATAATGTTTGCAAGTGAGAGAGAGAGAGAGAGACATATATGTTTTCTTTGAAACAATTAAAGACACAAATAAAATAAAAATAAATGGGAATTTAAATAATAATTGATTTTTTAATCTAATAAAAAGAAAAAGATTTAAATTCCGTTACCATGGCAACCAGTTCTATCTTTCCTATGAAGAACAAGAGTAAAGTGGTCTTCAGAAGATTTCAACGGCAAAATGAGAATATACATTTTAAAGAGCATCTAAAAAATAGTTGATTTATGAATTTTAAAAAAAATCCTTGGAGGGAATTTTGAGAAAATCGAAAAAAACTGAAAAAGTACATCAGTAAAGTACTAGTACTTTTTGGCCGATTTTGTTCAAAAGCTTATTTTGAGATTCTTCAAAGGTACTTAAGTTAAATATAAAATTTCGACCCGGTAGCTCAACTCCTTCATGCTAAAAATCTGTCCACACACACACACACACACACACACACACACACACACACACACACACACACACACACACACACACACACACACACACACACACACACACACCACACACACCACCAATTTTCGGGACCCACATTTTTGGACTCAGGGGACCTCAAAACATGTATATCCATCAAAATCTGGACATCGAATTTTTGACATGATCGCAATACTTTCTCTCTCTATATATTTCATATATAGGGTATGAGAAAGTAAAATTAGAGGGTATAACTAAAAAAAAAATAAAAATCGAAAAATAAGGGACACCCTAATGTATACGTTTCATGAAATTCTGAATAAAAGAAGAGGCATTTGTTAATGCCTTTAATGCCTATTTTGGCCTATTCTGGGTTTTAGTGCCTATTTCATTTATAAATGCCTTTTTTAGTGCCTATTTTAAGTTCCAACAGCCAATTTCAATTTATTGCGAGCTATACATAGCCTAAATTTGAAATTTTTTTGAATAATCAAGAAAATATTTTGAAATAATCAAATGCCCCCCTCCACCAAATGACGTCACTGATTGGAACCAGTAAGTCAAATTTGTAAGAGACAAGCAATGCCGTAACCAAAATCCAAGGGCGGATCCAGAGGTGTTTCTCGGGGGGGGGGGGGTAATCTGGTGTGACTCGTCGCACAGCACACTATTTTTTTTTAATTTCGGCAATTTAAAAGCGCATTCTATACTTGTTTGCCAGAATATAAATACACATAAAATTTTTAAGTATTAATTTTAAAATAAAAGGTGAATCTAATTTTCTAACGGATGGCAAAATCATATTCTGCCAACTCTGTGCAAAAGATGTAATTGTTTTATCTTTGTTTCCAAAAATAAGACATCAATTTTTTAAACTTTTTTTAATATTATTTCTTAGATATGAGAGAGTTGCCTTTTTAAGTGTCTATTTTTACAATAAATGCCTTTTAAGTGCCTATTTTAATAATTTTTAGTGCTTAGTTGCCTGCCTATTTTAAGGTTTTTAGTGCCTATAAATCGAGCCCTAAAAAAGTTATCCGCAATCAAAAATGTCAAAGTTCTATCAATAATTACTGGCGCCACAAAAAGTGTATCATTTCGACACACTACCTTTTAGTTCTACCATTCATGCTTAACAATGGTGCACAACCAGGGCTTTCTATGTTTTATGGTTTGGGAGATATTCGGCTGTAACTCAACAACTGTTTTTTCACAAAATGTCAAATAACGCCTGAACGGCTTGCCTTAAGTATCAAGTATATTTAATAAAGTCTCGCTAAAATTGACCGGGCAATCCAAATATGAAATAAAATACAAGGCGTTCCATTGAAAGAAACATAACTTTGTATCGTTACATCCTGTATACGATTAGCAAACAGAGGGCAAATATTTTAAAAGTGTAGCATTAAAAGCCCTAGTGCAGGGCCAAACTTTAAAAAAATGCAACGATATAGCCACAATTTACAGATCCCGTACTAATGGGCCACCTGGTATACGTCCTGAAATGTGGTATCTGGTCTGGCAACCTCCATTACTATATGAATTCTCAAGATTTAAAAAAATTCACAAGTAATATTTGTTTTGGTTTCTAAAATATAACAAGAAGAATAGAAAAAGAAGGAAAAAGTATACTATTTAATTTTATCTTAAATAGATCTTTCAAGATGCATTTTATAGGGCTAATAAACAAAATTTGGATTAAAACATTTTAAAAGCATCTCATCTTATTTTTAAATATAATATATCTATAAATAGAAATATAAAATGTCAAATTAATAAGTATGAATGTACTGAATCTTATTTTTGTTTGAATTTGATGAATTTTATTTGTGTTTCCTTTCTCGAGGACTTCCCGCATGCACACCCGAGTTATTTAAGTAAATTACAGTTATTTACGAAATTTTTGTAAATAACTGCAAAATCTTGTTAATAACCCAACTCTGATATCTACCCAACCACGGCTTATTATTATTATTATTATTATTATTATATGAACCCCACATATATATTCTACAATGTGATTTAAAGGTAGTGCAATTTTCTTAGGTTAAGGTAAAAATTTCTAATTTATCTATTACTTTATCTTGGCCCCGAGCGCAAGTTTTTCTTGGTGCGGCCTTGATAATTGGGATGAATAAATGGAAGGGAAATATATATAGGGAAATGTAGAATGGGTGGTTGAATCGTGTTTGGAATACATAAAGTAAACATACCTTTAAACTCTTCCTTTGTGCTTAATATCAGTCTCTTTTTTATTTAAATATATTTTTTATTTAGATGATATCCAGTTATTTTAATTATAAAACATATTCAAGCAAGGAGAGAAACACCAGCGGCGTAATCAGCCTTTGAGGGCGGGGGGGGGGACGAAGCTCAACTAGGGCGCGGATTTTCCAGGGGACTCCGCCCCCTGGACCCCCTTGCTCGCCTTCGGCGGGCAAATTTCTTGCATCCTGCAATTTCCTCAACGAATTTGTGAAACAAATGAATTTGTTTATATTTACATGTTTTTTAATGACACCTGTATGATTTTGTTTTGATTTTTCTTTGCTTTTACGAAAAATGTGGTTTTCTTCTGTGATTATTTCAAAAACTATTCAGTTTTCGGAAAAATATCAAAGAATAAAAACTTTTTACAATTTAGTATTTTATCATAATGTAACAAAGAAATTGAAAATTTCGAAATTTTTTAAAAAACTTATTAGGTAAAGTACTACTTACAAATGACGTATTTACTCCAAAAGTTGATAGAAATCTACAATTTTAGTGTAAGGAGCATATACCAAATTTCATCTATATAGCTGCTTTGGTTTTTAAGCAATCGTGTTCACACACACACCCAGACGTAATTCCAAAAGAATATACGAGAAAGTCTCGAGGAAGTCATTCCCCATATTTTTTTTTTAACACACACTTTTTTCCCATTCACACTCACACTCACACACACATGCACACAGTCTTTTCGGCAACTTAGGCCATATAAGACTTTGACTTTGACATTTGGTATCCAAATGGCTTAAATAAAATCATCGGACTGCCTGGGATCCGAACCCCCGATTAGAGCCCTCCACGGGTACGGGTTGGCCCGTAGGCCCGTTACCCGCCCGGCCCGGTCCGCGGGACGGGCGGGCTTTGGAGGCCATGAAAAAAATTACGGGCGTGTACGGGCGGGTAGCAAGTCTAAAAAAACGGGTTCGGGTGGACGGGCATGTAAATGAAATTTTATTTAAAAATTGCTAGACATTCGTTCATTCATTCACTAAATCTCGGGCGGGAATGGGCGGGTTAGAAAAAATTCCGGGCGGGCTCGGGCGGGCCTGAAGAATGGTAAAAGCCCTTTCATTTTGAGAAAATCGAAAAAAACTGAAAAACTACATCAGTAAAATACTAGTACTTTTTGGCCGATTTTGATTAAAAGCTTATTTTCACGGTCCCGGGGGGGGGGGGGTGTTTAAATTAAATATAACATTTCAGTCTCATAGCTCAATTCCTTCAAGATTAAAAAAATTTTGAATTTCAAAAAATTAAATATTAAGGCTTATACGAATCCTGAGTAAATCTCCACAGCCATAAAACATCAAATTAAGGCTTATATATTGCAAAATAAAAAAATTTTTAATTATAAAGCCTCTATATACGTTATTTATTATTTTTGGAATTAAATTCATTTAAAATAGTAGAATTCAACCGACCTTGTAAAATTAAAGTGAAATCCCTTTAAAAATTTTCAACAAACCTTCCCATAAAATTAACCAAGTTTCCTTTTATTTTTACAAGAAATCGCCTCAAGTTCTATATGACAAAATCATCCGGTAAAAATGAAAAAATATCCTTTTATTTTTACAGGAAATTTCATCGAGTTCTAATTCATAAAGAAATCCTGTAAAATTGACAAGGTTTCCTTTAATTTTGACAGTAAAAAACCTTTAAATTCTTATTCTACCTGAGAAAAAGGCAACTCCCTCCCTACCTAACTACCCATTGCCTACTCTAACTCAAAGCTCGTCATTCTGTCTTAGCAGACAGTATGACTAGCTTGAGTTAGACTAGGCTACATTTCTTTTCCAGATTCATTATTTGAATATTTTTTGTGAAATCCGAGATGATATCTTCTATCATATGTACTTAATTTTGAAAAATATTTGTACTTTTTTATTCACGGCACGTCTAACAAAACTTTTTTTGTGTCCTGTTTTTTTCTTACATATTATGGCAAAAAACCAAGGTACGTCTAGAAAATATAATATTATTTTCTTTTAATATATTATTTATAATAAATTTTGTGCTTGACTTGCAGAACTTTAATGAAGAGTATTTAAAATTATATCACATGCTAATCGAGTGGGATTTAGAAGATCTGTTTCATATATTAAAAGGTAAATACAGTATAATGTTATAAAACAAAAGGTGAAATGTTTCAAAATATTATCTAGTGTTTATACAAATTATTTTTTTTTAAATAAAAAACTTTTGCATATGTTTTAGGCTTTCGGCCATTGACTTTAGTGGAAAAAAGGTTCTTTCAGATAAAATTCCTTATTTTCAAGAGACAAAAGAACCGAATACAATAAAGTGGCCTTAGCCCAAGGGAGCTTCTGGCTCTCGTTAACAGGTAGGTGACTGAGATGATTCAACAAGTTAAAAATTTAGAATATAAACAAATTTTGGTGGAATTAAAAACCAACTTTTTTTTCAGAATACAACACAAAATCGAAGATTCATCATCTACAATTGAACAATTCATCCTATGGTTCTGAAAATGCCATTCCAATTGTTTTTTCCATAGTATCGAAAAATAAATACATATTTGTGATATTTTAATATGTTTCAAAAATTATTAATAGGCCTATTTATAAAATAAGACATCTTGATAATTCATTTCAAAAGTATTTATTTATATAATTTTGGTGTACATTACAACTGAGTTGTAATTTTTTTATATTTAATTTAACTCATAGAATAAAAAAACATTTTTTTTTTATGTTATAATTTTATAAATTTGATTTTTTTCACATAATTTCCTTTAAACAAAGAATCCTTTTAAAATTATAAGAAATCCTGTCAAATTGTTTTAACTTGAATTTATTTCAATCTGCCACATCTCGTCTGAACACAGGATTTTAGCGTGTTGATTAATTAAAAAATTTTTTAATTATTTTTTAAATATATGTTTGATTTTTCTCAGGTCATTCGTAAAACAATAATGCATACCTTTGACCTGAGAAAAATTAAAAATATATTTAAAAATAATTAAAAAATCTCTTAAATTAATCAACACGCCAAAAACCTGTGTTCCGACGAGTGTAGCTGTAGCAGATTGAAATAAATTCAAGTTAAAATTAAATAAAAAATCATTTTAAAATTACAAGAAATCCAGTAAATTTAGTTTTAACAAAATATCCTTTAAAAATTACGGGAAATCCTGTCAATTTCGTTTCAACAATTTTTCCTTTAAAATTTACGGTAAATACTGTCAACTTCGTTTTAACAAAATTTCCTTTTAAATTTAAAGGAAATCTTGTCAGTTTTTTTCAACAGGAAAACCTTTTAAAATTATAAGATGCACCTTCAATTTCATTTTAACAAGGTATCCCATTGAATTGACGAGAAACCTCATTGACGCATTTTCATTACGGTTTCGGAATGAATTGAAGGGATTTCCATTGAATTTACAAGGTTTTTTTTTCAGTGTAATATAATTTTAAAAGAAAACAATGAAACAATCAATTTTAAGACAATCGATGAAAAGAATATGATAAAATCACATTCGCTGGGCTATATCTTAGAGGCTGTAGTGCGCCTATGCCGGTTTCGAGGTGCGCCAAGGGCTCGATGCGCCTGGGGCGGGGGGGGGGGGGGCTCGCGCCCTCCCCTCGCCCCCACCTGGTTACGCCACTGAGACCCATTTGTCACTTGTGAGATGTTTCACCGTTGATTTATCTTAAATAATGTATTGAGTCATTATATGAAACAAATATAGATATTTTTATTTGTTATTTTCCTGAGATAAAGTGCTTATAGAGTATTTAATCTTCGTTCTAGTCAAATTTCTTGTTGTTTATTGAGCTTAATCTCTGACACTGACAGTTCAATGAACTTAATTTATAAGTAAAATTATTTAGTATATGTGAGGTTTCACTAAGTTATAAATGAAACAAATATTGAATTTCTAACTCGATATATTTCGGTCTATTAACCCATCTTCAGGAGTACATGTACACTGGAGTTCGAAATATATCGAGTTAAAAATTCAATATTTCTTTCATTTATAACTTAGTGAAACTTCACATATACTAAATAATTTTACTTATAAATATGTTTCACGGAAAACCTACACCACTTTCCCTCCAAACTATAACTAATTTTATGTTTAAAATTTAATTCTGCTCCAATTTTAAAGTCTTTACTCTCTTTAGGAGCACAATTAATAATATCAAAAAATTTTGGCATCTTTGAGTATTTGGGGGGACTAAATAACTCAAAAACAAACATTATCATATAAATCCCTATGTAAAACAATTGATTTATGTCGTTCAGGCGCCATCTTGACTTACAAAGTGACAGTTCTTTGGAATGACTCATGTACATTTTAAATGTGTTTAAAAATAGAAAATTCACTAACAGTAATTTTATTAAATAGCTTTTTCGAAAGAGGCGATTTAAGTTTTGTTAATCCTATCAGCCCTTAGATCCAAAGGTAGTATACAATAAGAACGAATAGCTCATATTTGATTAATAATTCACGAAAAGTAATGATGAAAATGTGATCTGGAAATAAAATAGTAATCTTTTATTTTGTATGTATTTGTGTTATTGTGTTGGGTTGAGGGAGGGGGGGAGTAACTAATGATTGCACAGTACTCCCATCCTTTTAGTCTGGCAACCAGGAACTGTTACCATTAATAACAACAACGGTGGAGTGCTGAGACGACCTTGTTTTGCTTGGGGATGTTTTGAATTGTCGTTTTCCCATCTTCGGTTCCCTTGAACCGTTTGTCTTCCCTGCACATGTTCCCAAACAGCTCTGCTCTCTCTCTCTTCCTTTTTCTACTCGTACTACCGTTTATCTTGTACATAGTTTTTAAAAACAACATAATTTCACTTATTAATTTTTAAATAATAGAGTTGTTTTTTATGACAATTTTAGAAATAAAAAAATAACGCTGAAGTTGCATGAAGAAAGAAAGAGAATTTTTTCTTTTTACTTTCTCTTACTCTATATATGAAATATATATAGAGAGAAAGTATTGCGATCATGTCAAAAATTCGATGTCGAGATTTTGATGGATATACATGTTTTGAGGTCCCCTGAGTCAAAAAAAAGTGGGTCCCACAAATTGGTCTGTGTGTGTGTCTGTGTGTGTAACGATTTCTAGCATGAAGGAATTGAGCTACCAGATTGAAATTTTATATTTAACTTAGATACCTTCCCAGACACTCAAAATAACCTTTTGAACAAAATCGGCCAAAAACTATTCAACTATTTTTTGGATGCTCTTTAAAATGTATATTCTCATTTTGCCGTTGAAACCTTCTGAAGACCACTTTACTCTTGTTCTTCATAGGAAAGATAGGAGAAATGGGTTGCCATAGTAACCGAATTTAAATCTTTTTCTTTTTATTAGAAAAAAAACAATTATTATTTAAATTCCCATTTATTTTTATTTTATTTCTGTCTTTAATTGTTTCGGAGAAAACATCTTCTCTCTCTCTCTCTCTCTCTCTCTCTCTCACTTGCAAACATTATTGTCTGTCTCTACTCTTTTTAAATTCACTTTCCGCCTCTTCCATCCATTGGAACAACATTGTGTTGAAAAATAATTAATTTTTTATCCTTAATTAATTAGCTGGAAACTTTCAAATGAAATGAAAGAAATCCCTTGTATCCCTATGGGAAAAACTAACGCCATCTCTTGCCGCCTAGAGTAACTCATGTTCTAACGGTTTTTCGAGACGCGCACCTTAAATAATACATCAAATAAAAAATATGGGGATTGACTTCCCCGAGACTTTCTCGTATATTCTTTGGGAATTACGTCTGGGTGTGTGTGTGTGTGAACACGATTGCTTAAAAACCAAAGCAGCTAGATCGATAAAATTTGGTATATGCTCCTTACACTAAAATTGTAGATTTCTATCAACTTTTGGAGTAAATACGTCACTTGGAAGTAGTACTTTACTTAAAAAGTTTTTTCAAAAATTTTGAAATTTTCAATTTCTTTGTTATATTATGAAAAAAATTCTAAATTTTAAAATCTTTGACATTTTTCAGAAAACTGAATAGTTTTTGAAATAATCGCAGAAGAAATTGAAAATATTCGTTAATTTTGATAAAAAATCAAAACAAAAACATACAGGTGTCATTAAAAAAAGGGTAAATATAAACAAATTCATTTGTTTATATTTACCCTTTTTTTAATGACACCTGTATGATTTTGTTTTGTTTTGATTTTTTATCAAAATTAACGAATATTTTCTATTTCTTCTGTGATTATTTCAAAAACTATTCAGTTTTCGAAAAAATGTCAAAGAATAAAAACTTTTTAAAATAGAGTATTTTATCATAATATAACAAAAAAATTGAAAATTTCAAAATTTTTGAAAAAACTTTTTAAGTAAAGTACTACTTCCAAGTGACGTATTTACTCCAAAAGTTGATAGAAATCTACAATTTTAGTGTAAGGAGCATATACCAAATTTCATCGATCTAGCTGCTTTGGTTTTTAAGCAATCGTGTTTACACACACACACACACACACACACACAGACAGACATAATGCCAAAAATAGTATTTTTGGACTCAGGGAGGTCTAAAACGTGGAGAAACATCAAAATCTCGAAGTCGAATTTTTTTACGATTACATAACTTTCTCTATACGAGAAAGTAAAAATTATTAAGAAATATTTGATTTTTTAAATACGACCTATTTTAAATATATACAGTAGGCTATATAATAAAATAATAAACTTTTCAGACAGGTGTCGGAAAAAAAAATATTTTAAATTTTTTTGATTTTTTTATAGGTCGGTGCCAGCCCGATTTCATTTGCATGTACGTCTGCCCGAACCCGTTTATTTAGACTTGCTACCCGACAGTATCCGCCTGTAATTTTTTTATGGCCTTCAAAGCCCGCCTGGCCCGCCGGCCTACGGGCCTACCCGTACCATGCAGGGCTCTACGCATTAAGGTGGAACGAAAAATATTTTTCTCGAAATTTACATTGCCTGAGACAATATGTACGGCAATATATGGTGTCAAACAGACTAAAACTAATTGACTCCAAATTCCAGCTCAAAATGATGGCCATTTTGAGGTTCCACAACTTCAGTGAATATTTATACAGAAGCGTCATTGGGGGGGGGGAATTTGCCCCCGTCCCCCAAGGGGTCTGATCTTTCATAAACTTTATATTATTTTAAATAAAATATTTCAAAATATATCTATATTTTTTTTCTAACGCTTTTCAATGACTTTATTTTTTTTTTTTTATATTTAATTGAATTGTTAATGGTCCGCTGATTTCAGGTATGAAAAATAAAACTTCTAAGTATCGGTGTGAATAGAGAAATTAACAAAAATCTTGAAAATAGAATTATTTTTTTCTATTGTTATCGTATATTAATAAAGAATAAAATTCTTATGGAAGACATAAACGCAAATGTCAAAATATTAATTAAAACGTAATTTGTATTTTACATTTAGAATTTTTTTTTTTAAGTGCTGTAAAAAATATATAAATCATATCTATCTCTATCTCGTTTGTATTTTGTTAGAGGGAATGTTGCCGCAGATCAGTCCATTTAGTTTAACGGCAAGCTTTAATAGTCTACCTGTTTCCATAATTAGAGCAACCGTCCATAAATAAATAAAAAAAAAATCATCTCCTATGAGGTGATGAATAAAACAGCTCAGGTTAATTTTTTTACTATTTTTTGGCCTCATCAAAAAACAAGAAACAACAATATTTAGTTTGACATAAATTGACTCATCATTTGAACTCCTGCACCAGTCATGTTTGTTCAAAATAAATTGCCCTGGGAGAGTTTTTCTTTTATTTTATTTTTTTTTTTTGTCTCATAAAACAAATAATAAATTTTTACTGGTACATAATAAATATAAGATCAATAAACGGTAAAAAAAATATTTTCCTATTTTTTTAATCATATAGTCATACACGGTATAATCTTGTTTAGCATTAAAAAAATCTGGTGTGACTGGCGCACAGCACACAACTTTCTCTTACCCTTCGGTAAGAGAAAGTTGTTATTTGGACATTTTATACACAATATAGAATCCTAATTAAATACAAAATTTCATAAGAATTGGAAAAAAAAATTTTAAATGCGTAAAATGTTCCAAAGGAACCCCCTTTTAAATTTAAATTAACATACAAATCTCTATAGGAAATTAACATTGAGCCTATGGGCGGAAAGTGAATTTAAAACGAGCAGAGACAGAAGATAATGTTTGCAAGTGAGAGAGAGAGATAGAAAGATATGTTTTTTCCGAAACAATTAAAGACAGAAATAAAATAAAAATAAATGGGAATTTAAATAATAATTGATTTTTGATCTAATAAAAAGAAAAAGATTTAAATTCGGTTACCATGGCAACCATTTTACCTGTCTTTCCTATGAAGAACAAGAGTAAACAAGGTCTTCAGAAGATTTCAACGGCAAAATGAGAATATACATTTTAAAGAGCATCTAAAAAATAGTTAATTTATGAATTTAAAAAAAAAAATCCTTTGAGGGAATTTTGAGAAAATCGAAAAAAACTGAAAAAGTACATCAGTAAAGTACTACTACTTTTTGGCCGATTTTGTTCAAAAGCTTATTTTGAGCGTCTGGGAAGGTACCTAAGTTAAATATAAAATTTTAATCCGGTAGCTCAATTCCTTCATGCTAAAAATCGTTACACACACACACACACATCATTTGACATGATCACAATACTTTCTCTCTCTATATATTTCATATAAGGATAAGAGAAAGTAAAAATAAGTTAAAAAATTAAAATTAAAATTTAAAATTTAAGATTAGCAGCCAACAATGAAACCTTGATGCTGGTTAAATTATTATTAACTCGTTTCTTTATTCAACACCATGAATTAGTAATATATTACTCTTCGCCATCTTCATTAGTGATATCTCTGGAGTGATTAAAAACTGTAATTTTTTATTATATGCAGATGATCTAAAGATCTACACTAAAATTTTCAGTGCTGATCACTGTTTGAATCTTCAGAGTGCCTTGAATGATATCCAGCTTTGGTGCTCTGATAACTTATTATCACTAAATATTGACAAATGTAAGGTCTGTAGTTTTACTAGAAAGAAAGTTCCGCTGCACTATACTTATTTTATTGATGATGTCTTGGTGGAGAGAGTGAGCTCGGTAAGGGATCTTGGGATAATTTTTGACGCTGAATTAACTTTTAATAAACATGTGGACTGTATAGTAAATAAAGGATTTAAAATGTTAGGTTTTGTAAGACGTAATTCTGGGAACTTTAAGAATTTGTCTACTCTTAAGATTTTGTATTGTTCTCTTGTAAGATCGCATTTGGAATTTGCGCCGTTGATCTGGGATCCTCTGTATGCCACCCAAATCAATGGGATTGAAAGGGTCCAGAGAAAGTTTTTAAAACACATGTTTTATATAAAGTTCGGTCTCCCTGCTACTCATATAGGATATGAACAACTACTCGAGATCTTCGAGATCAAGAGTCTCTCCGAAAGAAGGAGGGACTCAATTTATAGTAATATCTGTGATCTGTTGGGCAATCGCTGGGATTGCTCTGAATTATTGGCCGGTATTGGATTTAGGGTTCCAGCGTTTGCTCTCAGATCTGGATCCCTATTTTACTTAGCTCCAATTAAAACTAGGATGGGAGAAATTTCTCCTGTTTTTAAAATGATCTCCGAGTATTCAAGGAGGGAGGCCGGACTAACGAACTAAACTATAATATAATTTAATTTTCGTTTTTTGTAATTTAACTTTCCCTATAATGGAAGTAAATTTCTGTTGGGAATTTTATGTAAATAAATAAATAAATAAATATATGCCTACTAGAGTAAGTCAATACGTGTGTTGGGTTTATATTATATCTTAGGTTCTCAACCTTATTTTGCTCATTGCCCCCTTTGAGAATCTGTTTTTTTCTAGAGCCCCCCTCCCCCATCTTAATTTTACTTACCACATGTCGCGAATTTAAAACAGCTATTATACACGTATTTAAACGTGTAATATTATATTATAGTCGTAAGATAGGATATGACCCCTATCCTATTTCTGAGTTTAAAATGAAGAATGAAGGAAGAATGTTTCAATGGGAGCAATTAAAATACATAGGAATATTTTTATTAACATTAAAAAGACATAAATTTATGACATAACTAATGAGAATTGAATTGAATTTTATGAATTTTACTGAGTTTGTTAATATCAGGCTCCATTTTACTTAAAAACAACCATAAGTCGCCCTGCCCCGTTCAGTAACATGAAGCCGAATTCTCTTTTTTAGTTACCAACATTGCTATAGTAGTAAATCTACGTGATAAAAATGATTACAATACCTACAATAACAAAAATGAAACGATAATAATTTTTACATTACTTTAGTACGTGATTAGCATGTAATTTTTTTTTCTTTTTTAGACTATATTTTTTAATCTGCCCAGGTTCCTTCTGCATCAGCTCAATGCAAGGGCGGATACAAGGGGGTGGGGTGTGCAAAGGAGGTAATTACCCCCTCCTCCCCCCGAGATTTGAAAAAAAAAATACTTTTTTCAAAAAAAAAAATTTAATTTTAATGTAAAATTTTAAAAATTAATACTTAAAAATTTGATTTGTATTTATATTCTGGGAGTCAAGTACAGAATGCGCCTTTAAATTACCGAAATTAAGAAAAAGTTTTATGCAGTGAGACCAGTCACACAAGATTACCCCCCCCCCCTCCGAGAAAAACCTCTGAATCCGCCCTTATCTCAATGTCCCCTAATTTTCTCTGGAAATAGACTACCCCCCCCTCCCGAAAGTCTAAGACGCTCACAAGGGGGCGTTATCGTCCAAGTTGAGAACCTATAGTTTATATGAATACGTTTCTTTTAATATAGACCAGGGATGGCGAACATTTTTTAGTCAAATTTTGTTCATATTTTTTTAGTACTAGCTCGTGGGTCACTAACGCCCATTTGCACCAGAGTTAAGTTTAAAAATTTTTAACTGAGTAATTTTTAAACCTAAACATCTTTAAAATTCAATTGGCTTAAGGGGTAAAAATGGGCGTGGTTTGACGATTTAAAAATTTTTAGTGCGCCTCTTTCCTCCTTCAGGTGAAAATTGTTTAGAATCAGTTTTTTTCTGTGATTAGCGTGGTTGTTAAATTTTGTCTCTGTGAATCTAGGATCGGGATAATTAATTACTAATTACCTTAGGCGGGAATAAATGATAAGTGGTTTTTCTTTTTAACAAACAATAAATTTAAAAAATATTTAAAAAAATACTCTAGTTGCCTATCTGCAACCTAAAATACAAAATAAAAAGAATACTTAAGAAATACAAATAAAATAATAAAATAAAATATATTATATATAAATATCTCTAGCGTGTCTAGGGATGGTGGGCGGTTGTCGATCCAACTTTGGGACCAAAATAAATCCGCAGCGCCTCCAAAAGACTCCACTATATTCGGGGGTCTACTGTGAATTATACCTTGTTGCTCCTGGATTAAATCTACTATTAAGTCGGAGTCAGGACCTAACAAATTCCCTATACAACGGGATGAACATCCAGGGATGAAAGAGATGAATCTCCAATAAAAAGGGACGAAGGGATGAATTTTTTTAAAAGAAACAAAATAATTGACCAAATCATTTAATAAAAGATCTAATAGGGATTAAATAAAAAACCATGCAAAAACATAACAGAAATTTGATTCTCTCAATAATTCCTCAAAACAGGAATAAAAAATCAACGGTGGTGGGATCGGCCTAGATTGATCCCAATACCAAAAAACACATGTGGCCACTCAAAAGTGGCCGATCTAAAACTTGTTGCACCCTTGATAACCAAAACAGGAAAGAAAGCTTGATGATATTACGTATCTATGGCCTGATGGCTAGACGACTGAATACACCGATTAAATACATATATAATTAATCTGTGAATGAATAGGCCCTCAAGCTAAAGAGATGAGTCATTTGCCTCAACACTAACGACCCTGGCGCTCTCTTTAACTTTACAGAACTAATTTAGGCGCGGGAAGCCTAAACAGTGGGTCAGCTAAAAAGCTTGCATGTGTCAGTGTTTGACCTACGGGTCATTGGTTCGCCATCACTGATATAGACAAACACTTTATCGACTTGCTTACAAATTAATAAAAGTTTGTAAATCACAAATTATAAACTTGGTAGAATAGCAATGAATTCAATAATACAATAAGCTAAGTGAAGAAATGTTGACCCTTAATAAAATATCAGGGGAAACATTAATAAAAAATTCAAGGTAAGAAAAATTTGAGTATATTTTCAATATATGGCAATTAACATAAATTATGAATTTTAATTTATTTCTTGCTTTACAGGTGGTAAGAATAGATAAAATGAAAGAAAATTGATTATAAATGATTGAACTAACTTGCTTAAATTATTAATAATTAGATAATAAATAAGTATAAAAAATGTATGTAGATTGTAATTAAAATAAATGATGTTAAAAGTTAATGTTCTTAAAAACAATTTGTGATACTTAAGTTGTAGTTGGAGAGCCTTCTTAAATGATGAGATGAGTCACTTCGTTGCTGTTTCTCGTGGTGTCGATTATTAAAGAGTAGCCATATATAAATAAGAAGGTAGTGATGATCGAATCGGTAATATTTGTAGAGAGAAAAGTATTGTAAAATCAGATTAAAGTTGATTTATTATTAACATTCAAGTAATGTTAAATATAGTATAGTAATGTTTAAATATTGTTAAATAATGTTAAACGTAATGTTAAATGTTAAATGATGTTAAATAATGATGTTAAATGTTAAACCCAATTTGGTAACACACAAAATATATAGGTAAAATAAAATGAAGAAGGAAGCGTATTTAATCAAGACCACATCTGTGGGCTTCACTTCAACCGTAGTAGTTATGTGTACGAATGGTAATAGAAATATGGCCGGTGAGTTAGTCGGTCAGCCTGCCCGTGCGATAGATAGGGATTCGAAATGACGTCATGCAGGTGTTTAATTATTTTGATGTTAGATGGGGATTTGGACTAATTTTAAAACAAAACGAGTTTTTAGAAAACGATGTTTTTTTTATTTATTTTTTCTTCCAATACTTGTATTCAAATTATAAATTAACCCGTGACCCATGGCTCGAGAGAAGACATTGTCTTCTAGGGGTTTAGAGTTTAGGTGGGACGCGGTCCGGTCGAACGATCAAATAAGGATGAGGATAAATTTTAATTAAATTTTCTTTCAACATATATGTAGACTATATATAATATGTTGAAAGAAAATTGTAATTTTAAAATTTATCCTCATCCTTGCTATCTTGGAGTTTCTCAAGATGGTCTCGACCGAGACCAAACGTCAGCTAATGGGTATAAATAAACGAAATAAATACTAGCTTTTTCTTCTTCATCCTGGTAACATCAACAAAAAAGTTTTAAAAAATAAAAAATAATAATAATTTTCTTTACATAATTAAGAAAAGGCAACGTCCGTCGAGGAGGGGGCGGTTATTAAAAATAATTCTATTAAATATTGTTTTGAATATTTTTTTTCCTTGATTTATTTAAGGAACATTTTTTTGTTTATTAATACTAAGGGTAAGGGATCTTTTTCTACCAAACCATAAAATATTTCTAAATTATGTTGTATACAAATTAATTTAACTTCCAAAAATGGTGGCCCTTCTAAACAGATGTGAAAAAACGGTTTAAAACGGTTTAGGTTTTTATTTGTAAAAAAAAAACGGTTTTAAAATTTTCGGTTTTTTCAAACCCTAATGGGGACTCATTCATTACTCAAATTTGAAACTTATAAAAGTAATATAAAAAATGACATTGGCGGCGGCCATACTAAGTGATGGGGAAGGTAGTGGACCAGAATAAGATTTCTCAGTGGAGAGAGACACTGTTAATCTCACTGGTGTTTGGGGTCACTACCGTTTAGCTGAATCCTCTGAATTCTTTAGTTTCAATATTCGCTAATCGCACTACAACTTACTGACTAAGTATTATAATACGTTCAAGTTCTTTTTTAGCTATCTTGGAATTATTATTATTTTTTGTTCGACATTAAATAAATAAGAGTAGATTTTTTTGCCTACTAGTAGAGTAGTATCTTATTTATTATCCATTTACCGGTATATACACTAATGAATAAGAAATTATATATAATACTAGTCGCAAAGCCCAGCCCACCTTCGGCGGGCTTTCCGCCTAGCCAGGGGGCTGCGCCCCCTGGACCCCTTGCTCGCCTTTGTCGAGCAATTGCCTGCCTTCAGCAGCAAGAATTTTGTTAGTTTTTTTAATATTTTTGTTGCATTACAAATTTTAAGAAAGAACCTTGAGTCCAAGTGAGGTATTGTCTAGGAAAACAAAAGGGATTATTTATACCTACCCAAAGGGTCTGCCTGAAGGTGGCTATAAATCATGTCATAAAGATGTCAAAAATCTAAATTTTGTATCCAGATATTGAAGAAATTTGATTATAATTAATTCCCCAGAAATATTTAGAGATTCAAATTATTACTACGTTACTCCCTGAGCCATGTATTATAGGTGTATTTAATTTCAAAAGGATTCATTGAAAATTGTGGATTTCTATAGAACATATACATACATATTTACATACATACATACATTTTTCCCATTTCATTTTTATATATATAGACTAGCCGCAAAGCCCGCCTTCGGCTTATAATGGAAGGAAAGATCTGGGGAAAGCGGAGCGTCGGGAGAAGAAGAACATCCTGGCTAAAAAACCTGCGCGAGTGGTTAGGGTTCTCCTCGACGTCGGGTTTATTCCGGGCAGCGGCTTCTAAGGCTATCCTAGTCATGATGATGGCCAAAATCCGAAGGGAGACGCGCACCTTAAGAAGAAGAAAAAGAAGACATATATTCGAAGTGAAAGATTTAAAAAAGACTTATTTAATTAATCCAATCCTAAAAATCACTCCCAATTAAATAAAATACTTCCATGTATTATTTTTTGTATTTATTTATTTATTAGGGATATAGTCGAACTGAAAGAATAATCCGTATATTTGTAGAGATCAACCCAAAAAATTTAAAGTTATATCGATATATTTATTTACCAATTTGACCAACTATGCAGCGAGGGGCGTGAATCTTCCATCTTCTTGTAAGGGCTTCGGAATCGCTCACACCCCACCCGCTTTATCCTATATATTTTTTTTTAGTTGAGGGATGTTTAAGGAAGGGTGAGGTGGGTCTGTCAGCTGGAATATTTAGAAAATCAGTGAAAAAATCAGAAAAAATCTATCATTTTTAATGATTTTTTTTGCATTTTAAGCGACAAAATCCTACCCCACATCCCCCTCCCCCTTGGAACTAAATGTTAATGTTTTTAAACTTTTCACTTCTCTAAACCTTCTGAAGAAATGTTAAGGCTAAAGTATTCCTTTTCATCCCTCCGAATTTGATTAATGGCCCTATAATTAACGAAAAGGAGTGGAAATAAGAGGGGGCCCCCCTGAAAACAATACATGGTGGGGGAAAACGAAGGTGATATTCTGATTCAGGAGGTCATTTTACTTAAGAATCTGAAGGAATTATCTCCGGGCCTTTTTTCCTGCTTCACAGCATTATTAAAACCGAAATCTATGATACGATTTTAAATTTATTTGCATACAGTATAATGATCAATTGATCAATCATAAGCATCCAGTAAGATTTAAACTTTCGACCGTTGGTTCTCGTTGAAACATTTTGTAAATTAAAATTAAATATACAAATTAAACACTAGGTTATTTGTTTCAAAGGTTTAAAACCTTTGAAACAAATAACCTAGTGTTTAATTTGTATATTTAATTTTAATAAGCATCCAGGTTAGGACTTTCTTTAAAATTTACCCCTTTTTTTCGTTTAGTTACTTCATAGCATTGAAACATTTTTGGAATTTATAATTTAAAAAAAATGTAATATAAAAACGTTAATTAATTTAGACTTTCAAGAATATTATTATTATTTCAATTGAATTGGTTATCAATCAATTAAAATAAATAAGAAAGGGGTCTAATTGGGGGGTTTCTGAAAACTCGGATTTTCAGGACTCGGCAAGTGTAAGTCCCAAATTTTTAAAATCGTCGTGTCCTATTCTAAATCTCAAATCACTAAGGGAAAAGATATTTTGGAGTTGAATTACAATTCTCATAGTTGTAACTCCTTGTAATAAAAAAATTACTCATTTATGTTTATTATACTGTATTAGAAGATTTTTAAGACTATAGAAATGGGACATATTAATAACAATTTATTTTAAAAATATATTATTATTTTATTATTTTATATAGAAAGTTGAAAACATTTTTTTTATTTTGAAAATTAATTTTCAGAAATTTCTAGTATGAGATAATTATTTTTTAGAGGGTGTTCTTTGCTTGTTTGACAAAATGTGATATATATATCATCAAATATAATTTAGAATAATTACCAAAGTGAATGTTTAATAAAAGGAAAAGTCGTAAATTATTTCATTTATATGATATATATATATAAGTTCAAATAATTATTTATATAGATAAATTCGATAATGCAATTGATAAAATTACACTAGAAATGGAAGGGCACAATTTAATAAAAACATAAATGGGAATAAATTGTCTCAGGGAAAATCTTCGCATAAGTAGAGTGTAATAAATGAGCTACCTGTGGCTGTTGGTTGCGAAATGCGGAATCTCGCGATTTGACACCGCGATTCCTTTAAAAAGGAATTCCACGTGGGAAAAGTACAAATTAGAACCTCGCCACCTAATCACTCACAAGAAATCATTTCCATCGCTGAGCTTTAGAGCTTTAATTCATATTTTCTGTTCAAAAATGAGAACATTACAAATTAGCAAAAAGAAAAGCTTGAAATGAGAAAGATATGACCAACATGTCTTACTTAATAAAATATATTAAAATAAATTAAAATATTTTGAATTATACATACATTTTTAAAATGTATCAGATATCTTGAATCTTGTTAATTATAATCAAGAGAAGTGACGTCATTTCAGTTTTTGCTTGGGGGCAAAGAAATTTTTACTTCCTGTGCTACTTAATTGATATACATATTAACTAGGAACCGACCGAATATTCGGTTTCGGTTACGGTTTCGGCCAGTTTCGGCCAAAAATCATGGTTTCGGCCGTAGTTTCGGTTTCGGCCAAAAAGTGGCCGAACCTTTCGGCCGGCCGAAACCAGAGTCTGAAAAAAATGGGATGAGACTCGCACGCAAAAAAAAGGTCAAATAATTTGCTCTTGAGGGAAAAAAATTTTAGTCTCCCTAAAAAAAAGGTAAAATGATTTTCACGGGAGGGAAAAAAAATTCAAAAAAAAAAAAAAAAGTAAAATGAAAAAAAATTTTTATAGGAAATACAAGTTACGGTTTCGGCCGAAACTAAGGTTGAGGCCGAATATTTCGGTTTCGGTTTCGGCTGAAAATCTTGTTTCGGTCAGACCCTAATATTAACAGGGCCGCAGACAGAGGGGGCAGGGGGGCTATATCCCCGGAACCCGGGCCCTCTGAGGGGGCCTGGGTCCATTGCGCTCCTACAGTAAAATTCTAATAAAAAATAATTTTCATGGTTAAAATCTCAACTAAAAAAAAATCATTTTCTTGAAATTTTTTCCTCAGGGGGCTCGGGCCCTTTAAGCTTAAAGCAAGTTTGATCTTTTTCACGACTCAGGATAGCTAAAAACGCAGATTTCAGCGGCTAATCAAAAAATTTTCCTTACTCCCAGATTCCTTCGGGTCGTCTGTCCGAATCTGATCTCTATAAATTATTGTTACTCTATGTTTAGGAAATTTTGAAAAATTTTTAAATTACTTTATTTAAATAAATATTGTAAGCTATGTATAACTATTTCAAAAATTGTGTAAAAAATTTTTGGCATGAAGTAGTACAATAGCCTTTTACATACTAAAAAAAATTTTTAAGTTTTTTTTTTTTTGGGGGGGGGGGGCCGTATTAGTAAGTAGCCCCGGGCCCGTCAAGTCTGTCTGCGGCCCTGCATATAAACATATATATAATATATTCAATATTAAATATAGTTGCGTGGAATGGAGTCAGCCAAGGAAAATGAAAAACAAAATTTATTCTGTCGACGTTTCGAGCGCCCGTCACGCTCTTCCTCGGGCCTCCCTGTGACCACAAAACATTTATTAGATTTTTGTCATTTATAATAATTTTTCTCACAGAGATATATAACATTATTAATATACAGGTTGAATGATTTTACTTACAGTATAAGTGACAAGTATTATAGATGGCAAAATAAATGGTTGACATTATTAAACAATTTTAACAAACATTAACAATGTATTTGTTGAATGAATAAATAATGATTTCGATATGATACAGGGCATGTGTTTGACAGAAAGGTTACTTGTACAATGAATTTTTTTTTGATTGCAATTGGAAGATTTTCGCTGGATAAGATGTATAGGAAAGAACTGGAGAATAAAAACCAGCAATTGATGGACCCTCTCACATCATCTTTAATCGGCAAATATTTCGACTGGCATTACGCCTAGTCATCATCAGTGCAAACAAATGATTTGGTGGAGGGCCCGTGTCAAACAATGGTTGAGGATTATTTTAAAATTTCTCGGAGAAGCAGGGGTCAGACGCAAGTGCAAGCGAAGTTTAGTAAAAAAGATCGTGTTTTTTTTTTTTTTTCCTCAATTCAAAAGTTATTTATAAAGGATTTTTTTTTTCTATTTAATCAGATGGTCAATGAATTTTTATTTGGTTATTTTTAACTTTCTTAATAAATTTCATTAATCATTACATACATTAATTAACAAAAATCTAATAAATGTTTTGTGGCCACAGGTCCCGAGGAAGAGCGTGACGGGCGCTCGAAACGTCGACAGAATAAATTTTGTTTTTCATTTTCCTTGGCTGACTCCATTCCACGCAACTATATTTAATACTCACAGCCATTATAATAATTTATTAATTCAATATTTATTTATTTATTTCCATTTTACTTTTGTCCATTATATAAATACATTTTTGAGGAAGGATGTGAAAATGCAGGCAGCCAAAAATAAAACGCTCTCATATATCTATATCGATCTATATATCTATCTATTTATCTATCTTCTATTTATATAAAAATGAAATGGGAAAAACGTATGTATGTATGTAAATATATATGTATATGTTCTATAGAAATGCACAATTTTTAATGAATACATTTGAAATTAAGTACACATAGTACATGGACCAGGGAGTAAAGTAGTAATAATTTGAATCTCTTAAATGTTTTGGAAAATTAATTATAATCAAATTTCTTCAATATGGGAACACAAAATCAACAAGTTGGCTAGAAATTAGAGAGCGTCCTTTGTGCTGTGTGAACCAGCTTTCTGGTTGTACGACTAGCCGCTGTGAGCGGAGCTTCGCAGCAGTTGAAAAAAGAAGAGAGCACTCATACGACTGACCTTTCAAGCAGTCATAAATAGTTAGACCCTTTTGTGCTGTGTCCAGATGGTAACCTCCCTTGAGTTCAAGACCCTTCCTTAACATCTTAACACTTGCATTGCAACAAGATATATCCTAAATTGGAACATGAAGCCCCTCTTATATGGTATCTATTTAGTTTGCTATCTCTAATTCCTCTTCTAATCCTATAATTATTTACATGACTTTGAAAATAGGGATCTATTTAAAAAATTTGGGGAATGACTTCCCCGAGACTTTCTAGTATTAATATATTCTTTTGGAATTACTTCTGGGTGTGTGTGTGAACACGATTGCTTAAAAACCAAAGCAGCTAGATCGATGGAATTTGGTATATGCTCCTTACACTAAAATTGTAGATTTCTATCAACTTTTGGAGTAAATATGTCACTTAGAAGTAGTACTTTACCTAATAAGTTTTTTCAAAAATTTTGAAATTTTCAATTTCTTTGTTATATTATGATAAAAATTCTAAATTTTAAAATCTTTGACATTTTTCAGAAAACTGAATAGTTTTTGAAATAATCGCAGAAGAAAACGACATTTTTCGTTAATTTTAGAAAGAAAAATCAAAACAAAATCATACAGGTGTCAATAAAAAACATGTAAATATAAACAAATTCATTTGAAAAAACCTATTAGGTAAAGTACTACTTCTAAGTGACGTATTTACTCCAAAAGTTGATAGAAATCTACAATTTTAGTTTAAGGAGCATATACCAAATTTCATTGATCTAGCTGCTTTGGTTTTTAAGTAATCGTGTTCACACACACACACACACACACGGATACACAGACATAATGCCAAAAATGGTATTTTTGGACTCAAGGAGGTCTAAAACTTGGAGAAACATCGAAATCTCGAAGTCGAATTTTTTACGATTACAATAGGGGAAAGTGGGGCGAAACCGACCCTCTAAGCTTTGAATTGAAACAGAAGAGTTATTTAGAGAGATTTCTATACGAAAATAAGTCAGTATACTTCCTTATACGTTCAATAGGCAATTGTATGAGTTTGAAAGCATTAATGCTTATAGTTGTTTAATTATTGATTTTTTTGTCAACTTTTGCAAAATGACGGTTTTGCCCCATGGGTGGGGTAAAATCGGAACATGGGTGGGGCAAAACCGGAAGCCGTATAAATTCAATGAGAAAAAATATTCTTTCAAAAGGTTTGTTCAAAAGGTAAAAAAAAAAAATTCAAAAAAATATACAAATTCTACAAAACAAATAGTTACAAACAAAAATGTCAAACGAAAGTGTCATCTTCATCCTCAAAGTTCGAACAAGCATCATGGGCCCATCCTCGGCATTTAGACCATTGGACCAATCCCTCTGTCTATCGAATTAGCATATAGGTCATTACTAAAAATGCATGCTTCATCCTCATCAACAGTAGAATCGTCACATTAAGCAGGAGTTCGTTCAGGAAATTCGGACTTAATGTTGTCTTTGCTTTTAGCACTGTCTTCGACTTTTTTTCTTCTTTTTTTCATTTTCTTTCGTCAGAGTAAAAGAGAGTTTCCTTTTAGCTCTTTTACCTGGTTCTTTTTCCTTTCTGTCTATTTTCTTTTTTCACATTAGACCTACTTTCTGTTTTTCTACATTTTTTTTTTTTTTTCTTTTCTACTTCCATCTTATAAGGTGTTGATGTTAAAATTGCAGTTTTCCCCGGCCTTCGCCCGGTTTTCCACATTTCCTCTTTTTAAGTTAAATTAATAAATGCGAGTATTCGAATTATAACCTGTTATTTTCATTGGTTTGTCAAGAAAAAAAAAATGGTGGGGCCAGATGTGATTTTGCCCCATTCAGTAGAATGCGATTTTGCCCCGCAGTATACAGCGAAACAAATTTGGGGTATTTATAGTTGTAATGCAAAACGTGACAATTCATTACTATGTTAAAATATGCTACTATATACAGTGAATTCATATATTTACTTAACTTTTGTAAAAGTAGCAGTCTTGTCATATATAAAATAGGATTTTTGTCACCCTAAAATCAGACAAAGAGTTACGAAAATCTTCAAAAAATATTTACATCTAAACCACGTGGCCGATAGACAAGAAACACAGCTTCAACTACTTTTTATCTGTCTTCTTAATAGTTGATTGTTCTGACCGAATTGCAGCTCACATTACACAAATACGAGAGGGGTCGGTTTGACCCACCGGTACGGTTTTACCCCACTTTCCCCTACTTTCTCTATACGAGAAAGTAAAAACACTAGCGCTTTTTTGTATTTAGAGATTGAATGGTGGAAAATAGGCAACCCAAATAATATAAAATTAATAACGTTTCTGGTCTTTTCTCTAGAGCTATTTGGTTAAACCATTCTATAAATTGTTTTTTTTTTTATGATTTGTTTTGTACCCCCCCCCCCCCCGAATTAAAAATACAAATGATGTCCTTTCTGATCCAAGATAGGGATAATTCGAATTTTTCAGAGATTAAATTATAACTTCAACGAATATATTTTGAAGTTTAATTTATTTTTATTTAAATTTTTGATCAATTAATACAATAAGAATATTCAATATGAAACATTCATACTCATGTGCAATTATTATAAAAAAAGAGAAAGTAAAAATTAAAGAAGATCGATGTGAATAAAAACTATTTTTGCCCAATCTCATCTCGCAAATATGCCATCTTGAACGATATATCGACTGGCTTATTTACAGTGGTGTACCGTGGGGGGGGAGGGGGCGGTCCGCCCCAGGCCCCGAGCTGGCATAGGCCCCCATATATTTATAAAAAAAAATTTAATGAAAATTTCTCTTTGAGAGGCTCTGACCCCTTGGGGTTCAGGGATATACGGTATTTTAAAAATATTTTTGTGTATGGAGAGGAGGGATATTTAAAGATGAGCACCTCCCCAAAAAAAAAATTCAATATAAGGCCCCCTCTTCTAGTGCCGCCCAGGCCCCCAACTGCCTGGGTAAGCCTCTGCTTATTTACAGTCTATCTGAGCGTTGATTGAAAGGAATTCCATCATTTTTCAAACGAAGTTCTACCTAGTTAATATAAACTTATTCGAAAGAAAAATTTATACAGTATTATAATAATATAATATATAGATATTAGATATTAGAAATGAAAAATAATGAATTTTAAAAACTTTTATAAACTTTAGGCCTATACGAATTTGATTTTTTTTATCTAGAAGATCTAAATTAATATAATCTTACAAAATGGAGTAACTATTTGTAAAATCTAAAAGAACCTGCTGACGTCAAAAGAACAAAGAATTTAAAATCACCTAAATGGTTATTGAAAAAAAAGCAAAACTGGATTTTAAACAAAAGCAAAGCAGATATTGATCAGTGCTTTTTTCATTTTATTCCCTTTACATTAAAGAATTGACAAACGATGTCATTTTCCTCATGAATACACATTTCCGAATGATGTCAACTTGCCATTATTTGTAATAAAATACACCTTTACTAATATAAGCCTATTTTGAAAGAAATGAATTTACATCCTCTTTTCAAATTATATTATATTTATTCACTATTAGTTCTATTTATGTCACAAATATCAGATCAATATGGAAATTCCGTACCAAGGACGATGGGATGCAGACATGATGGGTGATTAGTGTTAGTTTTTGGAGAGAGCCCTCTTAACAGGGAAAAAGTAAAAATAGAATGAGTGTTTTTCAAATAAACATTTTTGAAGTTTGCTATTTTCACTTTCTCTTACCTATATATGTAATATATAGAGAGAAAGTATTGCGATCATGTCAAAAATCCGATGTTGAGATTTTGATGAAAATACATTTTTTGAGACCTGTTGAGTCCAAAAAATTGGTCTGTGTGTGTGGACTTTTTTTAGCATGAAGGCAATGAGCTAAGAGGTTGAAATTTTATATTTATATTAGGCACCCAACTGAGGCGTGAAAATAATCTTTTGAACAAAATTGACCACAAAGTACTACTACTGCTTTACTGAAGTACTTTTTTTAGTTTTTTCGATTTTCTCAAAATTTTGATTAAAATAATAAATCAACTTAATAGAAGCTGGCCAAATGGTGTTCTACCGGGGCCATTCTTGTAATAAAAAAAAAAAAAAATAAATAAATCAACTATTTTTTAGATGCCCTTTAACAAGTATATCAGTAAAATTTTTCGTGAAAATTGTTTGGAGTACACTTTACTGATAGAGTAATTAAGATTTTTCAAATTCGTTTTTCGGCTCTTCCTTCCAATATTAAATCCCAATAGGGATTTGCATGTAAATTTCGAATCAACAGGAGGTCCCTTTGTAATTTTTTACAAATTTAAAGTTTTTTTGATTTTTATGAAATTTTGTATTTAGTTAGGGTTTCTATTGTGTATAAAATTTCAAATAGAGAAAAAAATTTTGAATAATAACCATAGTTTTTTTTTTTTTTTTTTTTTTTTTTTTTTTGGAATGGGTGCATAAGGTCCGAAGACCTATAATGACCAATAGTCACATGCAGCCAGGAAGAAAATAAAAACAAAAGGAGAAGCATAAAGGGGAAACTCAACTGCGGGTTTAAAGCAAACAATCGACTTTTTTACTTAGGAAACGCAAGTGGTCAAGTTTGAAACTAACATGAAATGGAAAACTAAATTCTGTATATCTCGACACAAAAAAATCTGCTGTGACAGCACCTTCGTTAAGAGAAAGTTGTGTACTGTGCGGCGACCAGTCACAACAGATTTTCTTAGATGTCAACTTAAATATAAATTATAATTATAGTCGAGAGGTAAAAAACGTGTAAAATCATTTTTTCAATAAATATTAAGTGTTGTTGTTTACATTTGGGTTTGTTTAATGTAACAAAATAACCTTACGTGTAACAACTTTTTTATGGCCATTTTCGGATTTAGATGGTTTCATTCTACTATATATACTATAATATGCTATTCAACTTTGTTACTAAAAAAAATTTTTGTAGGCCAGTGTAATTTATCTAACAATGGGCTATTTTCCAAAAAACAAAAAATTGTGGTTTTTTTATATAGATAAAAAAATAATTTTAAATCAATTAGTGATAACTAATTTTTTTCATTGTCCCTGTAGTGACGTCATTTGGGGGAGGGGGCAGGGGGCATTTGACCCCCCTCAAGGGCTCTGATTTTTTATAAAATTTTATATTATTCTTTAATTAAAATATTTCAAAATATATGTACGAGTATATAAACTGTAAAAAATTAAACAATTAAATATCTTTTGGCCAAATTTGAGTACCTATTTGTAAGTAAATTCTAAGAAAAAAAAAGTTTGCCCCCCCCCCCCCTAAGAAAAAGTTGAAATGAGGCCATTGTGCCCCTGTTATTTTATATTAATTTTTAAAATCAGCTTTTTAAAATTCATGCCGTAAATTATAATTTTCCAATACAAAGTTAACTAATTATTATGTTAGTGAAAAGTATCTAATTTTTTAATTGAGAGCTCTTTTTTTTTATTGTAATTTTTTATTTGTAATTAAATATATAAATTTTTTAATTGAATGTTTTGTGCAAGCTTGCTTTTAATTCACTTTAAGGTTGCACTGGGAGAAATGGGAAATATTTGTTGCTTATCTGGTGTAGATGTAGAATCTCCGATGAGTTGGTTGATGTGGGTCTGGAACGTGGCCCAAGGTTGGTGCTGTTCTCAAAATGCGAGACGAAGATCGGACAATATAGAGATGATTTTTTTTTATAATTTTCACAAGCCAAACGGCATTAACTAGTTGATTAATTAGTGTGGCTGGACGACCAGGGAAGTTTGGGTCCAATCTTCTCAGATGTTCATCGGTTCTGCGCCACGCCAAGCGTTTTCTTCTCCTCAACTTTTTCTTCTTCTCGCGTTATTTCTCCTCTTCTGGTTTGGGGAGGGGGTTCACTTGGAGCATTTGGGAGTCCTTATTGGATCTCGCCACCACTTTTAAATTGACGTCACTTTATATAAAAATTGTATTTGTGTGCGTGAAATCGCACTTTTCGAAATTTATAGAAATATGATATTCAAATTAAATATATTCAATTTCAAAAATATCGACTCACTATAAAAATTATTAATTAAATTATTTATTAGTACTATTATATAGTATTAGGTTTCAGCCTAAACGAATCGCCACCGATGGCGCCACTGGTGTGTCGCACTCTTTTAAATACATAGATTGACAAATCTTCAGTTTTTAAACGAATTTTTTTATAGTGTTTTTAAAATTCAAGAAAAAACATAAATAAATATAATTTAAAATTTTTGTTTATGCCAAAACAGGCCACTAATTTTTGAACTGATTTTATTGTACCAATATCCAAAAATTTCAAAGAACAGTTACCGATCACAACAAATGATTCTATCAAAAATGAAAATCTGATGTGACAAGCACAGACCTCATCTTTAAATTACCGAATCTAAGAAAAAGTTGTGTGCTGAGATGCAGCCAATCACCCCAGATTTTTAATGCCGCCATATATTCCATATATTAATTTACGATAGTTTTTTTTTTTAATACTCACACTTTTTTCCCATTCACACTCACACTCACACACAAATATACACAGTCTTTTCGGCATCTTGGCCATTTAATACTTTTAACGATACTTGTATGTTATTAAAATATCTATTTGGGGTCTAGGCATTTTTATTTAAGCCATTTGGTATCCAAATGGGTTAAATAAAATCATCGGACTGCCTACTGTCCGAACCCGCCACCCTTTGTTTAGAAGGCCAGCACGCTAACCCCCACACCAAGCCCGGGGGCTAGTTTTCGATAGTTGAATTCAAGAAGTTGAAATTTATAAACATGGAAAAATATTTATACTTTGCTGCCATGGCAACAATTTCCCTTATCTTTCTCAAGAGCAAAATGAGAATATACATTTTTAAGAGCATCTAAAAAATTATTTTTTGAATTTTAATCAAAATTGTTGGAATTCAGGAGACCTCAAAACGTACCTATCTATCAAAATCTCGACAATTAATTTTTGACATGAAACCAATGCTTTCCAGTGGCGGCTCGCTAGGGTAGGCAAGGTAGGCGACGCCTACCTTATAAATATACAGATGAAAAATATTTATCAATTTTATTATATTTATTAAGTTTAAAAATATTTAGTTTCATAAAATAATTACTATATTTATTAATTAATATATATGATTTTGCAAAAAAAAAAAAATTTGAAACACTTCAGAACCTCGTATTTATAAAGTAAAGGCGATATTTTTCTTAGCCTATTCACTGCCTGTACTCCACACTCCGCTGCCCACATTTCTAGACAGTCGCGCATGCGCACAGCAGTGATAGCTAGCGCTATAAGTCGAACGGTTAGACGATGAACTAAGTAGCCTATGCAGTGTACAGTAGATAACCAAATGCAATTCAGTCATTCAGTGTGTATAGATCTTTTCTCTGGTATAGAGCAAGTAAATTGTGATTTTTTTACTACGTTTATCATGAATCCTTTGCATGATATAATATGCAATCTAATTGAAAGGCCTTTTTCAAGGCGATTTGAGTTGGATAGAAGAGAAATAATTTCTCTTGGTCGTCCTCTTCCAAACATTCAGTTATTTTCAAACGATAAAAGACAAGGTACTAGTTTTGTTCGTTCGTTTAACGTTTCATGGTACGAAACGAAAAAATGGTTATGTGGGAGCGTTTACAAAACTGCTTTATTTTGTTGGCCTTGTTTATTATTATCTGCAGACATTAAGAGTCCATGGGTTTCAGAAGGTTTCACTGATTTAAAAAATTTGTCAGCTGGTTTAAAGAGACATGAAACATCAAAACAACATATGTGTAGTTATGTTTAATTAAAAAGATTGGAAAAAATGCACCTACGATAAATGATTTATTAAATAATCATACACATTTATCAATTCAGATGTTTAATGAAGAAGTACGAAAAAATCGAGTTTTGCTTGGGTATTTAATTGATGTAACTGTTCTTTTAGCGAAACAAGAATTAGCTTTCAGAAGCCACAATGAAAGTTCAGATTCTGTAAATCGTGGAAATTTTAGTCGAAGTGTTTAATTTATTAATAAAGCGAGATTTAGAAATGAAAGAACACATCAAAAAAATAGAAAACGTTTTCACTGGATTATCAAAAACTATTCAAAATGATTTAATTTCTTGTATATCTGATTTAGTTCAAGGGCATATAAATTCTGATATTACTTCAGCTCTTTTCTTCTCAATAATAGCTGATGATACTACAGATATTTTAGAAAAATCACAATGTGCCCTTTCAATTCGATTTGTAGATAAATCAGGTGTTATAAGAGAAAGGTTTTTGGGTTTTCATGATGTAAGCGAAGATAGATCGTCTAATGCTTTGTACAATTTAATTAAAAATGTGTTGGAGCCATTTAATCTTAAACAGAAATTAATAGCACAATGTTACGATGGTGCTAGTGTTATGTCAGGGTCATTAAATGGCTTACAAATGAAATTAAAACAAGATGCACCTAACGCCCTTTTTACGCATTTTTCTGCACATAGGTTAAATTTAGTCTTACAAAATGCTACAAAATGTATTAAAGAATGTAGAATTTTCTTTTCATCTCTAACTTCTATTCCTACATTTTTTAATCATTCTGCAAAAAGAACATTTGTACTAGATTCAAAAGTTGGTAACCGTATTCCTCGTTCGTGCGAAACAAGGTGGTCTTCACAATTTAAGACGGTGCATATTGTAGAATCTGAATGGATTAATTTAAAAGAAGTGTTTAGATGTATAGTTGACGATGCTATATCATCTTCTGAGTCTGTAAATGGTGCTAGAGGTTATTTAAATCTTTTCAATAATTTCGAATTTGCATTTTTAACAGTAATATTTAATGAAATATATAATATTACTGAACCCTTATTTAAAATTTTGCAATTAAAATAGTTTGACATTTCTTATTGTCAAAACCAAGTAAAAATGGCCGAAAATAGAATAAAACAATTAAGGGTGGATACAATTTTCGACCAATTTTATAAAAATAAATTAGATAATTCGAATGAGGAACCTGTTTCAAAAAGGTTAAAAACTGATACAACCACAATTAAAGCACTATATTACGAAATAATTGATACCATTGTTCTTCAAATGGAAACAAGATTTAAGGATATGTCACAATTATCATACTTTGCTTTAGGTGATACTTCGAAATTCTGCGATTTTAGTAAAAGCTTTCCTAAAAATCTTGTAAACCTTCTACACAATCAATTTCAAAATGTATTTGAAAAACAAAAGTTAATACTAACTGTAATTTATGAGGATACACAATTTCGCAATATAAGATTTGATAAATTTCTACAACTTTTTAATGAAAATGATTATAATGAAATTTTTGCAGAAGCATATAAACTTTTCATATTGATAGGAACAATTCCGATGACAAGTGTTACCGTAGAGCGCTCTGAAAAGTCATAGAAATAAAATTACAAACAAACAATCTTACAATGTTTATTTAAAATTCGTAATCATTTTACATAATAAAATTAAAAAACTATATAGGCCTATTTACTCTATATATTAATACCTTAATTAATCCGAAATTATGTTTCTTTTTTTACAGCGCGTAGGATTTTAGAATCAGTAATTTTAAAATAAAAAAAAAAAATATATCATCGTGTGGTTTTATGAAACCACGAAGCAAGTGAAACTTTTTTTCGGATCGTAGGAGTTTAACTGAAAATTTTCAGAAAATTATTAAAATCGGTATTAAGATCGTGTTTTTAATCTTAACTTAATAATTGAAAAATGGGAATGATAATGGGAAGCCAATAAGCGAATGTTAAAAATGTGAACAATATTTATTTAGCAATTGAAGATTTGAATAATTTTAAATTAGGCCTATTTTAAAAATTATATTTTATCAATTTAAAAATTAAAACTTATAATTATTTTTTTATAATTCGTCAGATATATTAAATTTCAACTTTCCTATTTTTGTCGTCACGGCTTGTGACGTCATGGCTTATAGCGTCACGGCCTGTAACGCGACATGCTGATAGAAGAACGAAAAAATTTGAGGCGATCAAATAAAAGTTCTACTTTAAAATAAAAATACTGTAATAGAAATAAAAGACATTTTTTCTCTTCTTAAGATCAATAAAAAATACTTCGAGAGGCAACTGAAAGAGAAGCCATTTCTCCTTAAGAATAGAACTTTGTAATTAAATAAATAATAAATAAGCTTAGAATTCACTGAAGTGTTGTGTTAACTATAAAGAGATATAAGATTTTTTTATTATTGTCTTTTTTTCTTGAGTATTTATTTATTTAACATTTATCTTCGACGCCAGAAGAGGGATGTTGACTCTGACAGCTTACACTCTTTACTAATTTACATTGATCCCCTAAGGATGGATGTTGTCGATCAGGTCCCAGATCTGTTCTTACACAGTCGAATAAGTTTGACTAACACTTTGATGAAGTCAACAATCCTGGCTGGGTCGCTGTACATTGAGGCTAATTTATTAATAATTCTCAATCTCCACTCTTAGTAAATATATTGTCATAGAAAAATGAACTTTTTAAATTTATTATTCAAATTTAAGTTTACTTTTTTTTTACAAAGTTTCTGTAGAAGATGATTATAAAGAAGAAATTTGACTTTTTATCACAATTATCATTTACTAAAATAAAGTTTTGCCTTGAGTATGTTCAGAATATATTTTAAGTTTGAGAAATTTTCAAGTACACTTTAATTAAGACTTTTTCATTTGTAACAAGGACATAACAGCTTCAAAAAAATTTTAAATTTTTTTTTAACTTATGGTTTTTAGTGAAAAACTCAAAAGATTTAAACTCATGGCCGTAGGCTCTAATAATTAGCGGTCCCATGAGTCCCCCTACCCAAGGGGGGCCAAGAGGGTCCCCTCTTTTGGACAGAAGGAAATATTAATCTGATGTTTTTAATCATACAAAAGCTTAATAATAGGCCTGTTTATTTTAATTTGAACTGAAATGTAATAAATTTTAATTACCCTACCCTCCTTGATTGCGCCCATGAAAATCTTGGATATTGAATGAAATGAGAAAAATATAAACAATTTATTAAATTTTTTAAAAAATAGGAGAAATTAAAAACTCTCTCAAATATATTATAGAGCTACAAGGTTCGGCTAAGGGGGCCTACCCATTGAGATTCCTACCGTAAATAAAGCTTTGGGGTCTGGACCCTTACCTATTTAGGACTTAAGTTGATCTGCACTCTAGGGTCCAGTAGAACTTGGTTAGAGTCCTAAGAGGTGCTGATGTTCCAGATACAAGTCCCTCGTAAATAAAATATATATATATATATATATATATATATATATATATATATATGATTGGCATAGTACTAATAATAAGGAAAAGTTTGGAATTTAAGAAAAGAAAATATGCAATTTAATTATCATGTGATTCAGTATATAGGGATGATATGGTATCTCTGGTGAGAACCTCCTCTTGCTGCACATAGAACCTTGTTGAGTAGATTTTAGGTTATTAGTAGAACTTATTAAATAAAAATTAGTGTTTTTAAGAATATTAATTGAAGAGAACCATATGTGAAATAGCACAAGATTTATTTATTTAAGGAATTTGATCAAAGAGGTTTCTTTAGTATGGAATTAATATAATAACATAATAAAACTGAAGGAAACTCTATTAAAATTCTGAATCTCCCACGTTTCATGATTCGCTGGGCGAGCCCTCCGAAGCTCCATCTATATATATATATATAAATGAAATGGGAAAAACATATGTATGTGTATATGTATATATGTATATTAGGATGGTCCTTATTTTTTGAATTTTTAATTTAAGTACGCACACCCCCTAGTTTGTTTTTCCTTTTGTTCTAAGGATCAATTTGACAATTCAATTTTTCAAACCGGACACCGGGAACAAGTGTCGCATCGAGCTTGAAGTGGCGGATTGAGCGATAATTCTGTTTTGCCACAATCATTTCCAGCCCTGGTCGTTGTAAATTTGCGATTATTTTTTTTAGAAGAGATTGTAGATCGAGAGGTGACATATTTGCATTTCGGCAACATTTGTACCACATGTAACAATTAGTACTACGAAGTGATGAGTTACCAATAGCATTTATGTATTTTGACAACAAGTAAACGGAGTGAAGTACTTGTGTTTATTTCGTGTGATTGTATAAAAGTAAAAGCATGGTTGGAGTCTTCATCATTAGTCGGTGCTCCATTTAATAATTTAATGTTTATAAAAAATTTAAAGAAATATGGAAATATAAATAAGGGCATTAAAAAAATTTGTAATCATCTCTTGGTATCTAAATGAAGAGACAAGTATCTTAGCATTTTTTTTTTTATAAAAATATAAATATTTCACTTAAAAAGTGCATCTAAGACAATTTAAAACGAGAAAATCATAATACTGTAAGAAATAGAAGGAACCGGAGAATAAAACCAGCTGCTAGTGGGCGCCTCTCATTTCAATTTAATTTGTAAATATTTCAACCGGCATCAGGCCTGGTCATAATCAGTAAAAGAAAATTCATTTTTCTTGTACTGATGATCAGGGGTGTAGTGGAGCGGGAACGCGTAGGAACGGCGTTCCCACACTGGTTTCGCTCAAAAAAAAAAAAAAAACATAAAATTAAAATTATTTACGCAAGTAAGTAAAATAATACTTTACAAACTTTCGTGAGTCCCTCATAGCCCCCGGAAGCACCCCCGCCCCCACCATTCGTAAGTCATGTAGATGTCTATTTAGCGTTCCTACACTGAAAATTTTGCCACTACACCACTGATGATGATGACCAGGCGTGATGCCGGTTGAAATATTTACAGATTAAATTGAAGTGAGAGGCGTCCAGTAACTGCTGGTTTTATTCTCCGGTTCCTTCTATATGTACATGATCCAGCAAAAGTTCTGATCGTAATACTGTAAGAAAATTTACCCTAATGAAGTTCCTCTTCTCTTAGGTAATATGTATTTTATGTAAATTAGGTTGGCTGCTGGGTATATGTGATTGGAGTCGGGAGGAATAAGTCGAAATAGTCGAACACCTTTACACTTTGAACAAGGCAGACGTTTCGGCAACCATAACAGCTGCCTTCCTCAGTGCCAATGAAAGTTTCTTAAAGTGTCATATACAACAATAAGATAGCTTTGTAAAGAAAGCGTCAGCCTGTAGCGCTCGGCAAGTATGAATAATTACAAGTTGATTACTTTCAGAGCGCTCCAGGCTGATGCTTTCGTGCCAATGAAAGTTTCTTAAAGTGTCCCTGTCATATCGGCTTTGTATAGAAAGCTATCTTATTGTTGTGCATATATAAAAGATAGCTTGTATAGAAAGCATCAGCCTGGAGCGCTCAGCAAATATTAATAATGACAAGTTGATTACTTGCAGAGCGCTTCATGCTGATGCTTTCTATACAAAGCTATCTTATTGTTGTATATGACAGGGACACATTAAGAAACTTTGATTGGCTGAGGCAGCTGTGATGGTTGCCGAAACGTTTGCCTTGATCAAAGTGTAAAGGTATTTGACAAATGCTGGTTTTATTCCTCCCGACTTCAATATGTATTTTATTTTTAATATCTATTTTATTTATTAAGAATTTTATTCAATCTCCAGATCTCCGACTTGACGGTTTCGGCCACTTTGCTGTTTGCCTTCCTCAGTGAGGGCCGGATCTAAAATATATACCTTATAAAATATATAAATTTATGGAGGTTAAGAATTTTATTTTATTTTACAAACATATTTACCTAGATGGGGGAGATGAAATTATCATTTAGATCCTTAACAAAAATATAATAAGACATAATAATTCGAAAGTGATAACATTCACTCTGCTCATCATGCAATTAACATATAATATAAAAAGATTTTTGAGCACACGTGTGGCATCTAGTGGTCAATTTAGGACTACATGGTTATAATTTTAAATTTTTTATACAAATACACTCACTGAGGAAGGCAAACAGCAAAGTGGCCGAAACCGTTAGGTCTGAGATCTGGAGATTGAATAAAATAATAAATAATATATATAAAGAGAAAGTATTGGATTCATGTCAAAAATTCGATGATTTTGATCGATATACACGTTTTGAGGTCCCCTGGAAACAAAAAAAAGTGGTTTTTGCGACTTGGTCTGTGTGTGTGTGTTCACTTTTAAGCATGAAGGAATTCAGCTAGGAGGCTGAAATTTTATATTTAAGTTACACACCCCCCTGGAGCGTGAAAATAAGTTTTTAATCAAAATTGGCCTAATAAGTACTAGCACTTTACTGATGTATTTTCCAGATTTTAGATTTTTTCAAAATTCGCTCTAACGATTTTGATGAAAATTTAAAAATCAATTATTTTTTAGATGCTCTTTCAAATGTATATTCTCATTTTTCTCTCAAAATTGTTTCAAAACCACTTTACTTTTGTACTTCATAGGAAAGATAGGAGAAATGGTTGCCATGGTAACAAAATGTAAAAGTTTTCCCAAGTTTATAAATTTTACATCTTGAATTCTAAAACATGTATATCAGTGGAAACTAAATATATGTTCACACAAAAAATCTGGCGTGACAAGCACAGTACACAACTTTCGATTATCTTCGGTGCTACCAGTCACACCAGATTTTTTAAAATGTTTTTACTATCATTACTATAAAGCTTTAAGTTGTATATGCCTGTTCTCTTGCTGATTGGACAGAGTGAGAGGAAGTAGAGCCAGTGAGAGAAATTTACAACTTTTAGTCAGAGAGGGTAATTTAAAATTTTCAAACAGTGAGCAAGAATAAACTCGATGCATTTGCTCGCAGAAGGCGAGCAAGGGGGTCTAGGGGGCGCAACCCCCTGGCAAGTGGCCTAAATAATTTGTGACTAGTATTCCTAATGATTAGAGACCGGATTTTAAGCAAAATGCTTATTGCTGAATTTTATAAGCAGCCATTAGATATTTAATTTCTAGGCGAATTACGAAAAACTAAGCGTATTGAGATTACATTTTTTATGCTTTTTTTGCTTTTTTGAGTTTTCATGCTTTTTTTGCCCTTTGTGCTTATTTGAACTTATTTTACGAATATTTATAATTTTTTTTTTTTTTTATTAAAATACACAATTTTTTCCCATTCACACACGCATACACAAGGGTCGTATATAGAGGGGGGGGGGGGGGCGAGGGAGCCCGGCCCCCCTCCGAAATTTTCCAAATGCATATACATAAAGGGGATATACAGACATTAGCGGATCTCGGCCACCTCGAAATGTTTGATCGGCCCCGCAGTGCGAAAAAATATAGCCCTGTAAAAAATTTTTTTTCTGCAGGGTGAAAAACAAAAGGGAAAATGTTCTGCGGAGCGGCAAAATTTTCGTGTGGAAAACCTTTGGCTCCGCAAAAGGGGAAATGTTCCGCGGGACGGCAAAAATATCGTGTCTCTAAAAAAAAGGTAAAATGATTTTCGCAGGGCGGGGCGGAAAAAATTTAGTTTATTTAAAAAAAAATTCCGTAGAAAAATTTTTGAGTTTAGCCCCCCCCCCCGAAAAAAATTTTCTATATACGCCCATGGCCTACGCACAGTCTTTTTGGCAACTTAGGCCATTTAAAACTTTAAACAATACTCGTTATTTGTAAATATATCTATTGGGGGTCCAAGCATTCTTATTTAAGCCATTTGGTATCCAAGTAGCTTAAATAAAATCATCGGACTCCATGGGATCCGAATCCTCGACCCTTGGTATACAAGGCAGGTGCTCTACCAACTACACCAAGCCCGAGGGATATACAATTTTTAAAAATAATTTAAAACATTATTCAGCAAAATGTAAAGCAAATCCTTCGGCAACTGCGCAAATCGCGTCTTCCCTACTCTGACTCGAGCCCCCCTGGGACCCCTGGACCAAGGGCGGATACAAGGGGGGAGGGGTAAAGGGGTAATTACTCCCCCCGAGATTTGAAAAAAATACCTTTTTTTTGCAAAAAAATTTATTTTTCACGTAAAATTTTAAAAATTAATACTTAAAAATTTGATTTGTATTTATATTCTGGCAAACAAGTACAGAATGCGCCTTTAAATTACTGAAATTAAGAAAAAATAGTGTGCTGTGCGACGAGTCACTCCAAATTACCCCCCCCCCCCCCGAGAAACACCTCTGGATCCGCCCTTGCCCTGGACCCCTACTGCGGCGGACCCTCGCAGGGGGGTAATCTGGTGGGACTGGCCCCCCCCCCAAGGCGCAGACAGGGGGGGGGGGGGGGAGAGTGCCCCCTTCGTTGAAAAAATTCTTCTTTTATAAGTAAATTTTATATTTTAATATAAAAAAAAATTAAATTTTTTTTTTTTCCCCTTCCCCCCCCCCCCCTCCCCCCCCCCCCCCCCCCCCCCCCCCCCCCTCCCCCCTTCTTTTTTGTTTTTTTACCCGAATATAGGTATATGCGAATAAATTTTTTTTAATTTTTAAAATTTTATATTAAAATTAATTACATCCTTTACCCCCCCCCTTGTATCCGCCATTAGAATGAGTAGAAATTGCTTATGAGATGCTTTTTTTCAATTTTTATGCTTATTATTATTTTTTTATTTTTTTTTTTTTATTTCGCCCGTTTAGCCACGCGCCATTGGGCCATAACATCTACAAAATAAAATAAATACAAAAATAAATACATAAAAATTAACACCAACCATTTTTACTTTCTCTTAGCCTATATATGAAATATAGAGAGAGAAAGTATTGCGATCATGTCAAAAATTCGATGTCGAGATTTTGATGGATATACATGTTTTGAGGTCCCCTGAGTCCAAAAAAGTGGGTCCCGCAAATTGGTCTGTGTGTGTGTGTGTGTGTGTGTGTTGTGTGTCTGTGTGTCTGTATGTGTGGAACCATTTTTTTAGCATGAAGGAATTGAGCTACCGGATTGAAATTTTATATTTAACTTAGGTACCTTTGAAGAATCTCAAAATAAGCTTTTGAACAAAATCGGCCAAAAAGTACTAGTACTTTACTGATGTACTTTTTCAGTTTTTTTCGATTTTCTCAAAATTCCCTCCAAGGATTTTTTTTAAAATTCAAAAATCAATTATTTTTTAGATGCTCTTTAAAATGTATATTCTCATTTTGCTGTTGAAATCTTCTGAAGACCACTTTACTCTTGTTCTTCATAGGAAAGATAGAAATGGTTGCCATGGTAACGGAATTTAAATCTTTTCTTTTTATTAGATTAAAAATCAATTATTATTTAAATTCCCATTTTTTTAAAATTTATTTGTGTCTTTAATTGTTTCAAAGAAAACATATATGTCTCTCTCTCACTTGCAAACATTATCGTCTGTCTCTACTCTTTTTAAATTCCCTTTCCACCTTATCTTCGCATAGGAACAATGTTAATTTCCTATAGGGATTTGTGGGGAATTAGATTTATCTCAAAAGTAAAAGGATTTTGAGAGAGAAGATACTAATTCCTCTCTCTTTAAGCAATTATATTTATTTTAATTCTCATACGAAACTGAATAGTTTAAACCGAACATTAAACGCCCCCTTCATGAAGTGCATAGTTTCATTTTTGGTGCTTTCATTATATCCAAGAGTAATTTCAGCCGTAATTCCAGCAGTTAAGAGAATGCCATAAAGCTAATTGCCATCCGGTGCTCCTTCACCCGGCCGCCATTTGTTTGTTTGCCAAGTTATGCTTTTTACAAAATCATTATGATTATAATTGTTAACTATTTCAAACATAACTAACAATTTACATTATAAAGTTAAAAATTTAATTAAAAGAAATACAAAAAACAGAGAGCGTTTTTTTTTCTTTTTTTTACTTTTTTTTTTTTTTTTTTTTTTGTAAAGCTATAAAATAACGTTTAAAGGTTTTATATAACTCAACATATGTTCACAAATCGCCATTATTTCTGGGATAAACACGAATCATTATTTGGATGAACAAAAGGCCGCCATATGCTCGATTTTAGATCAACCATTGGATGCTGTTTTGGCCTTTTGCATTCCCTTCAAACACATTTGATTTTCAACTATTCCTCTTTTTTATTACTTGTTTTTTTTTCCTTTTTTCTCCTTTAATATTTGAAATGTAGCCAGTGAAGCAAACAAGATTTTTTCTTACTATCCGTAACAAAAGTGCTAGAATATTATTTTCATAATAGATTTACTTTTTTATTTTCTATTCAGGACAGAGAAAAAAATTATATAATTAAACCATATGATGTTCAAACCCCATCAAATCATTAAATTACATAGGCCTACATACAGTGAGTTGATAAGTAATGTTTAAAAACATATACTTAATATCTGACATATCGTCGCCTGAAACACGTAGTGGCGTATCTCAATTTCTATCATTTTTCAGGAGAGCTGTTTATAGTTCGTGTTTTTATATTAGATACGCAAAACCAAAAAACCTAAATAATACCAAAAAACATGGAAATACAGATTCGTCACTTTGTGATAATGTAAAGAACGTCAGGACACCATACCCGTTGTATCTCAATTTTTGATTTTTTTGAGATACGTCACTACGTGATGCAAGCGACGATATATCTGAAAAAATTCTCTCGAACCCACGATCAATGGATTTGTTCTTCAAAGCTTTATAGCTGAGTGGCGCCCCCCCCCCCCGGAGGATGGCAGGTCCCATGCCCCCCCTGCTAAATTTTCTAGTAGTACAAATCCGGGGTTCGATTCCCGGTCAAGACAATTTTTTTCAGACATCTGAGTTAATAAATATATATTATTATATTATGATAGAGATGGATAATTTTTTGCCATGAGGTGGATTTCAACTCAGTTGCCTTCAACTTAAAGCTAAATTGTTTTATCTTTCGGCTTTTTTATAAAAGTTAATATAAACAAATTGATTTCAATTTTTTTTGTTCATAAAGTGAATCGTTTATTTCAGAAACCACCTAAGGGAAAAAATTTCAAAAAATGTGTTTTTGGTGCTAATGTACAATTTAAAGGTAAATACATCTTTTAGTGCCGAAATAACCAATGTTCCTCATCAGCAATGCTATTTGGCAGCCTTGAAAATAATCCGTTTATTTCAGAAAGAACCTAAGCGACGGCGCACAGTGGGCTGAAATCGAAAAAAAGCGGCCATAATTCGAAAAAATGAACTTCAAAATATAAAAACAACGTTTTGCACACTAATAATAGACTATATGTGGACCTCAGGACAATAATTCATTTTTTTTACCCAACCCAAACCCGAGTTATAGAGCGCCAAAGTGGGCAAGAAAACTTAGTAACTTTTCTTTGCGTTTTAAGTCGATATTCAGAAATTTTTTTAATGTATTAATATTAATCCAATTTTAATGAATTTTTTTTTGAATCATAGATAAATTAATCTTCTTTCTGAATATATTTTTGTTTTTCTTGTATTACAGTTAGTTATTTTTAAATAAATTTTTTTTTGTAAGTAAAAAAAAAGCAATATAAATTTTTTTCAATTTCAAAAAAGTATATGGGCATCCTCTTGCCTTCTAACAAAATCAATAGATTCTGAAACTAGAATACATGTAGAACAATTGCATCGAAACTTTTTGCCCGATTTTGCCCGAAAAATTTTTATTAATTTTTTTATAATTAAATCGGCAGAAAACAAGTGATTTCCGTCAAACCATATGAACTTCTCTCTGCTTTACAGATAATATTGAAACGTGACAAAGGGCTGACGGACAAAATAAAATCAGTCTATTATTAGATTGACCATAAAATTTGAAGGGGGGCCTCAAATTTTGTAATCTTTTGAAAAAATAATCTATTAAAAGGAAATATTCAATATTTGAAAATTTCATTTTTTCTTGTTCATATTCTTATTAATATTATTGAAATAACTATATTATTACTTTCTCGTACCCTATATATGAAATATATAGAGAGAGAAAGTATTGCGATCATGTCAAAAATTCGATGTCGAGATTTTGATGGATATACATGTTTTGAGGTCCCCTGAGTCCAAAAAAGTGGGTCCCGCAAATTGGTCTGTGTGGTGTGTGTGTGTGTGTGTGTGTGTGTGTGTGTGGACAGATTTTTAGCATGAAGGAGTTGAGCTAGCGGATTGAAATTTTATATTTAACTTAGGTACCTTTGAAGAATCTCAAAATAAGCTTTTGAACAAAATCGGCCAAAAAGTACTAGTACTTTACTGATGTACTTTTTCAGTTTTTTTCGATTTTCTCAAAATTCCCTCCAAGGATTTTTTTTAAAATTCATAAATGAACTATTTTTTAGATGCTCTTTAAAATGTATATTCTCATTTTGCCTTTGAAATCTTCTGAAGACCACTTTACTCTTGTTCTTCATAGGAAAGATAGAAATGGTTGTCATGGTAACGGAATTTAAATCTTTTTCTTTTTATTAGATTAAAAATCAATTATTATTTAAATTCCCATTTTTTTAAATTTATTTGTGTCTTTAATTGTTTCAAAGAAAACATATATGTCTCTCTCTCACTTGCAAACATTATCGTCTCTCTCTACTCTTTTTAAATTCCCTTTCCACCTTATCTTCGCATAGGAACATTGTTAATTTCCTATAGGGATTTGTATGTTAATTTCGATTCAAAAGGGGGTCCCCTTTAGAACTTTTTAGGCATTTAAAATTTTTTTTTCCAATTCTTATGAAATTTTGTATTTATTTACGATTCTATATTGTGTATAAAATGTCCAAATATGAGATTAAAATTTTTTAAAATAACCATAGTTTATTTGAAGCAGTCAACATTTAAAATGCAAGTTTGAAACTAAGATGCTATCGGAAACTAAATATATCTCGACATTTGAAAAATTCATTTTGTCCTGTTCACAGTGCTTAACTTAATCTTATCGAAGGGTAACTATATTATTTTTGTATACAGAGTGATAAAGCCCCCCTGGACTCCCTTACATGCCTTCAGCGAGCAAATGCATCACATTTACACTTGCTCACTGTTAGGAAATTTTTCAATTGCTCGCCTTCGGCGCAAAATTTTAAAGTTTTAAATTTCCCTCACTGACTCCACTTCCTCTGTCTCTGGTCAATCAGCGAGAGACAGTGGTAAACAGGAACATAAAACAGAAGTTAGTGGCTAGAATATTGTAATTTATTTTTTAGCAAATAATTTTTATTTAAGTATAATGTCAGAGACATAGAAGCCGACTCCAAGGGGCCCAAGGGGCTCGAGCCCCCCCCCTCCCCCAATGTTGAGGGAAGAGAAAATAGTCATCTTTGTAATCAACAATCCATTAAAATGTATATAAAGACGTATTGCTTGTAATTACCAAAAAAAAAATATTTTTTGCTTCCTTCAGTAAGACGTAGTTCACCCCATCTATTATTTTGTAAAAATAAATGACATTTTCGTAACGAGTGACCTTTAAAATATATATAAAGACATATTGCTTGTAATTATCAAAGCAAAATTAGGGGCCAGAGAAAAATTTTTTTAGCTCCCTTCAGTAAGGGGTAGTTCACCCCATGTATGTTTTTTGTAAAAATAAATGTCATTTTTGTAAAACGCATATTTTTTTTGATTTTTTGGCATATGTTTTTCTTTATATTTCACATCATAATTTTTTTTTCAACTTTGTCAAGGGGTAATTTCAACCCCTTTTGGTAAAATATGAAAATATTGAAGGGTATAGTAGAACATATGATTCTGTATGTATAGTTTTAATTTTGTAAAAATCCGCCCAAAAAAAAGATAATTATGGCCGCTTTTTTTTCGATTTCAGCCCACTGTGCGGCGCTTGGGTTCTTTCTGCGGTAAATTTCACTCGTGCCCTGTAGCAACGTGTTTTGTGACTCGGTGGTTTGATTCAAAGGTTACCTAACACTGAGTAGTTAGTTTTCGTGAGTTTTCGGTGAAAATTAGGTGTTATTTTTTGTTGTTTATTATTACATTATATAGTTCTTAAGCTATGTCGGATAGTTCAGATGATGAACCTATTCCCAAGCGTAGGCGTGGAGTTGTGCACGAAGAAAAATACAAACGGAACATTATTCGGAATGCTAGGCTCAAAGGACTGCAGTACGTCTCTGTAGGCTATATACGCTGTTGTATATAGACATACTGTAGCGTGTAGTCTACTTGTATTTTTCGATTTAGGCATAGTAAAAACACTCTTTTTTATACTTAAGTGTGTCTGTTACTTACCTTTGATACCAAAACAGGTAAAAATTAATGGTTTGACTTAATTTCAATAATAATTTTTAAAAAATCACTCATTTATTGCAGAAACCACCTAAGTGCAATTTTTTCAAAAATTAATTACTCAAAAACTTAAAGGAAAAAAAAATAATTTTTTAAATAGATTATTCCAATAGCATGTTTTTGATTTGGTAAAAAAATATTTGAAGAAGACTAGACCTATACTTAAGCTGCAAAACAGTTTTTTTTAGTTTTCCAAAAGTTGAAAAAAGCGCACTTAGGTGGTTTCTGAAATAAACGATTCAAATAATCTCTTTGCTTCCCGTTTTCACATTTATTTTTGAAATGCTAAGTTTTCGTAGATAAAAAGAGAATGGACCTTTTCCGGTTTTAGATTTTAGACAATATTAATAAGGAAAGGCGAAAACAGGCCTCTTCAGGTCATTAAAAAACAAAATATAAAAATATATATTTTATTTTAATTTCTCCCAGACCTCTAATGCTGTCAGTGTTCCTCAGTGAGGGGAATGTCTTATTTGGGAGTGTATTCTAGTCTTCCGAGGCACCTTCTTTGTAACACCAGCCACCAGGGGCGCCGGAACGGATTTGAATCAGGGGGGAAGGCAAAAAATTTTTTTTAGAAAATTAAAATAATTTAATATGTTCAAATAGTATAAAACAAAAACAAATCTACTATAAAGCTTTAAAAATTTTAAATAAAATCACAGTTTTAATAAAATTAAAATTTTAAAACATTTGCTAGTGATTTTATCGCAAAATCAAAAAATTTTTTAGGCTATATTTATACTGTTTGAAGGAAATAAATATTTTTAATTTTCTTCTTTTAATTCAATATAAAATGTTTTTAGAAATTAGAAATACGATAGGGCTATATAAAATATTTTGGAAAAAAATGAATTTCTTACTCTTTTAATTTTTTTTTAATTTAAAAGATTTTATTTTTCAAAAGTAAAAATGTATCATTTTTAAAAATAAATGAAATAAAAGAAGATATATTACCCCCCTGCCCCCTCCTATAGAATGCCAGGGAACAATGTACCCTTGCCCCCCCCCAGTTCCGGCGCCTATGCCAGCCACCAATGTTTCATCCAGACACAGTTAAAATCAGAACTTTGCTTTGGGATAATGCAACCTTAAATGCTTCCCTTTTGAACTGGTTGCCTTTTTTTCAAGGAAAATATTAATATTAGAATTTCACAAAGTATTCAATCTTTATAAGTGGTTATTATTTTTTTAAAGTACTGTAGGAATAAATAAATTAACTGAACGAATTAATTTTTATTGAACAATTTATTGTTTATCAATGAATCCAGAGAAAATAGTTTCTCTTTATATTACGTTCCTTTCTTCCACCCTGAAGCTATCAATTTTAATATAAATTTTTAATACATTCAAACGAGTTAGGCATTTTTTTTTTTATTCAAGAATTTTATTTAATAAAGTTTCTTTGCTGAATGGGAATATTTTCCTTTAAAAATACATCTAAAATGGTATATATAATTTCGTTAACATTATTAAATTTTATCCAAGAGTTAAAAAAAATATATACGAAATAAAATTTCAATTTTAAGGATTTTTTTAAATAGTACAGTTTTTTTGACCTTTTATATTAAATTCAATTAATTAAGGAGTTTTTAATCTACCTTATTTTTTTTATAAATAATTTTATTTTAAAAATTAATTATTGACAAGCCTTTCTAATATTTCAATTTTTATATGTAGGTTACTTTTTTTCGGACACCTTCCAAAGTTAAACTGTTTTTTGTGAGCTCACCATTTTGATTTTCTTTGGGGTAAAGCAACCTGAAATGCTTCCCTTTTGAACTGGTTGCCTTTTTATCAAGGATTTGTCTATAATTAAGGGAAATTGAAGCTAAAAGCGTTGGCTTATTATTGCTAAGAGATGGTGTTAAGATCGTGCTTGGTCCAATAAGAAAGCTTGTTTACTGTCACAGTTATTTTGTCATTTATTTTTTAATACAATTTACTGCCCGTGACCCGTGGCTCAGAGAAAAGACAAGCTTTTCGTTCCAGCTTCCCATCACAAGTGAGAAATATTTATTTTAATTGAATTGGATACCTACCATTTGAAATAAATGTGGATGGAGTCTAAAATGGTCTTAGATACCTGGGTTGACATAGAATTTCCCCAGGTAGGTAAACCCCACTGTTTTTTTTTTTTTTTTTTTTTTGTTTTTCAATTAAAAAAAACCCAGTGTTATTTGAGTTTTATCAGGTTTTTACTTTTTCTTACTTATACAAGAAATATATATCATCATTACTATATAAAGAGCTTGTCACTGACTTTCTGTCCTTGTGTGTATGTGCCTGTTCTCTCTCTGATTGACCAGATTTACAGGAAGTGGAATTACGGAGGGAAATTTAAAACTTTATGTCAGAGAGGGAAATTTAAAACTTTCAAATTTTGCAATTGCCCGCCGAAGATAAAATTTCCAAACAGTGAGCAAGAATAAACTTGTTACCCTATAGGCGAATTAGCCACAATTATTAATAATTTAATTAATTATAAAATAAAAAAAAATATGAGAATACTATTTGATTAAATATTATGTGATTTCGTATCTAACAAATATTAATTAATATTATCAGATTCATTTATTATACAAAAGAATTATTTTGCAATTTTTATTTTAAATAAATTTATAAATTTTATTAAATTGGAAATTTGTGCCGCGACGATGACGCGAAAGGGTGCGCGCGCCGACAAAGAGAAAAGAGTGAAGCGACATTGAGATCCTAGATGCCGGAGGGACTTGACGTCTTGGTTTTACACTCTCTCTCCAACCCTTTATAATTAACCCCAATTTCTCATCAATTAATTACACGTTTAATTTGCTCTCAATCAACTACAACAAATTATTTATTTTGTGATGTGTTAAAAAAACCACCGAAATTCATATCTTCAAAGAAGAATCACATTATCAACGGCCATTGGTCACATCTCCGCTGGCTGTCTTGAAACATCACCGGTAGCAGCAAATGTCTTCGTGGGAGCCACATCAAAGATAAGATTTTCATCGGTTCCCTTTCCCCTCAGTGCAGTGCTTATTAAAAAAGCTAGCTTTTGTTTTTATAAAAAATAAAAAATATATTTAATTATAATAAAAAAATTTCATCCAAGCTTGGAATTAATAAAAAATATTAAAAATATTAAATATTAAAATTAATATAAAATTTGAAAACTTTGAACAATCCATAATATTAATTACACTTTATTTTAATTAGTAAAATTAAACTAAATCATTATCTATATATATCAAAGAAGCAGATACTCTTAATAATTAAAAACATTAAAAAAATATTTCTTTTTTTGAATAAATTAAAAAAACATATTAATCTGAAAAATCTCGACTTTGCTTTGTTTACCCCTCACAACTTTAAATATAAGAGATTCCTTTTCAGCAAATTAATATATAACAAACTTGATCCATTTGCTCGCAGAAGAATGGCAAGGGGGGTCCAGGGGGCGTAACACCCTGGCAAGTGGAAGCAGGCTTTACCACTTGTATATATATAAAAATTCGATGTCGAGATTTTGATGGAAATACACGTTTTGTGGTCCCCTGAATCCAAAAAAGTGGGTCCCCCAAATAGGTCTGTCTCTCTGTGAACAAAATATCTCACCCTCCTCCTCCCCTCCCTCCCTCCCAAGAGGTGAAAATAAGCTTTTGAACAAAATCGGCCAAAAAGTACTAGCACTTTACTGAAGTATCTTTTCAGTTTTTGTTCAATTATCTCAAAAATCGCTCAAAAGATTTTGATTAAAATTCATAAATCAACTATATTTTTAGATGCTCTTTAAAATATATATTCTCAATTTCCTTATATTTCAAGGATATTTATTTATTTTTTTTTTGCGAAAATATTGAAATTTATATAAAACTGGCTAGAGCAGAAATCATAAATCACATCTAACTAAAAGAAACGAAAATCCAAAAAAAAAAAAAAAATCGAAAAAACCAAAAATAAACAGAAAAAAACAAAAACAAAAAACCCTACGTGTTGGGCTTTTAAAAAAGAAACCGTTTTTTTTTTTCAACCCTGTTAGATACCGAAAAATACCTTAAAAAAAATTAAAAAAAAAAAAAAAAATATTATACTTTTATTTTGAATTCATTTTGTTAATATTTTATAAATAGGCCTAATAGTTTTGTAGATTTAAAAAAAAATTACATTTTTTTATATTTTCAAGTTTGAATATATAGACTTATTAATAGGGCTCGGATTTATAGGCACTAAAAATCTTTAAAATAGGCAGGCAATTAAGCACTAAAAATTATTAAAATAGGCACTTAAAAAGGCATTTATTGTAAAAATAGGCACTTAAAAAGGCACTTAAAAGGCATTATTTAAGAAATAATATAAATAATTTAAAAAATTGATGTCTTATTTTTGGAAACAAAGATAAAACAATTACCTCCTTTGCACAAAGATGGCTGAATGAGGGCGGAGGGGGTGAAGCCCAACTGGGGCGCCGTTTTTTGTTCGACTTTTTTTTTTTTTTTTTTTTTTTTTAGTAATCGAATCCCGTTCGATTTTTTTTTGTAATTTTTCTCCGGATTTGTGATATAAAATGAATTTATTGTGAAATTTCAAAAAAAAGCCGAAATTGGCTTAAAATAGGCAGTAAAAAAGGCATTTATAGATGAAATAAGCACTAAAATCTGAAATCGGCCAAAATCGGCATTATAGGCACTAACAAATGCCTCTTATTTTATTCAGAATTCCATGAAACGTATACATATCATATTGGCCTAAATTTTAAGCCATAAATTAAAAAAAGGCAAATAGGGCGAAATCCGAGCCCTACTTATTAATTATGAAATAAAATGAGAGACTTCTTTACGGCCCAAATTATTTTAATATTCCTTGCCGACATTTCGGGGATTAATGTCACCCATCTTCAGGACCTTACAATCAATATAATGTTACAATATCACAATTACAATATACAATATTAAAATATACATTGTTACAATACAATATTACAATCAATACATATTTAATATTGTTGCCGCCACGATGTCATGAGTAGGGTTGGGAAAAAAACGGTTTTTTTCAACATCTTAAACTATGTTATTAATGAATATATCTATTGGGGGTCCAGGCATTTTTATTTAAGCTATTTGGTATTCAAATGGCTTAAATAAAATCGGACTGCCTGCTATCCGACCAAGAAAATTATTATTACTAGTATTCCATATCCAGTGCCTACTTGAGGATTTGTTTACATTCTTAGAATACAAAAAAATTCAAAAAATACATAAATATTTCTCCAAACATTTCCTATGGGAAAAAACGTAACTTTAGGAATTAATAACTCAAAAAATTGCCCCCGGGCTTGGCGTAGTAGGTAGCGTGCCTACCTCCTATACCAAACGTCGCGGGTTCGGACCCCAGGGAGTCCGATGATTTTATTTAAGCCACTTGGATACCAGATGGCTTAAATAAGAATGCCTGGGCCCCCAATAGATATTATCATATTATCATATATAACGGTTTTCGTAAAGTCTTATATAGCCTAAGTTGCCAAAAAGACTGCGAATGTGTGTGTGAGTGTGAGTGTGAATGTTAAAAAAAAAGAAATTGTAGGAATTTCGGGACCCGAGTATTTTTCCTGGAATCTCCATAACGTCCTCTATAGGACTACAAAATTTCGTCATTCCAACGGAAAGCTGGTCAAACAGAGCAAGACACACGGACGGTTAGACAGACAGACACTCCGCTATTATTATATATAGATTATTTAAGTATTGGAAAATTCGGCATCTAAGGCCATTTAGACCCTATACCTATTTATTTCAAATGATTGATAGCCAATTCAAATGAAATAAATTTTTCGCTTGGGACGGGAAGAGAACCCGAAACGCCATGGGTCACGGGCTAATTTATAATTTGAATGCAAGTATTACTGAAGAAAAGATTTAAAAAGAAAAACTGAATTCGGTTTTTCGGTTTTTGAAAATTAGCCTAAAAACCGGTTTACCGGTTTCGGTTTCCACCGGTGTCCAAACCCTAGTCATGAGGTCAAGATGAGCTCTACACCAGTGGTTCCCAACCTGGGGGCGATCCCCCCCCCCCCAAGTGGGCGATTTGGGATATCACGGAGGGCAATAAATAAGAGGGGGACGACGAGTATTCAAAGGGGGAAAAAATTACACTACTCGGCAACAAAAAAAGCCCCGAGATATATCCTTCAGTCATTCTTAAGTAAAATGACCTCCTGATTTCAAATATGACCTCCCCATTTTACCCCACCACGTACCGTTTTCGGGGGACAGCCCTCTACTTATTTCCACCACTTTTCATTAATCTTAGAGCCAGGAATTAAATTTGAAGATATGAAAAAGAATATTTTGGCGTTAACATTTTTTCAGAAGGTCTAGAGAGGGGAAAAGTTCAAAAACATAAACATTTGGTTCTAAGGGGGGATGTGGGGGAGGATTTTGCACCTTAAATTGCAAAAAAAAAAAACATTAAAAATGATCGATTTTTCCTGTTTTTTTTCTGCAGTTTTTCACTGTTTTTCTACATATTCCAGCTAACAGACCTCCCTTTCCCTTTTTTAAACATAAAGGAGGATAAAGCGGGTGAAGCGTGAGCTGTTCCGAAGCCCTCGCAAGGAAATGGAAGCTTCACAGTTCCACGTTGCACATTCGGTTGAATTCGCAAATAAGCGGTTATAATCATCTTTTTTTTTTGGGCGGATATTTACAAATTTAAAATTATATATACACATTATTTTATGTTCTTCAATCAGTGGCGTCATTTGGGGGGGGGGGGGGGCAGGGGCATTTGCCCCCCCCTCCCCAAGGGCTCTGATTTTTATAAAATTTTATATTATTCTAAATAAAATACTCCAAAATACATCTACGAGTATATAAACTGTACAAAATTATACAATTAATTTAATTAAATATGTTTTGGCCAAATTTGAGTACCCATTTGTAAGTAAATTTAAAGAAAAAAAAATGTTTGCCCCCCCCCAAGAAAAAGTTGAAATGACGCCACTGTCTTCAATATTTGCGAATTTGACCAACTTTGCAGCGTGGAGATGTGAATCTTACATCTTCTTGCGAGGGCTTAGGAATCGCTCACACCAGACTAGGTAGCTTTATCCTAAATTTTATTTTATTTTATTTTATTTTTGAAGGATATATAAGGAAGGGTGAGGTAGATATTTCAATTTTTTTCCATATATCTTTTAAACATAACAAAAAATCATTTTCAACTCATTCCCTCATAGAGCCCTCCACGACCACAACATTTCATTTGGCCCATACCCGTATTTTTTTTGACTTGGCGGCGGGTATTTTTTACCTTTCTTCACACCCGCCCGGAAATTTTTCAAATCGTCCCGTACCCGAAGAAAATTTAGTGAATGAATGGATGAATGTCTAGGAATTTTTAAATAAAATAATTTTTTTTTAAATAACCCTGAATCATACATTGTATAAAATAAAAGATAAATTTCCTTTTATTTAATAAATAAAATAAATAAAATAATTAATAAAAAGTTTTAAATAAAACATCAAATAAAATAAAAAAAATTTAAAAACATTTAATTTTTTTACATATTTAAATTTATAATAAAAAATAAACTTTTTCAGATGTCGGAAAAAAAGAAATATTTTAAAATTGTTGATTTTTTTTTTTAATAAGCCCCTTCCCGCTCGTCCGCCAGAATCAGTTTATTAAAGTGAAATTTATCTTGCTACCCGCCCGTAATATTTTCATGGTCTTCAAAACCCACAGGCCAGGCAGGGCGAATATTCATTTATTTTAAATAAAGTGGACCTTCTCGGGATTACAGGAAAATTATTTTCATCCCGAAATTCCCATAACTTTTTGAGTTATTAATTCTTAAATTTAAAGTTTCTCCCATAGGAAATGTACAGAGAAACATTTATTTATTCTTTTCATTTGTGTATTCCATGATTGTAAACAAATCATCAAGCAGGCACTGGATTGGAATGGAATAATAATAATTTTCTTTTCATAATTAAGAAGGAAAGGCGAGGGTACGCCGCAGGCGGGCCTGAGTCAACTGAGGGGATCCAGAGGGGCGAAGCCCCCTTGTCTAAATGCAAATGCGGGCGCCACCGGTTCTCATAATTAAGAAAAGGCGAGGGTCCGCCGCAGGCAGGCCCGATCCAGCTGGAGGGGTTCCAGGGGGGCGAAGCCCGCCGAAGGGTAAAAAGAAAAAGATTTAAATTCTGTTACCATGGCAACCATTTATCTTATCTTTCCTATGAAGAACAAGAGTAAAGTGGTGTTCAGAAGATTTCAACGACAAAATGAGAATATACATTTTAAAGAGCATCTAAAAAATAGCTGATTTATGAATTTAAAAAAAAAATCCTTGGAGCGAATTTTGAGAAAATTGAAAAAAACTGAAAAAGTACATCAGTAAAGTACTAGTACTTTTTGGCCGATTTTGTTTAAAAGCTTATTAACACGAGGGAGCAAGGGGCCTAACTTAAATATACAATTTCAACCTCTTATCTTAACTCATTACTGGGTGGGGGATCCTGTTTTCAACCCCCACCCCATCCAAAATTTCTGGCTACGCCTATGGTCCTTGTTGTATTTGTTGTTGTTTTATTTGTTGTCGTTTTATTTGTTGTAGCTTTATGTCTCTAAGAGACTATTTATTATGATTTAATGTTGTATATATTTATATTTAAATTAAAAATCATTTTATATATTTGATCTTATTTTCTTCAATACTTAAAAATGGCGACGAGTAATTTAAAAAGTCTTATCGAACCTTTTGATGAGAATATTGATTGTTGGTCAAGATATATTGAAAGACTTGAAATAGCCTTTGAATTTCACAATACTCCTGAAGATAAAATGAAGTTTTATCTTCTACATTCCATTGGTCAAAATGCTTACAGTATTCTAAGGGATTTAATTCATCCGGCTCTTCCAACTTCTAAGACTTATAAACAACTAGTTAAAGTAGTCTTTTAAGCGATCATTTTCTCTCCTACACCAAATGAAGTTGTCGAAGCATTAGTCTCTTATGCCCAGTTGCACCAACATATCTCAGGTCTCAAGCTCGTCTTGCATCTTACATTTGAACTTGTTGCACCAACATTTAATCGGAACTTAAGTCCTCTATTTGAGCTTACATCTCAAGTAGTCAAATTTGACGACTTAAGTCCCTCTCAGCCTGAATTCATAACCAAAAATGAGAATTGTGACATTTTATCTAATCAACTATCTATACATATCCTTAGAATATATTCATTTTTCTTTTTTATTAATCAATTTTATTGTTATTATTAAAAAAAAATTATATTTTCATAGTGCCTGTCAAGAATTTTGAAAAAAATATACCAGGTATATTTATATTATATATAAAAAATTCGAAATAAAATTTGTTGAAGCATAGACGGTGTGTAAAAGTTTAAACTGTTTTTAATCGCTATAAATTGGTATTTACATCAAGATATTAATAGAAAACGTGAATATTGGTGTGTGGATGAGCCAAATACACCCCAAGGGAAAAGAAATCAGAAGGCAGTAATATTTTAGCTAATATTTTAATTTAAAAGTAATAAATTTGGGGGTCACCAATTTTTCGAATCAAAATATACAGGTTGAATGAATATATATATTAAAATGGTTTATACAGTAAAGATTATTGATGTGAGAAGGAATCAATTGCAGAGCACTGAATTTAAGTCAAATGAATTAGGTTAAAAAATTTATAATAATTGCAAAGAAGTAGAAAATAAGTAAAGTTATCTCGTTTGGGAAGGAACTTAGCTTGAGGCCGTTGTTGATCACAATCGGAGGTTCAATGCTGGCTGGCTTCCTGAAGCTCCGATGGCTTCCGATAACCACAACAATGGAAAGCAGGACAAAAAAATGAATAAAAGTGGAAACGTTTCCCAATGATGTTGGAAACGTAAAAATCTCCCAACTCTGAATATTCAAATATAATTTTCCCAACGAATGAAGGGAAACAGGCTGATCAAAAACCGTATTGAAACGGAATAAAAAAGTGTAAAGCAAATTGAATACCAAAAAAAAACCTGAAAAAAGGGGAAAATAATTAATTTAATTCACAATGAATTAGGAAAATAGAAATTGAACAAACTTACCCTCTTTAGGGTTTTCTTTAATTAAAAATAAATTGTATCTCCATGAGATACCAATATTCTTCCCTGCTGGACCAAATCCAGATGAAGAAAACTCAAAAATAAAGAAATTATTCTCCCAAATTGGAGATGCGAGACGATGCGCCGGAAGTCAAAGGAGAAAGAGAATGGCTTCCTTATTCGCGGCAGAGACAAGGAAAAATAAAAGATGCGACAAAACGCATGAAAATCAAATGATGGCGCGTCGATCGGTGGAAAATAGAAAAAGTACATTTTGGCCAAAACAGTGTGGATGGAGCTGATCGGAGGTGAAGATTTTGATGTTTGCATAATGTTATAATTGACAGAGAAGGTTTTGAACATAACCTCGTATTTTCAAAATATATCTGTCAAAATTCACTATGATTTTAAATAAATATATTAAATATATTTAACTGTTAAATTTATTAATATATTAAATTAAATTAAAATATTAGCCTAAATTAAATTATTAATTTGTTTATTAATTAAATAAACCCATTATTAAAAATATAATACAGTATATTATATTAAATATTTTAAATAGATAATAAAAATAATAGATTTAAAAGTTGATTGAATTGAAGTGGCAGAAAAACGTCAAGCAAAATGTAAGTAAATTTATTTATTTTAAATTAAAAAAAAATACTGTAGATTAACTTACAATTTGTTTGTGTTTTTTTGTACCATTTCATTCAATAGTTTGTCTAGAAAAATATATTATGAAAATTTTTCTCTTTTTTTATTTCCCAATAAGGGAGGACCTAGAAATACTTCACTTATTAAAATTTGTTAATATTTTTTTGTTGACAGAATTTAATAAAACAGAGTAAGCTGATTATTTATTTATTTATTTTTATTTTGGTCAGATTTTGGTTAGCAAATATGTTTTTTGTTGTCCTCCAGTGCCGCCTAGTGGCTAATTTGTAACAAAAATGCGAGGTTGCCAGATGTTGTTTTTTCTTAAAGGCAGCTTGAGTAAGATCATTTGAAGATTCATTGGTGCAACTTTTTAAATCTCAAGCTGAGACTTGAGTTTAAGACGGACTTGACCAAGCTAAGATCTGAGACTTGTTGGTGCAACTGGGCATTAGAGACATAAAGCTACAACAAATACAACAGTCCTGAAGATGAGTGACATTTAGTCCTAGGAAGGAATATTAAAATAATTCCGTTTTTTCATTTTATTTCATCTCCTATCTATATTTGTATTACAGCTTTCTTCCACACTGTCTTTGTTTATATTAATTATCATAATTATTTAATTAGTCATTATTAAAAATTAATTAAAAATATTTCTATTGAATTAATTATAAAAAAATTCATAAAAATTTTTATTTTAAAAGTGGATGAAAGAAACAGGAGGAAAATTTGATGAATTATAGATTGATTTATTATATGAAATATATATTTATTTTAATTTGAAAATTAATTATATTGTAGTAAAAAATTCAATTAAACGAACTTAAGAAATAAATTTCGTTAATTTCAAAGAGAGGATAAAAGTTCGCGTGTGTTTCAAATCCGAATACGAAAAGTGATTTATAAATTTAAGTAGCAATCAAGCTGTTAATGGATCCTGTCCGGATCGTTGGGGATATTATTGGGACTTTAAGTACACTGACGATGTGATATGACTCTGCTAACGGGTTGGTTCATTTTACAATTATTACCGAGGTATAAGATTATAAAACGGCTTGTAATTAACCAGTATAATATTTTGATAAATGTGTGAATTCACAAGGATTAATCTAATAAGCTTGTTGAGTAAGAACTCTATTAAAAGCCACTAAACCACTATTGTGTTTATATAGATTATGGTAAAATAATAATTAAAGAGATATTTGAGAGTGTTTCGGGTAGATTTAGTAATCTACCGAATTTTAACATTTAAAATTAATTAGTGCAGTATAGTACATTAGAGAAGTCCATTCAATCCAGGATGAGCTATAGTAGGTCTACAGGCAAAAATAAATATAATCATTAATTACATGTAAATTCGTCATACGATGCGTTAATTTATTGATATAAGCTCCAAGATAACGAAAAACAAAATTTTTTAAAAATTTATTTAAAGTAAGGGAGATAAATTGTAAAAAGGACTTCGGTCCAAAAAATTAAACATTACAAATTTTTCTATCTAATTTTTAATGAGACGATTAAAAAGCGGAAAATCCGGGAGATAAAATTAACAAATTCTATATAAGACTTAATTCTTCACAATTTAAATACTAAAGATTCTATCTTAAGATCAGTATTCCAACTTTATTTAAATATTTTTGTTGTAATTAGCTATATAGCGTAAATTCGGCTCCAATTCACATTCACTGAACTAAACCTGATTGTATTTCCTCATTTTTGAATTTCTCCATGACAGAGTCCAAATTTTTTCATCTTTTGTTTGGAGGCTTCTTTGTAAGAATTTCTTGACGAAAGAAAGAAGTTCAAGGGAGACGAGAGAGTGTAATCAAGTGTAGTTCAGTTGCTGCGCACTAAAGCCAAAGAATTCTTTGTTAGTCCCTTCATATCGAAAGAACAAATGGTTATTTATAGATTAGGATGGCGGGGGGCAGCCAACAAAAATTAAATCAGATTTCTTGGCTGCCCCCCCCCCTCTATCCTTATCAAGTAAAACAGCCATATTCTTCATCGTTATTTATAGAGTGGGAATTGGCAGAAAATCCTAACTTAGTGTTTAATGTATAGGTAATTTCTTTATTATTATTATTATTTTTTTACTTTTATTTTTTTTTGTACTGATCTCATATGATCATGGAGCTAAATTTATTAATAATATTTAAAAAATCAAATTTTTTTTGTATTATCTTCAAATGCGTTAAATTACGCTTTTTCTAAAGATTAATTTCTCTGTACGTATGATATAGCGGAATAAAAAATTACACGTTAAACTGCACTAGAAGGGCTTTAGATTGATTGATACTATTAGTCACCTGTTAGTTGTCAATTTATATGAAAAATAAAAAAATTTTAGAATTAAGATTTTTATCTGACTGGAAAAAGTCATTATTTTATTAATATTTATATTTAAATCTTTCATAGGGCTAGTTAGTTTTTATATAACCTATATTTTAATGAGAAAAAATCTGGTGTGACTGGTTGCACAGACGCTGGCGTCATTTGAGGGGTGGGGTGCTAGGGGCATTTGCCCCCGTTTACCTGTATTTTGATTTTTTTCGAAGCAGGCTATCCTGTTTGGCAGACATCCTCTCCTTTTATTAATCAATATATTTAATATGTATTATTTTTTATTTATTCATTTTATTGTATTGATATCTTTTGTATACGGGTACATTCTATATATTTTCTGATTTTATATATTCATCCATATAATAAGTAAAATTATAATTTGAATTTAACTTTTTTTTTTATTTTGATGACTAGAATCAGTGCCTGAGACGTATATGGGGTGCCCTCCCTCCGAGATCTCAAAAAAATAAAAATATAGGGAGAGAAATATAATAGGATTGTTGCTTGATTGTAGAGATTACTTGTCGAAGAATAAGCAAGTGTAGGGGTTTTACAAAAACAAATAAGAGAAAGCAATAAAAAAAATAAGAGAAATCAACAAAAAAAAATAAGAAAAAGCAAAACAGTTTTTTTCTTTTTGTAAAAGCCCTACACCTGCTTATTCTTCGACAAATAATCTCCACAATCAAGCAACAATCATATTAATTCTCTTGTCTAGTTTCGGATCAACACAAAAAATATAATTTCAAAATTTTAAAAGTTAAAAATTATAAAATATATTTTAAATTGGACGGGACCAATCGGATCCAACTGTCCTGCCTCCGAAAACATTTTCAGGATTTGTTTCTCAGTAAACTATAATAGGAATATAAAAAGGAAAATTCTCAAATAGAAAAAGGACATCCCCCAATTAGCACATTTTTTTTCTACAAAAATACAAGAAAAAAATTACTTGGAAATTTTACTCCTCTCTTTCTCTCTTTCTCCCATCACAAAAGCAGCTAAAATAATGGCCTTGGTTTTTTGATGCTCTCTGGCCAGTTATCATCAAAAAGTCATTATTTATCTTTTCTTTTATGTATAATTTATCAAGATCATAACCCCAAAAGCACAGTAAAGAATTTTCCAAGATGAACACTTAGTTTTTTTTCCTCTTTTGTCAAAATATAGAAATAAAAAAAAAAAAAAATTCATATAGTGTTTTAAGGGCTTTTCAGAATGCGAATGTCAATAAAAAAAATTATTGTCTTAGTAATTTTATTCCTTTTATCTAAAGATAAAGATGATAATCTCAGATAGTCGACAAATATAATAAATATCATAAAATAAGATAAATAAACATAAGAAGTTTTAATCGTATCAACTCTGATGGATGATATTAAAATAAATTGTGTTGAAACTTTCCCAAGAACATTTTATTTCAATTGAGTTCGTACTATAAAACAAACAAAAAAAAAAATCTGGTGTGACTGGCCCACAGCACACAACTTTCTCTTACTCTTAGGTAAGAGAAAGTTGTGCACCGTGCTGATCACACCAGATTTTTTGTGTCGAGATTTATATATTAAGTTTCCCATAGCACCTTAGTTTCAATCTTGCATTTTAAACGTTCACTGCTTGAAATAATTCAAAATTTTAATCTCATATTTGGACATTTTATACACAATATAGAATCCTAAATAAATACAAAATTTCATAAGAATTGGGAAAAAAATTTTAAATGCGTAAAATGTTCCAAAGGGGACCCCCTTTTGAATCGAAATTAACATACAAATCCCTATAGGAAATTAACATTGGGCCTAATGCGAGGATAGAGGTGGAAAGGGAATTTAAAAAGAGTAGAGACAGTCGATAATGTTTGCAAGTGAGAGAGAGAATAAATGAATGAATGAATGAATTATATTTATTGTCACTAAATATTTTTGGAGATCTATATATTTGAATAAGATAATAGTATTTAAAATACCCCGATTCGGACTAAACAAGTCATAGATATATTTAACGAGACTGTGAGTGTTTTTTATTGGTGAGGCCAAACATCCCATGGCCCCCGGGAATCGAACCCAGGATCTCCGCCTTTCCGGGGCATAGGCTGTTGCATGCTATCCATTGCCCCGGAAAGGCGGAGATCCTGGGTTCGATTCCCGGGGGCCATGGGATGTTTGGCCTCACCAATAAAAAACACTCACAGTCTCGTTAAATATATTTATTGTGCTCTGAGGCGATTTGCCTCCTAGAGCATTAATATTACATAGTATTTACAATTTTATATGTATAGACTGCATTTACAATATGAAAAGAAAATAAAAATTGCAGATTACTAGGAAAACATTCTCCCTCCCACTACAAAAATTGCTCCTGTTCTTTTACTAAAAAAGAATAAAATTTACTTTTGAACGATTCTAAAGAATTTGAAGACCTGATATCGCCAGGAATCCTGTTCCATACCCTAATTGATGTCACTAGAAAAGAGGTGTCGAATGCGGCCGTCCGATGAACCGGCATTCGCAAATCCAAAATATTTGCCTTAGGACTGTGGTCCTACTATACTCACCCCTGAAAACGTAGCTTTCATAAAGATACCTGGGCATTTTGTTTTTCAGGATGCCGAACACACAACACCCCATCAAATATTCTCGACGTCGTTTTAACTTGAGCCATCCAAGTCTATCTATAATAAGGTGTTATGTGCTCATCATGAGGCAAATCAAAGACAAACCTAACGCAAGCATTTACCACCCTCTCAAGAGTCAATCCACGCTCTCCAGTCATACCGCTGTAAACCAAACAACAGTAGTCGAAGTGGGGCAGGATGAGAGAATTTACCAATAATTTTCTTATTGATGGGGGGAGGCAGTCTTTGTTTCTCTTAAATTGGAAAAGACTGGAATAGACCTTTCTAGATACTTCGCGGACATGCTCTCCCCAACTTAAGGTCCTATCGAGAGTGACGCCTAAATTCTTGACAGAAATAGAATAATCTATCTGTTTTCCGTCAATAATAATAGGTGGAATGTTAGGTAGCTTGTGAATATAAGCGCCACTTCCGAAAACCATTGACTTAGTCTTTTCGATGTTTAATTTTAACTTCTTGCCTCTCACCCAATCGACTTTTCGACATACATCCTGATTTAAGAGATAGATTGCCCGGTCTAGGTTATCAAATTTGGAAACGATATAGATCTGGAGATCGTCGGCAAACAAATGGTAACTGGAATTCACCAAGTGCTGCCCGACAACATTTATAAAGATAGAAAATAAGAGGGGACCCAACACCGACCCCTGAGGCACCCCCGAAATAACCGGCAAAAGTCCAGAACTGCGACCATCCCAATCGCCCACCCTCTGACTTCTCCCAGACAAATACGATGCAGACCATGCTGTTGCCGATCTAGATAGATTGAGTCTATGGAGTGACCTGATCAAGATAGAGTGATCGACCATATCGAAAGCTTTGCTAAGGTCAAAGAGCACCATAACCGTCATTTGCTTCCGATCAATGGCCATCTTTATATCGTATTACTTGAGAAGAGCAAATTGTGTGCTGTAATATTACCCATATCCAACTGGCAATTGGTCGAAAGAACCCAAACCCCCCAAAATTGTGTCAAATAATGATGGACAAGTCTCTCAAGTATCTTCAATAAGGAGCAGAGCAGGGAGATAGGTCTATAATCCTTACATTCAGAGGGATTTGAGATCTTGGGCAATGGTCGAACAATTGATGTTTTCCAGGAGCAGGGGAAGAATGACTCTTGCAGACACCTATCAAATATATGAACCAACGCCGGTAAGATTCAAGGAGCGGCTAGTTTATTTAATTTCGAAGGTAACTCGTCAGTTCCTTGTGATTCCGATCCAGGCATATTTATATATTTAATCATCATGATTAATAATTGCTGGTCAAATAACATGTCGCTTCCAAGCGTTTTAATTATAAGGGCAGAAATGTGGTGAATGAGGTGAAATCCACTGAAGAAGGAGTGCCGATAGTGTCTCCGAAATATCTGGAAATATTGCCTTGATAATTAATAAAAATTGCTGAAAATATAGCGTCTTTTTTCTGTCAGTTAAACTAGATCTCCAAGCTAGTCACCAAACTCAAAGATTCTCAATAAATTGTAACAAAAAAAATTATTAACAGTATTGATAAAGATTTTGATAACGAATATAAACTTAATCGAAATAAATTTTATACCGTTACAAAGCTTCGAGACTAAAAAATTGATAATATATTCACAGAAAATGGTAATTATAATTTTAAAGGGGAGATAAAAGTTTATGAGTCATTTTATCAATTAAATATCTTTTTCAGTTTTAATAATAAAAAATATTTTACCATTTTCAGGCCTTGCATATATTTTTCCATCTCTGATCCAAAGGATTGATTGATTGATTGATTGATTATTTATTTTGCTCTGAGTCGACTTGACTCTTTGAGCATATTAGAATTATTTACATGTATATTGACATAATTGCTCTCTTAAATTATACATATTTTATACATTGTATTTAATATTTGACAAATTACATAGATATACACTATTATACATTAAATCAATATTCATTATTATGTGATTCACATTTTGCTTCATTCTCATTTCCATCCCATTCCAACATTCATCATTTCATAACCATTATTATTATTTTATTATTATTTTATTTTATTTTTTTTTTTTCTCTTTTCCTCCTCCCTATCGCCCTCTCTCCTACTGCCCATCGGTCAGATATTTACGGAATTCCGCCCTGAACCGTCTCGGCCCTCTCGCTTTTCTTATTTCTATAGGAATTTTATTCCATAATTTTGTGGCCGATATCACAAATGAATCTGCGTATGTTTGGGTCCTGTGATTTGGAACAATCAGATCCAGATCACTTGACCGAAGACCCCGAGACCGAACCGAGTGGACAGGGCAAAACTCCTCACACAGATACTGCGGTCTCCTCGAATTTAGCACTTCGAATGCAAATGCCCCCAAGAAGAACTGTCTTCTCTTTTCTAGCTTCAGCCAGTCTAACTTCACATAGTATGGGGTAATGTGTGCATCTATGGGAGCGCCGTATATGAAGCGTACGCAAGCGTTCAATGCCCTGTCTAATCTCTTGCCCTGCTCCCCCGACAAGTTGTTGTAAACGAGACAACAATAGTCAAACGAGGGCATTATGAGTGAATTCACCAGCAATTTTTTTGTTGATAGAGGGAAATCGTTACCTATTTTCTTGAACTGGTACAAGCTCCTGAAAACTTTCTGTGAGATGTTGGAGACATGCGAACCCCAATTTAATTTAGAGTCGAGAGTCACCCCTAAGCTCTTTACATTCTCGCTATATTCGATAGATTTGCCATTTACCATCACTGCCGGCACATCCGCTAGGTCATTTATGTATCTGGCACTACCGAATATTATTGCTTTTGTCTTACTCTCGTTCATTTTTAACTTGTTAGTTTGGGCCCATTCGCACACTGCTCTAATATCATGGTTGAGTTTTTCCACCTTTTGTGTTATATCCCTAGGGGCAGATGTGATATAAATTTGCAGGTCATCTGCATAAAGGTGATATCTCGAGTAGGTGAGCGATTGTCCCAGGTCGGAAACAAATAGAGAAAAAAGCAGAGGCCCCAAGACCGACCCCTGAACAACCCCGGATCTTATTGGTAATGTTTCTGATCGTCTTCCCCCACCATCCTCAACTAATTGCCTCCTGTTGGATAAATAAGAAGCTATCCACTTAAGGCATGCCGCTGAGAGCTTGAATTTTTCTAATTTAGCAAAGAGAATCTCATGGTCCACTAGGTCGAATGCCTTGGTGAAATCAAAAAGGACTAAGATGGTTAATTCTCTTTGATCTATGCTCTTTTTTATATCATCCGTGATCTTTAATAGGGCTGTCTGAGTGCTGTGTGAGGGTCTGTATCCAGATTGATACGGATCTAAAAGATTATTTTTTTCTAAATGTGCGACCAGATAGCGATGAGCTAATCTCTCGAGGATCTTTGATAAGGTACAGAGTAGGGAGATGGGCCTGTAGTCAGATTGGATTTGGGGATTACTAGTTTTTGCTATGGGACGAATTATTGCAGTTTTCCATATGTCTGGGAAGATTGATTTTTGTAGGGACGTATCATATATGTGAACTAACACAGGGAGGATACATGGCGCGGAGAGTTTGATCAATTTCAGTGAAATATTATCAATCCCCACTGCCTCTGTTCCTGGTCTTAATACTTGCTGTAGCACAGCTTGGGGTTCTAGGTGAGGAAAGTAGAAGTTATGTTCATCGAATTGATGTCTAGTTTGAGATGTCCATGGAACAAACTGCTCATCACTATTAGTCAGATTTTGATTATTGTCTTGACCGTTTCCTCCATTAGAGACGAAGTATTGATTCAAGCTATCAACGTCGATCTCGAGGGAGTTAGGTTCTTTTGACTTGGAAAGTCCTAGTTTAGAAATTTGTCGCCAGATGGAAGAGATATCTTTATTTTGTATCAGAATTCTTTCAAAAAAATTCGCTTTGCTTTTCCTAATTTGGAATGTGACTTCATTTCTGAGTTTCCTAAATTCTGTAAATAATATGGGATTTTTTCCCCTTATTGCCCATCTCTTGACAGTGTCTCTCCTTTTCATTAGTTCTTTTATTTTAATTGTTATCCAAGGGGAGGAGGATTTTTTATGTGTCCAAGTCTTAAGTGGCGCATGTTTATCGAATAAGTTGAGTATTATTTCATTTAAGTATGTTATTTTTGTGTTTATGTCTGGTTCGGTGTAAATTCTAGCATAGTCAGCCCTAGATAGATCATCTAAAAAGCTTTCTTTCTTAAAACCTCTAAAGTCCCGTTTTGTTACAGACGTTGGAGTATATATGGGTTTTTCTAGGTCGAGATCTATGTAAATTAGGTCATGAGCCGAGAGAAAAGGCACCCCAAACTGTCCTTTAGATATTATTTTTTCATAAATTGAGTCATTGACTACAATTAGATCAAGCCACGTTTGGGATGTGCTGGTGAAGTGTGTTGCATCCATGGGGAGAATGGTTAGTCCCAAAGAGTGAAAAAGATTGGTTATGTGGTCTTTGTCTGGGGAATTTGCGATTAAGTCTACATTAAAGTCACCCATGATCACCACATCCGAGTAAAGGGGTAAGATTTGCTGCAAAGCATTTTCCAAATCCGTATAAAATCCTTTTTTGGGAGGCCGATATACTACTATTAATAGTAATTTTTCTTTTCCTATTGATATTTCATTTATAATAAATTCCACTTCAGATGTCATTAGATAATAGGGGGAGGCGATCTGCCTTGCTCTCAATTCGTTTCTCACATATATTGCTACACCCCCTCCATTTCGCTGTGCCCTATCCTGCCTAATGAGTATATATCCCTCTATTTTGACTATTTCAGACTTTATTTTAGGTTTGAGCCAACTTTCACTTATACATATTATGTCATAAGTCCTTTCGATCATGAATTGTCTAAATTCATCAATATGGGCTACAAGGGATTGTGCGTTAACATGGCATATTTCAAAGGGCCTCATTTGTGCTCCCGCCGACTCCTGAAACGCTTCCAATCAACGCGTGTTGCATCATTAAGGCGCTCCCATATATTAGCCTGTTTTATTGAAATAGTAGGTTTGTCCACTACCTGAGTAATCACTCCTATCTTAGATATTTTAAGTATTACAAATGTTAATGATGGGAATAATATAAATATAAAAATGGGAACAAAAATAATCATTAATTTCTGAAAAGGTTTTGGATTAGAATTTAATTTTAGAAAGTAAGCTCCCCGTGGAGGCATCGACATTTCGAATATTTTTGCTTTAATTTTACTTAGTAATAATTTTATTTTTATTTTATCAAACCGATTAGCAGAGAGAGATAAGCGAAAGTTAAAAAAAATTGAAAACTTAAACGTTTTGATTATTATCAATTTTAAAAATTTTAAGACTATTAAATTTATAATAATAACAAATAAAACCAAGTAAAAATTTTTAATATTATTCTTATTTATGACTCCTGAGATCTTTCTTTTCAATGTAAATTTAAATTTAATATTGACTAACGAGTACAATAATATAATTTTATATTGCAAGGATAGTGGGGGTAATATGAGTAGGTATATACATAGCGTAGCAAGGTAATTAATCAACAAACACAACCAAACAGCTAAGGTCATATATAGTTTAAAGGTAATGTCATTGTTGAACTTATGTATTAATAAAAATTTTGAAGATTATCAGGCGTTTTTATTAATATTGACCTTTCTCCTTCTTTCTTCTTGGCGTAGATTTTGCCCTCCTTGATCCAAAGGAATTTAATTTTGTTCTCTTTTTTCAGATTCCTCGCCTGAGCATAAATTTTTTTAAAGTAAGGACTCAATGCTTCATTTATGTAAATTGGGGGGGCGTTATTTTCTACCCACCCCAAGTGTCGAGTAGAAAAATTTCTAATGACTTTCCTCTTATTAAGTAGATTGTCTTTTTTTTGTTTGTTCACTAACCGTACGATTAGGACAGGCGGTCGACCCTGCTGCTGCTGCTGGGGCTGTTCCTCGGCGGCTGCACCCGTCGATCCTCTGCTCGATGGGGTATATACCCTGTAGGCCGCACTCACGTCATCGGGGTTTAGTGTGATGTCTAAAGCCTTGCCGATCTCGGTCACCAGCTGGACGGCATCTTCATTTTGCTTGACGGGCAGTCCGTGCACCTCAATGGTATTCATGAGTGTCTCCTGTTCCAGCCTTGTGACCCTGTCTCGCAGTTGTTGGTTTTCGCTGCTTAGGCGGGTGTTGGCCTCCTTCAGGGACTCGACGGCCAGTAGCGCTCCAGAAAGTTTTTCCTCGAGGTTTTTAAATTTTTCATCCACTTTTTCATGAAGCGACTCGAGTGATTTAGCGATCTCGGCAAGATCAGTTGACTCACCGGTCAAAACGCAGGCACCACATCTCCATTGTTTTATTCTTGGTGAATTAAGATGGGATTTGTTCAATCCGACACAGGCCAAGTGGTAAACCCCATTGCAGGTTTTGCACTGCAAGGATTCGCCATGGGCCCGAGTAACTGTCTTGTTGCAGGCGTTACAATTGGTCATTGTTAACGGTTTTGTATATTTATGTAAATTCTACAGGGAAATAATTAATTATTTCAATAGCGGAGCGCGCCGGTATGCGACCGCTCGCCTCGAGTGTCAGAGCAAGAGAAAAAAAGGAGAGAGAGAGAGAGAGAGAGAGAGATATGTTTTCTCCGAAACAATTAAAGACAGAAATAAAATAAAAATAAATGGGAATTTAAATAATAATTGATTTTTAATCTAATAAAAAGAAAAAGATTTAAATTCTGTTACAATGGCAACCATTTCTCCTATCTTTCCTATTAAGAACAAGAGAAAAGTGGTCTTCAGGCGGAGGGTGTCGTGGGGCGGGGAGGGGAGTGCGAGACTCAGAACGCTGGGCCGAAGAAAGCCGAGAACATCCGAAGCACTCGCACTCACAGACAACGTAGGCTACTGATAATGTCAAATCCCTCTATTTAGAGCCGATTTTAAAATTATGGTTGTTAAAACTTCATTGTAAATTTCTAATATTAACTTTGGCTAACCTAATATATATATTAGGGTGTCCCTTATTTTTCGATTTTTATTTTTTTTTTGGTTATACCCTCTAATTTTTTTACTTATATTCTAAAACACTCGTAAATAAAATTTGACCCCATTTGGAGTTCATTTACCTCCCCCGACCGTCTTGGGCGGGATTTTGAAAATTTTTATTTTTTTGCGTATACGTTCTCATTTTGTTTATTATATTAAAAAATACCCACAAATCAAATTTTACGTCAATCGGAGTTCATTTAGCCCCCCCGACCCCCCTGTGAAAAAATTTCGAAATTTTTTTTTTCTCAGATAGGTTATAATTTTGTTGATTCTATTAAAAAACACTCGCAAAATAAATTTTACATCATTGAAAGTTCATTAACTACCCCCTACCCCCCTTGAAACATGCCCAGTTAGGTGAGAGTATTGGGGCGCTCCCGCGGCGACTTCCTATCTTTAATATGCAATTATTTAATTTTGTTGAAATAATTTGATTAGAAAATAATAAAACAAGAAATTAAATACCAATATTTACTTAAAAGTACAAAAAAGTAATAAATTTTGTTGATATTTCCTTTTTTTTACAGTCGGGATAAAAATGCCTCCTTTCTGCTCCAGCTCACAACGTTGAAGGAATGACTTTTGGTCTCCCTCAACGATTATTATGAAAGTTTTCTATTAGCATTACAGCCTTTTCAGCTGTATCATTCACAGCTTTTAGAGAAAGAACTGGTCTTTTGACTTCTAAATCTGCCACGAGAGAGGATTCTCTTCAAAAAGAGTGTCGTTCTACCTTCAATGGAGAATATCTTTTTACGAAATCCTATAGACTTTTCTTCTTTAAATTAATTACCATCTTAGTTTTTACAATTTAATATTTATTAATTCAAATATCCAACAAACGATAGGGTGCCGCCCGGAGTAGAACCACGAATCCACTGATTTATATTCAGTGTGCCCTAACCGCTGGACCACAGCACGGTATTCGGTTATTTGAGATCATTCAGAATCACGTGATGTATATAATATCTTATATATTATATGTATAATTTCTTATTTGTCTTCGTTTTTGTTTGTCAATTTTATCATCCAAAAGCGATATACCCAGTAAAGAAAAAGACCTCTTCTTCAGTTAAATTATATTTGGAGGAAATTTAGGGTTAGATTGAGCAACCCAGACAAACAAGGACTACCAGATATCTGTTTCTTTATGACAACGACGTATGTTAAGCTATGGATTCAATGTATTTCGGCAGTAAAGGCTAGTTTTCAAGATTTTAGCTTTCTGAAAGCATTACAAGATTACGAAAGGTTCCGATCATTTTTAAAGCAGCCTTAAGAAAATTTTTCCCTAATATAATTTAACTAGCGAAGTGATCATTATATCTCTTTTGGATGGTGAAGTTGACGTCCAAACAAAAACGAATATGGTAATTAATTTAAAGAAGAAAAGTCTATAGGATTTCGTAAAAAGATATTCTCCATTGAAGGTAGAACGACACTCTTTTTGAAGAGAATCCTCTCTCGTGGCAGATTTAGAAGTCAAAAGACCAGTTCTTTCTCTAAAAGCTGTGAATGATACAGCTGAAAGGGCTGTAATGCTAATAGAAAACTTTCATAATAATCGTTGAGGGAGACCAAAAGTCATTCCTTCAACGTTGTGAGCTGGAGCAGAAAGGAGGCATTTTTATCCCGACTGTAAAAAAAAGGAAATATCAACAAAATTTATTACTTTTTTGTACTTTTAAGTAAATATTGGTATTTAATTTCTTGTTTTATTATTTTCTAATCAAATTATTTCAACAAAATTAAATAATTGCATATTAAAGATAGGAAGTCGCCGCGGGAGCGCGCCAATACTCTCTCACCTAACTGGGCATGTTTCAAGGGGGGTAGGGGGTAGTTAATGAACTTTCAATGATGTAAAATTTATTTTGCGAGTGTTTTTTAATAGAATCAACAAAATTATAACCTATCCGAGAAAAAAAAAATTTCGAAATTTTTTCACAGGGGGGTCGGGGGGGCTAAATGAACTCCGATTGACGTAAAATTTGATTTGTGGGTATTTTTTAATATAATAAACAAAATGAGAACGTATACGCAAAAAAATAAAAATTTTCAAAATCCCGCCCAAGACGGTCGGGGGAGGTAAATGAACTCCAAATGGGGTCAAATTTTATTTACGAGTGTTTTAGAATATAAGTAAAAAAATTAGAGGGTATAACCAAAAAAAAAATAAAAATCGAAAAATAAGGGACACCCTAATATATATAGTGCTTCCCCAAAAATGTTATCGACCGCACGCCACTAGCAAAATGAGAATATACATTTTAAAGAGCATCTAAAAATAGTTGATTTATGAATTTAAAAAAAAATCCTTGGAGCGAATTTTGAGAAAATCGAAAAAAAAAACTGAAAAAGTACATCAGTAAAGTACTAGTACTTTTTGGCTGATTTTGTTTAAAACCTTATTTATACGAGTGAGGAAGGTGTCTAACTTAAATATAAAATTTCAACCTCCTAGGTCATTTCCTTCATGGTCAAAAGTGTCCACACACACACAGACCAATTTGCGGGACCCACTTTTTTGGACTCAGAGGACTTCAAAACATGTATATCCATCAAAATCTCGACATCGAATTTTTGACATGATCGCAATACTTTCTTTCTCTATATATTTCAAATATAGGGTAAGAGAAAGTAAAAACTGTTAATTTCTGAAATTCATCTTCCTCTTCCGTTACTTTTCTTTCCAATTTTTTTCTGGAGCCATTCCCTAAAGCCGATGACTTTTCGGTTCAGCCGCCTTCACTTTCGCATTATTTTTATCACATTTTATCGAATCACTACATTCGCATTTTAATAGCCTATTTTAGAGTTCGATTATGAAGATTTTGAAAAAAAAAAAACACGTATCTTTGAATAGCCAATATATGAATATCTATTTTATCTCTATATACACACATATTTATAAATTAGTTGAATTCTTGAAAATTTAATATTGTATTGTAGATAATTTTCTGAAAGAAAAAAGAATAAATTTCAAATATTTGTTTCTTATTAAGAAATAACTTTGGTTGTTTCTACTAATAAAGTATTTAATTTATAAATGTTTAGAAAAATATTTTTAAAAAACCATATAAATTTTGTTAAGGCGAGTGTAATTTATTTCTTTATAATTTTGTAAAAATTAATCTTTTGCTTGAGTTAATGACATGAATTAAAAAAACGAGTCGCTCATGGAATTTTTTATTTTTGAATTAATTATTATCAATTTGTTATCAGATAATACATTCATTTTAATAAGAATTTTTTTCTTTTGAAGAATGTATTTCGAAATTAAAACATTTCGCTTGGAATAATAAAATTAAATTGTATGCGGCGATGAGAGAATGAAAGTCACCAGAGGATCGTAATTGAATTTAAAACTGTAAATAAATTACAAATTTTATATATGAATATGGAAATCTCTATAAATAAAATGTTTGACTTAACAAACTTGATATTGAGAGGATTTTTTTTTATTTTTTAAATATAATAAAAATTTCTTAAGAAATTTATTTTACAAAAATTTTGGGAAAACCGGTTTCCTGTTTTTTTCTTTTTTTTGGCTTGAGGAAGCAATTAAAACACTTTTATATTCATTGGAGCTTAATGAGTGATAGACCGAAACTCTTCAAACTACGCTTATTTTTCGGCAAGGGTGTAGGAAGGAAAAAACAAAAAAAAAATTTATTTTCCCAAATTAGTTTATTTCCTAATATTTCGAAGGCACATAAGCTCTTCTTCTTCTTCAGAGGAAGCTCATTTTACCCTCCTCTAACATTATAATAACAGTCAAGGATTTTGCATCCAAGAAAGCCATTTGTCTCCGGTAACTCTTGAGAGCATTCTAGATTTCTTGGATGCAAAAAACCTTGGCTGTTATTATAATGTTAGCGGAGTGTAAAATGAGCTTCCACTGAAGAAGAGCCTTTGTGCCTTCGAAATATTAGGAAATAAACTCATTTGGGTTATGGTTCAGAAACAAGTTTGTAGACAGATGTTTAATTTTAAATATTGAAATATTTTATGTTATTTTTCACGTTTTTATAAGCCACATTTTTAAAATCAGATCAATTCACTGGTTTCCAAATTAAAATATAGATTTTATAGAATTGCAGGGGGTATGTCCATTTTAAGGCAACTAAATAGACAGACCGCTGTAAATGGTTGCCTAGGCGCAGGGCTCTAAAGTCAGGGATGCCTCAGGGTGGGACTTAATTTTGTCTCTGACTGTACATAAGATGCATTAAAGACGTACTGTTTGGGACGTACAGGTTCTAGACAGGAACTAAACGGGACATCTTGTGTAGAAAAAATTATATAAAAATAGAAAAAAGAAAGAGAATTTTGTTTTTTGAAAAAATAAAAAAAAAGTATTCAAAATAATTTAAGATAAAAGAATTAATGTAACAAATTGTAAGATTGTAATTTAAGATCAGATTGATTTTGTTTAAGCCTTAAGTTCTTTAATGCCCATTTGCACCAATAAGTCTCAGATCTTAGCTTGGTCAAGTCCGTCTTAAACTCAAGTCTCAGCTTGAGATTTAAAACGTTGCACCAATGAATCTTCAAATGATCTTACTCAAGCTGCCTTTAAGAAAAAACAACATCTGGCAACCTCGCATTTTTGTTACAAATTAGCCACTAGGCGGCACTGGAGGACAACAAAAAACATATTTGCTAACCAAAATCTGACCAAAATAAAAATAAATAAATAAATAATCAGCTTACTCTGTTTTATCAAATTCTGTCAACAAAAAAATATTAACAAATTTTAATAAGTGAAGTATTTCTAGGTCCTCCCTTATTGGGAAATAAAAAAAGAGAAAAATTTTCATAATATATTTTTTTAGACAAACTATTGAATGAAATGATACAAAAAAAGACAAACAAATTGTAAGTTAATCTAGAGTATTTTTTTTTTTAATTTAAAATAAATAAATTTACTTACATTTTGTTTGACGTTTTCTGCCACTTCAATTCAATCAACTTTTAAATCTATTATTTTTAATATCTATTTAAAATATTTAAGGTGCGCGTCTCGGAAAACCGTTAAAACACGATTGACTCGAGCCGGCACCAGATGGCGTTAGTGTTCCCCCATTAGAATACACTAGGGTTTGGACACCGGTGGAAACCGAAACCGGTATACCGGTTTTTTGGCTAATTTTCAAAAACCGAGAAACCGAGTTTTTCCCGAAAAACCGTATTCGGTTTTTTTTTTTATCTTTTCTTCAGTAATATTTGTATTCAAATTATAAATTAGCCCGTGACCCATGGCTCAGAGAGAAGACAATAGCTTCTAGTGGCTTGAAGTTTCGGGTTCCCTTCCCGTCCTAAGCGAGAAAAATTTATTTCATTTGAATTGGCTATCAATCATTTGAAATAAATAGGGATGGACGCTAAATGGCCTTAGATGCCGAAAAAGACCTTGAATAAATAAAAAATAAAATTTATAAATTATTTATATTTTTTGCCCTTTTTCCAATACTTAAATAAAATATATATAATAATAGCGGAGTGCCTGTCTGTCTGTCCGTGCGTCTGTCTCGCTCTGTTTGACCAACTTTCCGTTGGAATGACGAAATGTTGCAGTCATATAGAGGACATAACGGAGAGTCCAGGAAATATACTTGAGTCCCGAAATTCCTACAATTTTTTGCGTTATTAATTCCTAAAGTTACGATTTCTCCCATATGAAATGTATAGAGAAATATTTATGTATTTTTTGGATTTTTTGTATTCTTTGATTTACATTTTTTTGTTTATTAAGGTTGCCCTTGAGACAGGAATTTTGCTTCATATATTATTTATTTCTAAATTAGGCTATGTTGTATACCAATTTATTTAACTTCCAAAAATATTGGTGCGTTCTAAATAGATTCAGATGTTGAAAAAAACGGTTTAAAACCGGTTTTCCGCTTTGTAAAAAACCGAAAAACCGGTTTTCAAAATTTTCCGGTTTTTTCCAAACCCTAGAATACACGCAACTTGATCCATTTCATTCTAGACTTTCCAGCTAATTAATTAAAGGCAAAAAATTAATTATTCTTTAACACAATGATTACTAATTTAATTGTCTACAACTTATAGAGCTCCTTTTTTTTTAAATATCTTTTATTTAATGCGATTAATCTAAAAAATTTTTTTTTTTTGAAAATCAAAAAAAGGGCTTCTATAAGTTGTAGATATTTTAAATAGCTTTAATTTTAAAAAAAATTTGAGGTCGATAGCTTCAAAATTGTGGCCGCTGGAAAGTCCCAAAATTAGCACCCCGAGACGCGCACCTTAATATAATATACTGTATTTTATTTTTAATAATGGGTTTATTTAATTAATAAACAAATTAATAATTTAATTTAGGCTAATATTTTAATTTAATTTAATATATTAATAAATTTAACAGTTAAATACATATATTTAATATATTTATTTAAAATCATAGTGAATTTTGACAGATATATTTTGAAAATACGAGGTTATGTTCAAAACCTTCTCTGTCAATTATAACATTATGCAAACATCAAAATCTTCACCTCCGATCAGCTCCATCCACACCAATATTCACGTTTTCTATTAATATCTTGAAGTAAATACCAATTTATAGCGATTAAAAACAGTTTAAACTTTTACACACCGTCTATGCTTCAACAAATTTTATTTCGAATTTTTTATATATAATATAAATATACCTGGTATATTTTTTTCAAAATTCTTGACAGGCACTATGAAAATATAATTTTTTTTTTAATAATAACAATAAAATTGATTAATAAAAAAAATGAATATATTCTAAGGGTATGTATAGATAGTTGATTAGATAAAATGTCACAATTCTCATTTTTAGGCTATGAATTCTGGCTGAGAGGGACTTAAGTCGTCAAATTTGACTACTTGAGATGTAAGCTCAAATAGAGGACTTAAGTTCCGATTAAAAGTTGGTGCAACACTTTAAGTTCAAATGTAAGATGTAAGACGAGCTTGAGACCTGAGATATGTTGGTGCAACTGGGCATAAATGTATGTATCTTAATTTTTAGGCCTGATGATGGTTACAAATGGTGACCGAATTGAGAAATTTTTCCTCAAACCAGTCGTCATGGATAAAATTCCTAAAAAATAAAAAAAAATTTATCAAAAAATTTTTTATTGTAATCCATTCAATTTATCTGAATCCAGCAACTAAACTTCAAAATGCATTTAGTGAGTTATATAATCTTGTACAGTTTTTAGTTGATAAAATTGTTGACTATTTTTGCTAAGAGATCAGATCGCTTGTTTTGTCCGTTATTTTTTAAAACAATTTATTTTATATTTTTTATTTCCTAATTTATTTAATTAATAATTTTTAGATTTAAAAAAAATTAAAATTTTCCTATAGAATTTTTTTTTTTTGGAATTTATAGGTGAAAAGAAAAAAATTAATTTTCATAATTTTTTAATTAGTCATAAAAAATCTATTAAAAAAATTTAATTCCTTTAAAAAAATTCTTAATATTATATTTTAGATACAAATTTAGAGCCACCTCTCCCGGGTTTTGACCATCTTCAGTGCTGGCAAAAAATAATCATGAGGGTGTTATGGTGGATGAGTGCTTTATCTTGACTATTCAAGCCAAAGGTGGTCCAAACCCGGAATATACTCAGAAACATTTAAAAGAATAAAAATAATAATTGCTTTTCTCCTTGGTCTCAATCTTCAATTCAATATATAAAAGTTAATCTAAAGGAATTGAGTTTTTTTCAATATAAACAATAAAAAATAATCAAATTCAAAGTGAATTCCATGATGTTTTCTTCAGAATACTTCAAGGTTCACAAAAGCCTATGGCCTAACTAGGTTAAGTCGATTAGTCTATCTAGCATTTGAGCTTCTGTAACTTTCGCCTAAATCACTTAACAAAGTGAGATCCAGGCAGACCTTTGGTACAAACATGTAAATTGGTTGCGACCATTCCAACCCGGAATAAATTGTTGCTATTGACTTATGAATCTAAATAGTAATCAGGAATTGTAGATTAATCAACAAGGATGAAAATAAAAAAGTAAAAAACAGACAATATTTATAAACAGACACAACACTAAGGCTGGCCAAATGGTGTTAAGGCCGAGGCCATTAAATAATAAAAAAAAAAAAAAAATAAACAGACATGATCATCAAATTACAGAAAGCTTTGAATTACACAAACTAAAAAAAAAAATCAATTATATATGATATTTAGTGTATCGAGTTTAATTATCATATATGAGAGGTTCAAGTTCAGCTATTTCTTATTGAAATAGAATATTTACATATATTTAACATGAAAAAATAATTCATAGAAAGGTACATTTGTATCATATATTAATATTACAAAGTGTCAGATTAGAGCGCATTTTTTTTATAAAAAATTGAGCAATGAAGTTGCAAATCTTGTCAGTCATGCTTAGAGTAGATTAACTATAAACAAAAACAAAGACTTTCCCATTTTTCTTTTTTTTTTACCTTCTTTTCCATTTTATTTCTCCATTAACTCCCTTAAAAACCCTAAATTTTTTTTTTGCGTTTTTTCCGTTTTCAATTTTTACATCTTTTTCTAATTGACAACAATATAAAATGTTGCATTTTTAATGCCAATAATGGTACAAAACTGTCATTTTTTCAAACGATTTCTCGATTTGGGAACACTTTTTATTATCTTTTTTACTTTATTTTTTTCTCTCTCCTCTCTCTCTACATACCCAGGTATATATAGAAATATTTCCCTGAACTTTTTCATTATTACTCATACTACTATTACTACTCCTGTTATTAAGCATTAGTACTCCTGCTCCTCATATTGCTTCTCTCGTATGTATATACAGTAGATATACTTTCCTATACTTTTTAACTAATCATTACTTTTACTAATATAAATAATATTTTCTCTCTAAATATTACATAAATATAGGTAAGAGAAAGTATACACACACCATTACATCATTACCAAACCAACAGGTTTTAACTTGCTTTCTTGGTCCATAGACTTTTATTTAATCTTCTTTGACTAATTGACTACATATCATGGGCGGATCCAGAGGTGTTTCTCGGGAGGAGGGGGTAATCTGGTGTGACTGGTCGCACAGCACACAATTTTTTCTTAATTTCGGTAATTTAAAGGCGCATTCTGCACTTGTTTGCCAGAATATAAATACAATTCAAATTTGTAAGTACAGTAGAACCTCGATAAGTTAAACCTCGCTAAGTTCAAAACCTCCGTAACATAAAAATTTGTTCAATTCCCTTCCCTTGACAGCGTAAAACCTCTATTACTTAAAGAACAAAACCTCTGTAACTTAAACAAATATTTTGAGCATAGCCCTCGATAACTTAAAATAATATTTTGGTGACCTCTATAACTTAAAGTATTTCTTTACATATCATCGAAAAAATAGTTGATGCAGAAAATCAAAATTACATGAAGCAGAAAAAAATTACTGATTTTTTTGTAAATAAATAAATCTATTAATTTAATTTATATTTAACTAAACTATTCTAAATAAACAAATAGATCAAACGAAATTTCTTTTTAACTCACGTGCTCAAAGTCAATAAACCTCGGTACGTTAAAAATTATATTCAATAACCTCTCTATTAATCCCCTGTATTAATATTTAAAATTTTACATTAAAAATAAATTTTTTTGCGAAAAAAAAGTATATTTTTTTCAAATCTCGGGGGAGGGGGGGGTAATTACCCTTTTACCCCACCCCTTGTATCTGCCTTCCTACATTCGAAAAATATATTGCAATATGAATTTGAAAATTTGTATTCATTTTCATTTACGATCCAAATAGTACAAATGGCGAAATATGACATTAAAATTTTGAAATTTTGAAAAATAACCATAGTTTATTTGAAAGACTCAACAAAAAATTCAATTATTTATTATTTTGGAATAACTAAACACTCAACTTGGACTGGACCTAGCTTTTCCTTTAAATGAAAATCAAACTAAAGTAGAGGGTCTGCCTCAGGCGTGCCCGATTCAAATATTGTATGTTTGTTGACCTTTTAATTCCTTTATATCCAGAAGCCTCGGGGTTAAATATTTTTAAAATAGTATATTAAACAATAACGAAAATAGAATATTAAATTTTTGGACATTTTGGTTAAGTAACCCATACAATATTTGGACCCTGTTACGCATTAGTGTGTCAAGCGCTAGGTGCCGAGATTTGAGAAAATTATCATTAAAGTTTTTCTGAATTAAGCTTACATTGTTTTGATTAGATTATATATCTTAAGAAGCGATTTTTCGAAATTCCGATTTTAAGACCCCCAAATCGACATTTTTGGGTAAAATTTTGATTTTACTATTTCTTTAATCACTCTTAACCGAAATGAGATATCAATTTGCTTTCTTCGGTAAAACCTTCCTTAGATGAAATTCAAAAATCATTGTTTCAGGGTTTTTTGAAATTCGGCCCATAAGTACCCCAAATCGCCATTTTTGTAAAAAATTCGGATTTTTAGAACTTTTTACTGAAATGAGATATCAAAATGCTTTATACCCTAAAAGCCCCCCTAAAAACTAATTTTGGGGTTTTTTGAAATTCGGCCCCTAAGTACCCAAAATCTCTATTTTTGCGAAAAATTCGGATTTTTCAACTTTTAACTTAAATGAGATATCAATATGCTTTCTACGCTAAAAGCCCCCCCCCCCCCAAATTAATCCCCCATATTTCCCCCCATTTCATAAAATAATTTTGGGGTTGTTTTTTGAAATTCATTCGCTAACTAGCACAATTCATCATTTTTGTAAAAATGCATTTTTTCCCAACACTTTTCTTCTCTTCTCTATCTCTTCTCTATATATATAAAGAGACTTGTGACTTAGTAAGTGTTGACAACACCCAGCCTAAACTATAATACCTATAAAGTTGAAATTTGGCATGTAGATTACTTTTATTGCGTAGGCGTCATTTAAGAAGCGATTTTTCGAAATTCATGGCCCCACCCCTATCCTCCCACCCGCCAAAACACAAATTAAAAACCCCCAATTTATTTTTTTATTATTTTTATTATTTTGAAATTCCTATCGGGATCCCTGTTTATTTACCCGAGGTGCTTTCGTACACGATGACACACACCTCAAACCCAACCGGCCTCTGGCCGTAGCCATCTACCGGCACCCCGTGAAGTTACATCATTTCCTATCTCTAACTCTTCCTCCTGCTTTCGTCTCTAGCTAGTGAACTAATCCTTATTTTTGGTTCCAACCGGCTCCTTATATCCAACCTCTTCTATGCTATGGAGGATGTCCTAGTTTGAGGAGGGACTCCCTCAGCACCGGCGCGTGTAGCCTACTCCTTTCGAAGAATTCATCACTGAGAGGGAACCTTCTTTACGTCCCTTCCACAGGACGGGATGTCACAACAACTCCCTCTCCTCGTAGAGTTGCCTGAGGGCTATTGTGGTAAGATCCTATATTCCAATCCAGGGCCTACTTGAGGATTTGTTTACATTAAATAAATATTTTTATTTAATGAAAAATCCCGCACGATTTGAACAGGGATCTTCTTTGCAGAAGCTGACACCCTAGCTCACTACACTAGCGAGCCCTCTCCCCAATTTATTTATTTTATTTATTTATTTTTTTTTATTTGAAATTCCTATTCCCCATTTATTTACCCGAAGTGCTTTCGTGCACGAAGACACACACCTCAAACCGAACCGGCCTCTGGCCGTAGCCATCTTCTAAGAAGTTGGGAAACTATGAACTAATTCAGTGACGTTAATGATGAGAATATTAAAAAATATGGTGTGATTGGTCGCACAGCACACAACTTCATCTTACCTTCGGTAATCGAAAGTTGTGTTCTGTGATTGTCACACCAGATTTTTTGTATCAAGATGTAAAATTTATAAATATCGGAAAATATTTATATTTTGTTACTATGGCAACTATTTCTCATATTATTCTTATGAATTACAAGAGTAAAGAGGTCTTCAATGTTGAGACCAAAATGAGAATATACATTTTAAAGAGCATAATGTATAATTTTATAATAGTGAATTAAAAATAGAAGTAAAATAAAATAAAATATAAGTAATAATAAGGAAAACGAGAAAAATTTGATAAAATCAACAGTGGAGTCATTTCAACTTTTACTTGGAGAGGGGGGGGGCAAACCTTATTTTTTCTTAAAATTTACTTACAAATAGGTATTCAAATTTGGTCAAAAGATATTTAATTTAATTAATTGTTTAATTTTGTACAGTTTGTATACTCGTAGATATATTTTGAAATGTTTTATTTAGAATAATATAAAATTTTATAAAAATCAGAGCCCTTTGTGGGGGGGGGAAATGCCTCTCCCCCCACCCGCAAATGACGCCACTGAAAAACAAAACGACTTTCGGATTTTATCGAGTTTCGAGAAAAACCGAAAGTCAATTTTTATTATTATGGGAGTTCTTAATTATTTATAAAAAATATAAATACTATACAATATTTCCACTACTTATTCTGCAGTCGTTTTCAAGTACTGTACGCTTACACCGACTTAAGCGAAAAGTTAACACGCAGCACCAAGAAAACTTAAAAAAACATAAGGATATTTTTTAAAGTCTATTTCAACAAATAAAAGAAATAAAATTATCCTGTCTCCCTGTGTCGGTAGGCCTATCTGAAGGAAAAATACAATGATAAAACAATAATCAAAATAAAAAATATACTTATATACTTACTAAAATATACTAAAATATACTTTTTTTAAACAGATAAATGAGTATTTTTTTTTTTTTATTTATTTAAGGTCTTTTTTGGCATCTGAGGTCATTTAGACCCCGTCCCTATTTATTTAATTTGATTGGTATCCAATTCTATTGAGATAAATTCTTCGCCTGGGACGGGATGCGAACCCTTGACCTTTGCCATCAGAAGCTAATACTCTACCTCTTAGCCATAGCTCAAGGGCATGAGTATTTTATTTATATAAAAAAAAATATTCTATTTACTGATTAAATCCTTTAATCAAATAGAAAATAAATATTTTTCTAAATGTAAAAATCAATTATTTCAATTTAATAATAATAATATAATAGATGTTATATTTTCCGGCCAAGACTGTCTTCTGTCTTTAAATCTTTAACTGTTTAAATTATAGAACCAGATTTGGGAGGCTTGTAAGACCTACAAAGAAATATTAGCTGGGCATACACGGAGAGGTAGAACTGTCGGTTTTGACCGGGGCGGTCCAATCTGTCGGGTCGATCCGCCACGGTTAAAACTTTCGTTATCAATTTGGCTTAAAAAGTGGAGAGTTTGATCTGTCGGGTTGGACCGGGGCGGACCAGTCTGCCGGGCCGGCTAAAACCGCCACGGTTAAAACCACCACGGTTAAAACCGTCATCACTCACAAACGTAAAGGAAAAACCCGCAGATAAACCCGTATAGTTGGCCCGCCACGGGCCAAACCGTACGTGTATGGGCAAAATCTTTGGACCGCGGCAGTTTTAACCGCTGATTTGACCAAATCCGTGGACTTTCGTCTTGACGAAAGTTTTGCCTGCCGACTAGACAGATCAAGTCAAGAAGCCATTGGAATTTCCAAGAAAAATGGAAATAGAAAATTATTTAAAAAAAAAAGTAATTAATCCTTTATTCTCCTTTAAATAAAATCTTTAATTATCTGATTCTGAAGCTGCCAAAATGCGATTTAAGGTCCCCTGAGTCCATTTAAGTAGTTTTTGGAATGATGTCTGTGTGTCTGTGTGTATGTCTGTGGTATTTTGCACACAAACTAGATGTAAAGGTCAAGAACTGAAAAGCTTTTGGTAAACATCGGACCATTAAGGGGCGCTTTAGAAAGAGGGCCAATATTTTTTTCTTACATAACCTATAATTTTTTTTGTATATTCAGAAACTAGACTTTCTCCCGAGTAAAATGATATATAATATTTGTATCCTAATTTGCCATGACCTTAAATGATATTTAAAAAAAATAATAATAATAAATTTGATTTTGTGAATGGTGATTAACTAAAATATTTTAGAACATATTAATAGCTTAATTAATTAATAGGGGGAGGGATAACTTATTTTCTTTAAAAATAAATTTGTAAAAAAAATTTTGAAGTAACATGTCTTCCCCTACCCCCTCCAAAAATCGCGACTTAAAGAGATGGTGGGGCGGTCAAAACTGTCGCTTGTCCACTAACAAAAGATCACACCGTGAGTTCGGACCGCAGTCCAATCTGTTAGATTGATGCGTGGCGGTCAAAACTGGGGGCCGCCCACTAAAGAAAAGATCGGATCGTGAGTTTGGACCGCGGTCAAATCTGTTAGATTGATCCGTGGCGGTCAAAACTGGCGCGTGCTCGCCCACTAACGTAAAGATAAATCCGTGCGTTTGGACCGGCACGGTCAAAACCGACGGTTCTACCTCTCCGTGTATGCCCAGCTATTCAGTGAACTTATAAAAGAAAGGAAGATGTGATATGTTAGTGAATGCCAATATTGACGTTTGTGTTTGATATATTGTTTATTGTTTATGTTATGTTGAATAAATGTTATATTTTCTGGCCAAGACAGTATTGCCAAGCGCACTTGTACTGACACCTCGCCGTCATTCAACCTCTGCATCAGCAATTTTACCTTTTCTCTTTGTACGACATCCAATGTAATTTTGTTTATTGTTATATTAAATTCAATTATTTTTAATCAAGTATTTTTTAACTATTCATTTTCCTTGCAAACGTTACGATCATCCCCAACGGGCATAGTTATATTTTCTGGCCAAGACAGTCTTGGCCAGAAAATATAACATTTATTCAACATAACATAAACAATATAAATATATCAAACGTCAAACGTCAATATTGACATTCACTAACATATCACTAGGGACTGGATTTTTAGGTTTGATTCGACTCGTTTTTAGGTTTTCGTAACACACAAAATAGGTTTTTTTTTTTTTTTTTTTTTTTTTTTTTTTTTTTTTTTTTTTTTTTTTTTTTTTAGGTTTTTGCCCAATAAAACGCATTTAGGTAATTTTAGTTACGGTTCGTCTCGTTTTCAAGTTTTTGAAACTCCCATAATAGGTTTTTTTAGGTTATCTCCCAATAAAACGCATTTGGGGGGCAAAAAAAGTTTTAATTAATTTTAAATATGTACATAAATTTGTAAAAAAATATTATTTTAATTATAATTTTTTTTTTTTTTTTATTTAAAAGAATATAATTGTAAAATTTTTATGGGAAAAAAGTTTTATTTAATTTTAAACACCTATGTACAAAAATTATTAAAAAGTAAAAAATACAAAAAATTACAGGTACCTAAAACATTATATAAGAAAATTAAACAATTCTTGAAGTACATAAAATGAAATACATAATTCTATAATTTGGCTTGATTGCAATGGACAAGAATATATTTTGTAAATTCTCCATTGTAAAATTTTTACGGTTGTCCCTCAGAATTTCTTAAAAGCAGAAAAGCTTCTTTCTACTTCTCAATCTAAAAGCACCAATAAATTAAAAATAAAATCTCGGTAGATGAGTTTTCTAATTTAGGTGATTTTAGGTGGTCCGAACCCATTTAGGTTTTTTTTTTAGGTTTTTCAAAATTTGGTTAAACAACTCCAGAACACATAAGTCGAAAAAGTAATTTGTCCATTTCGCGTTTGGATTCAAGGAAAGAAAAAGGTGAAAACCTAAGAATCCGATCCCTACATATCACATATAACAGTCAGCCAAGGAAAAATTCAAAAATCAAATTTTTCTCTCTTCCTCTGGAGTGTCACTTCTTACGGATGGTAGTAAGAACTAATTTTTGCTACATGTGCCATAAGTTCGCATTTGCTCTAGAGCACTATTTATACAATTGAAATGATCTGGTTTTTGAATTGAAACTTCTACGCTAGATAATTATATTTATATAATATATATATATATATATATATATAATATTTTTTTTTTTTTAACTTAATTAAATGGCCGTCGGAATACCCATTTGGCCAATGGCAAAGTAAGTGTGTTTCAGATATAGGAACCCGAGAAAAATAAATTTTTTAACCGGGGCATATATCTGACTTCTTATTCTCCGAGATACTTATACACTGGTTCACAACTTGTAAATGTGACTATTTTTTGATGCTACTCTCAGCTAAATAGATCTCTCAAATAATATCTCTTTAGTTTTATGTGTAACAATATTTAGCATGAAGAAATTTAGTTACAGGATTAAAATTTTATATTTAAGTTAGGTACCCTCCCTGACACTCAAAATAAGATTTACAACAAAATCGGTCAAAAAGTACTAGAGTTTTACTGATGGACTTTTTCAGTTTTTTCGATTTTCTCAAAATTCTCTCCATCAAATTTGTTTAAAAATCAATTATTTTTAGAAGCTCTTTAAAATGTATATTCTTATTTTGCCCTAAAAGTGTTTTGGATTTCACTTTACTTTTGTAAAGATAGGAGAAATGGTTGCTATGGTAACAGAATTTAAATCTTTTTGTTTTTATTTAATTTCGGGGACATTTTTTTTAACATCATATTTTTCTTCATTTATTGTTTACTTAATTAAACAAATTATATTAATTTTTGTTTCAAAATATTCATCATTTAACCATTTGACAATATGTTTATTGATGGATTCCAAAACAAATATATTTATTTTCATCCGTTTGCCAAAATGATAATTAATTAGCTCATTTCTAATTATAATCCAAAATTTATATTTTTTAAATTGAATCTACTATATTATTATTATTAAATTGAAATAATTGATTTTTACATTTAGAAAATTATTTATTTTCTATTTGATTAAAGGATTTAATCAGTAAATGGAATATTTTTTTTGATATAGGCCTAAATAAAATACTCATTTATCTGTCTAAAAAAAGTATATTTTTTAATTATTGTTTTATCGTTGTATTTTTCTTCAAATACTGACACAGGGAGACAGGATACTTTCTTTTATTTGTTGATTTAGACTTTAAAAGGCATCCTTATGTTTTTTTAAGTTTTCTTGTTCAGTGGCGTAGTGAGCTTAACTCGCTCTCGGGGCACAATACCTTTTTAGCGCCCCCGCCCCCCCCCCATTCGAAAACCATATAATATTATATGTAAAATATACAAAATTATTATGAGGGCGGTATATCTCGCCGAAAGCAAATTCTCGCCTAAAACAAACTCGCCGAAAGCGAACTCGCCGAAAATCCCGAAAGTTCCAAAATAAGATATTTTTAACAATCTGGTGTGACTATCCCACCAGATTTTTTGTGTCGACATAGGTCTATATATTTTCCGTCGATATATTAGAAGATGAAATGAAATTTATAAGCAGGGCTCAAGCCCTCGGGCTTGGTCTAGTGGCTAGAGTGCTGGCCTTCTAAACCAAGGATCAGGGGTTCGGATCCCAGGCAGTCCGATTATTTTATTTAAGCCATTTGGACACCAAATAACTTAAAAAAGAATACCTGAACCCCCAATCTCTATATATATAAAGAGAGAACTGACTGACTGACTTACAATCATCGCACAGCCTAAACTGTAGGGCCTAGAAAGCTGAAATTTGGCATGTAGATTACTTTTATTGCATAGGCGTCATTTAAGAAGCGATTTTTCGAAATTCATGGCCCCACCCCTATCCTCCTACCCGCCAAAACACAAATTAAAATCCCCCAATTTATTTAATATTATTAGAATTTATATAATTTTTATACACATAATCTAATTGTGAGATTTAATAATTTTTTTTTTTTAATTTAAATTTTCTATAGGATATTTATTACTTTTGTATTTCTTTTAACATTTTTTAAACCATAGCTTCTCAACGTATGCGATAACGACCCCCTGTGGGCATTTCGGACTTTCAGTCGGTTTCGGCTGAAAATCTTGTTTCGGTCGGACCCTAATAAAAAGCATAGATTTAATTTTCTAGTGTACATCTCTGTCTATTCAGCCCCCCCCCTCTTCATCTTTCTTTTCTCATATCTCTGTATATATTGATAAAACTAATTTTATTATATCAATATAACGAATTGTGGCTGTTGTATAATTAGATTAATAATATAAAGAGGATGCAGCCAATAAATAAAAATCATCTATTTTGTTAACACTCTTTATTTAGGAACGTTTCGGCTATGATCAACAAAGCCATCTTCAGCCCTTCAAACTAGAAATATAGATCTATACATTCATTTAAAAAAATTGTTAATAAATAGTCATAAAAGTACAATCATATACTCACAGTATATTTTATATTATTAACATACAAAATAGAAATGTCAAATTAGATATAATACAGTTCATATGTATTTGGTCGAATGTATTTTACTTTCTCTTACCCTATATATGAAATATATAGAGAGAGAAAGTATTGCGATCATGTCAAAAATTCGATGTCGTTATTTAATAAGTTATTTGGATTGTCCATCCCCCTCAAACGTCTATATAGGGCAGTCTAGCAGACATCAAGGGATTCGAATATCTGAGCATAAAAATAGTGTGAAAAATAAAAAATTGACAACTGCACTATCAGTTCATTTCTTTGAAAGATATATACATAAGTTTGACTTTGACAATGTGGTCACCTTAGCAATTGTTGATAATATCGCAAAAAGACTGATTGTAGAAAAAGCCTATATAAAAAAATACGGTCAGCGGGCTCTGAATTTTCATACTGATTGCATAGGTCTAAGCAATTTCTATGCTGCTTTGTTGTGCGACAATGGTCATTAATATGGACTACGGGCGGCTGGCAATGAACAATTTTTTTAATAATTTATTTTTATTTTCTAAATTATTCAATTTATATTTGATAAATAATAATAATTTTGTACTATTTTATAAATGAAGCAGAATATTAAATGCAAAACGTTTATTTGTCAAAACCAGGAAATCAATAATAACAATCAACACAATCACCAACACAACCAAATCACAATACATATTTTACTATCACACAACTTCTTTTTTTTTTTTTTTTTTTTTTTTTTAAGACTTGTTCAATCGGTCACTTCTTCTAACCAAGGTGAGAAAAGAAGAATTTCTTCTATAATTGCCGTCCGCTGTCTTAACTATATACGACCGTGGAAATTGTGTTTTTGTCAAAATTTCTCCATATAATTTTCTATCTTTAATCCACACCTAATCTCCTTTTTTAAACTCTTCTCTCTCCACGACTCTATGACGTTCATCTTAATTTCCCTTCATTTTCATTTTAGTTTCATTTTCCTTAGTTTTCACCAGTTCATGATCAATAATTTGAGGCTTCAACAATTGAGGCATTATTGGCAAGGGTGTCCTTAATTTCTTATTCATCAAAAGTTCAGCTGGCGAAAACCCATTCTGTCCCGGGGTGTTTCTGTAGTTGAGCAAAGCTAAATATATATCCTGATTTTTAGATTTCTTCAAAATATTCTTAATTGTTTGTACTCCTCTTTCTGCCTCACCATTGCTCTGATGATAAAAGGGATTACTCGTTGTATGATTAAACTCATAATCATTCGCAAAATTCTTCATAGATTCAGATATAAATTGTGTACCACTATCCGTGACAAGTTCCAAAGGGACCACAAATCTTGAAAAAAACTGATTTAAAAGCATTTATGACTCTTTCAGACGTCATACTACTTAATTCTACTATTTCAATATATCTTGAAAAATAATCAATTATTAAAAGATAGTTCTTATTTAAAAAGTGAAAGATATCAGCCCCAACTTTTAACCAAGGGCCATCTGGAAACTCAGTACATATCATCGGCTCACGTCTTTGAGATTTATTTTCTAAACATCTTGAACAATTTTGAATTTCCTGAGTAATTTGGCTATTCATAAATGGCCACCAAATTGACTGTTTGGCTAATCTATGACACCTAGAAATTCCTTGATGTCCCTGATGTATCTTAGACAACATTTCTTTCTTCATAGAATTCGGAATAAAGCATTAAAAATTTTAAATAAAATCACAATTTTAATAAAATTAAAATTTTAAAAAATTTGCTAGTGATTTATCAAAAAATTTTTTAGGCTATATTTATACTATTTGAAGGATATAAATATTTTTAATTTTCTTCTTTTAATTCAATATAAAATGTTTTTAGAAATTAGAAATATAATAGGGTCTATATAAAATATTTTGGAAAAAAATGAATTTCTTAGTCTTTTAATTTTTTTTAATTTAAAAGATTTTATTTTTTAAAAGTAAAAATGTACCACTCCCCCCCTGCCCTCTCCTATAGAATGCCAGGGGGAGGGGCAATGTACCCTTGCTCCCCCTCCCCTGTTCCGGCGCCTATGATTCACTGGTTTCCAAATTAAAATATAGAGTTTATATAATTGCAGGGGGAATGTCAATTATAAGGCAATTCAATAGACAGGCCTCCGTAAATGGTTGCCTACGCACAGGGCTCTAAAGGCAGGTAGACCCTGGGTGGGGACTTAATTGTGGCGCTCGCTGTACTTCGGTTATTAACTATAACCGAAATTTTTCTCTCATTAATCACCTCCTATAAAATTAGCTTGGTTAATATTTTATTATTTATATTTTTGTTTAGATAATTATGTTTGTAATTCATTCCTCTACTAAAATTATTTTCCTTATACTGAGGTTCAATGACGTCAATAAAATTTATTTTGTTTTTTGAAATATAATTATAAATTATTTTGGTTATTTTTTTATTAATTATTTCATTATGATTAAATAGGATGATTAATTTAACATTAGAGTGCTTGTCAATTTTAACCAAATAATTTAGGTCATTTACAACAGTGTTAAAAATAATATTATTCATATTTGGAATGTTCTCATATCCACCAATTAGAAATAAAAAATCATCCTTATTAAAGTAATGTGTCATATTGGGAACATCTTGAATTAAATTATTAAACGTAGCATTAGATTTAATTATACTACATATCGAATAATTAGTGTTATTCAAGGAATTATTTAGAAGTTTACTGAGTCCCCTAGCCTGAGACGTTCCCAGTATTAATATATTGGATTTGTTACTCGAAAGAATCCTAGTGTTACGGATATTTGAGCCACAAAAGTTATTTTTATTATTATTAGTTTCAACATTTTGATTGTGATGTTGGGTCGAAACAGATACAGTGAGTTCAGGTTGCGTATGATTACGCTTATAATTTAAATTATAAATTTAAAAATATAATTTAGGATTATAATCTATAATATAACCCCTTGTCGATAGCGGGGTAAGTACCCCCTCCCCCCCCCGAGATTTGAAAAAATATTTTTTTTTTGGAATTACAAATAATTTGTCTGCGACAGACAAACCAGATTACCCCCCCTCCCCCACCTCGAGATTTGAGATGATGTGGGATTTTGGATACGGTACGGGTATAACTGGTATGAACCGATCCATCCGTGTGCATCGAGCCTTAATCCGTCGTTTATTTAAACAAAGCATTTTATAGAAACAATCTTCAAACATAATTGAATCATATTGAAAAAAATCTGATTTAACCAGAATAATTGTTGTTTAGTTTAAATATCCAATTCCTTTGCTGTTAGCTGAGCCCGACCTATCTCACTCACTCTTTTAGTTTTTCTTTTGACCGAATTTCGATATTAAACAATCATTGCCTTTTTAAGTCCGCAATACATTTTTTTGTATTTAAATTAAAACTGCTTTTTATTTTTAATTTAATATAAATCAAGCCTCTTATTAAAAGACTTTTTAACACATTAAAAAAATCACATCAAATCACTTATTTCAAAATTCGATCAGCTGTACACACAATTATGTGTATAGAATAAAGAAACAAGAGAAAATTTCAAAACCAATTTCTATTTATTTGCTGGTTCAATTCATTCATTTTAAACAATCAATCAATATTAAATATTAAATATGAAGCGATAGAAAACTTATAATAAAAAAAAAAAATTATTTCTTTAGGCTATATTCAATAAAGTTCACATCACTTAAAGAATTTCCATGTTTTATATGAGTCAGTTTTAAATAAAATCTCTACGTGTATATTTAATAGGAATTGATGGGACCCCCGATACTCTAAAATGCCACTGACAGTAATTGGATCCATTCGCCAATTACACGACAAGCTATTAAACTCTCACCCGAGGGAACGTTTCTTAATTGTCAATAAATGCAATGTTTTATGGAGCCATTTATATCTGTTATTTCGAATTACAGCATACAGGTAAATACAACAAATTTGGGCCATTAGAAGCTGTCGACAGTCAAATTTTGCACAGTGAGAATGAAAAGTTATTTCTGAGCCGCCCCGAGAGACTTTATAGAGAAGACAAGTTCCTTTTACTGCTAGGTTTTCGTCTATCCTTTGAAATTTCAGAAAATAAATTTATTTTGCATAATTAAATCAATTAGAATAATTATAGTGTTATTCGCTTGAACTTAGGACCGCCCTAGGGGTGTCCTTCTTCCAATCTATCCTCAACTTTCATTCCCTTGGCAAGAAATCTGAAAAATTCTTTACTACAAAAGGAAATTTATTAATAAGAGTTAAAAAAAAGAGAAAACTATTATATTATATTATAACTATTATAACTCCACTACACCATACACATATAAAATAAATACATTAAGTCATTTTGTAAAACGGATTTTTAATCTAGCCCGCCCAAAATATATTGACAATAATTTAAAAAAACTTTATAAAATGGCCAAAGATAACTGCTATCCCAAGCACCTTGTTAATAAATTAATGAAAATACACGACCCTAATATTAACAATACCAACAGTTCCAAAAAAAACAAATATTCCCACTAATACACTCTTGCCTATCTACCAGGCGATCACATATATCCATGGTGCAACGGAAAAAATCAAAAAGGTCTTCAATCGTTTTAACATCACGCTTGCCCCCAAAGTAAGCAACAACCTTTCTTTTATTTATAATAATAAAGATAGATTAAGTAAGAAAGAAATGAGTGGAGTAGTTTATATGGTCATGTGTAAGGATTGCCCCAATTCTGGCACAGGGTACGTCGGTCAAACGGGTCGTGCCCTCTCTGTCCGAATGTATGAGCATGACTATAGTATTAAAAATAAAAAAGTATCAACGGCACTAAGCCAACACGCGCTTGAGCATGGTCATGCGTTTGACTTAGAGGGTGTGAGAATTTTAGCAAAAGAAAATAATACTGAAAAAAGATTAATTTTAGAAAAATGTTTCATAAAATTGTTCAAGAATATAACTATTAATCACCACACGGATTGTGCAGACCTTAGTGTCGCTTATGATGCCGTGCTTGATTGGGATCTTTAAAAATCATTCTTTCAATTGTGGACTACCAGTCGCTCTAAAAATCGAAACTGTCGTACGTGAAAATTCCGTTTTTCGGCCTCCGTGAGATTTACTCACAATTTTCTCTCCTTTGTAACATGTTAAAAATTGAAAAACTAAAATGTAATTTTATTTTGTATTTTTCATTAATAATGCCATCAACGAAATCACAACCCCATGAGACAACAAAACGAATTTTTTACTTTCTCTTACCCTATATATGAAATATATAGAGAGAGAAAGTATTGCGATCATGTCAAAAATTCGATGTCGAGATTTTGATGGATATACATATTTTGAGGTCCCCTGAGTCCAAAAAAGTGGGTCCCGCAAATTGGTCTGTGGTGTGTGTGTGTGTGTGTCTGTGTGTGTATAACGATTTTTACCATGAAGGAATTGAGCTACCGGATTGAAATTTTATATTTAACTTAGGTACCTTTCCAGACGCTCAAAATAACCAAGTACCAGTACTTTTTATTTCCGATACTCAGTACTTTTTATTTCCAGTACTTTTTCTAAAAAGTACTGGCACTGGATTTAAAAAAAAACTAATTACTATTTTAAATTGTACTTAAAATACTTAAATTACTTCCAGTACCAGTACTGTTAGAAGCGAGAGATATAGAAAAGAGTGAAACCAAATCTTCCTTTTAGAACACATCAATTTTATCAATCTTTGCTCCATCCCCTTCTCTTCCCCTCTCTCTGTTTTTGTCCTTTTCGATTTTCATTTATTTTATTTTGATTCTTTTTTCCCTCATTTCAATTTTTCCTTTTGATTGTTGTTACTACCTGAGCTCACGGACCTGAAGCATGTGCGTGCTGCTGCGACACCTTAGTAGTTAGACGTCCGTTGTACATTTCTTTCTTAATTTCGGCCAGCTTCATCTGGCCTCCTTGTGAACCGTGTACATGGCTCGGAGCGCGGGAGACCTGCGGGGTGCCGCTGCCTCGGGGATAAAAATAGCGCATTAAAACGCCCAATCATTGGTCGGTAATTTCACAGAATTCCAATACCTTTTTAATCAAGGAGAATTTGATGTGATATGTATTAGTGAGACCTGGTTTAAGCCACGCATCCCTGATGACAGGGTTCGGTTGTCGGGTTATGAGATCCTTGGGAATGACAGGGTTGGGCGCTTCGGGGGGTGGGGTCGCAATTTATACAAGATCAAATATAGTCATTAAATTGTTGAGCAAATCAAATTGTGATACACTTTTTAGGCCCGAATACATGATTACAGAATTGCAGACTCAATATCACAGGCTAATTCTGGCGACCTGCTACGGTCCGCCAAGGATAGGATACCTTTCTGAGTTTGAGAAGGATATCCTAAATCATTTTCCCTGCTATAGGCACTTTGTTCTCCTTGAAGACTATAACATAGATATGCTTGACAACCGCATCACTCACGATTATTCCTATATGAAAAATCTAATTAATTCCATGGGGCTCCATCTTCTTAATACTGAGCCTACTCACCACACCTCCTTCTCGCACACCCTGTTAGATTTACTGATAACGAACGATGAATCAGTGGTGGAGAGCGTTGGGCAGAAGCCAGCGACTGGTCTTTCGGGCCATGATATGATTTTCATGAAACTTAAATTTAATTGCCACCGACCAGCCCCTAGTAAAATAACTTTTAGAGATTTTAAAAAGATAAATTTTGAAAGACTACTGGAAAATGCCATGAATTTCCCCTGAATTATGGTAGAGAAAATGGATACACTGAATAGAATGATTGAATTCCTCTCAGAGGGGATAAAGGCATATGATATTCACGCCCCACTTAAAACTTTAACAGTTAAAAGTAAAGATCCCCCCTTGGTTAACAAAAAGAAAAAATCTTATGAGGGATAGGGATAAACTTTGGAGGGAATTCAGGAGGTCTTATGACTTGTTAATCAAAGACTACCATAAATATCTAAGAAATAAAATAAAGAAAGAGATTCATATAGCTATAGCTAAGCTACAATATGGCTCCACCGTTCTATCTCAGGGTCTCTCCTCTACAGAAACTTGGGAGAAATTAAGAAACATGGGTACATTTCGATCCCCCTAATATTCCACTAAACGACCTGAATAAATACTTCACGGGACACAACGTCACAGATGATGATATCAATGTGGATACTATTCTGGCCCAAAGAGATTATACCGATAAGGACGTTATATTTTTCTTTCCCCATATAACCCCTCTTGAGGTTAAAAGACAGATCTTGGGGATTAAATTGGGGGGCGCCGGAGTTGACGAAATTTCGGCCGACATGGTCAAGCCTCTGGCAGAGGTGCTCTCGGTACCCCTGGCCTATATAATTAATATCTCCTTTCAGAACGGGGTCTTTCCGGATCCCTGGAAACTTACCCTAGTAAGACCAGTAAAAAAAAAACACCTGCCCCCTCTAGTCCTTCTGATTATCGACCGATCAGTATCATCCCAACACTAGCCAAAATAATCGAGAGCTTAGCCCAGTGGTTCCCAACCTGGGGGCGATCGCCCCCAAGTGGGCGATTTGGGATATTAGGGGGGCGATTAGGGGGCGATGAGTATTCAAAGGGGGAAAATTATTAGAGTTAATTAAAATTTAAAAGAATAAATCAAAGAGAAAAATCTCCTATTACAGGATGGTCAGGAAAGAAGAGGAAAAAATATTGACATAAAAATAAAATAGTCTGAAGATAATTCCAATCTAGAATTGAAACGTCCCATTCTAGAATTGATCAATAATTTTTGTCATTTTTGTTTTCATTAAATAAAGATTGACCGAAAAAAGATCCATTTTTGTTATTTTCTTCATAAAAATAAAATTATTATTAGATTTTTAAAAGGTTATGCCAGGAAAGAAATCAGACAAAAATTTAATCAATCTTTACCTAATTTTTAATTTCGATTTCCGACGTTTCGGACGCAAATCGCATCCTTCCTCAGGACAACAGGTAGTATCATATCTGTATTTTACTAACTACCTATTGTCCTGAGGAAGGATGCGATTTGCGTCCTAAACGTCGGCAATCGAAATTAAAATTTAGATAAAGATTGATTAAATTTTTGTCTGATTTCTTTCCTGGCATCCATCCTACTCATATTTGAAAGTTTCAGTCACTATTTCTGCAGGTGTTGTATTTTTTCACTTTGAAAAGAAAACGTGAGGAACTTGAGTGATTCACTTTGAAATAAAGTACTTTTTTGTTAAAAATTTTAAATCATGCAATGAAAATGAAAAGGAAGGCGATAGATGATAGACAACTTCCACAAAGGGGCAATGAGCCAAAAAAGGTTGGGAACCACTGGCTTAGCCCATAAACACCTATCTGACCATATTGAGAAACATAAATTTCTAAACTCCTTCCAATCGGGTTTCAGGAAAGGCCATAGTACTACAACAGCCCTGGTGAATGAGGCAGATGATATCAGGAGGGGGATGGACGAGAGGATGGTAACGGTCATGACTCTGCTTGATCTCTCCAAGGCCTTTGATTCGGTCAACCATAAAATATTATTGAAGAACTTGGGCCCTTATAATATTTCATTAACGGTGAAAAGGTGGTTATACTTCTATTTGACGAATCGATCCCAATGTGTCTCGGTCGGTGGTTTGAGATCTGTATTTATGGAAGTCGGCGGAGGAGTGCCTCAGGGATCTGCTCTGGGTCCTCTTCTCTTTTTGCTGTATATCAATGAAGTACCCAGCTCAATAAGGAGCTCACAGTACCACCTATATGCAGATGACATCCAACTATACATCCACTCCGATATAGAAAACCTAAATAGCAAAATTAAACTCCTGAACGAGGACATTCAGCTCATAATCACCAAATTGGGGAACATCAAACTAAAGGTCAATCCCCAGAAACCTTAATTTACAAAATAGCAAGTTATTGAAAATTATATAGTAATGATATATTTTAGTATTCTGTTTAATTTTTTGTTCATTTAAAGGTCGCTCGAAAACATCGGAAGCAATGCACTGACAAATTAAAAAAAAAATTTGAGCGACATTTAAAATTTAATATTTTAAGTTGAAAATTTGAGAAACGTATTTTCTTTTCTTCTATAAAATTCTACCGCAACGAGAAAAAAAAATTTAAAAAAAAGAAAAAAATCGATTTTTGACGAATTTGGTAATTTTTAAAAATTTTGAGCGATCCTTAAAAATTTTTTTTTTTTGAGCTCATCTTTTGGAGAGGTCTCTTAAAACATGATAAACTAACATATTTTCATACGAGACTTGAAAAAAAAATTAGTTGGTTTTTTTGAGCCATTCTAGTGTTTATATATAATTTTATATAAATATAGGTCTATATAATTTTTATCTTTTCTTAGACGCCCGCGGCCCAGTTACAATCAGCCCACGGCCCACAACTGGGCCGCGGCCCACGGGTTGGGAACCACTGGTCTAACGTTTTGGTCAAGGATCAAGGGGTCATCATTAAAACCAGTTTATAAGAATCATGAATAATTCCGAGCACTATTATTATTAGCATAATAATAGAATCTTCAATCAATCAAAATGTTAATTTTTTATCATATTTAGATTCAATCCTAAAAATCTTCATTAAGTATTCATTTTTTTATTATTTATAATGTAGCCTAATAAAAATTTCTATGTATTTAAATTAAAAAAATTGTCATGGGATTATTTGAATGCAGTACAGTAGAGACAAATATTAATTGGGGAAGAGGGGTGAATTAATTAATTACTGTCGTGTAATAATTGTAGGAATTCTATTTCACTAGAAAGGGGCGTTAAGATGAGTTATATCAGGGCCGGAACTAGGAGATTTTTTAGGGGGGGCAAAATTTAATTTTCCGCCCCCTCCTTAAAATTTTCTACATAAAACTCATATCATTTTACCTTTTTTTTAGTATATCTTTCTTTAATTGCCGCCCCTGATATCTGCCGCCCGGGGCACACGCACCCACTGCCCCCCCCCCTAGATCCGGCCCTGAGTTATATGTCTAACACAGCGGTTCCCAACCCGTGGGCCGCGGCCCAGTTGTTGCCGCGGGCTGATTGTAACTGGGCCGCGGCCGTCTAAGAAAAGATAAAAATTATATATATTTATATAAAATTTTATATATACACTAGGGTGGCTAAAAAAAAACCAATTTTTTTTTCAAGTCTCGTATGAAAATATGTTAGTTTATATGTTTTAAGATACCTCTCCAAAAGATGAGCTCAAAAAAATTTTTTAAGGGTCGCTCAAAATTTTTAAAAATTTTCAAATTCTTTTCTCAAATTTTCAACTTAAAATATTAATTTTTAAAGGTCGCTCAAATTGTTTTTTAATTTGTCAGTGCATTGCTTTGGATGTTTTCGAGCGACCTTTAAATTGTCATATTAAAGATTGAATACATTTTTACTTTCTCTTAGCCTATATATGAAATATATAGGAGAGAAAGTATTGCGATCATGTCAAAAATTCGATGTCGAGATTTTGATGGATATACATGTTTTGAGGTCCCCTGAGTCCAAAAAAGTGGGTCCCGCAAATTGGTCTGTGTGTGTGTATGTATGTGTGTGTGTGTGTGTGTGTGTGTGCGTGTGTCTGTATGTGTGGACAGATTTTTAGCATGAAGGAATTGAGCTACCGGATTGAAATTTTATATTTAACTTGGGTACCTTCCCACACGCTCAAAATAAGCTTTTGAACAAAATCGGCCAAAAAGTACTAGTACTTTACTGATGTACTTTTTCAGTTTTTTTCGATTTTCTCAAAATTCCCTCCAAGGATTTTTTTTAAAATTCATAAATGAACTATTTTTTAGATGCTCTTTAAAATGTATATTCTCATTTTGCCGTTGAAATCTTCTGAAGACCACTTTACTCTTGTTCTTCATAGGAAAGATAGAAATGGTTGCCATGGTAACGGAATTTAAATCTTTTTCTTTTTATTAGATTAAAAATCAATTATTATTTAAATTCCCATTTTTTTTAAATTTATTTGTGTCTTTAATTGTTTCAAAGAAAACATATATGTCTCTCTCTCACTTGCAAACATTATCGTCTCTCTCTACTCTTTTTAAATTCCCTTTCCACCTTATCTTCGCATAGGAACAATGTTAATTTCCTATAGGGATTTGTATGTTAATTTCGATTCAAAAGGGGGTCCCCTTTAGAACTTTTAGGCATTTAAAATTTTTTTTTCCAATTCTTATGAAATTTTGTATTTATTTACGATTCTATATTGTGTATAAAATGTCCAAATATGAGATTAAAATTTTGAAAAATAACCATAGTTTATTTGAAGCAGTCAACATTTAAAATGCAAGTTTGAAACTAAGGTGCTATCGGAAACTAAATATATCTCGACACAAAAAATCTGGTGTGACCAGCACAGTGCCCAACTTTCTCTTACCGAAGGGTAAGAGAAAGTTGTGTGCTGTGCGCCAGTCACACCAGATTTTCTCTTTAATTAGTAAGATAATTGACAAAAATACACCACGAGTTAAACAAAAAATCAAATAGAATACTGAAAATATATCATTACTTTATAATTTTTAATAACTTAATATTTTGTAAATTAAGGTAACAGGTACGTACGAAATTATCAAGAGTCGCGGGAGCGACTCGTCGCCGAGCAAGTAAAAAGCAAAAGAAAGCAAAGAAACTCTTAATACTACCATTTAGTTGACATTCCAATAGATGCCAATGGCCCATTGCATTTAGATGGACGAGTCGTCCCTAGACTATATTATCAAGAATGATTTTAAATCCTTAATAAAAGATAGGGACGTGAAAAAATTTTTTTGAGAAACTTTTCTCTTTCTGGGCGAATATCTCAAAAAGTTTTTAAGATATCGGAGCCAAATTTTTTTTATATTAAACTAGAATAAATAAGGATTATTTTGAGCACGAATTCAAAAAAAAATTCCAGTCCCCAAAAGAATGGCAGAGGCTCAAAGTTGAGATTTTGCCGATTTCGGAAGGTCAAAAGTTAGTCTCTTATTTTTCCTTTTTTTTTTTTTTCTTTTTTTCTTTTTTTCATTCTTTTCTTCAATTTTCAAATTTTTAGACAAAGCTACAGTTTCCCTGCTGGACCGATTAGGATGAAATTTATAATACAAATAGATACTATCAAAAACCCGATACCTTTGATATAAAATTTCATTTTGGATCAAAAGTGACTTTTTGAGAGGTATTCAAAATTTCAAATTTGTCCTATCTTTAACATGGCCAAAAGACAATTCTAACTATTTTGCTCCCTGATGACGTCATCTATGAACATATCTATTAATATTAGTAATTTTCATCCCTAATGGAACAAAAATTTTTTAGGATAGATCCATTCAGATAGAAATAGATTAACGTGATAAGGAGTGCTACCAACATAAAATAAATAAAAAACCTAAAATTTTATAAAATTTAGGGAAATCCTATGTTTATCGTTTTGAATGGATACCCAACGATGTATTTACATTCTACCAACATAACAAAAATAAAAAACCTAAAATTTTATAAAATTTGGTGAAATCCTATGTTTATCGTTTTGAATGAATACCAAACGAAGTATTTACAATCTACCAACATAAAATAAATAAAAAACCTAAAATTTTATAAAATTTAGAGAAATCCTATGTTTATCGTTTCGAATGGATACCAAACGATGTATTTACATTCTACCAACATAACAAAAATAAAAAAACCTAAAATTTTATAAAATTTAGGGAAATCCTATGTTTATCGTTTTGAATGGATACCAAACGATGTATTTACATTCTACCAACATAACAAAAATAAAAAACCTAAAATTTTATAAAATTTAGGGAAATCCTATGTTTATCGTTTTGAATGGATACCAAACGATGTATTTACATTCTACCAACATAACAAAAATAAAAATCCTAAAATTTTATAAAATTTGGTGAAATCCTATGTTTATCGTTTCGAATGGATACCAAACGATGTATTTATTTTTTACTGTTGCACTGAATGCATATTAAAAGATCTATTCATGGGATAACTTAATATTTAATAAACAAAAATTAATAAATAATATTTAAATGTAATATTTCACAAAAAGAAGTGAAATCTCAGCCAAAAACATCGGAGATGCAAAAAGGGGCGCCTCGCATTATTTTTGCCTAGCGTCGAGGTGAAATCAAAAAAATGCGCCTCGCTTTTCTGATTTATATAAAAGCGAGGATATATGAAACAAATAAAATTCTGTAGGGGTTTTATTTAAGTGAAAATATTTCCTCGCTTTTATATAAATCAGAAAAGCGAGGCGCATTTTTTTGATTTCACCTCGACGCTAGGCAAAAATAATGCGAGGCGCCCTTTGCATCTCCGATGTTTTTGGCTGAGATATATATTTTCTCAAATATCTTCCTAATTAAAAGAAAAAAAAGTATTAAATCTTTAATATGAATATTTAAAGGTCGCTCGAAATCACCGGAAGCAATGCATTGACAAATTAAAAAAATTTTGAGAGAGACCTTTATATTTTAAGTTGAAAATTTATTTAAGCCATTTAGATACCAAACGGCTTAAATAGAAATGCCTGGACCCCCAATAGATATATTAAAACATACGAGAATCGTTAAAAGTCTTAAATGGCCTAAGTTGCCGAAAGAACTGTGTGAATGTGTGTGTGAGTGTGAGTGTGAATGAGAAAAAAGTGTGAATGTTTAAAAAAAAAGTTGAAAATTTGAGAAACGTATTTTCTTTTCGTCTATAAAATTCTACCGTAACGAGAAAAAAAATTAAAAAAAAAAAATAAATCGATTTTTGACGAATTCGGATATTTTTAAAAATTTTGAGCTTCCCTTAAAAAATATTTTTTCATTATCTTATCTTTGGAGAGGTTTCTTAAAACATGATAAACTAACATACAATATTTTCATACGAGACTCGAAAAAAAAAAATTGGTCTGTTTTTTTGAGCCACCCTAATATAGACTGGGCCTCAGTGTATTTTTACGGAAAAAGTGGGCCGCGCATCAAAAAAGGTTGGGAACCACTGGTCTAGCAAAATAGAAATATTTAGGCCATATCAAATTAGTCTGATGATGAATCGAAAGGTTATAAGAACAAAAAATTTAAACCTATGGTTGCTTTTTTTTTATTTTGACAGGGAAATCAAAAAAAAAAAAATAAAATAAAATAAAACCCAAAAGTGAAAAGTGAAAAAATATCCCTGGCATTTTCGGCAAGTCTTCTATTTAAACCACACAGACTTATGAATAAAAAAAGTTTCAATTTTATTGATAAAAATAGCGAATTGTCAACAAACAAAATTCTGAATTAACCATCAATGAGTAGGGGTCTTGGAAAATTTGACTATATAGGCCTACGCTTATATAGAGGTTAGTCTCTATATCTATATATATTATTAAAACATCTTAATTGTCATTTTGTTATAAAACAGTTTTTAAATAGATTAAAATTTTTATTAAAAATAAGTTTTGGGAATGCTAGAGTAGAATATAGCACAAAGTATTTCTCATATTTTTAATATATAAAATTTAATCTCTTCAAAATTATTTTAACTTTCTGGTGATTAAATTCATGGCGTCCTTTATAATTTACAAGTAATTGAAGATATCCATTGAAGAAATAATAATTTAATTCTTTCTCAGCAATTTATTTCAAAATTTAGTTAATAAAAATAATTCAATTTATATTTATTTATATTTTCTGAAAATTTTAATAAAAATATCTAAATGAATTGAAAATTTCACGATTAAAATAATTATTACAATAACAAATGCGCTTTATTAAAAATTTAAATAAAAAAAAAAAAATTTCTTATGGACATCGAAAATTTATTTAAGTAGCCTAATTAGAATGGAAAAAGAAAAAGTATAATAAGCAGTAGACCTGAATGTGAACGACACAAAATCTTATTTTAATGTGATTATGAATAGAGATTTTTGTTTGTAAATTAAATTTGATAGAGAGAAATATTTATAATATGGTCGATATAATAGTAGAAAAAAATAAATAAATTTTATCTATAAAAGAAATGTCAATTAAAATTTATAATCGGTTACTTTTAAGTTATAGAATAAATTTTTTTCTAGCTAATTATATCTTTGGCACAAAAGTCTAGGAAAGCTAACCCAACAAGTGAATTTTTTTTTATTTCTTTGGTTCGATAAAACACCAGCAAATTGGGTTGTTACTGTCAAAATCAAAAAGACAGGGGGATGTTCCCGCCGAGGCATGGCTGCAATCGTTCGTAAATATCATGCCTCGGAAGGAGACGTTTATTTTTTTGACAAATTTTGGAGAATAATCTAGAACACTCACCATTGGTGACAAACCCAAATAGCAACACGGCCACGAGCATCCACAGGTGGCGGGTTGGCGGGTGGTTTTGCCGTGCGTTTGCTGACATTTCTTTCAGTACACACTTTTTTTGTGACACACGACACGCGCTCACTCACACACACGCGTACACTCACACACACACCGACTAGTGTGACTGACGATATCACGTCACGCTGTCACAATCACGGCAGTACGAACAGAGCTACACATGACGTGTGCTTGCGATAATTGTTTAATAAGAACACGTGTAATAGTATAACACATTTAAAGCCAGCTGAGCGGACGCCGGCTGCGACTGAACGGACGCGCGCTTGCAAACGCCGCGGATGCCGTCGCCGTCGCCGTCGCCGTCGCCGTCGCCGGCGCCGCCTCCATTCTTAATGCGCATGCGCACTCTTGGGCCTATTCACCCACCCACTTTTGTCTTGACTATGTCCTATGCCCAGGCCAATTTACTTTCCCATTTAGACCCTATCAATTGTCGAATTCTAATTAATTAAAAATTCAAATGAATTTTTTGGGATATTAAACTAAACATTGTTATAATTAATTAGGATGATTAATTAATTAATTCGTGTGTGGTCAAAAAGTCAACATAAATTTATTATTAAATCACTATCTGTCTAAGGTTTAGAAAGAAAAAGTGTATTTAAGCCATTTAAATACACCATGACCACGACATGCTCTTTAACAATCCAGTAAATTCGTATTTATTCTACTTTTCTTGGAAATGGCATGAAACGAGTAGATATTTCTCTCTAATTATGATTAAAAATAAACAACGAAGTTTCAAAATTCACTTTTCATAAAACACCCGGTATACCCGTACGGAAATACTATATGCCCTAAAATATAAGCGAATATAAGCAATTATAATTGCTTATATCCTCACTTAACTTATAAGCAGAAATATGACCTGAAACTTACTTATATTCTTATATTCTTCAAATTATATCTTATCTTATCTTATATACTATTAAACGAGCAATGTATGTTTGTTTGTTTATATATATGCATATCAGTTCTCGAAAACGGCTCTAACGATTTTTTTCAAATTTTAAATATATACTATGTGTAGTCCCAAAATGAAATTGTGCTAGGTCTCATGTTTGGGAAAATTCGGTTTCTAGTACTTTACTGGTGTACTTTTTTTAGTTTTTTCTAATTTTCTCAAAATTCCTTTTAAAGATTTCTTTCACATTTTAAATACTTGCTAATGTTATTTCCGGTATAGAAAACAAATTGCGCTAGGTCTCGTCTTCGGGAAACCTCGACTACTAGTACTTTACTGGTGTACTTTTTTTAGTTTTTTACAATTAAAGGTGTTATAATGTTCAAAGCCTAGTGGGCTTGCTTCCTGGTCAAACCTTCCCTCTCTTTACCCTGGACCCACAGATTTAACTCTCCAGGAATATTAAATTTTAATTAATGCGCAATTTTGTAAATTTAATTTTTTATATCTATAATTACTTACAATGTATTTAATTTAATAATGTTTAAAAGGCCAATTAGTAGAAAAATACGTATTATTTAAATTATATTATTAAAATACTAATTATTAATGTAATGTAATTAATTTTATTGAAAATAATAATTTTTAATTGTCTCGAGGCTGACGCATTTCCTGGGCAACTCTCTTATATCTCATGGTTAAAGTTTTCTTATGAGACACTTTCACCTCTAAGTATACAGCCAGTAATGTTACTATTCCTCAAAACTCTCCCTGGACTGTTATTTCTTATTTTAATGTTTTTATTGATGTTTCCATTGAGGAGCAAGTTGTCTCGTTATAATTTCTTTCAAATTTTAAATATTTTCCATTTCTTCTATACAATTCAAATTCGCGCCCCTCGAGTATTCGTACTTTACTTATGTACTTTTTTTAGTTTTTTTACAATTTTATTAAAAAAAAAGACCAAGCTCCGGCTCGGTCACCCCGGAACTATTAAGTTATGAGAAAAATTATAATGGGATATAATTTGAATTATAACCAATAGATATAACTTTTTATATGTCTCGGAAATTATATTTTGGAATATATTATAATACAAGTTGATTATGTGGCGAGAAAGCCGCGCCATAATCAACTTGACCCTGACGGGCGGCGTCTCGTACGCTTTTAGTAGTTTTTCCCATAAACTAAAAAGCCAAATATTTTTTGCCCTTGGATTTTTGCTCTTAACTGAAAAGCGAAAACCATCAACGCATCAACCATCAACATCGTATTTATAAAATTTCTTGGTAGACGACATTGAGAGGGTGTGGAGCAGTTGAAAGACCTTCCTTGGACGAACTCTTGAGAGGGCCACATAAAGCATTCCGTGAGAGAAGACTTCCGAGCCGAGCCACAGACCAATGCACAGTGGTCCGAATTGAAAAAAAAGGGCCAAAATTATTTTATTACTATTATTTATGTATTGGAGGCTGCTGAATCCGAAAAAGATGTTTAAAAAAAATCTCAGACAACCCATTAAGCCGTAAATAGAAGAAAACTGTTTGATTTTGGCTTTGATCATTATAACATATAGCTAAAATTATAAAATTTCAGTAGAGTCTTGGTTATTCGGTCTTCGATACTCTGGCATACCGGCTAATCCGGCTTGTTGAAAACTACTTTTCGGGATATTGCAGAAAATAGGGGTAATTTAAGAAAACAAAGTGTCACTACAGATTTTTTCAAGAGATAAATATTTTGAATTCTTTTAAATGTTTCCGGTAATCCGGCATTTTCAGAATCTGGCATAGGACAGGTTTGCTCCGGATTAGTAAGAGTCATTCCACGTCAAATCGATACACTTTTTAACCTCACCATCTCAGATTTCTATGAAATTTGGGTCATAGGTAGAGTCAATAGAGACTAAGAAAAAGCCCCACCATAAAAAAATCTAAAAAATTCAAAATAAGAGCCGCTTTAGAGCAGAATTTCTATTAAAACGTTATATTCTCTATATCTCTAAAACTAGAGCTATTCGAGCAAAACTGAAGGCATTTTTGGAAAATGGACGACGCGCAAGCGCAAGATATCAGGTACGAGTGAGAATCGAATACCGAGCAAATAACAGATACTTTTTGTATCTGTTATATGAGTATCAACAACTCGGGAATATTCGACTGGACCTGGACAGGACGCGTATCTGTTTCTCACTCGTACCTGATTTCTCGCGCTTGCGCATTGATCAAATACTTGCTTTTCACTTTAGAGCGTCGTTTCTTTACCCGTTACAGTTTTCGTTTCGCCTGTTCTCTCATTCCTTCTCTCTTGCGACCCTCAACACGCCACACCCTGCCCCGTCTCTTCTCTCGTGACAGGGCAATTTCGTTATTGCTCTGGCGCTTTTTTCGAACGTCATTCCGAATCATTTTTACATTTTTTACTCTACTTTTCTCACTAGGCCCTATAATAATTAAATACAAATCTAATTATTACTTATACATTATTTCTTTTTTCTCCGTTTTAAGAAAGAGAGCAGAAATGAAAAAAGATATTTTTTTTTAATAAATAAGTTATCTGATTTTTACTTTGGTATTTAAATACCGGATACTTTTTGCTTGTATCCATTATGTGTACCTGTTACTTTTTCCTACCTGATACAAAATATCAGATTGATACTGTATCACCCATGTCTAGTAGGGAAGCACTTTGGCTAATTCAACTTTTACAGAATATGAATGTTAAAATAAATGTAACAAATCTTTATGAAGACAATCAAGGATGTATAGAGATGATTAAAGGCGAACGGATGACACAAAGATCGAAACATATAGATATAAAATATTGTTATATACGGGAAATATACAATGAAGGTATATTCAATATTCATTATTGTGATACAAAGAATATGATTACGGCCATGTTGACTAAACCATTGGCAAAAGCAAGATTTTATGAATTGTGTGGAAAATTCAACTTCAATATATTGTCAGGTTGAGGTGGGGTGTTGGAACCTAGGCCAGGGCGGATTAAAGGGGGGGGGGGGGGCGGGGGGGGCGATCCCCCCCCGAGAAGAAATTCAAACAATTATAAAAACTAGTAATCTAAAGAAATAATGATTTCCGCTCTTTAATTTCAATTGAATTTGCTACCAATCAATTTAAATAAATTGGAAAGAGGTCTAAATGGCCATAGATGCCGACAAAGTCCTTAAATAAAAAAAAAATAAAAAAAAAAACCGGCCCTCCCCCCAGACAAAATTGCATTAATCCGCTACTGACCTAGGTAACCAATAACAATATATATGTTTTAGTTTAGTTTACTGTGTATATGAATTTTTTATGTTTACTCTTGTAAATTTTGTTTCCTAAAATAAATCTAATTTGTTCTTGAGCTCGAATTAATTATTATAGTGAATAATTAATATAGCTAACATGGCCTAAGTTGCCGAAAAGACTGTGTGAATGTGAGTGTGAGTGGTAAAAAAGTGTGAGTGTTTAAAAAAAAAAAAAGAAAGTTGCCGAAAACAAATATAAAATTTTTCTCTTGTTCGTATAGAAATAAAATTTAATTTGAAACACCAAGTGTTTAATATGTAGGTCCAGTGGCGTAACGTACGCCCCCCGCAGACCCCGCAATACGGGGGGGCCCCGGACCTTGGGGGGCCCACTGGCCGGGCCGGGCTAAAAAATTGTATCTCCTCAGGGCTCCGGTAAAAACGGAAAAATTTAGATTAAAAAAAAAATTAATGAAAATTTGTCTTTGAGAGGGCCCGCCCACGCCCTCATGGTTCAGGGATATACCGTATTTTAAAAATATTTTTTGAAAGGTCTAATAATGGAACCCGAAATAAAGGTTTGCGGGGGGGGGGGGCAGCTAAAAAACGTTACGCTACTGTGTAGGTCTATTTATTTAATTTTTATTTATTTATTATTTTTCATTTTCAAATAAATTTTTTAAAATTTTTGGCAATCAAAAAATAAATTGGCCAAAATGTACTCTACGCAAAAAAAATGATTGATCATTATATTATATAATTAATATACCGGGTGGGCCATTAGTGCGTGGACGGAAGATTGTGGGCTTATTAACGGACATTTTTAAAGTTTGTTGATCGTATATAATGTGGGGCCTTTAGGGCTACAAATTAAAAATATTTTTGTTCCAATTGCACTTTTTATACAGGGTGACCTATATCAAAGTTATGTTTTTTTAAATAGAACGCCCTATATATTATTGCGTATTTGGATTCTACGACCAATTTTAGTATGACTTTATGTCATGCAATGTGTTCCAAACCAAACCGTTTGGCCGCAAATCGGGTTTTTGTGAAAAAACTGCTGTCTGAAAAAAATTGAATATCACGCGAACCATAAGACTTAGGGGACTGTTCTTTTGTGATGTTGCTAATCATGAAATGTACTAATGTAGGCCAGATGGGTAACCCGGAATTATTTTGTGTTGGGAGATATGCCTATGCCAATTTTTAAAATTTGAAACATGGATAACTTATTTTTTCAAATGGAACATGCTACTTTTTTGATGCCAAGGGACGTGAAATTTAATTCTCTTTCTAATGACATAAGGTTGTCTATATCTACCTTTGGTAGTTTTCTTTTTATTCCAAAATATCTGATAACGAAAAAAAAAATACATTTATTATAGACAAAACCATTTTAAAAAACAATCCAAACGCAAACAAAATTGTAATAAATGGAAAAGATATGCTAAATATTCGAAAATGTATTTAAATTTCCTTTAAAATCATTTATTTGAACTCCTCGAAGAAGTTCTGCTTGCTCAAATTGGGGTATGATTTTTCAACAAGATGGCGCACCTCCTAACCTAAACATAACCCTAATTTCTTTTTCTAGAAGTTCAAATAAATGATTTTAAAGGAAATTTAAATACATTTTCGAATATTTAGCATATCTTTTACATTTATTACAATTTTGTTTGCGTTTGGATTGTTTTTTAAAATGGTTTTGTCTATAATAAATGTATTTTTTTTTTCGTTATCAGATATTTTGGAATAAAAAGAAAACTACCAAAGATAGATATAGACAACCTTATGTCATTAGAAAGAGAATTAAATTTCACGTCCCTTGGCATCAAAAAAATAGCATGTTCCATTTGAAAAAATAAAGTTATCCATGTTTGAAATTTTCCAAATTGGCATGGCCATATCTCCCAATACAAGAATAATTCCGGGTTACCCATCTGGCCTACATTAATTAGTACATTTCATGATTAGCAACATCACAAAAGAACAGTCCCCTAAGTCTTATGGTTCGCGTGATATTCAATTTTTTTCAGACAGCAGTTTTTTCACAAAAACCCGATTTGCGGCCAAACGGTTTGGTTTGGAACACATTGCATGACATAAAGTCATACTAAATAAATTGGTCGTAGAATCCAAATACGCAATAATATATAGGGCGTTCTATTTAAAAAAGCATAACTTTGATATGGTTCACCCTGTTTAAAAAGTGCAATTGGAACAAAAATATTTTTAATTTGTAGCCCTAAAGGCCCCACATTATATAGTACGATCAACAAACTTTAAAAATGTCCGTTAATAAGCCCACAATCTTCCGTCCACGCACTAATGGCCCATCCGGTATATTATATATTGAATTATTACTTTCTCCTACCTCTATATATGTTAATATATAGATAGAGAAAGTATTGGTTTCATGTCAAAATTTCGATGTCGAGATTTTGATGGATCTTCACGTTTTTAGGTCCCCTGAATCCAAAAAAGTGGTTTTCGCGACATGGTCTGTCTGTGTGTCTGTCTGTGTGTTTGTGTGTGTGTGTCTGACTGTGAACAAAATATTTCGAGAACTAAAAGAGCTAGGAGATTGAAATTTTATATTTAAGTTAGGCACCCCCCTGGGACGCGACATGAAGCTTTTAATTAAAATCGGATAAAAAGTACTAGTACTTTACTGATGTACTTTTTCAGTTTTTCTCGCTCTAACGATTTTGTTTAAAATTTAAAAATCAATTATTTTAATTTTAGCTTTTTAAAATGTATATTCTCAGTTTGCTCTCAAAATTGTTTGAACACCAATTTATAGTCATAGGAAATATAGAAGAAATGGTTGACATGGTAACAAAATATAAATTTATGACAAAATTGAGGGCTATTTGTTTTTTGACACAGCATGGTCCTGAAGAAGGAGTCGTTTTGGCTCCGAAACGACATATAGCGGACGGAAGTAATCCAAATAAATTGCTTGATCATCAGCTCCGGATTTTATTTATTCATCCTTCTCAAAAATATAAATATTTTCCCATGTTTATAAATTTCACCTCTTGAATTCTCCGATGATTTTATTTAAGTCATTTGGATACCAAATGGCTTAAATAAGAATGCCTGGACCCCCAATAGATATATTAATCAATAACGTATATTGTCAAAGTCTTATATGGCCTGAGTTGCCGAAAAGACTGTATGAATGTGTGTGTGAGTATGAATGAGAAAAAAGTGTGTTAAAAAAAAAATCTTGAATAAACGGACATATATCGGCGGAAACTAAATATGTCTCGTCTCAAAAAAATCTGGTGTGACAAGCATAAAACCCAACTTTAGTTTACCAAAGAAAAGAGAAAGTTGTGTGCTGTGAGAGCAGTCACACCAGATTTTTTTATCTTTTGATTTTTTTGATTTATTAAAAAAGATATTTTAAGATTAAAAAATATTTGGGACTTGTGCATAAAAATATTGTTAAACAATCTGGCGTGACTGGAGCACACACACACACACACACACACAGACACACACACACAGACCAATTGGCGGGTCCCACTTTTTTGGACTTAGGGGACCTCAAAACATGTATATCCATCAATATCTCGACATCGAATTTTTGACATGATCGCAATACTTTCTCTCTATATATATTTCATATATAGGGTAAGAGAAAGTAAAAAAGTATTTGATTTGATAAAAATCATAATATTAATTATATGAAATATTCTTATTTATATTGTAGGCTACTTACTGCTACTTACTACAATATATTGATACCAATGTCGTATATATATTTTAAACGTCGCGCGTCGTTATGAAAATATAATTTTTTCACTTGAGCCTTGAGTAGCAAAAAGCCTGGATTTGTCGGGTTCCAATGTTGTCACATTTACTTAGACGGACGGCATCGTTGAGCTCTTTGGCAGATGTAAGAAAAGGAAACATATTTGTGCTGGTTGAGGGCTAGCAGTAGCTAGGAATGGAGCGACGGTGTCGCCATCTCTTAGACAAATAATCATTCCTCCCAAACCACTTATTGGAGACTCCCCCTTTATCCTTTCAATAGAATACCAATTCCCTCATTTGGTAGAGTTGTAAACAAATATTATTATTTAATGAAAAAAATCTTCACGCCCGGGATACGAACACCGATTTTCTGTGTAGATCGTCACCAGCAAGCCCTCTTTCGGTTTTTAGTACATACTAGAGTCATTGTTACAAATACTTACAATTAAAACAAGAAATAGTCAGCTTTTTAGCACAAGTTAGGTCGAGAAAAGGGTGGGGTAAGGGTGGTGGTGAGAGGAGCTTTTAGGACTTGTATTTTTTTTTTCTTTTAGGGATAAGCAAAATTAAAATAGCTAAATTCTCTTGTCTTTTAAGCGTTGCCAAATAGGTGTTGACGTCAAGTTAAATTATTTTAATTTAATTGAATCTGAAGGAGTTCTTTTTTAATAAATATTCAAAGATAGGAGGAAAAATCACTCTGTGTTTTTCCAACAAATAGATAAGATATTTAATTATTTTGAATAAGAGTCGACAGGAAATTTTTTAATTCAAGAAGAAAAAGCATTTATTCTTTAAAGGGAAAGTAATAAGAGAGACACTCTTAAAAAAAGCGTCAAGAGTGAAATTAAATAAAATTTAAATTTTTCTTAAATGAATTTCAACATTGCATCCTAATAATTTTATATGGTGAGATCAATAGCTGTCCCAGGGGGGCCCACCCGCCTCCCCTCCCTAATTGGACAGACAAAAATTCAAATGTTTTATTTAATATTTTAAACCTAAACAAACAAATATTAAATTTGTCTGAATGCTTTTTATACAATGCTTTAATATTTATATATTTCAATTTTTATGAGGGGGTGTCAAAAAATAACAGGAATTATTTTTTACTAGGAAATTCCGCTTTTTGTCGGCAATTTTGTCGGGGGGGGAGGGGTCGATTTTTTTTACTTTCTCGTATAGAGAAAGTATTGTAATCGTAAAAAAATTCGACTTCGAGATTTTCATGTTTCTCCACGTTTTAGACCTCCCTGAGTCCAAAAATACCATTTTTGGCATTATGTCTGTGTGTGTGTGTGTGTGTGTGTGTGTGTGAACACGATTGCTTAAAAACCAAAGCAGCTCGATGGATGAAATTTGGTATATGCTCCTTACACTAAAATTGTAGATTTCTATCAACTTTTGGAGTAAATACGTCACTTGGAAGTAGTACTTTACCTAATAAGTTTTTTCAAAAATTTTGAAATTTTCAATTTCTTTGTTATATTATGATAAAATACTCAATTTTAAAAAGTTTTTATTCTTTGATATTTTTCCTAAAACTGTATAGCTTTTGAAATAATCAAATAAAATAACGACATTTTTCGTAAATTTTGGAAAGAAAAATCAAAACAAAATCATGCAGGTGTCATTAAAAAACAAGTAAATATAAACAAATAATTTGTATAATATTATTTTAGCATATATATATATAAATGGGTGCGAGTATGTTTAAGTGAAATCGTTTGGTAAGTATTCTTAAAACAAAATTGTGCAACAAGGATTTGATTTAAATAAATAATTGTTTAAAAAAAACTTGAAAAATTTTATTATTTTTTTTTATTTTAATAATTTTTATCTTCTCTTAGACTTCCGCGGCCCACGGGTTCGGAACCGCTGCTCTATATATATTAACATATATAGAGGTAAGAGAAATAAAAATCTATATTTATAATATCGGAGTGTCCTTCTGTCCGTCTGTCACCAACTTGCCGTAATTTTGCCGTCTTATAGAGGACGTTATGGAGAGTCCAGGAAAAAGACTCGAGTCCGCAAGACGCAAAAAATTATAGAATTAGCCAATTGGATAGCATTGAGCTGATTTGCCTTATGAAAAAATAAAGCCTATTAATTTAAATAATTAAATAATTAAATCTCTCTAAGGAAAAATAATAAAAATTGTTATATAATTAAATCTTCATTTATTTATTTTTTTTTTTCTTTAGGGACTCGAATTGAATAAAGACAGACAGACAGTCTTGCAAGCAATGGTGTGCATATTTACAAGGCACAGCCGGCAAGTGCTGCCACCTGGTGTCCATTCTATAAACCCTTTTGTTAAAATGAAATTAATCTTTAATTTAATCAAATAAATTTCATAAAATTAGTATAAATATCACGGAGGGGACAACCTAAAGGGGGGGGGGGAGGGGGCCTAAAAGGCACCCCCCTCCTCGAAAAAGCAAAAATTCAAATATTATGGTCTATAAAAGGCTATGGAATGGCATTTGAATAGAAAGAGAGCGAAGGTAATGAGTGCGAGTGAGATGGAGAGAGGCGCTTAAAGATGCTGAGTCTCCGCTCTTGGTGCACGTGAACCGGATTGCAAACAATGCGCGTGACGTCATCTTTTCTTGGAAGCCATTTAAGATAGAAATAAAAAAAATAAAACTATTTGTTTTTTGTTTTTTTATATTCATTAAATTAGAAGAAAAAAACAAATTATATAATTTAAAAAAATGAATATGAAAAAATTATTTTAATAAAGGAAATAAATATATTCTAACTTTTGATTGATTATTGAGGTGGGATTTATTTATTTATCTTCCTGAGACGGGTGTTAAAGTTAATTGTATTTTCAATTTATATTTCGGCCTCTAAGATCATTTGACTTTTGGGAAATTAAATAAAATGGCTTCCAGCAGGTGAGAGACTCAACACTCAGCGGGTCACCTATCCACGGTCCAGCAGTTCTTAGCCTTACTTAATCCGAATTTTCTTGGTTTTTTTTTTCTGCCTTTTCTCAGAAGGTATTAAATTTAAAAAAGTTATTTTTTTTATACTCAACAAATTAAAAAAAAAAATCACAATTAAAAAATTATTTTAATAATTACCTTCAATAACTAAAAATCTATTCAGTTTTTGAAAAAATGTCAAAGAATAAAAACTTTTTAAAATAGAGTAATTTATCACAATATGATAAAAAAATTAAAAATTTCGAAATTTCTGAAAAAACTTATTAGGTAAAGTACTACTTCCAAGGGACGTATTTACTCCAAAAGTTGACAGAAATCTACAATTTTAGTGTTTGGAGCATGTGCCAAATTTCATCCATCTAGGTGCTTTGGTTTTTAAGCAATCGTGTTCACACACACACACATACACACCCAAACGTAATTCCAAAAGAATATACGAGAAAGTCTCTGGGAAGTCATTCCCCATATTTTTTTTAAAGAACTTTTTCGCCATCTATGGCCCCTTCCCTATTTATATAAATTGATTAGTAACAAATTCAATTAAAATTATTGAGCGGAAAAAGTCTTTCGACTTTTGTCGATTTTGAGACTTTTCCAGATTTTCTTGGATATCTTCACTAATCTCACAAAAAGAATCGTTTTTTCAGATTTTCAAAAAAACTTATGCCACTTTTTTGGAGCTTTTTTGCCTCTCAGAGACTTCATTTTTGAAAAAAGCGACTTTTATGACCGCCTTTTTTAATTTTTTATTATAAAATGCTTCTTTTTTTTAATTTTGCATTTTTGGCTACTGAGGCCATTAAGTGTTTGTTTGTTTTTTACTTTCTCTTGTCTATATATGTTAATATATAGAGAGAAAGTATTGGATTCAAGTCAAAAATTCGATGTCGAGATTTTGATAGATTATACACGTTTTGAAGTCCCCTGAATCCAAAAAAGTGGCTTTCGAGACATGGTCTGTCTGTGTGTCTGGGTTCAATTTAAGGCATGAAGGAATTGAGCTAGGAGGTTAAAATTTTATATTTAAGTTAGGCACCCCCCTGGGACGTGACACGAAGCTTTTGAACAAAATCGACCAGAGTACTAGTACTTTACTGATGCACTTATTCAGTTTTTTTCGATTTTCTCTAAATTCGCGCCAACGATTTTTTGTTTTTAATTCAAAAATCAATTATCTTTTAGATTCTCTTTAAAATGTACATTCTCATTTTGTCATTGAAATCTTCTGAAGACCACTTTACTCTTGTACTCTATAGAAAAGATAGGAGAAATGGTTGGCATGGTAACAAAATATTAATATTTTCCACGTTTATCAATTTCACACCTTGAATTCAATTGTACCCTACTGTCGGAAACTAAATACATGTCGACACAAAAAATCTAGCACAGAACACAACTTTCGATTACCGAAGGTAAGAGAAAGTTGTGTGCTGTGCGTCAGTCACACCAGATTTTTTTTTTAGATGCTCTTTAAAATTTATATTCTCATTTTGCAGTTGAAATCTTATGAAGACCACTTTACTCTCATACTTCATAGGAAAGATAGGAGAAATGGTTGCTAGGGTAACAAAATATAAATATTAATTCAATCAATTAAAATGGAAAACTTCCTTTTCTTGATGTGTTAATAGAGAGACGGGGAGGTCGCTTGAATTTCGATGTATATAGAAAACCAACACACACGAACTGGTATCTACATGCAGACTCACACCACCATCCAGGACAACTGAACGGTATTGTCAGAACGCTTCACACCAGGGCAAAAAGAATATGGAATTCGGACAAATTAAAGAAAGAGGAGAAAATCCTTAAAAATGCTTTAAGGGTGTTTGAGAGGTATATTAAAAAATGCTACGAGACAATCGAAAATCTGACAGTCTATTCCTCATTTAATGCTAAAACCCCTGCGAAAATTTCAAACCGTTTCACTAAACCGCTAAAAAGTTATTGTAATTTAAAAAAAAATGTTATTTAACATGTAGTCTAATGGAGATTCGTTCACTAAGCAAATTTAATTTAATTTTAGTAGTAAAAAAAATGCTACCAGATATTAACTTTCATAATATATAAAGTAGACTTTGAAGAACTTATTTTGAATAGATTTATTTTAATTCACTAAATCCTTTATGGGAAAAAAATTATAAATAGATGAAAAACTCGATTATTATTTAATAAATTCATTAGTGTATAAGAAAGTGCGGCAACACTGTATTCAGCTGAGCGCTTTAGTTGTATATACTTTACAAACAGTTGTAGGCAATAGTACATTTGGTCACATAAAAAGAGATTAACAACCAATAACCGAAAAAGGATAGAATATTTCAAATAATTTATTAAAATTATTTTTATAAAATTTATTTCATAATTCATTTGAGAGAAAGGCTCTATTCACACGGGGATACTCAAATCTCCGAGCAACTAGGATACTGGGTAGCGAAGCGACTCGACATGTGTAATCCAATGGCGCCATTCACACGGGGAAACTCCAGTCGCCGATACTCGGCGACTGCGCGACTCAGTTGCCAAGAGACTGGACATGCAGGTCTCCAAGCTACTCAGTCGCCTGGTTTCCTCGATACTTTCCAAAAAAATGCGCGAAAAAGAAACAAATCTGAAGCTAGTGGAGGAAATTGAAAAATTTTGATTGAGTGGGAAGAGAGGGTAAATGTTTTACATAAAAAAAATTTTAGAATTTTAAAATTTTAATGTTTAGCAAAAATAAAGATAAAAAAATTGAGAAATAACCCAAAATATTTATTTGTTTAAAATTATTTATTAATTGTAAACAAATAATCGAGTGTTTTATTTTATTTATTTATTTTTTTTTTATAGCAAAGTTTTTTTTTTTTAATTTAAGGTCTTGGAGGCCATATTTATTCAAATTGAAAAAAGCAGGTTAACCAAATACAAACTATACAAAATTTTATTAACAATACCAGAGTAATTATTAAGAATAACTTTTTGTCCCTTCAAATGTTGATGTTTAAAATTTGGAGGGAACTGAGTATGTTGATAGGATACTCGCGATTTAAGTAGCGGCCGTGTGAATATGACAGGCAACTACAGTCTCGAAGCTACCAGTCTCGAGTCTACTAGTCGACAAGTATCCGAGATTTGAGTATCCCCGTGTGAATAGAGCCAAAGATTTAACTTAAGCTGCCAACGTATGAATTTTACAGTGTTGTCACGTTTTCAGTGTATTTTAGAACAACGAATTATTAATATTGAATAATTTTTTTACCCATAATTTTCTTAAATAAATGCTTTTCCATAGTTTTAATTTTTATTTGAATGAATTTATAAAGATTAAAATTAAATATTTTTGTGTTCAGAAGTTTAAATCGTGGTACAATCACTGCCAAAAGTTAGTTAAATTTTTTTCATTTTTTTCTATTTTTCTTATTTTAATGAAATTTTGAAAATTTTCTATTTCCTAATAAGCTGCGGTATATATTGACTTAAGGTCGATAAAAATATAAAAAAATATATATAATAATAATAAATAATTTAATTAATAATTTTTATAGATATGTAAAGAGTCGATATTTTTGAAACATAATATATTTAATTTGAATATCATATTTCTATAAATTTCGAAAAGTGCAATTTCACGCACACAAATACATTTTTTTTTATAAAGTGACTTCAATTTAAAAGTGGTGCCGAGATCCAATAAGGACTCCCAAATGCTCCAAGTGAACCCCCTCCCCAAACCAGAAGAGGAGAAATAACGCGAGAAGAAGAAAAAGTTGAGGAGAAGAAAACGCTTGGCGTGGCGCAGAACCGATGAACATCTGAGAAGATTGGACCCAAACTTCCCTGGTCGTCCAGCCACACTAATTAATCAACTAGTTAATGCCGTTTGGCTTGTGAAAATTATAAAAAAAAATCATCTCTATATTGTCCGATCTTCGTCTCGCATGTTGAGAACAGCACCAACCTTGGGCCACGTTCCAGACCCACATCAACCAACTCATCGGAGATTCTACATCTACACCAGATAAGCAACAAATATTTCCCATTGATCCCAGTGGAACCTTAAAGTGAATTAAAAGCAAGCTTGCACAAAACATTCAATTAAAAAATTTATATAATTATTTACAAATAAAAAATTACAATAAAAAAAGAGCTCTCAATTAAAAAATTAGATACTTTTCACTAACATAATAATTAGTTAACTTTGTATTGGAAAATTATAATTTAAAATTAAGCTATTGGGATCTATGGGAGAGGCGTGGCTTCACCTGGTGGCAAAAAATGAACTAGGGATTGTAGGATTGAATGGCTGAGCTGATACGCAAGTACTCGTGTTTTATGAGACACAAAGTTTAATTAAAAATAAAAAATCTGGTGTGACTGGCGCACAGCACACAACTTTCTCTTACCCTTCGGTAAGAGAAAGTTGCGCACTGTGCTGGTCACACCAGATTTTTTGTGTCGAGATATATTTAGTTTCCGATAGCACCTTAGTTTCAAACTTGCATTTTAAATGTTGACTGCTTCAAATAAACTATGGTTATTTTTCAAAATTTTAATCTCATATTTGGACATTTTATACACAATATAGAATCGTAAATAAATACAAAATTTCATAAGAATTGGAAAAAAAAATTTTAAATGCCTAAAAAGTTCTAAAGGGGACCCCCTTTTGAATCGAAATTAACATACAAATCCCTATAGGAAATTAACATTGTTCCTATGCGAAGATAAGGTGGAAAGGGAATTTAAAAAGAGTAGAGAGAGACGATAATGTTTGCAAGTGAGAGAGAGACATATATGTTTTCTTTGAAACAATTAAAGACACAAATAAATTTAAAAAAATGGGAATTTAAATAATAATTGATTTTTAATCTAATAAAAAGAAAAAGATTTAAATTCCGTTACCATGGCAACCATTTCTATCTTTCCTATGAAGAACAAGAGTAAAGTGGTCTTCAGAAGATTTCAACGGCAAAATGAGAATATACATTTTAAAGAGCATCTAAAAAATAGTTCATTTATGAATTTTAAAAAAAATCCTTGGAGGGAATTTTGAGAAAATCGAAAAAAACTGAAAAAGTACATCAGTAAAGTACTAGTACTTATTGGCCGATTTTGTTCAAAAGCTTATTTTGAGATTCTTCAAAGGTACCTAAGTTAAATAAAAAATTTCAATCCGGTAGCTCAATTCCTTCATGCTAAAAATCTGTCCACACATACAGACACACGCACGCACGCACACACACACACACATACATACACACACACAGACCAATTTGCGGGACCCACTTTTTTGGACTCAGGGGACCTCAAAACATGTATATCCATCAAAATCTCGACATCGAATTTTTGACATGATCGCAATACTTTCTCTCCTATATATTTCATATATAGGCTAAAGAGAAAGTAAAAAATCTGGTGTGACTGGCGCACAGCACACAACTTTCTCTTACCCTTCGGTAAGAGAAAGTTGTGCACCGTGCTGGTCACACCAGATTTTTTGTGTCGAGATATATTTAGTTTCCGATAGCACCTTAGTTTCAAACTTGCATTTTAAATGTTGACTGCTTCAAATAAACTATGGTTATTTTTCAAAATTTTAATCTCATATTTGGACATTTTATACACAATATAGAATCGTAAATAAATACAAAATTTCATAAGAATTGGAAAAAAAAATTTTAAATGCCTAAAAAGTTCTAAAGGGGACCCCCTTTTGAATCGAAATTAACATACAAATCCCTATAGGAAATTAACATTAGGCCTATGCGAAGATAAGGTGGAAAGGGAATTTAAAAAGAGTAGAGAGAGACGATAATGTTTGCAAGTGAGAGAGACATATATGTTTTCTTTGAAACAATTAAAGACACAAATAAATTTAAAAAAAAAATGGGAATTTAAATAATAATTGATTTTTAATCTAATAAAAAGAAAAAGATTTAAATTCCGTTACCATGACAACCATTTCTATCTTTCCTATGAAGAACAAGAGTAAAGTGGTCTTCAGAAGATTTCAACGGCAAAATGTGAATATACATTTTAAAGAGCATCTAAAAAATAGTTCATTTATGAATTTTAAAAAAAAATCCTTGGAGGGAATTTTGAGAAAATCGAAAAAAACTGAAAAAGTACATCAGTAAAGTACTAGTACTTTTTGGCCGATTTTGTTCAAAAGCTTATTTTGAGCGTGTGGGAAGGTACCTAAGTTAAATATAAAATTTCAATCCGGTAGCTCAATTCCTTCATGCTAAAAATCTGTCCACACATACAGACACACGCACGCACACACACACACATACATACATACATACATACACACACACAGACCAATTTGCGGGACCCACTTTTTTGGACTCAGGGGACCTCAAAACATGTATATCCATCAAAATCTCGACATCGAATTTTTTGACATGATCGCAATACTTTCTCTCCTATATATTTCATATATAGGCTAAGAGAAAGTAAAATGGGTGTGACGATAAAGGAAATTTGTAGGTTTTCTTCTGCCACACTTACTAATAGAAATTTTATTTGTGGAGACAATATTATTGATCCTGGTAATGTTTTAAAGTGAGTAATAGCAATGACAGTTTCAATGACAGACCAAATTCTTGCTTTCTGTTTACAAACAACAAGTTTACGAGAAGAATTTCATGCAGTGGCGTCATTTTATTTTCTGCTCAGAGTAGAAAAGGAAAGACTAAAGAACTTCACGAATTTGGATATTTATGTATACTTCAACAGAACAGGTATTTTTTTGCTTTGATTTTAGAGGGTCTTGGCAACTCCTGACATGGTTGCAAAAAATTCCGATGACATCTGGCTCAAGAGTGATCACTGTCATCCATAGGCGAATCCAGAGTTTTTCGGGGGTGGGGGGGGGGAGTATTGTAATTACTCCCTTTACCCCGCACTCCTTGTATCCGCCTTTGCTGTCTGATGAAGGTCAGAATAATTGGCCAAAACCTCGACAGCATCAAATTTCTTTACTCTCATCTAATATAATGTCAATAACCTCACAATTTTAATTTTCATTGCTAGAATATATAAACCACTAGGCATTCACTTCCGGTGTATGTAATGTGTTTACCACTCTCTCTCGCTGATTGGTCAGAGTCCGAGGTGGGGTAAGTCAGAGAGGGAAATTTAAAACTTTGAGTCTTCGGCGAGCAATTGCAAAAATTTCCAAACATTGTCAAGAATAAATTTGAAGCATTTGCTTGCCGAATTAGATGTTCGTTACCGCGTTTTCGGTAAAAATTTTTACCGGTAAACCGGTTTACCGTCCAGCCCTACCCTCAGTTAAAATTGACAGGGGTATTTTAATTTAATTTTTCAACATAACCTAACATTAAGCCGGACATTTTTATTAGATTTTAGTTTTTATCTCTGAATCTGTTTTTGATATATCATTATAACTAGAGACCGGATTTTAAGCAAAATGCTTATTGCTCAATTTTATAAGCAACCATTTGATATTTAATTTCTATACGAATTAGGAAAAACTAACTGTATTGAGATTGCATTTTTTATGCTTTTTTTGAGTTTTTATGCTTTTTTCCCTTTCGTGCTTATTTGAACTTATTTTACGAATATTTATAATTTTTTTTTTCTTTTTTATTAAAAAACACTTTTTTCCCATTCGCACACGCATACACCAGGAACGTATATAAGGGGGGGGGGGGGGGAGGGGCCCGGCCCCCACCAAAAAAAAAAATTTTCCAAAAACCCCGCAGTGCGAAAAATATAGCGCTGTAAAAAAATTTTTTTTCCGCAGGGTGAAAAAATTTGGTTCCGCAAAAACAAAATTTTTCGCAGGGCGGGGCGAAATAAATTTAGTTTATTGCCATTGGTATGAGTAAAAATTGCTTATGAGATGCTTTTTTTCAACTTTTATGCTTATTTAACAACTTTTTATTCAAGTTTTTTATGCTTTTTTAAGCACTTTTTTTACCATTTTTTTATGCTTTTTTGTCCGGTCTCTAATTATAACCTATAAAATCAATTCAAAATAATTAAAATAAATTAATAATTATAATAATAAATATAATTATGATAATTATACTATATGTCTATTATATTATAATTATAATAATTATATTTATTATTATAATTATAATTGTTTATTATTATTATAATTATTTATTTATTTATTTATTTATTTAAGGCAGCAGCAATAAAGCTGATAATCCCATTTTGTACAGGTTGTATTTTTTTTTTACTTTCAAAACATTACAATACATTTTATTATATTACTCATCTCCTTACATCAACCCCAATACTCAATTTTAATAATTTAGGAATAATTTAGATACAGTGACATAGATTTCTTATTAATATCAATTTTGTTTTAATTTAGTCTATTTTTGAAAACATTCAAATTAAGGGCACTGACTGCTTCTTCGGGAAGCCTATTCCAGGCAGGCACCACTCTGTTTGTGAGGAAGTGACTTCTCTGGCCTATGCGTGTCCTCTCCTTTGCGTTTGAATGAGTGACCTCTTAGACGCTCACTGTTCGACCTGGTGAACATACTCTTGTTGTCGATACGATAGAGTCCATTTAATATTTTGAACGTCTCGATGAGGTCACCTCTCTCTCTTGTTGTTGCAGAGTTGGGATTCCTATTTTTTGGCAGCGTTCTTCGTAAGTGTGGGTTTTTAGCTCTTTGGGGATTTTGGTCATTTTCCTCTGCACCCTCTCCAGGCGTTCTATATCCTTTTTATAGTACGGCGACCAGACTACGTTGGCGTACTCCAGTATAGGTCTCACATAGCTAGTATAGGCAATTTTTATGAGGTCTTTGTTTTTTATGTTAAACGCCTTCTGGAGTAGATAAACAGAGGTGTTTGCTCTTTTTGAAACAGCTCAAACTTGTTTCTCCCATTTCAGGTCCTTGGATATGACCACTCCCAGGTCCACTTCAGAGTCCGTCTGCTGGATTGTGTGGTCCCCAATGACATATTCGAGGTTTGGGTTGTTTTTCCCTAGGTGAAGGACTTTACATTTATTTACATTTAATGGAAGGAGCCACTTCTCTGACCAGTTTTTTATCTTTTGTAGATCCTCCACAAGGCTCAGGTGATCTGTTAACGGGTTTGCAAACATTTTTGTGTCATCTGCATAACAGTTCCATTGTGAGTTTAGAGTTCTACCTATGTCGCTTGTATATAATATAAATAAGATGGGTCCCAAGACAGACCCTTGGGGAACACCACTGACAACCGGTCTTGCTGACGACACAACTTCGCCAATCCGAACTTTAAACGTTCTGCAAGAGAGGTATTCTTCGATCCACCGTAGCAGTTTGCCGGTTATGCCCAGCTCTTCAAGTTTGCGCAGCAATCTACTATGAGGAACCCGCATATATATTATAATAAATAAAATTATAATTATAATAATAAATATAATTATTATAATTATACTATATTATATTATAATAATTATATTTATTATTATAATTATATTATATTTATTAATTTATTTTAATTATTTTACATTGATTTTATAGGTTATAATGATATATTAGAGACAGATTCAGAGATAAAAACTAAAATCTAATAAAAATGGCCGCCTGAATGTTAGGTTATGTTAAAAAACCCGTCGCCTATCGAGCATGCATGAAAGGTCTCAGGCCCGCGAGAAATGAAAAAAAAAACCGCGGGTTTACACCACACATGTACAGGTGAAGTCCTCGGGTGGGTTTGTTGGCTGTCGCGACCTGCACGTTAGTGGGCGACAGACAGGCCATGGTCGACAGGTCAGTCCCGTGGGTTAAACCCGTCAAAAATAACCGTTCGTGTATGGCCAGCTAATAGCTTCTCGTGCCTAGGGTCCCGGGTCCGCTTCCCATCTCAAGCGAGAAAAATTTTATTTCATTTGATTTGGCTACTAATCATTTGAAATAAATAGCGATGTATATAAGGTGGTTATTAGTTTACCATTCTACAGTAGGATCTAATTATGGTAATATCTGGTGGTCCGATTGTCTGTAGGGATATATTACACGATACTTGGAAGTGAAAACCGTATAAGCTTATAGCCTAAGTAAATTATGGTAATATCTAAGAAGTTTATTTTCTTTTCTTTTTTCTTAATAAATGACAAGCTCAGATGAAAATTGTTTAGTTCGTCTAACAATATATGAATCTTTCTTGTTCAGTGATAATAAGGCTGTCATCCACAGAGAATAAAGTGACCTTTGGTTTCTATCTTTTATCATTTTTTCGTAAATATAAGTCTATTAATATGTCAGCTAAGTTGGCCGTTATTTTCATAAATAATAATTCATGAAACCAACACATTTTATAGCTAGGGAACACTTTAGGGAGGCGACTTTCCTATTCTCTCGTCGAATTCGTTTAAAAATTGAAATATTAATAAGTTAAATTTGAAAAATTAATTAAGAAATGATTTTCTCCCTCGTCCAGAGTCTAAGGAATTCAGATAATGGAGCTTCTCTCTCTATAAAAGGGGAGAAGGAGGGGGAGGAGAGAGAGAGAGAGAGAGAGAGAGAGAGCAGACTTGGCGAATAAATGGCGAGTTTATGAAAAATAAATCCATCAGCTAATTGGTGGGGAGTGGAAATAAAATCCAGCCAATTGAATTCCGGATTTTATATTCGATATCTTATTAGATTACAAAGCAAATTGATTCATTGAATGAATGCGGTTTTTATTCGAATCAGGTAAAAATAAAATCTAATTAATCTACCGAGTGTCTAATAAATTGTTTTCTCTAAGACTAGAAAATTTAGAATTTTTAGGAAATAATGAGTGAGATCAAGAGACCAAATTCAAACCCTCAGAACTTCAATAAAATTTTCAATCATTTTCCATTTGTTTCAAAAACATTAAAACTGGGATTCACAACTTTTTTCCTATTAAACATCGAGCCGTTTTAAAAGAATGATTTTCTTCATCAATCCTTTAAATAGTATACATGAGTGTTTTTCAAACTGTGGGTCGCGACCTTTACGGGGTCCGAAGCCTTTGATTGATTGATTAGTTGTTCTGGGGCTTCTCTTTGCACTGCGACCTTCTAGATCAGATCTATTGTGCTCCCCCCGATCTAGGAATGGTTCGAATTCGGGTGATGTTTTACCCCTGAATTCATATGTCCACGTAATTGTATGTAATCCATGTAATTGTTTGCCAAATGGTCAAACAAAGAGAGAGAGAGAGAGAGAGAGAGAGACGTGGTCTTCTCAAGTAGCTACAAAGACAGAGACTAGGCTGCTGACTGCTGGCTGCTGACAGGGCAAAGCCTCGGCTGACCCTCCGACAGGATGGGGCTGTGGCTATAAAATTCGCAATTTTTGTGGACAATATACGCCATCTGTTAGGGACTTGCCCTACACTTTGCAATTTGTGTTATATTTGAAATTTTTAAAATTATTATTAATATTGGCTGGAACAATAACATTATGAGATTTATATTATACTAGTCGCAAAGCCCGCCTTCGGCGGGCTTTCCGCCTAGCCAGGGGGCTACGCCCCCTGGACCCCTGCTCGCCTTCGGCGAGCAAGTTTATTCCCAATTTTGGATATTTCTTGTTGCAATGCAAGTGTTAAGATGTTAAGGAAGGATCTTATATTCAAGTGAGGCGAGGCTACCGATTGGGAACAGCACAAAACGGTCTGTTTATGACTGTTTAAAGGGTCAGTCACCTGCGTCCTCTCTTCGTTTTTCAACTGCCGCGTAGCCCCCACCCCCAGCCCATAGTCAGGTAGGAAGCTGGTTCACACAGCATAAAGGACGCTCTCTAATTTCTAACCAACTTGTTGATTTTGTGTTCCCATTTTGAAGAAATTTGATTATAATTAATTTTCCATAACATTTAAGAGATTCAAATTATTACTACGTTACTCCCAGAGCCATGTATTATAGGTGTACTTAATTTCAAATGGATTCATTGAAAATTGTGGATTTCTATAGAACATATACATACATATTTACATACATACATACATTTTTCCCATTTCATTTTTATATATATAGATAAATTAATATTTTTGGTAATTAAACAAATTTATTAATAAATATATTTTTTGTTTATATTTTATTTTTTGTAACCATTTTTCCATTAAACTAATGATAATTTCTTTTTTTAATTGACTAATCAACAGCATTAGGAAGAGAATGATTGCCGCAACATTTAATTTTTTTTATACATATTAGCATATCAAAACGACCTGCAGTTGAAATAAAATAATTTTTTAAGAATTTTTCCTTCATAAGAAAATTTTTGCTCACATTATTTTTCAAAAAAAAGGCCCGAAATTTGATGATATATTAACATTATGATCAATGGAAAATCCAATGTTTTCATATTTTCAAAATGGCGGCTGTGACGTCAGATAGGCGACAACTTTTTTTCCAAAGCTTCCCTCCCTGCCTCCCTGGTCGACTATTACCTCGCCCACAGATTAATGATATACAGATGGGAAGGCTAGCCGTTTTGCTGGAAACAGTGCGACACTAGCGCACTCACTGCCAGTTTGTGCAAAAATTCAAAAACACGAAGTTAGTCCTGAATTAGTCTGATTTAGGGTCCGACCGAAACAAGATTTTCAGCCGAAACCGAAACCGAATATTCGGCCTCAACCTTAGTTTCGGCCGACGAAACCGAAACTTGTATTTCCTATAAAATTTTTTTTTCATTTTACCTTTTTTTTTTTGAATTTTTTTTTCCTCCCGTGAAAATCATTTTACCTTTTTTTAGGGAGACTAAATTTTTTTTCCCTCAATTACAAATCATTTGACCTTTTTTTTTTGCATGCGAGTCTCATCCCATTTTTTCAGACTCTGGTTTCGGCCGGCCGAAAGGTTCGGCCACTTTTTGGCCGAAACCGAAACTACGGCCGAAACCATGATTTTTGGCCGAAACTGGCCGAAACCGAAACCGAATATTCGGTCGGTTCCTAGTCTGATTTCGAAGCTTGATAAGTTAACATATCACCGATATCGACTCCCTTCAAACTAAAATCTGCTAACTGGTTTTTCTCCAGAAAACAAAACTCATCAATTTTTATTATTATTATTTTTTTTTTTTCAATTTAGCCTTATATAACAAAGATGTCCATTCGAAGATTATGTATCCTATGTGGAAATGAAAACCAGGAAAATAGATCTCATTTTCGTTTTCCAGCTAATGAAAGGTAAGTGAAATGTTTTTTTTTTTTTCTAAATCTATTTAGGCCCGTGGTTATAAGTGAAATTTAATTTTCCTTAAATGAGAATTAAACTTTTTTTTAACGTTTAATTTAACTAATTAATAAATATAAATATTATTTGCAGAGCAAAAATGTGGGAAGATGCAATCAAGAAATTTATGCCTATTGCTGTTAATAATATAAATCTTTTTAAAAACAAATGGATTTGTCAAGATTATTTTGAAGAGAAGTGTTTCACCTCAACGTTGAAAAATCGGAAAAATTAAGTCCCATGTGTTATCTACTTGTGATTATTTAATTGTTTTTATAAAAGAAAATGAAAATCTTTATTGGAAATTTTCTAGTTATGAACCATGAACATTTCCATTAAAAAATATATAATATTTTTTTTTTTAAACAATGAAATAATCACAAGTAGAAAACGCATGGGTGGGACTTAATATTGTCCCTCACTGTACATGTTGATTGTTAATGGACATACATTTCTTTTTTTTTTTTTTTGTTATTGTATTAAATTGTGTTTGTTTGGCCCTTAGCCAAGGAAAAATTTGTTTGTACTTGGTATTTTCAATGTATTTGAAATACGTAACTGGTATTTGTATCTCGTTACACCAACCCCCTGGTATCTTGTATTTCGTTACAAAACAAAAATCTGAAGTAATTGGTATTTTGTATCTCGTTACTCAAAATCGAGTAACTTGCCCATCCCTGTATATGTATATATATATATATATATATATATATATATATATATATATATATATTTTTTTTTTTTTTTAATTTCCACATCTCTCAACAGAGACAAACTCCAATTACAGAGAGACGGAGGAGACATTGGCAATATTTGAAAATTCCACGGCAAGTGGGATTTGAGCCCGAGTTGTATAGCAACTCTAGTTCGTAATCCGCAGCTTATCCGATTAGCCACGAGCCTCCTCAAATATAATATTTTTAAAAGATCGGTGTGATCGCACTTTTAAGCTTCAATCTAGAGATTTGCCAGATATTAAAATGGCAACAGAAAAAAAAACGAATGCATTAAATGGACTCCTAACATGGGCGTAGCCAAACATCTTGTTAGGGGGGAAGGGGCAACGCCTCGTTAGGGCGAGAGGAGAAGGGGTTGCAATTAATATATACATAGATTATTAATTATTTATTTAAGAAAAAAAAAAAAAAAAAATTAAATTAATGTAATGGATTGGGGCGTTAAAAAAAATTCCCTATGAGAAAAATATATTTGTTTGTTTTTAATTTTTAGGACAAGCCGGGGGGGGCAACGCCCCTCCCCCCTCCTGCCTCCCCCTGGCTACGCCCATGACTCCGAATGAGATTATGGCTCTAATAGATGGATACAACAATATTTGTTAACATAATTGGAATTATTTTAATCAATATTTATATATTTTTGACACATAAAAAAAAAAAAAAATTCCTTGGGGCGCTTTACTGCGTAAAAAATAAGAAGCAATATGTTTAAAAGCTTCACTGGCTGCATCATGCCTCGTGTGACGGCAACACACTCCGGGCCCCGCTTAGAAACTCGCAACACCTCGCAAACAACTATGCAAGGTAGCCTTCCTGTTTGCAAAAACGTTCGGTGTGAATCCACCTTAAATAACAAAAAAAAAAAGTAAAAATCAACAACAAGAAAAAAAAACAGTCCTGAATCATTTTCTGAAAGTCCATTAAGTTTCTTACACTAAAATCATCATTTATTAATATTTTCTTGGCTCGAAACATTTTTTTCAAGCAAAAACAGCGAGTCTTGAGAGCAGTTTCCATTTATTCGTTTGGATTTCTCACTTGGGAGCTTTCGAGTATCTTTGTCAAGCCAGAGAATTGTGGTGTTACTAGTTGAGGTGAGGATGACTTTTTGCCATTCGTCCCCCCCCCCCACGTCCTTTACTATTGTTGAATGTGCTATTGATTGAACCCTTGACAGAAACAATTGAGATTTGAGAGATGATTCTGATAATCAATGAAGCTACAAACAAGATAAGAGAAACTGATTTCTATTTCTATAAGAACTGAATTAATCAGAAATTTATTATAACTACTTCAAGGAGAGAGGGTTTTAACTTATTAAGTCCACTTCAAGTTGTTATAGTGAATTACAAGGTTCATGTGTCCCTCTACAAAATTATTAGATCTTTTCTAATTAATAAAAAATTTACTACAGGCATCTCCGATCAACAGGTTAATTAGAAAAACTATGCAAAACAAAAATCAGTAAAATGTCTAAAACCTTACCAGTACTTTCTCATCTTTCTATTATATAATTAAAAAGTTTTAATAAAATAAAAAAATAAATTGGAGACGAATAAAATTACACAACTCTTTAGACAGTTTAAGCCAGTGAAAAATCTCTGCTAGCCAAGAACATAAAAAATAAAGAGATAAAAGATTGTTGTACCGGGAGAAATAAAACAGCATTTTCTCCATACTCTCTCCCTCTAACATACTATTGTATTTTATAATTTTATTATTTTTATTTCATGAATTTATAAATATTTTGTTTAAATCATCTTAATGGCAATTAGAATAAAGAATTTGAATATTTCAAATCAAAATAAACACACACACACACACGGAGAGAGAGAGAGAGAGGGGGGGGTGAAAGCCGAGGCTATAAAAGCCCAATAGCAAAAACTCCTTCCTCCTTCCGAACCTCCAAAGGGGAGGAACGGTCAGCTACGTGTTAGACTCTCTCTCTATACCATACGCATATGTATATGACATCATTGTTTTTTCAACAAAGACCAGTCAGTCCAAACAGTAAGGCCTATCGCCAAATAGCTCATCTCCTGAGAGGGTTCAATTTTTTTTTATTTTTCTAAATAAGAGAGAGAAGACAACTCTGAAGAAGCCTCGAGAAGTGGCCGAAACTCTCGTTGACGCCACCTGCTGAGGGCCTGTTCGAGATCCCCTGCGGACATCATTTCGTTAACTATTGCCTGATTGTGTCGACATAGCTACTAAGTCCCCTTCAATATTTTCAATGAAATTCATGTGTGTTTAAGATTACACTAGTCGACAAGGTTTTTTTCACAAGAAATCTGAATAGTGAACCTAGTGCATTTTTTCAATCTGAATTCAGATAGTTAGTTAGTTAGATCAGGTAGTTAGAATTTTTCCATCAGCCACAGTTTTAGAGATATAGATATAGAGCAAAATAGATTTTGATAGAAAATGTGCTCTAAAACGGCTTTTATTTAGAATGTTCAAATTATTTTTAACGCAGCATCCCGTAAAAATATACAAATAGTTAGAATACATATAAATTTTAAGTTTCAGCCCAATCGGAGGTCATTTAGACGCGCCGCAAAGGGCTTAAAGTTTTAAAAAATCGAAATTTTCAAGATTTTTTTTGCTTTGGTCACCCCTAATACAATTTTAGATATCCCTGGATGCAAAAAACATATATTTAATGATATTCTATAGTTCTTTGGCTTTCTAAAAATTTGTAAAATTCTGTTAATTATTAACGAAATTATGAACAAAAACGTCAGCAAAGAAAAAAACACAAGTACACTCACTGGTCGAAAAAAATGGACTTCAATTGAATTAAAAAGCGAACCCCCATCCACGAGAAGCTAATGTATCCTCTTTGAGCATAGGTTCCCGGGCACTAACTTTATTAAATATTACTTAAAAAAAATATTTCTAGAATCTCATATTTTCTTTATACTTGTAAAAGAAAAAGAAGTCCATTTTTAAATGCTTTTATTTAACTTACTCTTTCAAGGTCACCAACTTTATGGCTTTGTTAAGGACACTTCCCGATGAGCTAGAGGTGTGAAATTTGATATTTAGGAGTCATTTTTGATGACGCAAATTGTGAGTTTGGTTTTACCAAAATGGACCAAACTAATGTGGTACTTTTATTTGAAACCCTTCGTGAATTAATGTAATTTCAAAAGACTTCCCGATGGGCTAGAGGGTGTGAAATGTAATACTTAAGAGTCATTTTTGCTGACGCCACTATATGGTGGTTTTGATCAAAATAGACCAAACTAATGTGGTACTTTATTTGGAGCCCTTCGTGAATTAATGTAATTTCAAAAGACTTCCCGATGGGCTAGAGGTGTGAAATGTAATACTTAAAGAGTCCATTTTTTGCTGACGCCACTATATGGTGGTTTTGATCAAAATAGACCAAACTAATGTGGTACTTTGTTTGAAACCCTTCGCGAATTAATGTAATTTCAAAAGACTTCCCGATGGGCTAGAGGTGTGAAATGTAATACTTAAGAGTCATTTTTGATGACGCCACTATATGGTGGTTTTGATCAAAATAGACCAAACTAATGTGGTACTTTATTTGAAACCCTTCGTGAATTAATGTAATTTCAAAAGACTTCCCGATGGGCTAGAGGTGTGAAATGTAATACTTAAGAGTCATTTTTGATGACGCCACTATATGGTGGTTTTGATCAAAATAGACCAAACTAATGTGGTAGTTTATTTGAAACCCTTCGCGAATTAATGTAATTTCAAAGACTTCCCGATGGGCTAGAGGTGTGAAATGTAATACTTAAGAGTCATTTTTGATGACGCCACTATATGGTGGTTTTGATCAAAATAGACCAAACTAATGTGGTACTTTATTTGAAGCCTCACGCGAAATAAGGCCCTATTAACTATAGTTTTGAATTTTGATATTTACGAGTCATTTTTATGATAATGAATAATTTTTCAATTGGACCAAATCCATACAGGCCAAACTAATTGTGGTACTTTATCATATTGATGATTTTTGATAAGACTAAAAGACTAAAAAGCTTAAAATAAAAATAAAATAAAAAAAAAAGATTTTTTAAAAAAATGCTTTTATTTAAATTGAACTAAAAAAGAGAGAAATAAGAAAGAAATAATTTAATTGTTCTTGTTAAAATTTTTTAATATTTATGACTTAAAATAAAAGCGTGGGGCGCGAGCCTCGGAATCACTTCGAAGCGCGCCACGCTTTTTATTTTAAGTCATATATTAAAAAATTTTAACAAGAATGATGTCACGTATTTCTTTCTTATTTCTCTCTTTTTAGTTCAATTTAAATAAAAGCATTTTTTTTAAATCTTTTTTTATTTTATTTTTTTTCGATCAGAGACTGTACTTGTGTTTTTTCTTTGCTGATGTTTTTTGTTCTCATAATTTCGTTCCTCAAATCATTAACAGAATTTTACGAATGAGTGATTTTTAGAAAGCCAAAGAACTATAGAATATCGTACATATCACGTTTTTTGCATTCAGGGATATCTAAAATTGTATTAGGGGTGACCAAAGCAAAAAAATCTTGAAAATTTTGATTTTTTAAAACTTTAAGCCTTTTTTGCGGCGTCTAAATGACCTCCGGTTGGGATGAAACTTTAAATTTATATGTATTCTAACTATCTGTATATTTTTACGGGAAAATAATTTGAACATTCTAAATAAAAGCCGTTTTAGAGCACATTTTCTATCAAAATCTATTTTGCTCTATATCTCTAAAACTGTGCCTGGTGGGGAAAAACTGAAATGATATTTCAATTCAGTATGAAAAATACTTCTAGAATTTCATATCTTTATTCTTGTGAAAGAAAAAAAAGTTCATTTTTGTTGACTAGTGTTATTATTCACTTAAATTCAAAAAAATAAATTTATAAAAGAATTATTTGATATACAGTATTATATCAAATCCAATATTTGATTTAATTTTTAATTAAACTTGATCTTATTTTTATAAATTCATAAAAGATCAAATTTATTTTAAGTGCAGTCATAATTTTTATTGAAAAATTGATCAAATATGAACGTTGGAGCTGAAGCCGAATCTGAGGTTAACTCAATACCATATCGTTATAAGTAATAGTTTATTTAAATTCCCAAATTGTAAAAAAGCATTTCTTATTAAGTGAATTGAAACTCTTTCTTCTTTGGATATATTCACAGCTTTCTCCTAAGCAAACAATTGAATGAAAGCACAGCCCTTTTGCCAATAATTAGCACATTTTCAAATACGGACGTGATTAACATGAAATGTAAATTTTCTACTTGAATTTAAGATGGTACCAGACACCCGAAAATTGATAATCTTCCTCTTACTGTTCTTTGCTCAAGTCACATGAGAGGAAATTAGAAATCTCTTCTTGCCCTATTTCGAAATGAGTTCGAATTTCTGGGGTGATTAATTATACATTTCTTGAAATGTTCAACATGGCTGGCGT